>CP125973.1:45067483-45667483 GCA_030063025.1 Avena longiglumis
ACGAGTGCTTGGTCATGACTCTCAAACATGTAAATCGCCTTGGAACCCCAAAACTGTGGGCAATTGCTCATGAAAACGACCATAAAACACGAAAACGAATAGTTTTTGGTTATGCCCTTAAACATTTATCAGGTCTTACGATCATATTAAATTCTCCCGAACCCCAATATTATGGACAATAACTCATGAAAATGGCCATAATACGCAAAAATGACAAGTTTTTGGTCATAACTCTCAAACCTAGAAATCGCCTTGGAACCCCAAAACTATGGGCAATAGCTCATGAAAACGGCCATAAAACGCGAAAACGACGAGTTTTTGGTCATAACTCTCAAACATGTATAGGGTCTTACGGGCCATGCGAATCCCCCTAGAACCCCAAAAATGTGGGCAATAGCTCATAAAAATGCCATAAAACACGAAAATGACGAGTTTTTGATCAAGCCTCAAACTTGTATCGGGTCTTCTAGTCATTTTAAATCGCCCTGGAACCCCAAAACTATGGGCAATAACTCATGAAAAACGGCCATAAAACGCAAAAAATGACGAGTTTTTGGTCAGGCCCTCAAACATGTATCGTGTCTTGTGGTCATTTCAAATCGCGCTGGAACCCCAAAAATATGGGCAATAACTCACGAAAATTGCCATAAAATGCAAAAACGACGAGTTCTTGGTCATGAATCTCAAACATGTAAATTGCCTTGGAACCCCAAAACTGTGGGCAATTTCTCATGAAAATGACCATAAAACACGAAAATGGATAGTTTTTGGTTATGCCCTTAAACATGTATCGGGTTTTACGATCATTTTAAATTGTCCTGGAACCCCAATATTATGGACAATAACTCATGAAAATGGCCATAATACGCAAAAATGACAAGTTTTTGGTCATAACTCTCAAACCTATAAATCGCCTTAGAACCCCAAAACTATGGGCAATAGCTCATGAAAACGGCCATAAAAGGCGAAAACGACGAGTTTTTGGTCATAACTCTCAAACATGTATAGGGTCTTACGGGCCATGCGAATCCCCCTAGAACCCCAAAAATGTGGGCAATAGCTCATAAAAACTGCCATAAAACACGAAAATGACGATTTTTTGATCAATCCTCAAACTTGTATCGGGTCTTCTAGTCATTTTGAATCGCCCTGGAACCCCAAAACTATGGCCAATAACTCACGAAAATTGCCATAAAACGCAAAAAATGACGAGTTTTTGGTCAGGCCCTCAAACATGTATCGTGTCTTGTGGTCATTTCAAATCGCGCTGGAACCCCAAAAATATGGGCAATAACTCACGAAAATTGCCATAAAATGCAAAAACGACGAGTTCTTGGTCATGACTCTCAAACATGTAAATCGCCTTGGAACCCCAAAACTGTGGGCAATTTCTCATGAAAATGACCATAAAACACGAAAATGGATAGTTTTTGGTTATGCCCTTAAACATGTATCGGGTTTTACGATCATTTTAAATTGTCCTGGAACCCCAATATTATGGACAATAACTCATGAAAATGGCCATAATACGCAAAAATGACAAGTTTTTGGTCATAACTCTCAAACCTATAAATCGCCTTGGAACCCCAAAACTATGGGCAATAGCTCCTGAAAACGGCCATAAAACAAGAAAAACGACGAGTTTTTGGTCATAACTCTCAAACATGTATAGGGTCTTACGGGCCATGCGAATCCCCCTAGAACCCCAAAAATGTGGGCAATAGCTCATAAAAACTGCCATAAAACACGAAAATGACGATTTTTTGATCAATCCTCAAACTTGTATCGGGTCTTCTAGTCATTTTGAATCGCCCTGGAACCCCAAAACTATGGGCAATAACTCATGAAAAACGGCCATAAAACGCAAAAAATGACGAGTTTTTGGTCAGGCCCTCAAACATGTATCGTGTCTTGTGGTCATTTCAAATCGCGCTGGAACCCCAAAAATATGGGCAATAACTCACGAAAATTGCCATAAAATGCAAAAACGACGAGTTCTTGGTCATGACTCTCAAACATGTAAATCGCCTTGGAACCCCAAAACTGTGGGCAATTGCTCATGAAAATGACCATAAAACACGAAAATGGATAGTTTTTGGTTATGCCCTTAAACATGTATCGGGTCTTACGATCATTTTAAATTGTCCTGGAACCCCAATATTATGGACAATAACTCATGAAAATGGCCATAATACGCAAAAATGACAAGTTTTTGGTCATAACTCTCAAACCTATAAATCGCCTTGGAACCCCAAAACTATGGGCAATAGCTCATGAAAACGCGAAAACGACGAGTTTTTGGTCATAACTCTCAAACATGTATAGGGTCTTACGGGCCATGCGAATCACCCTAGAACCCCAAAAATGTGGGCAATAGCTCATAAAAACTTCCATAAACCACGAAAATGACGAGTTTTTGATCAAGCCTCAAACTTGTATCGGGTCTTCCAGTCATTTTAAATCGCCCTGGAACCCGAAAACTATGGGCAATAACTCATGAAAAACGGCCATAAACGCAAAATGACGAAGTTTTTGGTCGCCCTCAAACATGTATCGTGTCTTGTGGTCATTTCAAATCGCTACTGAACCCTAAAAATATAGGCAATAACTCACGAAAATTGCCATAAATGCAAAAACGACGAGTTCTTGGTCATAACACTCAAACATGTAAATTTCCTTGGACCCCAAAATTATGGCCAATAGCTCATGAAAATGACCATAAAACACGAAAATGGATAGTTTTTGGTTATGCCCTTAAACATGTATCGGGTCTTACGATCATTTTAAATTGTCCTGGAACCCCAATATTATGGACAATAACTCATGAAAATGGCCATAATACGCAAAAATGACAAGTTTTTGGTCATAACTCTCAAACCTATAAATCGCCTTGGAACCCCAAAACTATGGGCAATAGCTCCTGAAAACGGCCATAAAACAAGAAAAACGACGAGTTTTTGGTCATAACTCTCAAACATGTATAGGGTCTTACGGGCCATGCGAATCCCCCTAGAACCCCAAAAATGTGGGCAATAGCTCATAAAAACTGCCATAAAACACGAAAATGACGAGTTTTTGATCAAGCCTCAAACTTGTATCGGGTCTTCTAGTCATTTTAAATCGCCCTGGAACCCCAAAACTATGGGCAATAACTCAAGAAAAACGGCCATAAAACGCAAAAAATGACGAGTTTTTGGTCAGGCCCTCAAACATGTATCGTGTCTTGTGGTCATTTCAAATCGCGCTGGAACCCCAAAAATATGGGCAATAACTCACGAAAATTGCCATAAAATGCAAAAACGACGAGTTCTTGGTCATGACTCTCAAACATGTAAATCGCCTTGGAACCCCAAAACTGTGGGCAATTTCTCATGAAAATGACCATAAAACACGAAAATGGATAGTTTTGGTTATGCCCTTAAACATGTATCGGGTCTTACGATCATTTTAAATTGTCCTGGAACCCCAATATTATGGACAATAACTCATGAAAATGGCCATAATACGCAAAAATGACAAGTTTTTGGTCATAACTCTCAAACCTATAAATCGCCTTAGAACCCCAAAACTATGGGCAATAGCTCATGAAAACGGCCATAAAACAAGAAAAACAAACGAGTTTTTGGTCATAACTCTCAAACATGTATAGGGTCTTACGGGCCATGCGAATCCCCCTAGAACCCCAAAAATGTGGGCAATAGCTCATAAAAACTGCCATAAAACACGAAAATGACGAGTTTTTGATCAAGCCTCAAACTTGTATCGGGTCTTCTAGTCATTTTAAATCGCCCTGGAACCCCAAAACTATGGGCAATAACTCAAGAAAAACGGCCATAAAACGCAAAAAATGACAAGTTTTTGGTCAGGCCCTCAAACATGTATCGTGTCTTGTGGTCATTTCAAATCGCACTGAACCCCAAAAATATGGGCAATAACTCACGAAAATTGCCATAAAATGCAAAAACGACGAGTTCTTGGTCATGACTCTCAAACATGTAAATCGCCTTGGAACCCCAAAACTGTGGGCAATTTCTCATGAAAATGACCATAAAACACGAAAATGGATAGTTTTTGGTTATGCCCTTAAACATGTATCGGGTTTTACGATCATTTTAAATTGTCCTGGAACCCCAATATTATGGAAAATAACTCATGAAAATGGCCATAATACGCAAAAATGACAAGTTTTTGGTCATAACTCTCAAACCTATAAATCGCCTTGGAACCCCAAAACTATGGGCAATAGCTCCTGAAAACGGCCATAAAACAAGAAAAACGACGAGTTTTTGGTCATAACTCTCAAACATGTATAGGGTCTTACGGGCCATGCGAATCCCCCTAGAACCCCAAAAATGTGGGCAATAGCTCATAAAAACTGCCATAAAACACGAAAATGACGATTTTTTGATCAATCCTCAAACTTGTATCGGGTCTTCTAGTCATTTTGAATCGCCCTGGAACCCCAAAACTATGGCCAATAACTCATGAAAAACGGCCATAAAACGCAAAAAATGACGAGTTTTTGGCCTCAAACATGTATCGTGTCTTGTGGTCATTTCAAATCGCTACTGAACCCCAAAAATATGGGCAATAACTCACGAAAATTGCCATAAATGCAAAACGACGAAGTGCTTGGTCATGACTCTCAAACATGTAAATCGCCTTTGAACCCCAAAATCAGGCAATTGCTCATGAAAATGACCATAAAACACGAAAATGGATAGTTTTTGGTTATGCCCTTAAACATGTATCGGGTCTTACGATCATTTTAAATTGTCCTGGAACCCCAATATTATGGACAATAACTCATGAAAATGGCCATAATACGCAAAAATGACAAGTTTTTGGTCATAACTCTCAAACCTATAAATCGCCTTGGAACCCCAAAACTATGGGCAATAGCTCATGAAAACGGCCATAAAACAAGAAAAACGACGAGTTTTTGGTCATAACTCTCAAACATGTATAGGGTCTTACGGGCCATGCGAATCCCCCTAGAACCCCAAAAATGTGGGCAATAGCTCATAAAAACTGCCATAAAACACGAAAATGACGATTTTTTGATCAATCCTCAAACTTGTATCGGGTCTTCTAGTCATTTTGAATCGCCCTGGAACCCCAAAACTATGGGCAATAACTCATGAAAAACGGCCATAAAACGCAAAAAATGACGAGTTTTTGGTCAGGCCCTCAAACATGTATCGTGTCTTGTGGTCATTTCAAATCGCGCTGGAACCCCAAAAATATGGGCAATAACTCACGAAAATTGCCATAAATTGCAAAAACGACGAGTTCTTGGTCATGACTCTCAAACATGTAAATCGCCTTGGAACCCCAAAACTGTGGGCAATTGCTCATGAAAATGACCATAAAACACGAAAATGGATAGTTTTTGGTTATGCCCTTAAACATGTATCGGGTCTTACGATCATTTTAAATTGTCCTGGAACCCCAATATTATGGAAAATAACTCATGAAAATGGCCATAATACGCAAAAATGACAAGTTTTTGGTCATAACTCTCAAACCTATAAATCGCCTTGGAACCCCAAAACTATGGGCAATAGCTCATGAAAACGGCCATAAAACGCGAAAACGACGAGTTTTTGGTCATAACTCTCAAACATGTATAGGGTCTTACGGACCATGCGAATCCACCTAGAACCCCAAAAATGTGGGCAATAGCTCATAAAAACTGCCATAAAACACGAAGATGACGATTTTTTGATCAAGCCTCAAACTTGTATCGGGTCTTCTAGTCATTTTAAATCGCCCTGGAACCCCAAAACTATGGGCAATAACTCAAGAAAAACGGCCATAAAACGCAAAAAATGACGAGTTTTTGGTCAGGCCCTCAAACATGTATCGTGTCTTGTGGTCATTTCAAATCGCGCTGGAACCCCAAAAATATGGGCAATAACTCACGAAAATTGCCATAAAATGCAAAAACGACGAGTGCTTGGTCATGACTCTCAAACATGTAAATCGCCTTGGAACCCCAAAACTGTGGGCAATTGCTCATGAAAATGACCATAAAACACGAAAATGGATAGTTTTTGGTTATGCCCTTAAACATGTATCGGGTTTTACGATCATTTTAAATTGTCCTGGAACCCCAATATTATGGACAATAACTCATGAAAATGGCCATAATACGCAAAAATGACAAGTTTTTGGTCATAACTCTCAAACCTATAAATCGCCTTAGAACCCCAAAACTATGGGCAATAGCTCATGAAAACGGCCATAAAACAAGAAAAACGACGAGTTTTTGGTCATAACTCTCAAACATGTATAGGGTCTTACGGGCCATGCGAATCCCCCTAGAACCCCAAAAATGTGGGCAATAGCTCATAAAAACTGCCATAAAACACGAAAATGACGATTTTTTGATCAATCCTCAAACTTGTATCGGGTCTTCTAGTCATTTTGAATCGCCCTGGAACCCCAAAACTATGGGCAATAACTCATGAAAAACGGCCATAAAACGCAAAAAATGACGAGTTTTGGTCAGGCCCTCAAACATGTATCGTGTCTTGTGGTCATTTCAAATCGCTACTGAACCCCAAAAATATGGGCAATAACTCACGAAAATTGCCATAAATTGCAAAAACGACGAGTGCTTGGTCATGACTCTCAAACATGTAAATCGCCTTGGAACCCCAAAACTGTGGGCAATTGCTCATGAAAATGACCATAAAACACGAAAATGGATAGTTTTTGGTTATGCCCTTAAACATGTATCGGGTCTTACGATCATTTTAAATTGTCCTGGAACCCCAATATTATGGACAATAACTCATGAAAATGGCCATAATACGCAAAAATGACAAGTTTTTGGTCATAACTCTCAAACCTATAAATCGCCTTGGAACCCCAAAACTATGGGCAATAGCTCCTGAAAACGGCCATAAAACAAGAAAAACGACGAGTTTTTGGTCATAACTCTCAAACATGTATAGGGTCTTACGGGCCATGCGAATCCCCCTAGAACCCCAAAAATGTGGGCAATAGCTCATAAAAACTGCCATAAAACACGAAAATGACGATTTTTTGATCAAGCCTCAAACTTGTATCGGGTCTTCCAGTCATTTTGAATCGCCCTGGAACTCCAAAACTATGGGCAATAACTCATGAAAAACGGCCATAAAACGCAAAAATGACGAGTTTTTGGTCAGGCCCTCAAACATGTATCGTGTCTTGTGGTCATTTCAAATCGCGCTGGAACCCCAAAAATATGGGCAATAACTCACGGAAATTGCCATAAAATGCAAAAACGACGAGTGCTTGGTCATGACTCTCAAACATGTAAATCGCCTTGGAACCCCAAAACTGTGGGCAATTGCTCATGAAAATGACCATAAAACACGAAAATGGATAGTTTTTGGTTATGCCCTTAAACATGTATCGGGTCTTACGATCATTTTAAATTGTCCTAGAACCCCAATATTATGGACAATAACTCATGAAAATGGCCATAATACGCAAAAATGACAAGTTTTTGGTCATAACTCTCAAACCTATAAATCGCCTTAGAACCCCAAAACTATGGGCAATAGCTCATGAAAACGGCCATAAAACAAGAAAAACGACGAGTTTTTGGTCATAACTCTCAAACATGTATAGGGTCTTACGGGCCATGCGAATCCCCCTAGAACCCCAAAAATGTGGGCAATAGCTCATAAAAACTGCCATAAAACACGAAAATGACGATTTTTTGATCAATCCTCAAACTTGTATCGGGTCTTCTAGTCATTTTGAATCGCCCTGGAACCCCAAAACTATGGGCAATAACTCATGAAAAACGGCCATAAAACGCAAAAAATGACGAGTTTTTGGTCAGGCCCTCAAACATGTATCGTGTCTTGTGGTCATTTCAAATCGCGCTGGAACCCCAAAAATATGGGCAATAACTCACGAAAATTGCCATAAATTGCAAAAACGACGAGTTCTTGGTCATGACTCTCAAACATGTAAATCGCCTTGGAACCCCAAAACTGTGGGCAATTGCTCATGAAAATGACCATAAAACACGAAAATGGATAGTTTTTGGTTATGCCCTTAAACATGTATCGGGTCTTACGATCATTTTAAATTGTCCTAGAACCCCAATATTATGGACAATAACTCATGAAAATGGCCATAATACGCAAAAATGACAAGTTTTTGGTCATAACTCTCAAACCTATTAATCGCCTTGGAACCCCAAAACTATGGGCAATAGCTCATAAAAACGGCCATAAAACGCGAAAACGACGAGTTTTTGGTCATAACTCTGAAACATGTATAGGGTCTTACGGGCCATGCGAATCCCCCTAGAACCCCATAAATGTGGGCAATAGCTCATAAAAACTGCCATAAAACACGAAAATGACGAGTTTTTGACCAAGCCTCAAACTTGTATCGGGTCTTCCAGTCATTTTAAATCGCCCTGAAACCCCAAAACTATGGGCAATAACTCTTGATAAACGGCCATAAAACGCAAAAAATGACGAGTTTTTGGTCAGGCCCTCAAACATGTATCCTGTCTTGTGGTCATTTCAAATCGCGCTGGAACCCTAAAAATATGGGCAATAACTCACGAAAATTGCCATAAATGCAAAAACGACGAGTGCTTGGTCATGACTCTCAAACATGTAAATCGCCTTGGAACCCCAAAACTGTGTGCAATTGCTCAAGAAAATGACCATAAAACACGAAAATGGATAGTTTTTGGTTATGCCCTTAAACATGTATCGGTTCTTACGATCATTTTAAATTGTCCTAGAACCCCAATATTATGGGCATTAAATCATGAAAATGGCCATAATACGCAAAAATGACAAGTTTTTGGTCATAACTCTCAAACCTATAAATCGCCTTGGAACCCCAAAACTATGGGCAATAGCTCATGAAAACGGCCATAAAACAAGAAAAACGACGAGTTTTTGGTCATAACTCTCAAACATGTATAGGGTCTTACGGGCCATGCGAATCCCCCTAGAACCCCAAAAATGTGGGCAATAGCTCATAAAAACTGCCATAAAACACGAAAATGACGATTTTTTGATCAATCCTCAAACTTGTATCGGGTCTTCTAGTCATTTTGAATCGCCCTGGAACCCCAAAACTATGGGCAATAACTCATGAAAAACGGCCATAAAACGCAAAAAATGACGAGTTTTTGGTCAGGCCCTCAAACATGTATCGTGTCTTGTGGTCATTTCAAATCGCGCTGGAACCCCAAAAATATGGGCAATAACTCACGAAAATTGCCATAAATTGCAAAAACGACGAGTTGTGCTTGGTCATGACTCTCAAACATGTAAATCGCCTTGGAACCCCAAAACTGTGGGCAATTGCTCATGAAAATGACCATAAAACACGAAAATGGATAGTTTTTGGTTATGCCCTTAAACATGTATCGGGTCTTACGATCATTTTAAATTGTCCTGGAACCCCAATATTATGGACAATAACTCATGAAAATGGCCATAATACGCAAAAATGACAAGTTTTTGGTCATAACTCTCAAACCTATAAATCGCCTTGGAACCCCAAAACTATGGGCAATAGCTCATGAAAACGGCCATAAAACGCGAAAACGACGAGTTTTTGGTCATAACTCTCAAACATGTATAGGGTCTTACGGGCCATGCGAATCCCCCTAGAACCCCAAAAATGTGGGCAATAGCTCATAAAAACTGCCATAAAACACGAAAATGACGAGTTTTTAACCAAGCCTCAAACTTGTATCGGGTCTTCCAGTCATTTTAAATCGCCCTGGAACCCCAAAACTATGGGCAATAACTCTTGATAAACGGCCATAAAACGCAAAAAATGACGAGTTTTTGGTCAGGCCCTCAAACATGTATCGTGTCTTGTGGTCATTTCAAATCTAGCTGGAACCCCAAAAATATGGGCAATAACTCACGAAAATTGCCATGCAATGCAGTATTATGCTTTGATTTTTTCCTTGTCTTGTATTCAAAAGAAAGCCTTATTTAATTTTGGGCTTGATCTACATAAATGGGATATGCAATACTGAATATAAAGAGGCCAAGGCCAAGATAATATTGCATTGTAAAAAGGCTACGGTACAAATATAATGGACTATATAATAGTAATGAAAAAAGGCCACAGCCCACAATAATCGGATTATAAAAGGGCTTAAAATGAAAAAGAAAGAATGTAAAAAGGTCAAGGCCCAAAAGGAAATGGACTGTAAAAGGTAAAACCCCCAAAAGAAAAAGGTTGAACTATTGCGCTCGGCCCATACAAAATATTGAAATGGACCGGACTAAATTTGCATTACGACGATTTCGTTTGGTCATAATTTAGCCACGTTGGATTGGCCAAGTAGGACCTGACGTGGCTAGGCTAGAGCGCCAGTGACGATATTGGATCCCCATAGAGGTTATGACGATCCGATATCTTCATAGACGATTATGACGATTTCAAAAAAAACGTCGTTGTATGCAATTACTAATGCTCAGTTTTCGACGATCTGTTTTTTGTCATAAGATCATCATATAATTGTGGACAATGACGATTCAGTGACAAAAATGAAGGGTCATGTATCAGCATATTCCTTGTAGTGTTCCCCTAGTTTTGGGGTTACATGGCGATTTCATTGTTTGAGAATTATGACCAAATAATCGTTGTTTTCACATTTTATGGACGTTTTCATAAGTTATTGCCCATAATATTGGGGTTCCATGGCGATTTAAAATGACCATAAAACCCGATACATGTTCGGCAGCATGACCAAAAACTCTCCATTTTCATGTTTTAAGGCCGTTTTCAGGAGATATTTCCCACAGTTTTGGGGTTCCAAGGCGATTTACATGTTTGAGAGTCATGACCAAGCACTCATTGTTTTTGCTGTTTATGGCAATTTTCATGAGTTATGGCCCATATTTTTGGGGTTCCAGGGCGATTTAAAATGACCGCAAGACACGATACATGTTTGAGGGCAAGATGAATAACTCGTCATTTTTGTGTTTTATGGCCGTTTTCATGAGTTGTTGCTCATAGTTTTGGGGTTCTAGGGCGATTTAAAATGACTGGAAGACCTGATACAAGTTTGAGGCTTGATCAAAAACTGGTCATTTTCGTGTTTTATGGCCGTTTTTTGAGCTATTGCCCTTATTTTGGGGGTTCTAGGGGGATTGCATGGCCCATAAGACTGTCAACACCCGGATTTTTAATCCCAGATGCCTATTATGTCATACATCGCAATCCCAGGATTACCATTTTTGCGAGACATAACAGATTGGATATCACAGTACATCATCCATTACAAATCATTCATAAGGTCTTACAACAAATAAGGGATCTCATGATCCAGTCTTAGTACAATCAAGCAGCAAAATAATATAATAATGATAGCGTGGGCGAGGCTCCATCTTCATGGTCATAGGCAATGCTGACGATGGGAGATGATCCTAGTTGTCGTAACCTTCATGCGGTCCATCCTCCTGATATTCCTCTTCATAGTCTGACCACGGGAATAGCCAGGGACAAAGCCATGAGTACTCTTTAAGTACTCGCAAACTATCACTAACAGGTAACGTGGTTTGAATAAGAATACTAAGCTCTAGGTTATTTTGCAAAAAGCCAGATTTATCTCTAACTGAGTTTAGAAGCAAAGAAAACTAGTTTAAGGTTTTATAACACCTAAGTGGGAACTTGAGTTTTCATATCACAATCCTGTTGTGGGCAAGTCAAAGTCATGATTCATTCACAAGTCATTTTGATAACATTTGACGACAGAACAGTATGGCTAATCCAACTGTCCATAACCGCGGACGCGGCTATTCGAATAGTTTGACCATCTGCAGAGGTGGTACACTTTCACCACAATATTCGATAAATCTGTACTCAGTATGCGGATAATCAATCCTAACCTTTCAATTACACGCCCTAGTATAGGCACCTCTCCTATGAGTTTGACCTCCCAACCATGACCATCTGTCATCTTGGAACTACACAGGTGGTCAATCTTTACGACGCAGCCTCATCTCAAACCTCGGCCGCAAGGGAAACCATACTAAGATATATAAACTTTCAGTCAAGCCCTACCCAAATTCGGGTATTGTGGTTATACGGTCAAATTGGAATGGTATCGCATCCAGACAACCATCATTTTTATAAAGGGCTAAGGCTCATGCCTCAACATTTTCATCATCAAAATCTTGGATTTAGATGGTGTCATTTCAACGGATTTGAATGGTGCCCTACTTAAAGTGAATGCGTTTGTTTCTAATGCATAACCCCAAAATGATAATGGTAAATCTGTAAGATACATCATAGACCGAACCGTATCTAAGAGAGTTCGATTACGACGTTTGGACACACCATTACGTTGTAGAGTTCCTGGCGGTGTCAATTGTGAAAGTATTCCAAATTTCTTTAAATGCTTGCCGAACTCGTAACATAGATATACTCACCTCCATGATCATATTGCAGAAATTTAATCTTCTTGTTACATTGATTATCTACTTCACTTTGAAATTCCTTAAACTTTTCGAAAGTTTTGGACTTATGTTTCATGAAATATATATACCCATATCTACTCAAATCATGCGTGAAAGTAAGAACATAACTATAACCACCGTTCCATGTCACACTCATTGGGCCACACACATCAGTATGTATGATTTCCAATAAGTCTGTAGCTCGCTCCATTATACCATAGAATGGAGTCTTAGTCATTTTTCCCATCACACATGCTTCGCATCTTTCAGGTGATTCAAAATCAAGTATTTCAAGCAGTCCATCGGAATGGAGTTTCTTCATACGCTTCACTCCAATGTGACCAAGACGACAGTGCCACAAGTATGTAGAATTATCATTCAATTTCAATCGTTTAGCATCTATATTATGAACATGTGTATCACTACTATCGAGATTCAATAAGAATATACAATCTATCATAGGCGCATGACCATAAAAGATATTACTCATATAAATCGAAAAACCATTGTTCTTGTACTTAAACAAGTAACCATCTTGCAATAAACAAGATCTAGATATAATGTCCATGCTTAACGCAGGCACCAAATAACAATTATTTAAGTATAAAACTAATCCCGATGGTATATGAAGAGGGAGCGTGTCGATAGTGATCACATCAACCTTGGAGCCATTTCTAACGCGCATCGTCACCTCGTCTCTCGCTAGTCTTCGTTTATTCTGTAGCACCTATTTAGAGTTACAAATATGAGCAACCGAACCAGTATCAAATGCCCAAATACCCAGGCACTACTACAATTACTATTAAGATACACATCAAAAACATGTTTATCGAATATACATTTCTTCTTGATGTTGTCGTTCTTCAGATCAATCAGGTACTTGGGGCAATTCCGCTTCCAGTGACCTTCGCCCTTGCAGAAAAGCACTCAGTATCAGCCTTAGGACCATCCTTGGTCTTATTTGTAGGTGCAGCAGCTTTCTTGCCGCCCTTCTTGATGTTACCCTTTTTCTTAGGCTTTCCTTGCTTCTTGAAATTGGTGGTCTTATTGACCATCAACACTTGGTGCTCTTTCTTGATCTCCACTTCCGCAGATTTTAGCATGGAGAAGAGTTCAGGTAACGTCTTGTCCATACGCTGCATGTTGTAGTTCATCACAAAGTTCTTGTAACTAGGTTTCAGTGATTGGAGGACACGATGAATCCCCAATGCACACTAGTAGAAAACGCCCCATTGGTCCCGGTTGGTAAGGGGCATTAGTCCCGGTTACCCAACCGGGACGGGGCAATCGGGACTAAAGCCCCAACCTTTAGTCCCGGTTGCCCCACCAACCGGGACAAATGGCGGTACATGTGGCGGCGTCAGAGGGCGAGGGGGGTGGAGCAACTGTCCCGGTTCGTAACATGAACCGGGACAAATAACCTTCTGCCGCGGCAGAGATTTGGCACATTTCTCTGCCGCGACAGAGAATTCATTTTGGCACATTTTGTTGCCGCCGCAGCATTTTCGCCACTTTTTGTGCCGCGGCAGAGAATTCATTTAGGTTTTTTTATTGTTTATTTAGTGTTTTTCACTTATTAATGAAGGAACCATTATATTACACAACATCATCATGACAATATTACATTCAATACACGGATCGATTTCATGCACTACATACAAAAGTTGCTCTTTTTACAATCCCTATTGTCTATACACAACCGAATAGTATTCCCCTTTTGGGTTTAGGACTTCTGCATCCAAGAATCCCGCCAATTCCTCCTGAATTGCTCGTACGCGCTTTGGCAGAAGACCGTCCCGTAGACGTTCGATCTGATTTAAAAAAGGAGTCATCCTATATGAATGAAACTAAACACAATTTGATTGTAATTAAAAACTATAGAAATTGTTTACGTACGTGGAGTTGCTCTAAATTTCTGCCCTTATCAACGCACGTCTGCCAGATGAACTCGCAAACATAGTATCCACATAGATTGTTACCTGGTCCCTGTGTTAGGCACTTTATGAGAACATAGTTCAATCAAAATAATAATCAAGCATGATAATAATTGTATCAAAACTAGAATCAAAGAGATGCGCGGATATAGCTAGTGGTGCTTACATCTAGTGCTTCAAATGTAAGCTCCGCTTTCCAAACACCCCTAGCCTTGTTGGTTAACCGTTTCCAAGCGCTGCCCGGCGAAGAAAACAAATAAAATAAGTTATTAATTACTTGATATCATAAAATTTACAAATGTTGCCGATATAGTGTCGTAATGATTATAATTACCGCTGGAGAAGCATTTGTATGTCCTTCCACTGCTCAAGGGGTTTATGTTTCGAGTCCATGACTAGTACACGCCCTTTGTCAAGTTGAATGATTAACAGAATATAGTGGAAGCTGCGAATGCATAACTAATCAATTATATACTTAACATCGAGTAAGCGAAATAGAAAGTGTATAGAAGACAATAACACTCACTCGAAGTTGTAAGAAAAAAGTATTTCCCTTCTGGTTTCTTGAAACCTTAACGCGTGTACTATATTATCCTCCGTATCCTGGGGGCTTGTTTTGAGATTAGCTTCATGAACCCAATATGGGTCAATGAAGCCAATGTCATAGATTTGTCCTCTGCTGCATTCGAGAATCTTCATTCTGCATATTACAGTATGATTATATACATGCAATAAACAAGGTGAGATAGCTGGAGACTAAATTAATTACAGAATTAGTACTTACAGACAATAGGCACTGATGATCGATTTGTCCAAGGCGTCTTGATTGAATAATTGAAATAGTTCATCAAATTCAATGGATATCATGTCATCCTTTTCTTTCCCATGATGCTTTTTTGTAACCCTCAGCACTATCCAGTTAGCCCCGGCCTTTGTGGCATGCATGTACCAGTTATGCAATCTTCGCATTTTTGTTAGAAGATTATTTACCTCCTCAGGTTTGACGAGGTTTGTCTTGGTATTTGTATGCTACTTCACTCACGGGAAGTACTCTAAGCTGGGATAAGTTTGGGCAATACTCATACCTTGAGTAGCGGCTTCTCCGTACAGTGCAGTACCTACGGATCATCTGCTTCGGCCCCATATTTGCTTGACCCCACATTGGTTTGGGAAATCACCTTGAGAGGGGCGCAAGACTGTTTTGCTTGTTCTCCGAGCTGGGCAACAGATTTCTCGCTTGCATCAGTACTGCTCTTCGAGGCTTTTTGTGCCGCATGTGACTTGAGAATAGAATGCTCATAGTATGATGACAGCTTTGGCTCGGGTTGATGAAGAGTCTTTAGCATTTTCAACACTTTGGCTTTTTCTTCTTAGGTGCTGGGGAACTCTGGCTCTTTCGTCCGCCTTAGCTTAGCGAAAAACGTTGTCGTTTCCGCATCAACGATCGCCGCAGTCTCCTCTTCAGTACAGTCATAAGCTCTCTTGAGAGGAACCTTTGGTACTTTTGGAAGAGGCTCTTGTTTATGTTTCGGCGATCGCTTACCACGACGCAGAGTAGCGGTACGCTTACGCTTTTTATCCTGAGGCACCGGCGATGGCTCCCGCGGCGATGGCTACGCCGGAGATTGGTGAGGCGACGGAGCCGGGTGAGGCGACGAACACGGCTGCCGCGGCGGCGACGACCTCGCTAGAGACGGGTGAGGGGGTGGCGAAGATGGCCTTGGCGTGTGATTTCGAAGCACGATACATTCCTTTGGCCATAAAATGGTGACGTTTGTTGCGTCTCCCAGTACAGTCACATCCCCTTCACCTGCAGGGTAGTGAAGATCCAAAACTTCAAAGGTGGGCATGATTTCATCCACCCCGACAACAGCGTAGCCCTCTGGAACCGGACGACGGTCGTAAGTTGGTGTAGGTCCAATTGGTAAGGCATAGCCGACCGCCACCTTCATTGATATGTTCACAACTTTGACATGTAGCTCGTAGTGTGACATCTCTGTGATATCATCCACTGGGTAGCCAACAGGAGCCTTCGTCGGTGCACCATCGTCATCGCCATTGTCATCACCCGGGACCTCGGTGGAAGCCACACTGCTTTTTTGGTTATTCGATAGGCAGGTAGCATCGAATGCAGTGTGCTGCTAAGATGGGCCGGTAGTACTTTGCTCTTTAAGTGCGTTAATTTCATCTTGTTGTTGCTTTATTCGTTCTTCAATTATACGCATTAGCTCTTTCTGAATATCTGCTTGAACTTCCGCCTAGTCCTTTCTCCTCTGACGGCTTCTATCAGGATATTTCTTCCTCTCTTTGGGAAACCCAGTCCTCCATGGTATGGAGCCGCTTGTGCCTCGTGTTCGTCCATCATGTTCCTTATTTCCAAGGGTGAGTGTGAGCTCATCATTCTCTCTATCGGGAATGAAGTCCCCATCTTTAACAGCCTTTACTGCTTTTCTCATCCTCTCGATTGGCAAGGGGTCTTCTTTATGTCGTATGTTATATATACACATCCCTTTCGAGTCCAACGTGCCCCCATGCCCGTAAAACCAATTCCTTGCACGTTCTACCCAATCGTCTGTCTCTGGGGTGATCTTTTTAGCACGCAGTTCATTCTCAAGTTTCTCCCACTTAGGAATGCTAGCCCTGTAGCCACCTTGCCCCATAGTATGGTGATACTTCTTGTTAGACATTCACTTATTCATGAGACATTTTCTTAGCTTTTTCTGATGTCTTGTAATTTACAAACTCAGCCCAGAATGGTTTTAACTTGTCAAACTGAATCTTCTTGAAATCTGGAGTCTTCTCTTTCACAACATAGTCAAGGTGCAATCTTTTCTTCCAGTTGGTGAAACACTGAGCCATCTTATTCATAGCCCACTCCCTGACCTTAGCCTCCATGGCTCTCCCATGTTCTAAGTCGTCCTCAACTGGATCCTCCACATTTGGATCCAGCTCTATCTTCGGTAGTTTGAAATTAACCATGATCCTCTTCCACAGTAAATCTTTGGCCTTGTTAGGTACAAACAAACATGGTCCCTCTTCTTCCGCATCAGCAGGCCTATTCCAATTTTGAATGGTGATCGGGATTAAGTCCCTAACGATTACTCCGCATTGTGCCACAAATTTGATTGCGACAACTTCGGGAGCCGTCGGTTTGCCGTCTTCAGCGATATCTTCGATCCTGAACCTCTCATGGTCTTCCAACTTTTTGGTTGGGCCTCGTCCGCTCTTTTCAGTAGATTTGTTCGATCCGAAGGGCTAAAATAAGAAAGATCATCGTTACTATTTCTATATAGATAGCAGATGATTAATTAATGAATTAATTATATTACATGCACCTCGCCGAAGCGGTCGTCTTCTCGATTACACAAGGCATCGCCTTCTCCCTCGTGGAAGGCAACACCTTCAACCTCAAACAAGTCGTATATTCCGGCAAAAAGAGGATCACCCTCACCGGAGTTTTTCAGAAACATCGATACATCTAAATTTTCTTCCCCGCGGATCACACCTTGGATCAACTCTTCCTTTTCTTTGTCTCTGACGTGTGGGTCCATATTTTCTGCATAGGTGGAAAGATGGATAAGTCAAAACAGATAAACCCTAATTCAGAGAAACCCTAATATATACATACACAATAATAAAAATATATACATACACACTATATATACATACACAATATATATACACACTAAAAGGGAAGGGGCGGCTGGAGCGCGTGGCGATGGACGGAGACGAAGGCGTTGTGGCGGTCGGGGAGGAGGGTAGGGCAAATGCTCAAACAAGGATGATGATATGACAAGTTGAATTGCATTGAAATGAAACCCTAAAACTTGCTCGGCAATTTAAACGGGGTTCCGAGGGTTGAAAACCCTAACTCGGGAAACTCCAGAAACACATGAGAGGGTTTGATTTAGTTCTCTAATTAAACTTGTCATTAAAGTTTATTATCAATGCATGATTATAGCTTAAAAAGGTAGAACTCATTTTTCTGAATATTTTGATATATTATTTGTATTTTTCTGACTTATAAATAATAAGATATAAATTTTACAATATTTAATCATTTTCTGGAATTATAAAACAATTTATTACATCAGGCGCGTCGTGTATAAAGCGAAGAACCAATACCAGAAACCACACCGGCTAACCCTAGGCGCGTCGTGGCAATCAATCAACCCTCGGGTTCGGGATGCCCTGGCGAGGACACACCGGCTAACCCTAGGTGCAACATCGATTCAAATAGGGTCTATGACAACTAATATCATATACAAATACAAAATATGATAATATACATATACATATACATATACAAATACTATACATATACATATACAAAATACAAAATATGATAATATATAGGACACTCTATCTATCGATAAAAGACCACAGTAGAATTGTATGCATCATGGCAAGAATTGAAATGCTTTCAAAATCATAGGATTATATCATGGTAGGGCTATGCTTGCCTTTGCCTATTGATAGCCGAAAGCAGAGATGTAGGATCCTTGTACTTGACTTGATTACAGTTGGTCAAGTATTTGTCTTCAAGCTTCGACGGTGTTGATCTCTGTCTTCGATCTCGATCTCGATATCGTATTCTACCGGGAAGAACCAAACACCAGAAAGAAAAGAAAACAATCAACACATGGCATCTATGCAATGCTCAAGCAAGTATGATGATATTACAAGTTGAATTGCATTGAAATGTAACCCTAAAGCATGCTCTACAATTAATCGGGGTTCCGAGGGGAGAAAACCCTAACTCGGAGAAACTCCGGAACACATGAGAGGGGTGGATTTGTTCTTCTAATTAAACTTATCATTTAAGTTGTTGAACAATGCATGATTATAGCTTAGATATCTAGGTTTCATTTTTCTGAACATTTTGATATATTATTCATATTTTTCTGACTTATAGATTAAAAGTTATTGAATTTATAAGATTATAATTATTTCTGAAATTATTAAAAGCTTGTTAAACTTTTTACACCGCAGGCATACCTAGCCACAGTGACTGACAGAGGGGCCCCATGGCCACCTCAGCAGACTCGCAAGCAAGAGCGACCGGGGGGGCTGGTTGATTATTTCTCACCGAGGCAGTATCTAGCCAGACACGTGGACGCCACGCGGACGCCACGTCGGCTTCCCGGCCAACGGGCCAGACGGCAGGGCGGGTCGGTGCTAGGAGGCGAGTGGGGCTACATGGGCTAGCGCGCTAGACTCGCGCGGTTGCGTTGAGCCAAAAGGCAGCGGCGCCGCTTCGGATTGGTCACCGGAGCATGGCGCACGGCGAGCAGCGGCGGCGGCGCTTGAAGGTCGTCGGCGAGCGGGGACTATAGAGCAAGGGAGAGAGGGAAAAAAGGTCGGCGAGAGCCGCGTGCTCACCCTGGTGCTCAAGGTAGTGACGGGGAAGCGCGGGGAGGTCCTGAGCGACGTGAATGGCGACGGCGGCCGGCGTTGGTGACGGAGAGGATGTGCTCGATTCCGGCGGGAGAGAGCAAGACTGCAAGCGAGCTTCGGTGAGGAGGTTCCTCGCGAGGAGGCAGAGCAGCGGCGGCGGCCGGTAGGGCGTGCAGGGCGGGCGGGCAGCCTAACGGTGTCGCTTCAGTCCCTGTGCGCGAGAAGATTGTGAGATGGGGAAGAAGAAGAGGAGGGGCACCCAGTTATTAACCAAAGGGCCTTTTGTCCCGGTTGGTAGATCCAACCGGACTAAATATCCTCGTCCATTGGAGCCACCAACCGGACGATACTCTCAATTTTTCAGACCAAGGGCGACGTTAGGTCTTTAGTCCCGGTTGGTGGCTCCAACCAGGACATATGACCTTGTTTTCAAAAAAAATCAGGAATTTTCTCTCTGTTACCGCCTTATTTTTTATTTTGGGGTTTAAATTTGTAATGTTTTTTAAATGATAATTATTTTGGAATTTAGAAAAAATTTAAACATAAAAAGTGTTTGAATTTGAATAATTAATTCAAAACCATTTATTGTTTTTAAAAATAATTAATGTAACCATTTAAATTATGAACCATTTAAAATTAAAAATGAATTAACTTATATTTTTTGAATATTAATTTGGAATTTAGAAAAACTTTAAACATAAAAAGTGTTTGAATTTGAATAACTAATTCAAAACCATTTTTTATTTTTAAAAAATAATTAATGTAACCATTTAAAATTAAAAATGAATTAACTTATATTTTTTGAATATTAATTTGGAATTTAGAAAAACTTTAAACATAAAAAGTGTTTGAATTTGAATAACTAATTCAAAACCATTTTCTGTTTTTAAAAATAATTAATGTAACCATTTAAACTATGAACCATTAAAATTAAAAATGAAATAACTTATATTTTTTGAATATTAATTTGGAATTTAGAAAAACTTTAAACATAAAAAGTGTCTGGATTTGAATAAATAATTCAAAACCATTTTCTATTTTTAAAAAATAATTAATGTAACCATTTAAACTTTGAACATTTAAAATTAAAAATTAATTAACTTATATTTTTTGAATATTTATTTGGATTAGAAAAACTTTAAACATAAAAAGTGTTTGAATTTGAATAACTAATTCAGAACCATTTTCTGTTTTTAAAAATAATTAATGTAACCATTTAAACTATGAACCATTTAAAATTAAAAATGAATTAACTTATTTTTTTTGAATATTAATTTGGAATTTAGAAAAACTTTAAACATAAAAAGTGTCTGGATTTGAATAAATAATTAAAAACCATTTTCTGTGTTTTAATTTGGATTTGAATTAACTTATTTTTTATATATTAATGGGCGGGAAAAAAAGGACGGGAAATAATGGGCGGAAAGAAAATTTTATTAGGATAGAACTGGAATTAAAGTACATAACGCAACTAACACAAAGTTACATAGAAGAACTGGAAATTAAGATACATGGCCAGATTAAGCCACAATCGGCCGAACTTGTTTTGCAATGTTGGAGTGATTCAGTCATGCTCCTGCCTACACCTGTAATACTCGCCACTGTAGTCATCGTACTCGTCGCGGCCGTCGTCGCTGTCGTCGTCGGGGTCGCCGTAGTTGAACCTTGAAGGCTGAGTACGAGTGGGCTGGACTTGAGGGTAGCGCAGGCGGGGGCTAGAGTCGGCGGCCGTGTCATAGGCCATGACGCTCTGGAGAGTCCGACCGCGCCACCACAACCGACGGCCAGCCTCGTTGAAGTTCGGAGGAGGTGGGCCATCCTCCTCGTGCCTGGCAAGCGCCCTCTCACGCCGATCCACAAAGAAGGCTTTCCAAGTCGGGAAATAGTCGGGCTGCCATCTGGGATTCCTCCGCTGCTCCGGCGTGAGCTCGAAGTAGTAGTGGTTCGTGATGGCCATCCGACGCGCCACACCTAGAGGGACAGGAGGAACCGGCACGCCTCCGGCGCTCAGCATCCAGCCGACGGGGACACAGTAGCCCGGCGGGCAAGGGTAGTTCGAGGCGCAAAGCGCCTCCGCCTCCCTGGGAGTTAGTGCTACGGTGGAAGTCATGGGAAAGAGTGATGAGGTTGCATATATGAGTCTAGAGATGTGCAATGACAATGGAGGCCAACCCTACATATATATAGTGAGAAATGGCACGAAGATAACTGAAGGGAAGAACTGGCGGGAAAAACTGGCGGGAAGAAATGGCGGGAGAAATGCCGGGAAAAATGGCGGGAAGAAAAATGGCGGAAATAAAAATGGCTCATTTAGAACTTGCATTGGATCTCTGAAGAAACCACATATTGCGAGTCTAAAAATGATTTTTTCAAAAAATCATGGGCGATAGATCATGTACCTGTAGTACAAACCGGACCCACTTCCTGCCGATTCGGCAGACATTTGTCCTTTTTACTCGGGATGGATGAAAAGGTTTGAGATGTCCCGGTTGGGAGATAGTCCATGTAAGGTGGTATAGTATTTTAGGAAAATGGGACGGTAGCATTCTGAAATGGCATTTTGGTGCTTACTTTACAAAACGACCCGTTTTTTGCGCTCGGAAAATGGAAAAGGGCTTTTCCGTGCGACAAAAAGGAAAACTTCATCCTGCAACATTGTTCTCCATACCAATATCCACATGCATGCATAATATGGGCACAGCATCACAAACTACGCCGTGATTCAGCACATAACATCGGTCATTTGGACCGAAAGCCTTGAAACCTCGAACATGATAGGTCATTTTGTGAAGGTTCTTTCGAGACATGCTTAATATACCAAGTATGGTATTTTTCTATTCAACTATGTCACATAATATGACACCACGCGAAGGATTTTCATTGTTCGGATTTTTTTTGAATTTATTATGCCAGTTTTGAATTTTCTGAATTTCTAACTATGGTCGAACCGGCGTGCATGAAGATAGGGAACGAGCATCGTTAGAACTTGCATTGGATCTCTGAAGAAACCACATATTGCGAGTCTAAAAATGATTTTTTTCAAAAAATCACGGGCGGTAGATCATGTACATGTAGTACAAACCGGACCCACTTCCTACCCATTCGGCAGACATTTGTCCTTTTTACCCGGGATGGACGAAAAGGTTTGAGATGTCCCGGTTGGGAGATAGTCCATTTAAGGTGGTCTAGTATTTTAGGAAAATGGGACGGTAGCATTCTGAAATGGCATTTTGGTGGTTACTTCACAAAACGACCTGTTTTTGCGCTCGGAAAATGGAAAAGGGCTTTTCCGTGCGACAAAAAGGAAAACTTCCTCCTGCAACATTGTTCTCCGTACCAATGTCCACATGCATGCATAATATGGGCACAGCATCACAAACTATGCCGTGATTCGGCACATAACATCGGTTATTTGGACCGAAAGCCATGAAACCTCGAACATGATAGGTCATTTTGTGAAGGTTTTTTCTAGACATGATCAATATACCAAGTCTGGTATTTTTCCTTTCAACTATGTCACATAATATGACACCACGCGAAGGCTCGGCCAGGCAGCACTAATGATAGGGGTGAGTGTCGACATTATGTCGTGCGGCGTGTACCTTGTCCCGGATGGTGTCACCAACCGGGACTAAAGATGAACCTTTAGTCCCGGTTGGAGACACCAACCGGGACAAAACACGAGTCAGCACTAATAATCGGGGTGAGTGTCGACATTATTTCATAAGTGTCGACACTATGCTGAGCTGCTTGTACTATAAATAGGCATCCTTGGGAGTCCGGTCCTCCAGCCAGTTTGAGGCATCTCCAAGATGGTTTTCGAGAGCAGGGACACCACTACGGCCAGTTTCAGGGAGATGCCGATGGAGCCCAGTCCTCCGGCATCTCCGAGAAACTGGTCATAGAGGCACTCCCTAATATGTGAAATTAGTTAGCTCCCATGCGTATTGATCTAGTTAGAAAAGTTACAAGCTGCAAGATGGTTTTCGAGAGCAGGGACACCACTACGGCCATTTTCTGGGAGATGCCGCCGGATCCCAGTCCTCCGGCATCTCCGAGAAACTGGTCATAGAGGCACTCCCTAATATGTGAAATTAGTTATCTCCCAGGTGTATTGATCTAGTTAGAGAAGTTACAAGCTGCAAGATGGTTTTCGAGAGCAGGGACACCACTATGACCAGTTTCAGGGAGATGCCTGGGATCGATCCTCCGCATCTCCAAGAAACTGTCATAGAGGCACTTCCTAATATGTGATCGCGTTGGAGATCAGATCTTAATGGTAAGTACAATTGGGACAACTTCTTCATACTCCGGTCCAGCCACAAACGGACTAACACTCAAGACATTTATTAATATTAAAATCGAGACTACAAAACCGGGACTAAAGGTCCCCTATATATAGTCCCGGTCAAGCCACAAACCGTGAAAGATATCCTTGGTGAAGCCACAAACCATGAAAGACATGAACTAGAGTTACATAATATGAGCATGAACTTCTTGGCATATGTCCTTCCTTATGATCGCTTCAGACGTAACCATGGAGCGTCTTCTTTACTTAACGGAATGCTTGGGTTAGTTTTCACTGTGAAGGGAGAAATTTTATCAAACTTATTATAATATTCTAACATGTCCATCTTGT
The DNA here is from genome assembly GCA_030063025.1 of Avena longiglumis. NCBI lineage: Eukaryota > Viridiplantae > Streptophyta > Magnoliopsida > Poales > Poaceae > Avena > Avena longiglumis. The sequence goes on from CP125973.1 coordinate 45,091,912, forward strand.
CCTCGATTACCACGATGTTTCTTTTCCCGAAAGAACTATGTGAAGCTTTGGCTCATCATATGATGTATTCGTTTGCATAATTTTTCTTTTTTCGGTCCGGAGAACATGTCCTTCACATAGAAAACCCGAGACACATCATTGGCTAGGACGAATGGTTCATATCTATAACCAAGATTGTTGAGGTCCACTATTGTCATTCCGTATAACTGGTCTATCTTTACCCTTCCCCATTTAGGTTCACCCATTTGCGTGAAACAAAGGGACCTTAAAAGAGACTCCATAGTCTAGTTCCCATATCTCCTCTATGTAACCATAGTATGTGTCCTTTTGTCCATTCTCGTCTATTGCATCAAAGGACACCACTATTTTGGTTGGTGCTCTTTTTATCTTGGGCGAGCGTGTACAATGTATTCCCATTTATTTCGTACCCTTGGAAATTCAATACAGTAGAAGATGGTGACACGGCCAACAAGTATAGCTGATGTCCAACAGTGGTGTCATTCAAGAGATGTGTCCGCATCCAACCACCGAAAGACTTCATGTGTTCATCTGTAATCAGTGATTCAGGCTTCCCCGGGTTTTTGGAGCGTAGAATATTCTTGTGTTCCTCGATATACGGAGCTGCCAAGGTGGAATTATGTAGAACTGTGTAGTGTGCTTTAGTGAAAGAATCCATGTCCCTACATATCATTGCTTTCTTTCCCAGCGTGCCTTTTCCACTTAGTCTTCCCTCATGCCGCGAGTCAGAAACACCAATCGGCTTAAGGTCAGGAATAAAGTCAACACAAAACTCAATGACCTCCTCTGTTCCATATCCCTTGGACATGCTTCCTTCTGGTCTAGCACGGTTATGAACATATTTCTTTAAGACTCCCATGAACCTCTCAAAGGGGAACATATTGTGCAGAAATACCAGACCGAGAATGGCAATCTCTTCCACTAGGTGAACCAGGAAATGCGTCATAATATTGAAGAAGGATGGTGGGAACACCAATTCAAAACTAACAAGACATTGTACCACATCCTTCTGTAACCTTGGCAATATCTAGATTGATTACCTTCCGAGATATTGCATTGAGGAATGCACAGCTTCACAATGGGTACTCGAACATTTTCGGAGAAGCCCCTCAATGCAATCAAGCAATCACGTCATAATCATGTGACAGTCATGAGACTTCAGGTTTTGGAACTTTTTCTCTGCCATATTTATTATCCCCTTTATATTAGTGAAGGGAATATGCCCTGAGAGGCAATAATAAAGTGTTTATTATGTGTATTCCAAGTATATGATAGATGTTTATTTTGCATGCTATAATTGTATTAATACGGAAACATTAATACATGTGTATTTAATAAACAAACAGAAAGTTCCTAGTTATGCCTCTCTCATAAACTAGCTCGTTGATTAACAAGATGATCAAGGTTTCGATCATGGACATTGGATGTTGTTAATAACGGATCACAACATTAGTGTAATGGTGTGATGAACATTCATCCAAGTATAGCATTATGATCAAAGTCATTGAGTTTATATTGCTATAACAACTTACGAAGTGATCCTAATCCTTAGACCATGAGATCATGTCAATCACTAACACCGAAGAGTTTCTTCATAACATCAAACGTCACACCGTAATGGGGTGATTATAAAGATGGATTGAACTAATAAAGTGTTATGTTGAGGCTCAGGATCGAGTGGAATTTGTTCATCCCGATGACGGATAGATATACTCGGGCCCTCTCGGTGATATCATATTGATTAGCTTGCAAGCAAGTGATTTGATCACTAGAATGTTATATCACAGAACGAAAAGAGTGCATGTCGATAACGAGATCAAACTAGGTATGGAGATACCGATGATCTAATCTCGGACATTTAATATATCGTGAAACAAAGGGATTAAGATACTAGCGTAAAGGTTGGAAGCGATCACAAGAAAGTCATCGTTTAATGTGTGGGAGTCGATGGGTCTCGATCCCGCTCGATTATTGATCCGAGGGGTCTCGATCATGTCCGCATTATTCACCAACCGTAGGGTGACACACTTAAGAGACACCGACATCCAATTGGAGCAAATGTTTCATGCCGAAAGAATGAACAAGAGGAATTTATTTCACTAGATACAAACAGTTTTCGGGTGAAATTGCATAAAGTGGTTATGCATGTGAAATAGAATTCTAGCAAGGGGTTATTTGTGAATGTTTGTCATTAAAGTAATTGACAAAATTCTGAATAAAATAAAAGAGTTTTATTTAATGATAGTTTGCATTAAATTTGGTGGAAATTTAATGGGAATTTGAGTGGACTTTTGAGTGGAGGGAATTTAAAGGAGATTTGTGAGTGGAGTGTCCACCCACATGAAGAGGGGAGGGCAAGGGGGCAGCCCCCATGCGCCGGCCACCCCCTTGGGGTTCCCCCCCCCCCTCCTCCTCCTATAAAATGAGCCCCCCTCCTCACTTGTCTCTCACACCTCCTCGTGAAGGATCTCTCTCCCCCTCTAGAATTTATCCCCCATGGTCTCGGACTAGCGAGATACATGTTCCTGGTGGCTACTCGGAAAGAAAGAGTTGTGCTTCCGCTGCATCGCTGGAGCGAGGAGGCGGAGGTTGCTCGGTGCCTCGAACGTGTGTGCGAGCACGGATGCGCTGCTGATTTGCGGCGCTAGGACTTCCTCTCGATCTTGAGATCGGCAAGAGATCGTCTACATCAACCACGAGTTGAACTCGTTAAGCTTTGTCGGTCTTCAAAGGTATGTTCTCTACGGATATACATCCGCCCGTTGTTTGTATCTAGTAGATAGATCTATGCGTACATACTTTACACGGGTAGTACACATATGAGTATGTGGGCGATGATGATCATGTTGTTGTTGCTCCTTTGTTGTAATTTTGGATATTGGTGGCATAGTGGGATGAAGCGGCCCGGACAAACTTTACATGTCCTCGCACATGAGACCTGTTCCACGCTTGACATGCAACTAGTTTGCATAAGTGGCTAGCGTGTGTCTGTCTCTCCTACTATAGTCAATATCTATTCTGCAAGCGAGTTGTCAACAATTTGATTATCCTCATTGTGGTTCGTGTTCGTAGGTAAGAACGGTTCTATCTCGAAAGCCCTAAGCCACGTAAAACTTGCAATGGATAAATTAGAGGCGTCTAGTTTAGATTGTTCTTTGGGCTAGTGTTATGATATGGTAGTGTTGTAAGTAGAAGTATGAGATGATACTCTTACAACACACATAGCGTGTAAAATCCATAGACCTTGGATTTACACATATAGGTATGATAGTGATCATACCACGATGCACATGATAGAGATCATCTGCGGGAACCATATCATTTCACTAATAATCATATGATGTTTGATAGCATCTTATATTGCTTGTTTAGCGCTTTGTTAGCATAATAAGATGATCCCTCATTTAAATATCAAGATAAGAATGTGTTCTTCCTTTAGTATGCACCGATTATGTTTCGTCGCTCCAAGACATCACGTGATGCTCGGGTGTTCTTGGATCCACGACCATATTTCGGGTGTAAAACAGTTACACACGCGAATACTAAGGTTCTAACTTGGCGAGGCTAGCATGTACAGACATGGCCTCGGAACACGGACCGAAAGGTTAAGCATGAGTCATATAGTTGATATTGTAGAGGTTGCAATCTTTAATAATATAGAGCCCCCTGTGTTTACAATGCTATTCCCTGGATCAATAGCTAGCATCCACAGTTAAGATGTAATATCAAGAAACAAAGGTCATAATATAACTTTATAACCAGGAATAACATAATTTTATTACATCATACATAGCTCATTTGGCTATTACATTACATTGCAGCGGAATAACTATAAGCATGGGTCCTTCATCTTCAAAGTGCCACAGGCAGATGTTGGTTGTAGACTTTGTAATCCTAATCAATCAATCTTCACTAAAATCAATCAAACCTGCAACATTACAAGTTACAGCCACAAAGGTCAATACATTTGAATTGTATTGGCAAGCGATACTATGGTAGTATAGTGGAGTCTATCTTCTATATGCATTTGGCTAAGTGGAGTTGAGGCTTGCATTGCTCAAAATAGATTTTCCTTAACATTTTGAAAATACTAAGTTTTTGTTTTGACAAAATCTTTTCCAAAGCTTCTCTCAATCAAAGATTGAAGATTTCAAACAACCCTTGTTCAAACCACAAGATTTTAACTTAGAAATTTGAATGATGAGATTCTTGATTGCTTCCATGTCTTGATGCTCAAATTGTCCTTTACCAGGGACATGGCTAAGTACTTAGATTTTACACTCTGCAGAGGTGGTGCACTTTCCCCACAAGACTTGGTTTCCCAAGACAAGATTTTTCAGAAGCCTTCCCTTAGACCAAAATGGACGCGTTCCAACATATCAAACACTACCACCAACTGTCCATATGACTAAGTTCTTGCAACCTATATGATCATGGCAAAGCCCATATTGCCAAGTGGTTGCACTTGAAGCTTCTCAACATTTGACATCTCAAATCTCTTTGTTCCTGGGTGGCCATCCTCAAGTGAGATACACAAGCCAAGTCCATGGCCTTGTGAACCACTCAACCAAAAACCACCAAGCAAGTCCCATTCCACCCAGGTGATGCATTAACTTAGTTGTTTTATTAAACAAAAACATCAGTCCTCAGACTTAGAAATTTTTCCATAGTGTGAATATATAGTCCACCCATGTTTTCTATTAGCTAGGCTAAGCTTGATAGTAAAAGGACTCTTTATTTAGGAATTTTCTACTAAGATTCCATCTACTAGGTTTTCCTATAGCAAAGTTTATACTTAGCAAAATTCCATGCAAGTTTTACTTAGCAAATTCACTAATGCATAGAGAAAGTGTCAACACCCGGATTTTTCAATCCTAGATGCCTGTTATGCCATACATCGCAATCCCAGGATTACCATTTTTGCGAGACATAACAGAATTGGATACCATAGTACTTCATCCCTTACAACGATACATAAGTTCTTACACAAATAGGGATCTCATGATCCAGTCCTTAATACAACATCAAGCAGCGGAATACGTAATAATAACGGTAGCGTAGGCGAGGCTCCATCTTCGGGGTCACAGGCAATGCTGACGATGGGAGATTATCCTAGTTGTCGTAACCTTCCTGGGGTCCATCCTCCAGGTACTCCTCTTCATAGTCTGGCCATGGGAATAGCCGGGGACAAAGCCATGAGTACTCTTTAAGTACTCGCAAACTAATACTAACAAGTAGAGGGGGTTTTGGATAATAGGACACTAGGCTCTAGGGTTGTTTTGCAAAAGCCAGATTTATAACTACTAAGTTCCAAAGCTGGTCACAAATTTTATAACTACTAAGTGGGATCTTGTATTTCCGGTCACAACTCTGTTGTGGTCAAGTCGAAGTCTCAAGTCGTTTCACAAGTCATTTTGAAAAGTCTGACGGGGGAACAGTATGGCCACTCAATCGTCCATAATCATGACGCGCTATTCGAATAGTTTGACACCCTGCAGAGATTGTACACTTTCACCACAACATTCGATACATCCGTCAGGAACAAATCCTGAATTCACCATACTCAGTATGCGGATAATCAATCCTAACCTTTCAATTACACTCCCTAGTATAAGCACCTCTCCTGTGAGTTTGGCCTCCCAACCATGACCACCGTCATCTTGGGTACTGCAGTGGACAATCTTCACAAGGTAGCCTCAGACCTTGGCCGTGAGGGAACTAATACTAAGGTATATAAGTTTCAGTCAAGCCCTACCCAATATTCGGGTATTGTGGTTGCGATAAAATTGGAATGGTATCGCATCCAGACAACCATCAGTTTTAAAAAGGGCTAAGGCTCATGCCTCAACATTTTTATCACCAAAATCATCAAGCGTTTGGAAACACATGTCCAAAACATTTCAATAGAATGATCCATCATTCCAAGGTTTTCGTAACCATTTTTCCACCAAGTATTCCCATCTAAAGTTGATCAAGTTTTAGGCTTAGCACTAGCATCTACAGGTGGGGTAGTACTAATAGAGGGGTGGTAACTAGTGGAGTTTCAACTAAGTCCAACCTTATATCCTAGGCTGATATCAAGGTTTCTAGCTTAGGCCAAATTTTATGCTCTTTATGCAACCTTCAGCACAACTGTCTAGTATCTACCAAACTCTTAAGTAGGCTCCAAGTAAACTTTGATAAAGAAATAAAGTACGAAGTTTGCCATAAAACTAGGATTGGTTTAGCAAATGGGTATGGTCACATACGCTTAAGGCATATAGTAATCATATCACAAGCATGGGTTTGTGGAAACAATAGGGTATCTTGCAAGGGTTAGCTTGCACAATCACTAGTGGTATTAGGCTTGCAATCAATGTCCAAATAAGCTTGCATAGGTATAGTATCTTGCAAGTGTTAGCTGGCATTGGTCAACTTGGTTAGTATAGCTTGCACAATATTAGTATAAGCTTGCATAGGTATAGTATCTTGCAAGTGTTAGCTTGCATTGGTCAACTTGGTTAGTATAGCTTGCATAGTAAAGCTTGCATAGTTACTAGCTTGCCTTGTGTAGAGCAGTGGTTGAAGTTTTCCTCGGCTTCCTCTTCGTAGTATCCTCCTTCCTCCTCGTATCCTTGGTCGGTACTAGCGTCTATAAATAAATACGAGGTACACAATCACCAAACAATACTTAACTATTTTCAATCATCACACAAAGGTGCACTATAGATGATCTAGCATCATCTCTAACATTACAAGGTTAAGGATTGGTTTAAGTCTTTTTATTTTAGAAAAGTAATTTCTACTCATTGAAAAACTACTTAAGATTTAATATTCTCCAAACTAAACATGGGATCATGTTGACACATGTCATCACCACATATTGTAGTCCATGGGAATGTGATTTAAAGTGGTGTCACAATTTAATAAGGTTTTACCCTTTTATTTTAATTAATTATAGTGGCTAGAAATGCTTATGAAGCATTCTTTTATTCCTTGAACATTATTTCTGCAAGTAACCTATATATATTTTTATATATTCTGGAAGGTATGGTTGAGTGTGGTTTTTGAGAGTTGGAATCAACTCAAAAGCTTTTATGGTTTAAATTTGAAAAATGTTTGAATGCAGAAAAGCTTCTGCCTTGTTATTTTTTCTATGGGTGATCTACAGATCCAAATGACTTGAATCCAATGGGCTTGGATTAAGCATTCACAGACCTTTCCAACAAAATTGGTTTCATCTAATTTGGTGCACTAAATCGATCTGGGTTGATTTTTGAAGTTGGGTACAGAAGTGTGTTTGAAATTAAAAGAAAGGTTTAATTTGAATTCTGGGCTGCTGGAAATTCTAACGGGCCGGCCTGCTAAGCAGTTCTGCTGGCTGCTTAATTGGGGCCCCACTCGCTGACACGGGATGGGCGGCGGTACGGGGCAACGTGGTGCGTTCGATCTGGTTCTAATCCAACGGCTGAGGGTCATCGTCGACACGAGACAGCTCCGGCGAGAACGAAACCTAGCGCGGCCAGTGAGGGTTGCTGGGGGCTCACCGGTGCAGGCGAGGGTCGGCAGGCGGCAACGACGAAGTCGACGACGGCGAACCTCCTGGTACCGGTGGCTTCTCCTGGGGCGGCTCCAATCGCTGGCTCCTTTCTTCTCCGGCAGCGGCAGGCTCCAGTGAAATTCCGGCGAGGTGGTGCTCGCCTTGCTCTGAGAATGGTGTGGCACGATCAGTGAGGAGAGGGGAGTGAGATGGTGTGAAGAAATCGTGCGGGGGTGGCCTCTATTTTTAGTCGGCGAGGGACCGTCGCAAGGTGAGCTCGTCGGAGGCGACGTTACAGGCAGCTAATGGCATGGGCAAGGGTAGGGGACGGTGCTGTGTCTCCTGGCGATGCTCAACGACATGGTCGCGAGGCATGGGGCGGTGTGGTTTGGTCTGGAACGGGCGGTGCTCTGCGCGGCAGAGGCGGCGTTCTCGACGGCGGGCGGTGGCTGTATGGCGCGGGGCGTTAAACGGGGATGTCTGGCGGTCTCCTGGGTCGGTGGTGATCGTGTGTGCGCGTGGTGAGGGCGGCGCGCGATCTGTGGGTGATGGTCGCGGGTGGTGCTCTGGCGCACGCCGCATGGTCTGGGCGTGTCTTGCGCGTGGTCTGTGGCTTGGCAACGCCATGGCCGGGACAGCGATGGCGGTGGACGGTGGGCTGCCTCCCAGACATGCTGGCTAGGCTTGCTGCTGCTCCTAGCTTGCTGTCCACATTGGGGTGACAAGGTTGGCTTCGGCTGTTCACCATTAATGGCAATGGCAAGCTCACAGGGGTGCTAGTGCTGGTCTAACCTTGCTAGATGATCTACTGGATTGTGTGAGAGCTAACTAGGGAACAAGTTAGGCTCAAAACACTACACACTATAGTGTTTGTTGTTTTGTTTGATTTGTGTCTGCAACCTGTTTGATGAAATGGCCGCATGAACTCAAGTTTTGAATTTTGAAATGATTTTTGGTGGGTTTGCTAGATTGGTTCTGTGAGTCTGCAGATGCTTGGGTTTTGAAAATTGAGCTTGTTTGAGTGGGTTTTGAAAAGTGGGATCTTCCCATATGAAGAAGATTCAATTTTGAATTGCCATTTAAACTATGCATTTGAAAGTTTCGGATGATCACAAAGTGGGCCTTGATACTTTGTTATGAGTACATTCAAGGTGCAAAGATCCAGAAAAGTTTACATTAGGTTTAGAAAGTTTGAGACAGCCAAAGTAGGCATGGGAGTTAAATTGGTCAAAATGACCATTCACTTAATATATTTGTTTTGACTTATTTTTCTTTAGGAAAAGTGTGGGGAATGTTTTAGATGATGTTCTTTTCACCTAAGAAACATTTTACAAGCAATGGATCACACAAACAAGATGGTTTTAAAGAATTTCCAAATTCATGCATACACATATACATGCATTCATGAATTGATTTAGAAAAGTTTTTGTTAACCCTAAACTTTAGGATTAGTGTTTTGTTGATCTAAGTTTGATATTTTTGGGATGTTACAAACCTTCCCCCCTTAAACAAAATCTCGTCTCGAGATTTGAAAAAGGACGAAAAGATTACCTAGGATTTGAAGAGATCTGGAAACTCCGTCCTGATGTGATTTTCGCGTTCCCAGGTAGCTTCCTCTTCTGTGTGGTTGCTCCACTGAATCTTGAGAAACTTGATGCTTCGGGTTCTGGTCGTTCGAAAGGCTTCTTCCAATATACGGATGGGTACTTCGGGATAGGTCAGGTCATCATTGATCTCTATGGTCCTATGATCGATATTCTTGAACACTTCGGTCTTCTCGGGGACTTCGAGACATTTGCGAAGTAACGAGATATGGAACACATTGTGCACCACTGACATCTCTTCTGGTAGCTCGAGTTGATACGATACTCCTCCTCGACGGTTCAAAATTTTGAAAGGTCCGATATATCTGGGGGCTAACTTTCCTTTGAGTTGAAAACGTTGCATTCCCTTCAATGGCGACACTTTCAGATAAACAAAATCTCCAATGTTGAAGGCGAGGTCTCGACGTCTCTTGTCGGCGTAACTCTTTTGTCGGGATTGGGCTGTCTTGAGGTGCTCTCGAATCTTGTGAACCTTCTCTTCTGCTTCTCGTAGGATGTCGGGTCCGAAAATTTGACTCTCTCCTACTTCCGACCAGTTCAAAGGGGTGCGGCACTTCCTTCCGTACATGAATTCAAATGGGGCCATTTGCAAACTGGCTTGGTAACTATTGTTGTAGGAAAATTCTGCAAACGGCAGACAGTCTTCCCACTTGGATCCATATTCTAACACACATGCTCTAAGCATATCTTCGAGTATTTGGTTTACTCGCTCCGTTTGTCCATCGGTCTGAGGGTGATACGCGGTACTGAAATCTAGGCGGGTTCCTAAACCTTCCTGGACCTTCTTCCAGAATCTCGAGGTAAACTGAGTTCCTCGATCCGATACGATATTCTTGGGGACTCCGTGCAAACTAACGATCCTAGCGATGTACAACTCCGCTAGCTTCGAACTCTGATAGGTAGTTTTAACGGGCAAGAAATGGGCGACTTTGGACAATCTGTCCACTATGACCCAAATAGAGTCATTTCCCCTACTAGAAGTAGGTAGTCCAGTGATAAAGTCCATTCCTACAGAATCCCATTTCCATTCCGGAATTTGCAAAGGTTGCAACAATCCAAATGGGTCTTTGATGTCCGCCTTGACTCGTGACATATATCACACTTGGCGATATAGCTTCGATTTCTCTCTTCATCTTATGCCACCAAAATTGCTCTTTCAAATCTTGATACATCTTAGTTCCTCCGGGATGGATAGAATAAAGAGTATCATGAGCCTCCTTCAAGATAACTTCTTTTAACTCAGAATCTGCTAGTACACAAAGGCGTCCTTTGTACCACAAAACTCCTTCTTCGTCCTCAATGAATCCGGGTACTTTGCCTGTACCGATACGACATTTAATTCCGTCGATACTAGCATTTCCTTCCTGCGCCTCTTTAACCTGACTGATCAAAGTGGGCTGAAGTTCTATGCTAGCCAAAAATCCTTCACTTACTAATTCTATTCGAAAATCTTCCATCTCTTTGTGCAAACTTGGTTGCTCCTTCAAGATCATGGAGTTCAAGCGGCACGGCAATCTGCTAAGGGCATCGGCTACTACGTTGGCTTTTCCAGGGTGATAGTGAATGTCCAGGTCGTAATCCTTGATTAGCTCAATCCATCTTCTCTGCCTCATATTCAGCTCCTTCTGAGTGAATATGTACTTTAGGCTCTTGTGATCCGAATAAATCTCACAACGGTTTCCCATAAGGTAATGTATCCATGTCTTCAGGGCTAGAACTACGGCTGCGAGCTCGAGGTCATGGGTTGGATAATTTTGTTCATGTTGCTTCAGTTGTCGCGATAGATAGGATATAACTTTGCCTTCTTGCATTAGCACACATCCGAGACCAATCTTGGATGCATCACAATACACATCGAAGGGCTTCGTGATATCCGGCATGATCAAGATTGGGGCGGAAATCAATCTCCTTTTGAGTTCTTGAAAACTCGCTTCACACTTGTCTGTCCATTCAAACTTCTTGTCCTTCTTCAGCAATTGGGTCATGGGTCGGGCGATACTAGAGAATCCTTCTATGAATTTGCGGTAATATCTCGCCAATCCGAGAAAAGCACGAACCTGGGTTTGAGTGGTTGGGGCTTGCCAATCTTCTACATCCTTCACTTTGGCAGGGTCAACGGCAATTCCTCCGGCTGATACAATGTGACCGAGAAATCCTACTTCCTGTAACCAGAATTCAAACTTGCTAAATTTTGCATACAGCTGATGCTCTCTAAGGGTTCCAAGAATGGTCCTTAGGTGTAGCTCATGTTCTTCTTCCGATTTGGAATAAATCAGAATGTCATCGATGAAAACAACGACAAACTTATCCAGGAAGTCCATAAAAATCTTATTCATGAGGTTCATGAAATAAGCGGGGGCATTGGTTAATCCAAAAGACATGACTGTATACTCATACAATCCATATCTGTGGTAAAGGCAGTCTTTGGAATATCCTCTGCACGAATTTTGAGTTGATGATAGCCAGTTCTAAGATCAATCTTAGAAAACACCTGGGCACCGGTCAACTGATCAAACAAATCCTCTATCTTGGGCAAGGGGTACTTGTTCTTGATGGTGAAATCATTCAACTTTCGATAATCCGTACACAAACGGTTACCTCCATCCTTCTTGTCCACAAACAAGACAGGTGACCTCCATGGGGACGCACTTGGTTGAATCAATCCGATTTATAACATGGAATCCAACTGCTTCTTCAGTTCTTCTAGTTCTGACGGGTTCATACTATAGGGTCTCTGGGCTAAAGGTCCTGTTCCGGGGATTAGCTCGATGATAAACTCGATATCCCTATCTGGGGGCATACCGGGCAAAAGATCTGGAAATACATCGGGTATTCAGACTATCCGATCTTGGTCAATGGAAGGTTGGGCTATACTCTTGTTACACTTGAATTGGCAAGGTAAGGTTTCGGATATATGCTCGATCGATACTCGCAGATCGGTCATGGTAATGGTTTTCTTGGCACAGTCAATCATTCCTTTATGTTTGGACATCCAATCCATTCCTAGTACTACTTCCAAACCTTTAGTTCCAAGTACTATTAGGTTAGCATAAAAATCTATGCCATGGATTCAGATAGGGACGGCTCTGCAAATTTGCCTAGCCTTGGTGGTCGATCCGGGAATTTGTACAATCATCACATGCTTCAGTTTGGTTGGTTGAATTTTACTAGTGCATGCAAATTCTTCGGTGACAAATGAATGCGATGCACCAGAATCAAACAACACTCTTGCGAGTACTGAATTAACAGAAAACATACCCAGCACGACGTCTGGCGCTTCCTGAGCTTCTTCAGCATGCATGAGAAAAAGGCGGCCGTTGCGGTTGAGTGAATTTCCTGGGGCAAATCTTCTCCCTGGTTGGACACGACGCTGCTGCTGAGCTGGGACATTGGTATTAGGGGCTGTAGCGTTCTTCTTGTTGGGGCACTCGTTGGAATAGTGGCCTTTATTTCCACAGTCATAACAGGTCACTTGTGACTTGTCCTTGGCTGCGACAGGCACAACATTGCTTCCAGTCCTCGGGGCAGTATTGGGGTTGGCGTTAGCATGGTTGGTGTTGAACTTGGGTGGGGCACGGGTGAAATTGCTAGAATTGCCGGGGTTGTTGTGATTTCCTCCGGGTCTAGGGTTTCCACGGTTGGGATAGGTCGGACGGGTCATAGGGGGTCTGTTGGTTCTTGGGGCAAATCCTGGAGATGGGTTGGGGCGATACTTTGGGGTCTGATGGGTTCCTGGTTGATGCATCATGCGACGCTTGCGGTTCTCATTGGCTTGGTTGATCTTTCCTTCCATCTGGATAGCGGAGTCGACAAGGGCTTCAATATCAGCAAAGGGAATATTGACTAACACTGTCTGCATCTCGTCATGCAGACCATTCAGGAATATTTCTTTCTTCTTGGCTTCGTTGTCTATCTCGTCCGGGGCATACCTAGCTAATGACAAAAATTTGTCACGGTATTCTACTACGGTCATCCTTCCTTGCTTCAATTCTCGGAACTCGTCTCTCATTCTCTTGATCAAACCTGGCGGCACATGGGTTCTGCTAAACTTGACCTTGAATTCCTCCCAGGTCATCATTTGGCCTCCGGTCATTGCACGAACACTGTTCCACCATGCCCAGGCATCTCTGGCTAGATAATGAGTGGCGAACAAGACTTTCTCGTTGGCTTCTACTCCGGCTACTTCCAAGTTATTCTCCATAGTTTGCAGCCAATCATCGGCGTCTAGGGGTTCTTCTGACTTGGTGAAAACGGGTGGGTTGGTATTCTGGAAATTCTTGAGCTTAGATCCGTGGTTGTCCTGATTTCCATGGCCTTGGTTGTTGTGGGATAGCTGGGCTATCTGTTGCAGAGTGGCTAGGTTGGCTTGACGTTCCGCTCTTTCAGCTTCGCGGTCAGAAGTCAACATTTGCAGGATCTGCAACATCGGGTCCGGGGCTGAACCACTTCCTCCACGTGGCATCGGAAGATTGATATAGGTCATGAGAAAAGAGGGAAATTTCTAAGGTTTTGGGTCTTTGAAAAGTTTTTAGAGTTTGACTCAAGTTTTCTAGCAACTTGCTTTTTTCATTCATTCACTCATAGCACACAATACAACACACACCACAACAAGGCAAAACAGATGGTTTTAAGAACCATTCTGGGAACTACGATACAGTGGGACCGACTACTACTCACTACGCTAGTGCTCAGTGCTACTACTGCTTGGAGTCTGTGGCTTCATCATCTTCCGCATCATCGATGAAGGCGAAATCATCCTCATCGGTGAAGAAGTCCATGGCCTGATCCTCCAGAAAATCATCGTCATCGCTGAGATAGGAGTAAGGGTCTCCACGAAGATCTTCTCCGGCATTCTCCCTTTCCTCTAACTGCATGTCTCTCTCATGGATGGTCTCTTCCAGAGATGAGATGCGATGGCGAAGACGGGCAATAATGCGCTCCTTCTTGTCGAGCTGACGGCGGCGAGACTTGCGATCCTTTGCTAGCATGGCGATGGTCTGATCCTTCGTCTTGATGATGGCAGACTTGTGGTTGCAATAGTCACGATAGTTGTCCAGTTCCTGCTGACGATCATACATCATGAAGCTCAGGTGGTCCAATTGAGTCTTCAGCTCGGGGTGGTATGGGGCTTCCAGTGGTTGACCATTTGCATCACGTCTTGGGCAAAACTCAAAGCGAGTACCCTTGATCTGATTGATGCTCTGTCATTACACACGAGAAAGAGCTTCTTGCATTGCTCGCAAGTCCATCAAGCCGCTTGTTATCCCTCAAGGTAAACTGAATTCTCCGCAGTGGGAGGTTCAATCTTTCCTGAGACTTGCAACAATTAGCCACCGCAGATCTTCTCCCCTTGATCATTGAGCTGAGCTCAAGAACTCGGGATGCGGGCGCTCGGAAGTTCAAAGCGATCCGATCCCTCTCAAAGATAAGGTCTCCTCCATTCCTGAGTTGGTAAAACTTGTTGTACTTCACGTCCATCTATAAAAATAGAGGATGAGTAGATTAGCAAAGTGATCAAGTGTGTCAAAATTTTATATATTTTGCAAGAGTTTTTGAGGAACATGAAGTTTTATTAAAGAATTAAAGAGGTAAGAATTAGAATAGGTTTTCGTAAATAGTTTTGTTCTTGGGTTTTGAAACTAAGTTTTTGGTTCAGCGTCCAATCTAACTAGGGTCTCCTATGGTCAGGATGGCGCTGATACCAACTTGTCAACACCCGGATTTTTCAATCCTAGATGCCTGTTATGCCATACATCGCAATCCCAGGATTACCATTTTTATGAGACATAACAGAATTTGATACCATAGTACTTCATCCATTACAACGATAAATAAGTTCTTACACAAATAGGGATCTCATGATCCAGTCCTTAATACAACATCAAGCAGCGGAATACGTAATAATAACGGTAGCGTAGGAGAGGCTCCATCTTCGGGGTCACAAGCAATGCTGACGATGGGAGATGATCCTAGTTGTCGTAACCTTCCTGGGGTCCATCCTCCGGTACTCCTCTTCATAGTCCGCCATGGGAATAGCTGGGGACAAAGCCATGAGTACTCTTTAAGTACTCGCAAACTAATACTAACAAGTAAAGGGGTTTTTGGATAATAGGACACTAGGCTCTAGGGTTGTTTTGCAAAAGCCAGTTATAACTACTAAGTTCCAAAGCTGGTCACAAATTTTATAACTACTAAGTGGGATCTTGTATTTCGGTCACAACTCTGTGGTCAAGTCAAGTCTCAAGTCGTTTCACAAGTCATTTTGAAAAGTCCGACGGGGAACAGTATGGCCACTCAACTGTCCATAATCATGACGCTGCTATTCGAATAGTTTGACACTGCAGAGATTGTACACTTTCACCACAACATTCGATACATCCGTCAGGAACAACAAATCCTGAATTCACCATACTCAGATGTCGGATAATCAATCCTAACCTTTCAATTACACTCCCTAGTATAAGCACCTCTCTGTGAGTTTGGCCTCCCAACCATGACCACCGTCATCTTGGGTACCGCAGTGGACAATCTTCACAAGGTAGCCTCGGCTCACCTTGGCCGTGAGGGAACTAATACTAAGGTATATAAGTTTCCAGTCAATAAGCCCTACCCAATATTCGGGTATTGTGGTTGTACGATAAAATTGGAATGGTATCGCATCCAGACAACCATCAGTTTTAAAAAGGGCTAAGGCTCATGCCTCAACATTTTTATCACCAAAATCATCAAGCGTTTGGAAACACATGTCCAAAACATTTCAATAGAATGATCCATCATTCCAAGGTTTTCGTAACCATTTTTCCACCAAGTATTCCCATCTAAAGTTGATCAAGTTTTAGGCTTAGCACTAGCATCTACAGGTGGGGTAGTACTAATAGAGGGGTGGTAACTAGTGGAGTTTCAACTAAGTCCAACCTTATATCCTAGGCTGATATCAAGGTTTCTAGCTTAGGCCAAATTTTATGATCTTTATGCAACCTTCAGCACAACTGTCTAGTATCTACCAAACTCTTAAGTAGGCTCCAAGTAAACTTTGATAAAGAAATAAAGTACGAAGTTTGCCATAAAACTAGGATTGGTTTAGCAAATGGGTATGGTCACATACGCTTAAGGCATATAGTAATCATATCACTGTTGGAGATATGCCCAAGAGGCAATAATAAAGTGGTTATTATCATATCTTCACACTTATGATAAATGTTTACATACCATGCTATAATTGTATTAACCGGAAACATTAATACTTGTGTGATTTGTAAACTAAAATAAGAGTCCCTAGTGAAGCCTCTTGTTAAACTAGCTTGTTGGTTAATATATGATCATGGTTTCCTGATCATGAACATAGAGATGTTATTAACAACAGGGTCATATCATTAGGAGAATGATGTGCTGGACATACTCCTATAGATAAGCGTAGCATAAAGATCAAGTCATTTTAAATAGTTCAATTGCTATATGCTTTCTGATACATAGTAACCTAATTCCTTCGACCATGAGATCATGCATATCACCTTTACCGGATGGATGTTTTGATGACATCAAACACCACACCGTAACTGGGTGGCTATAAAGGTGGCATTAAGTGTTCGGAAAGTATTGGTTGAAACACATGGATCAAGAGTGGGATTTGTCCATCCACATGACGGATAGATATACTGGCCCTCTCGGTGGAATGTCATCCAATTAGCTTGCAAGCATGTGACTTGGTCACAAGGGATCACATATCACGGGAACGAGAAAAGAGTACTTATCAGTAACGAGGTTGAACTAGGTATGCAGAGATACCGACGATCATAACCTCGGATAAGTAAAGTATCGTGAGACAAAGGGAAATTGGTATCGTATGTAAGTGGTTCATTCGATCGCAAAGTAATCGTAGAAATATGTGGGAGCCATATGAATTTCCAGATTCCTCTATTGGTTATTGTTCGGAGAAGTGTCTCGATCATGTCTGCATAATTCACGAACCGTAGGGAGACACACTTAAGGATTCGACGTTGTTTTGAGTAGTTATGGTATTATGAGAAAGAGACCGAATGTTTTTCGGAGTGTCGGATGGGATCCGGGATATCACGAGGTGATCCGGAATGGTCCGGAGAATAAGATTCATATAAGGAAAGTCCCGTTTCGGAGTTCGGGAATGATTCCGGTGTTTTCATCGGGAATGTTCTGGAGGGTTCCGGATTGTCCGGCACTCCGGGGGGGAAGGGTACATGAATGTGTCATTACATATTGGAATGATTGCATCATGTACTAAGTGTTCTTGCTGTCCCAAATAAAGGATTAAATTGAATCCTAAAACAGAAAAGTCAAATGTCCAGTTTGAAAGTCAAACGGCTAAAACAAGAAACTGTGGGAAACAAGCAAGAGGAGTTGGAACCGACTTGGAGGAGGAGTTTCTCTCCTCCAAGCCGGCGGCCAGCCCAAGGCCGACTTGGGGAGGGACTCCCCTCCCCTGGCGCGTCAGCACCCTCCCATCTATATAAGGAGGGGCAGGGCTCCCCTCCTAGACACACAAGTTCCTACCTCTAAAACTCCGGTTTAGAGCCGTTCTGGTTTAGAGCTTCTAATTGCTTTAGCCAGCGGTTTAGAGCCTTCTAATTGGTTTAGAGCCTTCTAATTGGTGTGTCTAATTACTAGACCACTAATAGCCTCTCTCATAAGCTCCACCATACTCGCTCCGGCTTAAGGCGAAGCCTCGGATCTCCCTCTACTTCGGTCACGCCACAGTTGTCTCTTTGGAATCGCGAGGAGAGTGCTACAACCTCCGCTGCCTGCTGGAACAAGGGAGAGGAAGGTCTTCGTCGAGTACCGAACGTGTGACCGACTGCGGGAGCGCTGCCGGAACGTGGCGCCGGAAGGATCGTCTACACGATCTTGAGATCGGAAAAGTACGACTACATCACCCACGAGAATCTGCTCTCGTTAACCGCTTTGGAATCTTCGAGGGTATGTTATTCCATCGACTCGTTGCTACAATCTAGTAGATAGATCTTGGCTTGTTTGTTTGTATGCGATAGAAAATTTTTGTTTTCCATGCTACGAACCCCTACAGTGGTATCAGAGCCGTGTCTATATGTAGATCTGTTGCACGAGTAGAACACAATGGTCATTGTGGGCGTTGATGCTTTTATTGTCGATTGCTTCTTGTGTACTTTGCATCTTGCGGTATGTTGGGATGAAGGCCCGGCTAACCTTACATGACATCGTTCATGAGACTTGCTCCACGCTTGACATGCAACTTGTATTGCATAAGTGGCTTTATGGTGCTGTTTCTCCTAGCATAGTTAAGATCCAATTTACAACGGGTGATTAACAATACTAGTATCAATGTTGTGGTTCTTGTTCGTAAGTTAGAACGACACTTTTTGAAAGCCCCAAACCACGTAAAATATGCAAAGAAAGTAGAGGCGTCTAACTTTGTTTTGCAGGGGTGTGCAGTGATGTGATATGGCCATGATTGTGATTATATATGATGTATGCAATGTTCCTTATTGTAAGTCGGCAACCGGCAGGAGCCATATGGTTGTCTTTAATTTCTGTTAAGACCCGCATGTCTATTCAAAGTAGTTGTAATAGTTGAAGCCGGTGGACGACAACCATGGAGAAGCGTCATTGACCTTGATGCAATGCCGGTGATGATGGAGATCATGTTCGTGCTAGAAGATGGAGATCGGAAGCACAAAGAAGAAAGGCCATATCATATCACATATTATTGAATTGCATGTGATGTTAATCCTTTATGCATATTTTATTGCTTAGTAGACGACGGTAGCATTATAAGATGATCCCTCATGCACATGAATTTCAAGTCATAAAGTGTTCACCCTTAGTTAGCACCGTTGCTAAAGCTTGTTGTTTCGAAGCACCACGTGATGATCGGGTGTATTAGATTCTGCAAGTGTATACAACGTGAGCAAGCCAGATTTGCTCATGCAGAAACTAAGGTTTGATCTTGACGAGCCTAGCATGTACAGACATGGCCTCATGAACACGGATTACGAAAGGTAGAGCATGAGTCATATAGTAGATATGATGAACATGTTGATTGTTCGCCATTGAAGCTATATCAACTCTCGTGATGATCGGTTTTGATGTGGTGGATTTGGTTCGTGATCACTAAAACAATGTGAGGGATATTGTTTTGAGTGGGAGTTCATCTAGATTAATTTAATTATTGATTAGAACTCAATTTATCATAAACTAAATCAAAGTGAATTTGCATAGTTGTTGTAGTCATTGGCATCCGTTTACCACCTTGCGCTTAGTTATAATTGTTATGATAGAACTATAGAATTCTGGTTAGTTACTTTACGAACTGGTATCGTATTGTTTTGAAGTGTTAATCTAAAGTTTAAAAGTCCTATTGCAAACTTTCAGTAAGTTCCGGTTACTCCATGAAGTTTAATAATTGGTATTAAAACAAGAGTAACAATTCCAATGTTAGTATATAAGTATCATGTTTGTCTCCATGATTCTTGATATTCAAAGGATTGTCTTAATATCAAGGTTATCTAGGATCTGAAAGAGTTGTTTCAGAAACCATGATGCGTGGAAGATATTGTGATATCTGAAACGAAGTTTTGGTTACAACATGATAGAGTATAATATGGCAAAGTTCATGTTCTCATATTTTGATGAGAATTTGCAAAGGGTTGGAGACACTAGTTGTCCTAATCCTCCAAAAGGTTTTGGAGAGCAACATTATACTTGCGATTCGCCGTTACAAGCTAAAAGTAGCTTGATCATGGATAAATCCATAATGAGGGTGAATATTTGATGTAGGTAAAATGTTTACTACACCAAGAAGATTACTAAATAAAGGAATTTGAAAGAACACCAAACATTTGATGATGGTGATCTACTTCAAAGTGCAAGTCCAAAGACATTGGTATTTAATTATACACGCTTTGGACTATATGTCATATGTATGACTCCACTATTGATGTTGATAGATTCTTTCAAACAGAAAAGGAAATCTTGAAGAGAATCTCATAAATATATGGCAGAAAAGAAAAGACTAGAATTGTTCAGTTTAAGTATATAGATGATATACATGTTATGGCTATATTCTTTGCTTATTAAACAATGTGGTTCTCAAGTATTTGATGCTGAATTTGTTGGTGTGAATCGTCATACGAAACAACAGAATTCATGAACTACAATGGCCTAAATAACTAGCAAAAGAATATGTGATGATGTTCATCGAGAACAAAATAAAGGGTTATTGTGTTGCTCGTTAAACATCAAAGCTTGCCTTCAAGATTTGTTTTATCAGGTATTATGAGAACAAAAGGGTTGTTCAAATAATTGCCGTAATCCATAAAAGATGGATGATTCACAAATCTCGTTGGAAAAATCACATCCATAAAGCTAATGCTAAAGATTTCGAAAGACAAATTGATTAAAAGATCACTTAGGAAGTGACATCGCCGTTTAAATTATATTGGAAAGAAAACATGAAGAAACTCCATATGTATGGAATTTTGGAGTCTTTTGATTTTGATCAAAATGACGCTTGTGAAACTTTCCTAGAGATAATTAAAACTTCGTTCATAGGCCAAAAGGGAATGAAAGACTAGCTTATTGGAATTTGTACATATTGTTGTACGAAGTCCATTATGTGTAGTCAAGAGCGATGGATTTCAACTTCATGTGCTTTCTCCGAAAAATTTGAGTGAATATATGAATATTTACTTAATAAGGATGAAGTGTGAAATATTTGAAAAGTTCAAATATTTTCAAGATGAAGTGCAAAATCATTGTAACAAGAATATAAATAGTTTATGATAAGATCATAAAGGAAGATATTTGAGTTACAAGTTTAGCATAATACCTAAGATTAAAGGAATCGTTCTGTGGATTTGCATTTTCCCAAAACACCATAAGAGTATGGAGCGTTCGAGATATGTAATTAAACCTTGTTTGACATGGTAAGATCGAAGGTGTAATTCATAAAACTGCCATTATATTTTAAAGATTAAAAGCTTTAGAGATTACCGTTTTTCCACTGAAAAGAGCTTCATCATAATCCGTTGAAATGACACCATATAAGGTTATGGTTTGGGATAAAACCCAAGTAGTCCTTTCTTAAACATTGGTATGCTATACATAAGAAAGATGTTTGCAACCAAAGTCGGATGAATCTGTCTTTGTTAAGTATTTCTCCATAACACCGGAGACAAAAGTGTTTGTCGCTTAGAACGTCAAGTTTCTTTAAGAAGGAATTTTTCGTGAAAAGTTAAGTGGGAGGACAATAGAACTTTGATAAGGTTGAAAGAACCTTAGCTATATGTGAGTTGCATAGCAACGAAAAGTGTTCCGGAGGCAACAATGCTCATGGCTCACGTGCCTCAAAGGTTGTGATCACGAAGATCTAAGTTCCTATTGAAACAAGTAGGTCGGGTAAACAATCAAATACCAAGATTTGAGGGTTGAATCATTATTTGAGAATAATGAACTGACTACATGCAAAGAAGCGATGATGGGCCCTGACTCCGTCAAATGGCTTGAAGCCATAAAGCTTGCATAGTTAGTATAGCTTGCATTGGTCAAATTGGTTAGTATAGCTTGCATAGTAAAGCTTGCATAGTTACTAGCTTGCCTTGTGCAGAGCAGTGGTTGAAGTTTTCCTCGGCTTCCTCTTCGTAATA
Source organism: Avena longiglumis (assembly GCA_030063025.1). NCBI lineage: Eukaryota > Viridiplantae > Streptophyta > Magnoliopsida > Poales > Poaceae > Avena > Avena longiglumis. Next base: position 45,113,706 of record CP125973.1, read on the forward strand.
TCCTCCTTCCTCCTCGTATCCTTGGTCGGTACTAGCATCTATGAATAAATACGAGGTACACAATCACCAAACAATACTTAACTACTTGCAATCATCACACACAAGGGTCCTATAGATTATCTAGCATCATCTCTAACATTACAAGGTTAAGGATTGGTTTAAGTCTTTTTATTTTAGAAAAGTAATTTCTACTCATTGAAAAACTACTTAAGATTTAATATTCTCCAAACTAAACATGGGATCATGTTGACACATGTCATCACCACATATTGTAGTCCATGGGAATGTGATTTAAAGTGGTGTCACAATTTAATAAGGTTTTACCCTTTTATTTTAATTAATTATAGTGGCTAGAAATGCTTATGAAGCATTATTTTATTCCTTGAACATTATTTCTGCAAGTAACCTATATATATTTTTATATTTTATGAAAGGTATGGTTGAGTGTGATTTTTGAGAGTTGGAATCAACTCAAAATCTTTTATGGTTTAAATTTGAAAAATGTTTGAATGCAGAAAAGCTTCTTCCTTGTTATTTTTGCTATGGGTGATCTACAGATCCAAATGACTTGAATCCAATGGGCTTGGATTAAGCATTCACAGACCTTTCCAACAAAATTGGTTTCATCTAATTTGGTGCACTAAATCGATCTGGGTTGATTTTTGAAGTTGGGTACAGAAGTGTGTTTGAAATTAAAAAGAAAAGGTTTAATTTGAATTGCTGGGCTGCGCGGGAAATTCTAACGGGCCGGCCTACTAAGCGTAGTGCTCCCGCGGGCTGCTTAAGTGGGTGTCCCCACTCGTCAGTGACACGGGGCTGGGCGAAGCGGTATGGGGAAACATGGTGCGTTCGATATGGTTCTAATCCAACGGCTGAGGGTCATCGTCGATGCGAGACAGCTCCGGCGAGAACGAAACCTAGCGCGGCCAGTGAGGGTTGCTGGGGGCTCACCGAGTGCAGGCGAGTGGCGGGCGGGCGAACAAAAGTCGGCGAGGCGAACCTCCGGTACGGTGGCTTCTCACAGGCGGATCAATCGCTGGTTCCTTTCTTCTCCGTGGCAGGCTCAGTGAAATTCTAGCGAGGTGGTGCTCGCCTTGCTCGAGAATGGTGTGGCACGATCGGTGAGGAGAGAGTGAGATGGTGTGAAGAAATCGTGCGGGTGGCCTCTATTTATAGTCGGCGAGGGACCGTCGGGGCGCAAGGTGAGCTCGTCGGAGGCGACGTTACAGGCAGCTAATGGCATGGGCAAGGGTAGGGGACGGTGTTGTGTCTCCTGGCGATGATCAACGACATGGTCGCGAGGCATGGGGCGGTGTGGTTTGGTCTGCGCGGCGGTGCTGCAGCGGCGGCGTTCTCGGCAATGGCGGGGTGGCGCTCGCCTTCGGCATGGTCTGGCGTGTCTTGTCTTGGCGTGGTCCGGGGCTTGTAGCGCTGGTACAGGCTTAGGCGATGTGACGGTGGGCTGCCTCCCGGACATCTTGGCTAGGCTTGCTGCCCTAGCTTGCTGTCCACATTGGGGTGACAAGGTTGGCTTGGCTGTTCACCATTAATGGCAATGGCAAGCTCACGGGTGCTAGTGCTGGTCTAACCTTGCTAGATGATCTCTTGGATTGTGTGAGAGCTAACTAGGAACAAGTTAGGCTCAAAACACCGCACACTATAGTGTTTGTTGTTTTGTTTGATTTGTGTCGCAACCTTTGTTTGATGAAATGGCCGCATGAACTCAAGTTTTGAATTTTGAAATGATTTTTGGTGGGTTTGCTAGATTGGTTCTGGTGAGTCTGCAGATGCTTGGGTTTTGAAAATTGAGCTTGTTTGAGTGGGTTTTGAAAAGTGGGATCTTCCCATATGAAGAAGATTCAATTTTGAATTGCCATTTAAACTATGCATTTGAAAGTTTTGGATGATCACAAAGTGGGCCTTGATACTTTGTTATGAGTACATTCAAGGGTGCAAAGATCCAGAAAAGTTTCATTAGGTTTTGAAAGTTTGAGACGCCAAAGTAGGCATGGGAGTTAAATTGGCCAAAATGACCATTCACTTAATATATTTGTTTTGACTTATTTTTCTTTAGGAAAAGTGTGGGGAATGTTTTAGATGATGTTCTTTTCACCTAAGAAACATTTTACAAGCAATGGATCACACAAACAAGGTGGTTTTAAAGAATTTCCAAATTCATGCATACACATATACATGCATTCATGAATTGATTTAGAAAAGTTTTTGTTAACCCTAAACTTTAGGATTAGTGTTTTGTTGATCTAAGTTTGATATTTTTGGGATGTTACAGAAAGTAATGGGATAGAAAGTATGAAGCATCACTTGTCTTTTTTGGTAGAGGGTATAGATTCATTCCTTGTCCTTGCTACAATCACACTCTTCAAGTCACTACAACCAAATCAAGCAAGGCACAAACTCAATCTACCAATCAAGCAAAACAACACATAAAAATCACAAAGTCAAGGTAATGCATGTAAGCATGCAAAAGATGGTTCTAATTGCAAAGGTGGTCTCCACTAGGATTCTAAACTTTGTAAAGTCCAAAGTGGTCATTTACCAAAATGGCAAAGTCATTTGCAAATAGGGTTTTGTCCATACACCATTTTTAAATCCATTCAACATTTTATGTGGTGGGAAAACATTTTTATCAAGGCAAAACTTTATGTTTTTCACCAAATGAGTTGCTATTGCACAACTTCGTGTTTTGGTTCAATAGATTTGGTCCAAAACATTTTCTCCAAAGTTTTTACTCAAAATTATTTTCATAACAAAAACCATTATTTTCATTTGGCTAGAAATGACTAAATCAAGTTTTCCATCCTAAACTTTACCAAATCCATTTTCCAAACTATGGGTTGGTTCATAGGGTCAGTGAGTTTACAACAAACCATTTCCCAAAGGTTTTCCTTCAAAATTATTTTCAATAAATAAATCACATTTCTATTTGACTAGAAATGGTTTTAAATCAAAGAGTCATTATTTTATTTCACCAAATACATTTTTGAGTCCACAATGTGTTTCCTAGGGTCAGTAGGTTCAAATCAATCCAATTGCCAAAGATTTTAACCCCAAATTCATTTTTAAACAATTTTTACATCCTTAACAAGCATACAAATGTTTCTGCAAATTCAAACAAGCTAACATATACTATTTGCTAAACTAAGGGCATGGTTGGCTAGGGCTTGCTCTGCTGAATCCAACGACATAAAATTTGTAATTTTTGGACGTGTGGTTTGAAAGTTACAGGGGTTTGAAAATCACAAATAATTCTGTTTTTAAATCTGTTTTAAACCAAACCGACCACGTGGCGCCATCTGTTGGTGGTACCGATTCGGTGTGGATCACGCTGCAGACCGTAGGATCTAATCGAATCGTGCGATCGAACGCATACCCTTCGCGGTTAAGTGGTCTAATCCTGCGCTCAATCTAGATCGAGCAATTGTCATCGACCGACCAAACTCGGGCGGCAATGACGGTCATTGGCGATGGCGAGGTTAGGCAATGGCGGCTGGTGAAATAGGAAGCGAGGAGGAAAAGGAAGTGCTCACCGAGTTCGTGAGGACGAGGTGGTGCTCGTCGTGTGCTCGGCGTGGCAAGGCGCCACGAGGTTTGCGGCAATTCCTCACGGAGTTGGTTCGGCGGCAGACGCCGCGGTCGGTCGAGGACGCCTTCTGGTCGTGAAGGCAAACCAGATACATGGTTAGGCAGCGTAATGACCTGGGAATATGGGTGCATCCTTGAGAGATCTTAGGCGGTCGGAGTTCACAGGATGCTTGGCGAAGTAATGGCGGGCACGGCGCCGCTTGGTGTCGTCAGTCGAGGTTACAAGGTACCAGCGGATGAATGAATGGCACTTGCAAGATGCACCAGGATGTGGTGGCGTGCTCGTGTGCTCGGGAGGCAGGAGGTGGTGTGGCTCGGCGGATTCGGTGGAAGCTCGTCGAGATAGAGCTGCTCGGGGAGAAATTGGGGCGGCCTGGGGCGTGCTTGGGGAGACGGAGGGAAGCGGAGGAGAGGCGGCGATTAAGACAGCATGGTTGGGAGTGATTAGCTGCGGCGTTAACGCAATTGATGCTCGTGAATTCATCGCAGCAGGAGGGAGGGAAGAAGAATTTGTCGTGGTTGAAGGCAGGTGAGTTGGTGGTGGGTCACGGCGTGAGAGAAAAGAAAATAAAACGAGGTCCACCAGTCAGTGAGGGTGCGGGTTTCTTTCGCGGTGAAGAAAAACGGTTCGGGGCGAAGGGCAGATGGGCTGGACTGGGCTGGGGTGGGCTTTAGCTGGGCTGGTCGTTTTACTCTTATTTTTTTCTGTCTGCTTTGATTTATCTTTTTCTATTTTCTATTTTCTGATTTGAAATTCAATCAACTATTCAAACAATTCAAACAATTCAAACAACTCAAACCATTCACCACACTAGTAAAGAGTTTTTGGCTCTGTTTACCAACATAAACCAACATTCAAAATAAAATAATATCTTTATTCATTTTAGGATCTATTTAATAATTAAATAAAATAGACCATAGTTATTTAATCAAATATGGTTTGATTTATTTAATAAAATCTCCATTTGAAAAACACTTTCAAAACCCAATCAGTAGGTTTTATTTAAAAATATATAAGATACTTGAAATACTTGTTTAAAATAAAATAACATTTTATTAAAATAAAATAACATTTTATTTTAGGGTCCAATAACAATTAAATGAATAGACCTTATTTATTTAATACAAATAGGATTTGTTTATTGAAATCTTTATCTTGAAATTTAAAATAAAACCAAAACACTTCAGTAGGTTTTATTTAAGATTATAAAATACTTGGAAAACTTATTTTAAATAATTTAATAAGTTCTGATGTTTTTAATTAAAATGGTAAAACTTCATTTGAATAAAATTTGGATACTAATTCCTAATTATTTTATTTAAATAAACCTTTACTATTTTTAAACAAAACAAAACATTTTATTTCAAAATCTTTGGCCAAGGTTTAATTTAGCTTTATAAAATAACCTTTATTTATAAATCCACCTTTTCCTTTAAAACAAAATCTTTTATTTAAAAGATCAATAATGGTATTTCCAAAACATTTTATTTTCCTCTATTTAAAATGTTTATCTTTTAAATCCTTTAGGATTTTATTTAATCCAAATTGGTTTTACAAAATAATCTTTATTTATAAAACTTCTATTTCTTTTGAAAACCAAATCTTTTTATTTAAAAGATCCAAAATAGTAGTTCCAAAATATTTTATTTTCTTTTATCAAATGTTTACTCTTTTAATTTTCTTTAGGATTTTATTTGATCCAACTGGTTTGAAGTCCCAATTGAATTCAAAAAGTTTCTTCTGGCCTTGAAAATCAACGAAGTTTTATTTTATTCATTTATTTTTCACATAACAAGATTTGGAAAATCTTGGGATGTCACAGATATGATGCCCATTTGATGCTCGCCTTTGAAGCTATCTGAGCTCACGTGATGATCGGACTTGGTGTAGTGGATTTGGTTCATGTAATCACCAAAAAGGCACGAGGGATGTCGTTTTTGAGTGGGAGTTCATTCATAATATGGATTATTTGAACTCAATCTATCATACACTTAGTCTAAACTTTACAAATTCTGTTGTAAATGGCACCACCTGCTTTTAATTTCAATGTGTTCATGGAGAAAGAGAAACTAGCAACGAACGGTAGCAACTTTACCGAATGGGCCATGAATTTGAGGATTCTCCTCTCTGCACAAAAGCAATATGTGCTAGAAGCGCGTTAGGCCCCACCTTTTGATGATGCCTGACGAGGAGAAGAATGTCTATCGGACTCGTCGGAGGACCACAACTTAGTTCATTGCGGCATATTGTATGGGCTAGAGCGAACTTGAAAGCGTTTCAAAAGCGGCAATGCATTTGATACAATGGGTGAGTTGAAAATGATTTTCGACACACATCTTTCAGAGAGAGCTATAATGCTTGAGAAAAGTTCTTTAGCTGCATGATCGAAGAGCCTGACTCGTTAGTGAGCATGTACTCAAGATGTCGGTTCTGCCGATAAGCTTGTGTCCTTGGGAATATCGATTCCCATTGACTTAGGCATCCATCGTGTTCTGCGGTCTACGCCACCTAGCTATAAGAGCTTCGTGATGAACTATAATATGCAAGGCATGAAGAAGTCTCTCCCGAGCTTATCAATGCTTAAAACTGCAGTGGAGATCAAAAGGAACATCAAGTGTTGATGATCAATAGGAACACTGGTTTCAAGAAAGACAAGAAGGAAAAGCGGAAGGGAAGTAAGGCAAGCCTATTGCCACGCTGAAAAGAAACCCGAGTTGGACCTAAGTCGATTCGAGTGCTACTATTGTAAGGGGTCGCCTTTGGCGCAAGCGCCCCAAGTATCTGGTAGACAAGAAGGCCGGCAAGGCAAACAAAGGTATATATGATATACATGTTATTGATGTGTACTTGACTAGTGCTCGCATTAGCACCTGGGTATTTGATACCGGTTCAGTTGCTAATAGTTGTAACTCGAATCAGGGCTGGAACAAGCGACCGCTAGCAAGGGGTGAGGACAAGATGCATGTCGGCAATGGATCAAGTGTTGATGTGATCGCCGTCGGAACGCTGCCTCTCCACTTGCCGTCGGGATTAGTTATAAACTTGAATAAATGTTATCTGGTGCCTGCACTGAGCATGAACATTGTATCTGGATCGTGTTTGATGCGAAGTGGTTATTCATTTAAATCCGAGAACAATGGTTGTTCCATTTATATGAATGAAATCTTTTATGGTCATGCATCTATGATGAATGGTTTATTTCTATAGATCTCGATGATAATGTTACACATATTCATAATGTTGATGCTAAAAGGATTAAACTTAATGATGATATATCCGCATATATGTGGCACTGCCGTCTAGGTCATATTGGCGTTAAACGCATGAAGAAGCTCCATTCGGATGGACTTTTTGAATCACTTGATTATGAATCATTTGATACATGTGAGCCATGCCTTATGGGCAAGATGACTAGAACGACGTTTTCCGGTTCAATGGAACGGGCGACAGATTTATTGGAAATCATACATTCTGATGTATGTGGTCCAATGAGTGTGTCGGCGCGAGGTGGATATCGTTATTTTGTTACTTTCACGGATGATTTGAGTAGATACGGTCATATCTACTTGATGAAACACAAGTCTGAAACCTTTGAAAAGTTCAAGGAATTTCAGAATGAAGTGGAAAATCATCGTAATAGAAAGATCAAATTTCTACGGTCCGACCGTGGAGGTGAGTATCTAAGTTACGAGTTTAGCACTCTCATGAAAGAGTGTGGAATTGTTTCACAACTCACACCTGCCGGAACACCACAGCGAAATGGTGTGTCGGAACGTCGTGTCGTACTTTATTAGATATGGTTCGATCTATGATGTCTCTGACGGACTTACCGTTGTCATTTTGGGGTTATGCACTAGAAACTGCTGCATTCACTTTAAATCGGGCACCATCTAAATCCGTTGAAAAGACACCGTATGAATTGTGGTTTGGAAACAAACCTAAGCTGTCATTTATTCAAGTTTGGGGATGCGATGTTTATGTGAAGAAACTTCAACCGGATAAACTCGAACCCAAAGCGGAAAAATCGTCTCCATAGGATATCCTAAAGAAACTATTGGGTATTACTTCTATCACAGATCCGAGGGCAAGGTTTTTGTTGCCAAGAATGGATCCTTTCTAGAGAAAGAGTTTCATGAAAGGTGTGAGTAGTCGGAAGGTAGAACTCGAAGAGGTTGTGGAACCTTCTCTTCAAAGTATGGCGAGTAGCGCTAGGAAGTTGTTCGAGTTGGCTCCACATTGAAGAGGGAACTAATGATAATGATCATGAAACTCCGAAAGAGTACTACCGAACCTCGCAGTCAACAGACGCGTGCAGCTCCCGGTGTCACGGAAATCTGTCATGAATTTCATGGTTGATGAAAATGATGACCCTGACGTATGAAGAAGCGATGATGAGCCGGATTCAATAAATGGTTAGAAGCCATGAAATCCGAGATGGAATCCATGTATGAAAATCAAGTTTGGAACTTGGTGGAATTACCTCACGACCGAAAGGCCGTGGAGAACAAATGGATTTTCAAAAGGAAAACTGATGCTGATGGTAATGTGACCGTCTATAAAGCTCGACTTGTCGCAAAGGGGTTTCGACAAATTCAAGGAGTTGACTACAATGAGACTTTCTCTCCCGTAGCGATGCTAAAGTCAGTTAGGATTATGTTAGAAATTGCTGCATATTTCGATTATGAGATATGGCAGATGGATGTCAAAACCGCGTTTCTCAATGGTAATATTGAAGAAGAGTTGTATATGATACAACCAAAGGGTTTTGTCGATCCTAAGGATGCTAACAAGGTGTGAAAGCTTCAGCGATCCATCTATGGATTGAAGCAAGCATCACGAAGTTGGAATCTCCGCTTCTCTCGAATCTTCTGAACCTTCTCTTCTGCTTCTCGTAGGATGTCGGGTCCAAAAATTTGACTCTCTCCTACTTCCGACCAGTTCAAAGGGGTGCGGCACTTCCTTCCGTACATGAATTCAAATGGGGCCATTTGCAAACTGGCTTGGTAACTATTGTTGTAGGAAAATTCTGCAAGCGGCAGTCTTCCCACTTGGATCCATATTCTAACACATGCTCTAAGCATATCTTTGAGTATTTGGTTTACTCGCTCCGTTTGTCCATCGATGCGAGGGTGATACTGTCTTGAAATCTAGGCGGGTTCCTAAACCTTCCTGGACCTTCTTCCAGAATCTCGAGGTAAACTGAGTTCCTCGATCCGATACGATATTCTTGGGGACTCCGTGCAAACTAACGATCCTAGCGATGTACAACTCCGCTAGCTTCGAACTCTGATAGGTAGTTTTAACGGGCAAGAAATGGGCGACTTTGGACAATCATCACTATGACCCAAATAGAGTCATTTCCCTACTAGAAGTAGGTAGTCCATGATAAAGTCCATTCCTCTGATCCCATTTCCATTCGAATTTGCAAAGGTTGCAACAATCCAGGGTCTTTGATGTCTGCCTTGACTCGTGACATATATCACACTTGGCGATATAGCTTCCGATTTCTCTCTTCATCTTATGCCACCAAAATTGCTCTTTCAAATCTTGATACATCTTAGTTCCTCCGGGATGGATAGATAAAGAGTATCATGAGCCTCCTTCAAGATAACTTCTTTTAACTCAGAATCTGCTAGTACACAAAGGCGTCCTTTGTACCACAAAACTCCTTCTTCGTCCTCAATGAATCCGGGTACTTTGCCTGTACCGATACGACATTTAATTCCGTCGATACTAGCATTTCCTTCCTGCGCCTCTTTAACCTGACTGATCAAAGTGGGCTGAAGTTCTATGCTAGCCAAAAATCCTTCACTTACTAATTCTATTCGAAAATCTTCCATCTCTTTGTGCAAACTTGGTTGCTCCTTCAAGATCATGGAGTTCAAGCGGCACGGCAATCTGCTAAGGGCATCGGCTACTACGTTGGCTTTTCCAGGGTGATAGTGAATGTCCAGGTCGTAATCCTTGATTAGCTCAATCCATCTTCTCTGCCTCATATTCAGCTCCTTCTGAGTGAATATGTACTTTAAACTCTTGTGATCCGAATAAATCTCTAGCGGTTTCCCATAAGGTAATGTATCCATGTCTTGAGGCTAGAACTACATTTGCGAGCTCGAGGTCATGGGTTGGATAATTTTGTTCATGTTGCTTCAGTTGTCGCGATAGATAGGATATAACTTTGCCTTCTTGCATTAGCACACATCCGAGACCAATCTTGGATGCGTCACAATACACATCGAAGGGCTTCGTGATATCCGGCATGATCAAGATTGGGGCGGAAATCAATCTCCTTTTGAGTTCTTGAAAACTCGCTTCACACTTGTCTGTCCATTCAAACTTCTTGTCCTTCTTCAGCAATTGGGTCATGGGTCGGGCGATACTAGAGAATCCTTCTATGAATTTGCGGTAATATCTCGCCAATCCGAGAAAAGCACGAACCTGGGTTTGAGTGGTTGGGGCTTGCCAATCTTCTACATCCTTCACTTTGGCAGGGTCAACGGCAATTCCTCCGGCTGATACAATGTGACCGAGAAATCCTACTTCCTGTAACCAGAATTCAAACTTGCTAAATTTTGCATACAGCTGATGCTCTCTAAGGGTTCCAAGAATGGTCCTTAGGTGTAGCTCATGTTCTTCTTCCGATTTGGAATAAATCAGAATGTCATCGATGAAAACAACGACAAACTTATCCAGGAAGTCCATAAAAATCTTATTCATGAGGTTCATGAAATAAGCGGGGGCATTGGTTAATCCAAAAGACATGTTGTATACTCATACAATCCATATCCGGTGGTAAAGGCGGTCTTTGGAATATCCTCTGCACGCAATTTTGAGTTGATGATAGCCGTTCTAAGATCAATCTTAGAAAACACCTGGGCACCGGTCAACTGATCAAACAAATCCTCTATCTTGGGCAAGGGGTACTTGTTCTTGATGGTGAAATCATTCAACTTTCGATAATCCGTACACAAACGGTTACCTCCATCCTTCTTGTCCACAAACAAGACAGGTGACCTCCATGGGGACGCACTTGGTTGAATCAATCCGATTTATAACATGGAATCCAACTGCTTCTTCAGTTCTTCTAGTTCTGACGGGTTCATACTATAGGGTCTCTGGGCTAAAGGTCCTGTTCCGGGGATTAGCTCGATGATAAACTCGATATCCCTATCTGGGGGCATACCGGGCAAAAGATCTGGAAATACATCGGGGTATTCACAGACTATCTGATCTTGGTCAATGGAAGGTTGGGCTATACTCTTGTTACACTTGAATTGGCAAGGTAAGGTTTCAGATATATGCTCGACTGATACTCCGGCGGTACTGGTCATGGTAATGGTTTTCTTGGCACAGTCAATCATTCCTTTATGTTTGGACATCCAATCCATTCCTAGTACTACTTCCAAACCTTTAGTTCCAAGTACTATTAGGTTAGCATAAAAATCTATGCCATGGATTCAGATAGGGACGGCTCTGCAAATTTGCCTAGCCTTGGTGGTCGATCCGGGAATTTGTACAATCATCACATGCTTCAGTTTGGTTGGTTGAATTTTACTAGTGCATGCAAATTCTTCGGTGACAAATGAATGCGATGCACCAGAATCAAACAACACTCTTGCGAGTACTAAATTAACAGAAAACATACCCAGCACGACGTCTGGCGCTTCCTGAGCTTCTTCAGCATGCATGAGAAAAAGGCGGCCGTTGCGGTTGAGTGAATTTCCTGGGGCAAATCTTCTCCCTGGTTGGACACGACGCTGCTGCTGAGCTGGGACATTGGTATTAGGGGCTGTAGCGTTCTTCTTGTTGGGGCACTCGTTGGAATAGTGGCCTTTATTTCCACAGTCATAACAGGTCACTTGTGACTTGTCCTTGGCTGCGACAGGCACAACATTGCTTCCAGTCCTCGGGGCAGTATTGGGGTTGGCGGTAGCATGGTTGGTGTTGAACTTGGGTGGGGCACGGGTGAAATTGCTAGAATTGCCGGGGTTGTTGTGATTTCCTCCGGGTCTAGGGTTTCCACGGTTGGGATAGGTCGGACGGGTCATAGGGGGTCTGTTGGTTCTTGGGGCAAATCCTGGAGATGGGTTGGGGCGATACTTTGGGGTCTGATGGGTTCCTGGTTGATGCATCATGCGACGCTTGCGGTTCTCATTGGCTTGGTTGATCTTTCCTTCCATCTGGATAGCGGAGTCGACAAGGGCTTCAATATCGCAAAGGAATATTGAACAACATCGCATCTCGTCATGCAGACCATTCAGGAATCTTTCTTTCTTCTTGGCTTCGTTGTCTATCTCGTCCGGGGCATACCTAGCTAATGACAAAAATTTGTCACGGTATTCTACTACAGTCATCCTTCCTTGCTTCAATTCTCGGAACTCGTCTCTCATTCTCTTGATCAAACACAGCGGCACATGGGTTACGCTAAACTTGACCTTGAATTCCTCCCAGGTCATCATTTGGCCTCCGGTCATTGCACGAACACTGTTCCACCATGCCCAGGCATCTCTGGCTAGATAATGAGTGGCGAACAAGACTTTCTCGTTGGCTTCTACTCCGGCTACTTCCAAGTTATTCTCCATAGTTTGCAGCCAATCATCGCGTCTAGGGTTCTTGACTTGGTGAAAACGGGTGGGTTGGTATTCTGGAAATTCTTGAGCTTAGATCCGTGGTTGTCCTGATTTCCATGGCCTTGGTTGTTGTGGGATAGCTGGGCTATCTGTTGCAGAGTGGCTAGGTTGGCTTGACGTTCCGCTCTTTCAGCTTCGCGGTCAGAAGTCAACATTTGCAGGATCTGCAACATCGGGTCCGGGGCTGAACCACTTCCTCCACGTGGCATCGGAAGATTGATATAGGTCATGAGAAAAGAGGGAAATTTCTAAGGTTTTGGGTCTTTGAAAAGTTTTTAGAGTTTGACTCAAGTTTTCTAGCAACTTGCTTTTTTCATTCATTCACTCATAGCACACAATACAACACACACGACAACAAGGCAAAACAGATGGTTTTAAGAACCATTCTGGGAACTACGATACAGTGGGACCGACTACTACTCACTACGCTAGTGCTCAGTGCTACTACTGCTTGGAGTCTGTGGCTTCATCATCTTCCGCATCATCGATGAAGGCGAAATCATCCTCATCGGTGAAGAAGTCCATGGCCTGATCCTCCAGAAAATCATCGTCATCGCTGAGATAGGAGTAAGGGTCTCCACGAAGATCTTCTCCGGCATTCTCCCTTTCCTCTAACTGCATGTCTCTCTCATGGATGGTCTCTTCCAGAGATGAGATGCGATGGCGAAGACGGCAATAATGCGCTCCTTCTTGTCGGTGACGGCGAGACTTGCGATCCTTTGCTAGCATGGCGATGGTGCGATCCTTCGTCTTGATGATGGCGGACTTGTGGTTGCAATAGTCACGATAGTTGTCGATTCTGCGGCGATCATACATCATGAAGCTCGGGTGGTCCAATTGAGTCTTCAGCTCGGGGTGGTATGGGGCTTCCGGTGGTTGACCATTTGCATCACGTCTTGGGCAAAACTCAAAGCGAGTACCCTTGATCGATTGATGCTCATCCACCTGACGAGAAAGAGCTTACTGCATTGCTCTGGCAAGTCCATCAAGCCAGTTGTTATCCCTCAAGGTAAACTGAATTCCCTCCGCAGTGGGAGGTTCAATCTTTCCTCGGAGACTTGCAACAATTAGCCACTGCAGATCTTCTCCCCCTTGATCATTGAGCTGAGCTCCGAAGAACTCGGGATGCGGGCGCTCCAGAAGTTCCGAAAGCTGATCCAGATCCCTCTCAAAGATAAGGTCTCCTCCATTCCTGAGTTGGTAAAACTTGTTGTACTTCACGTCCATCTATAAAAATAGAGGATGAGTAGATTAGCAAAGTGATCAAGTGTGTCAAAATTTTATATATTTTGCAAGAGTTTTTGAGGAACATGAAGTTTTATTAAAGAATTAAAGAGGTAAGAATTAGAATAGGTTTTCGTAAATAGTTTTGTTCTTGGGTTTTGAAACTAAGTTTTTGGTTCAGCGTCCAATCTAACTAGGGTCTCCTATGGTCAGGATGGCGCTGATACCAACTTGTCAACACCCGGATTTTTCAATCCTAGATGCCTGTTATGCCATACATCGCAATCCCAGGATTACCATTTTTGCGAGACATAACAGAATTGGATACCATAGTACTTCATCCATTACAACGATAAATAAGTTCTTACACAAATAGGGATCTCATGATCCAGTCCTTAATACAACATCAAGCAGCGGAATACGTAATAATAACGGTAGCGTAGGAGAGGCTCCATCTTCGGGGTCACAAGCAATGCTGACGATGGGAGATGATCCTAGTTGTCGTAACCTTCCTGGGGTCCATCCTCCAGGTACTCCTCTTCATAGTCTGGCCATGGGAATAGCCAGGGACAAAGCCATGAGTACTCTTTAAGTACTCGCAAACTAATACTAACAAGTAAAGGGGTTTTTGGATAATAGGACACTAGGCTCTAGGGTTGTTTTGCAAAAGCCGATTTATAACTACTAAGTTCCAAAGCTGGTCACAAATTTTATAACTACTAAGTGGGATCTTGTATTTCGGTCACAACTCTGTTGTGGTCAAGTCGAAGTCTCAAGTCGTTTCACAAGTCATTTTGAAAAGTCGGCGGGAACAGTATGGCCACTCAACTGTCCATAATCATGACGCCTATTCGAATAGTTTGACACTCTGCAGAGATTGTACACTTTCACCACAACATTCGATACATCCGTCAGAACAAATCCTGAATTCACCATACTCGGTGTCACGGATAATCAATCCTAACCTTTCAATTACACTCCCTAGTATAAGCACCTCTCCTGAGTTTGGCCTCCCAACCATGACCCTTTGTCATCTTGGGTGCTGCAGTGGACAATCTTCACAAGGTAGCCTCGGCTCAGACCTTGGCCGTGAGGAACTAATACTAAGGTATATAAGTTTCGTCAAGCCCTACCCAATATTCGGGTATTGTGGTTTATGCGATAAAATTGGAATGGTATCGCATCCAGACAACCATCAGTTTTAAAAGGGCTAAGGCTCATGCCTCAACATTTTATCACCAAAATCATCAAGCGTTTGGAAACACATGTCCAAAACATTTCAATAGAATGATCCATCATTCCAAGGTTTTCGTAACCATTTTTCCACCAAGTATTCCCATCTAAAGTTGATCAAGTTTTAGGCTTAGCACTAGCATCTACGGTGGGGTAGTACTAATAGAGGGTGGTAACTAGTGGAGTTTCAACTAAGTCCAACCTTATATCCTAGGCTGATATCAAGGTTTCTAGCTTAGGCCAAATTTTATGATCTTTATGCAACCTTGACAACTGTCTAGTATCTACCAAACTCTTAAGTAGGCTCCAAGTAAACTTTGATAAAGAAATAAAGTCTGAGTTTGCCATAAAACTAGGATTGGTTTAGCAAATGGGTATGGTCACATACGCTTAAGGCATATAGTAATCATATCCTGTTGGAGATATGCCCAAGAGGCAATAATAAAGTGGTTATTATCATATCTTCACACTTATGATAAATGTTTACATACCATGCTATAATTGTATTAACGGAAACATTAATACTTGTGTGATTTGTAAACTAAAATAAGAGTCCCTAGTGAAGCCTCTTGTTAAACTAGCTTGTTGGTTAATATATGATCATGGTTTCTGATCATGAACATAGAGATGTTATTAACAACAGGGTCATATCATTAGGAGAATGATGTCTTGGACATACTCCTATAGATAAGCGTAGCATAAAGATCAAGTCATTTTAAATAGTTCAATTGCTATATGCTTTCGATACATAGTAACCTAATTCCTTCGACCATGAGATCATGCATATCACCTTTACGGATGGATGTTTTGATGACATCAAACACCACACCGTGGCGGGTGGCTATAAAGGTGGCATTAAGTGTTGGAAAGTATTGGTTGAAACACATGGATCAAGAGTGGGATTTGTCCATCCACATGACGGATAGATATACTCTGGGCCCTCTCGGTGGAATGTCATCCAATTGGCTTGCAAGCATGTGACTTGGTCACAAGGGATCACATATCACGGAGCGAAAAGAGTACTTATCGGTGCGAGGTTGAACTAGGTATGCAGAGATACTGAAGCGATCATAACCTCGGATAAGTAAAGTATCGTGAGACAAAGGGAAATTGGTATCGTATGTAAGTGGTTCATTCGATCGCAAAGTAATCGTAGAAATATGTAGAACCATATGAATTTCCAGATTCCTCTATTGGTTATTGTTCGAGAAGTGTCTCGATCATGTACGCATAATTCACGAACCGTAGGGAGACACATAAGGATTGACGTTGTTTTGAGTAGTTATGGTATTATGAGAAAGAGACCGAATGTTTTTCGGTGTCGGATGGGATCCGGATATCACGAGGTGATCCGGAATGGTCAGGAGAATAAGATTCATATAAGGAAAGTCCCGTTTGAGTTCGGGAATGATTAGGTGTTTTCATCGGGAATGTTCTGGAGGGTTCCGGATTGTCCGGCACTCCGGGGGGAAGGGTACATGAATGTGTCATTACATATTGGAATGATTGCATCATGTACTAAGTGTTCTTGCTGTCCCAAATAAAGGATTAAATTGAATCCTAAAACAGAAAAGTCAAATGTCCAGTTTGAAAGTCAAACGGCTAAAACAAGAAACTGTGGGAAACAAGCAAGAGGAGTTGGAACCGACTTGGAGGAGGAGTTTCTCTCCTCCAAGCCGGCGGCCAGCCCAAGGCCGACTTGGGGAGGGACTCCCCTCCCCTGGCGCGCCAGCACCCTCCCATCTATATAAGGAGGGGCAGGGCTCCCCTCCTAGACACACAAGTTCCTACCTCTAAAACTCCGGTTTAGAGCCGTTTTGGTTTAGAGCTTCTAATTGCTTTAGCCAGCGGTTTAGAGCCTTCTAATTGGTTTAGAGCCTTCTAATTGGTGTGTCTAATTACTAGACCACTAATAGCCTCTCTCATAAGCTCCACCATACTCGCTCCGGCTTAAGGCGAAGCCCTGCGGGATCTCCCCTCTACTTCCGGTACCACGCCGTTGTCTTCGGAATCGCGAGAGTGCTACAACCTCCATTTCTTTGGAACAAGGAGAGGAAGGTCTTCGTCGAAACCGAGCGTGTGACCGACTGCGGAGCGCTGCGGGCGATGGCGCGGAAGGATCGTCTACGATCTTGAGATCGGAAAAATACGACTACATCACCCACGAGAATCTGCTCTCGTTAACCGCTTTGGAATCTTCGAGGGACTGTTATTCCATCGACTCGTTGCTACAATATAGTAGCTAGATCTTGGCTTGTTTGTTTGGATGCGATAGAAAATTTTTGTTTTCCATGCTACGAACCCCTCTGATGGTATCGAGCCGTGTCTATATGTAGATCATTGCGAGTAGAACACAATGGTCATTGTGGGCGTTGATGCTTTTATTGTCGATTGCTTCTTGTGTACTTTGCATCTTGCGGTATGTTGGGATGAAGCGGCCCGGGCTAACCTTACATGACATCGTTCATGAGACTTGCTCCACGCTTGACATGCAACTTGTATTGCATAAGTGGCTTTGCGGGTGCCTGTTTCTCCTAGCATAGTTAAGATCCAATTTACAACGGGTGATTAACAATACTAGTATCAATGTTGTGGTTCTTGTTCGTAAGTTAGAACGACACTTTTTGAAAGCCCCAAACCACGTAAAATATGCAAAGAAAGTAGAGGCGTCTAACTTTGTTTTGCAGGGGTGTGCAGTGATGTGATATGGCCATGATTGTGATTATATATGATGTATGCAATGTTCCTTATTGTAAGTCGACGGCGGCGAGCCATATGGTTGTCTTTAATTTCTGTTAAGACCCGCATGTCTATTCAAAGTAGTTGTAATAGTTGAAGCGGTGGGCGACAACCATGGAGAAGCGTCATTGACCTTGATGCAATGCCGGTGATGATGGAGATCATGTTCGTGCTAGAAGATGGAGATCGGAAGCACAAAGAAGAAAGGCCATATCATATCACATATTATTGAATTGCATGTGATGTTAATCCTTTATGCATATTTTATTGCTTAGTAGACGACGGTAGCATTATAAGATGATCCCTCATGCACATGAATTTCAAGTCATAAAGTGTTCACCCTTAGTTAGCACCGTTGCTAAAGCTTGTTGTTTCGAAGCACCACGTGATGATCGGGTGTATTAGATTCTGCAAGTGTATACAACGTGAGCAAGCCAGATTTGCTCATGCAGAAACTAAGGTTTGATCTTGACGAGCCTAGCATGTACAGACATGGCCTCAGGAACACGGATTACCGAAAGGTAGAGCATGAGTCATATAGTAGATATGATGAACATGTTGATTGTTCGCCATTGAAGCTATATCAACTCTCGTGATGATCGGTTTTGATGTGGTGGATTTGGTTCGTGTGATCACTAAAACAATGTGAGGGATATTGTTTTGAGTGGGAGTTCATCTAGATTAATTTAATTATTGATTAGAACTCAATTTATCATAAACTAAATCAAAGTGAATTTGCATAGTTGTTGTAGTCATTGGCATCCGTTTACCACCTTGCGCTTAGTTATAATTGTTATGATAGAACTATAGAATTCTGGTTAGTTACTTTACGAACTGGTATCGTATTGTTTTGAAGTGTTAATCTAAAGTTTAAAAGTCCTATTGCAAACTTTCAGTAAGTTCCGGTTACTCCATGAAGTTTAATAATTGGTATTAAAACAAGAGTAACAATTCCAATGTTAGTATATAAGTATCATGTTTGTCTCCATGATTCTTGATATTCAAAGGATTGTCTTAATATCAAGGTTATCTAGGATCTGAAAGAGTTGTTTCAGAAACCATGATGCGTGGAAGATATTGTGATATCTGAAACGAAGTTTTGGTTACAACATGATAGAGTATAATATGGCAAAGTTCATGTTCTCATATTTTGATGAGAATTTGCAAAGGGTTGGAGACACTAGTTGTCCTAATCCTCCAAAAGGTTTTGGAGAGCAACATTATACTTGCGATTCGCCGTTACAAGCTAAAAGTAGCTTGATCATGGATAAATCCATAATGAGGGTGAATATTTGATGTAGGTAAAATGTTTACTACACCAAGAAGATTACTAAATAAAGGAATTTGAAAGAACACCAAACATTTGATGATGGTGATCTACTTCAAAGTGCAAGTCCAAAGACATTGGTATTTAATTATACACGCTTTGGACTATATGTCATATGTATGACTCCACTATTGATGTTGATAGATTCTTTCAAACAGAAAAGGAAATACTGAAAGAGAATCTCATAAATATATGGCAGAAAAGAAAAGACTAGAATTGTTCAGTTTAAGTATATAGATGATATACATGTTATGGCTATATTCTTTGCTTATTAAACAATGTGGTTCTCAAGTATTTGATGCTGAATTTGTTGGTGTGAATCGTCATACGAAACAACAGAATTCATGAACTACAATGGCCTAAATAACTAGCAAAAGAATATGTGATGATGTTCATCGAGAACAAAATAAAGGGTTATTGTGTTGCTCGTTAAACATCAAAGCTTGCCTTCAAGATTTGTTTTATCAGGTATTATGAGAACAAAAGGGTTGTTCAAATAATTGCCGTAATCCATAAAAGATGGATGATTCACAAATCTCGTTGGAAAAATCACATCCATAAAGCTAATGCTAAAGATTTCGAAAGACAAATTGATTAAAAGATCACTTAGGAAGTGACATCGCCGTTTAAATTATATTGGAAAGAAAACATGAAGAAACTCCATATGTATGGAATTTTGGAGTCTTTTGATTTTGATCAAAATGACGCTTGTGAAACTTTCCTAGAGATAATTAAAACTTCGTTCATAGGCCAAAAGGGAATGAAAGACTAGCTTATTGGAATTTGTACATATTGTTGTACGAAGTCCATTATGTGTAGTCAAGAGCGATGGATTTCAACTTCATGTGCTTTCTCCGAAAAATTTGAGTGAATATATGAATATTTACTTAATAAGGATGAAGTGTGAAATATTTGAAAAGTTCAAATATTTTCAAGATGAAGTGCAAAATCATTGTAACAAGAATATAAATAGTTTATGATAAGATCATAAAGGAAGATATTTGAGTTACAAGTTTAGCATAATACCTAAGATTAAAGGAATGGATTACGTGGATTTGCATTTTCCCAAAACACCATAAGAGTATGGGCGTTCGAGATATGTAATTAAACCTTGTTTGACATGGTAAGATCGAAGGTGTAATTCATAAACTGCCATTATATTTTAAAGATTAAAAGCTTTAGAGATTACCGTTTTCCTTTGAAAAGAGCTTCATCATAATCCGTTGAAATGACACCATATAAGGTTATGGTTTGGGATAAAACCAAGTAGTCCTTTCTTAAACATTGGTATGCTATACATAAGAAAGATGTTTGCAACCAAAGTCGGATGAATCTGTCTTTGTTAAGTATTTCTCCATAACACCGGAGACAAAAGTGTTTGTCGCTTAGAACGTCAAGTTTCTTTAAGAAGGAATTTTTCGTGAAAAGTTAAGTGGGAGGACAATAGAACTTTGATAAGGTTGAAAGAACCTTAGCTATATGTGCAGAGTTGCGCAACGCCGAAAAGTGTTCCGGAGGCAGCAACAATGCTCATGGCTCACGTGCCTCAAAGGTTGTGATCACGAAGATCTAAGTTCCTATTGAAACAAGTAGGTCGGGTAAACAATCAAATACCAAGATTTGAGGGTTGAATCATTATTTGAGAATAATGAACTGACTACATGCAAAGAAGCGATGATGGGCCCTGACTCCGTCAAATGGCTTGAAGCCATAAAGCTTGCATAGTTAGTATAGCTTGCATTGGTCAAATTGGTTAGTATAGCTTGCATAGTAAAGCTTGCATAGTTACTAGCTTGCCTTGTGCAGAGCAGTGGTTGAAGTTTTCCTCGGCTTCCTCTTCGTAATATCCTCCTTCCTCCTCGTATCCTTGGTCGGTACTAGCATCTATGAATAAATACGAGGTACACAATCACCAAACAATACTTAACTACTTGCAATCATCACACACAAGGGTCCTATAGATTATCTAGCATCATCTCTAACATTACAAGGTTAAGGATTGGTTTAAGTCTTTTTATTTTAGAAAAGTAATTTCTACTCATTGAAAAACTACTTAAGATTTAATATTCTCCAAACTAAACATGGGATCATGTTGACACATGTCATCACCACATATTGTAGTCCATGGGAATGTGATTTAAAGTGGTGTCACAATTTAATAAGGTTTTACCCTTTTATTTTAATTAATTATAGTGGCTAGAAATGCTTATGAAGCATTATTTTATTCCTTGAACATTATTTCTGCAAGTAACCTATATATATTTTTATATTTTATGAAAGGTATGGTTGAGTGTGATTTTTGAGAGTTGGAATCAACTCAAAATCTTTTATGGTTTAAATTTGAAAAATGTTTGAATGCAGAAAAGCTTCTTCCTTGTTATTTTTGCTATGGGTGATCTACAGATCCAAATGACTTGAATCCAATGGGCTTGGATTAAGCATTCACAGACCTTTCCAACAAAATTGGTTTCATCTAATTTGGTGCACTAAATCGATCTGGGTTGATTTTTGAAGTTGGGTACAGAAGTGTGTTTGAAATTAAAAAGAAAAGGTTTAATTTGAATTGCTGGGCTGCGCGGGAAATTCTAACGGGCCGGCCTACTAAGCGTAGTGCTCCCGCGGGCTGCTTAAGTGGGTGTCCCCACTCGTCAGTGACACGGGGCTGGGCGAAGCGGTATGGGGAAACATGGTGCGTTCGATATGGTTCTAATCCAACGGCTGAGGGTCATCGTCGATGCGAGACAGCTCCGGCGAGAACGAAACCTAGCGCGACCAGTGAGGGTTGCTGGGGGCTCACCGGGGTACGGGCGAGGGTCGGCGAGGCGGGCGAACAACGAAGTCGACGAGGGCGAACCTCCTGGTACCGGTGGCTTCTCCTGGGGCGGATCCAATCGCTGGTTCCTTTCTTCTCCGGCAGCGGCAGGCTCCAGTGAAATTCTAGCGAGGTGGTGCTCGCCTTGCTCTGAGAATGGTGTGGCACGATCAGTGAGGAGAGGGGAGTGAGATGGTGTGAAGAAATCGTGCGGGGGTGGCCTCTATTTATAGTCGAGCGAGGGGACCGTCGGGGCGCAAGGTGAGCTCGTCGGAGGCGACGTTACAGGCAGCTAATGGCATGGGCAAGGGTAGGGGACGGTGTTGTGTCTCCTGGCGATGATCAACGACATGGTCGCGAGGCATGGGGCGGTGTGGTTTGGTCTGGAACGGGCGGTGCTCTGCGCGGCAGAGGCGGCGTTCTCGACGGCGGGCGTATGGCGAGGCGTTAAGCGGGGATGTATGGCGGTCTCTGGGTGGTGGTGATCGTGTGCGGTGAGGCGGCGGTGCGTGGATGCTGGTCGCGGGTGGCGCTCTGGCGCCGCTCGGCATGGTCTGGGCGTGTCTTGTGGCGTGGTCGAGGGCTTAGCTGGCTTAGCTGGGACGGCGATGGCGGTGGACGGTGGGCTGCCTCCCAGACATGCTGGCTAGGCTTGCTGCTGCCCTAGCTTGCTGTCCACATTGGGGTGACAAGGTTGGCTTCGGCTGTTCACCATTAATGGCAATGGCAAGCTCACAGGGGTGCTAGTGCTGGTCTAACCTTGCTAGATGATCTACTGGATTGTGTGAGAGCTAACTAGGGAACAAGTTAGGCTCAAAACACTGCACACTATAGTGTTTGTTGTTTTGTTTGATTTGTGTCTGCAACCTGTTTGATGAAATGGCCGCATGAACTCAAGTTTTGAATTTTGAAATGATTTTTGGTGGGTTTGCTAGATTGGTTCTGGTGAGTCTGCAGATGCTTGGGTTTTGAAAATTGAGCTTGTTTGAGTGGGTTTTGAAAAAGTGGGATCTTCCCATATGAAGAAGATTCAATTTTGAATTGCCATTTAAACTATGCATTTGAAAGTTTTTGGATGATCACAAAGTGGGCCTTGATACTTTGTTATGAGTACATTCAAGGGGTGCAAAGATCCAGAAAAGTTTCTGTTAGGTTTTGAAAGTTTGAGACGGCCAAAGTAGGCATGGGAGTTAAATTGGCCAAAATGACCATTCACTTAATATATTTGTTTTGACTTATTTTTCTTTAGGAAAAGTGTGGGGAATGTTTTAGATGATGTTCTTTTCACCTAAGAAACATTTTACAAGCAATGGATCACACAAACAAGGTGGTTTTAAAGAATTTCCAAATTCATGCATACACATATACATGCATTCATGAATTGATTTAGAAAAGTTTTTGTTAACCCTAAACTTTAGGATTAGTGTTTTGTTGATCTAAGTTTGATATTTTTGGGATGTTACAGAAAGTAATGGGATAGAAAGTATGAAGCATCACTTGTCTTTTTTGGTAGAGGGTATAGATTCATTCCTTGTCCTTGCTACAATCACACTCTTCAAGTCACTACAACCAAATCAAGCAAGGCACAAACTCAATCTACCAATCAAGCAAAACAACACATAAAAATCACAAAGTCAAGGTAATGCATGTAAGCATGCAAAAGATGGTTCTAATTGCAAAGGTGGTCTCCACTAGGATTCTAAACTTTGTAAAGTCCAAAGTGGTCATTTACCAAAATGGCAAAGTCATTTGCAAATAGGGTTTTGTCCATACACCATTTTTAAATCCATTCAACATTTTATGTGGTGGGAAAACATTTTATCAAGGCAAAACTTTATGTTTTCACCAAATGAGTTGCTATTGCACAACTTCGTGTTTTGGTTCAATAGATTTGGTCCAAAACATTTTCTCCAAAGTTTTACTCAAAATTATTTTCATAACAAAAACCATTATTTTCATTTGGCTAGAAATGACTAAATCAAGTTTTCCATCCTAAACTTTACCAAATCCATTTTCCAAACTATGGGTTGGTTCATAGGGTCGATGAGTTTACAACAAACCATTTCCCAAAGGTTTTCCTTCAAAATTATTTTCAATAAATAAATCACATTTCTATTTGACTAGAAATGGTTTTAAATCAAAGAGTCATTATTTTATTTCACCAAATACATTTTTGAGTCCACAATGTGTTTCCTAGGGTCAGTAGGTTCAAATCAATCCAATTGCCAAAGATTTTAACCCCAAATTCATTTTTAAACAATTTTTACATCCTTAACAAGCATACAAATGTTTCTGCAAATTCAAACAAGCTAACATATACTATTTGCTAAACTAAGGGCATGGTTGGCTAGGGCTTGCTCTGCTGAATCCAACGACATAAAATTTGTAATTTTTGGACGTGTGGTTTGAAAGTTACAGGGGTTTGAAAATCACAAATAATTCTGTTTTTAAATCTGTTTTTAAACCAAAACTGACCACGTGGCGCAATACGACTGGCTGGTACCGATTCGGTGTGGATCACGCTGCAGACCGTAGGATCTAATCGAATCGTGCGATCCAGAACGCATACCCTTGCGGTTAAGTGGTCTAATCCTGCTCGCTCAATCTAGATCGAGCGTTTGTCATCGCCCGACCAAACTTCGGGCGGAATGACGGTCATTGGCGATGGCGAGGTTAGGCAATGGCGCTGGTGAAATAGGGCGAGGAGGAAAAGGAAGTGCTCACCGAGTTCGTGAGGACGGTGGTGCTCGTCGTGTGCTCGGCGTGGCAAAGGCGCCACGAGGTTTGCGGCAATTCCTCACGGAGTTGGTTACGGCGGACAGACGCGGTCGAGGTCGAGGACGACGCTACGGGTCGCGCGAAGGCAAACCAGATACATGGTTAGACGCGTAATGACCTGGGGAATATGGGTGCATCCTTGAGAGATCTTAGGGCGGTCGGAGTTCACCTGGGATGCTTGGCGAAGTAATGGCAGACGGCGGCGCACGCTTGGTGTCGTCGAAGTCGAGGTTACAAGGTACCCGCGGATGAATGAATGGCACTTGCAAGATGCACCAGGATGTGGTGAGCGTGCTCGTGTGCTCGGGGAGGCAGGAGGTGGTGTGGCTCGGCCGGATTCGACGGTGGAAGCTCGTCAGAGATAGAGCTGCTCGGGGAGAGTGGGCACAGGCGTGCTTGGGAGGAGGCAGAGGAAAGCGGAGGAGAGCGAGGCGATTAAGACAGCATGGTTGCAGGAGTGATTAGCTGCGGCGTTAGCGAATTGATGCTCGTGAATTCGCAGAAAGCAGGAGGAGGGGAAGAAGAAGAATTTGTCGCGTGGTTGAAGACAGGTGAGTTGGTGGTGGGTCTACACGGCGAGAGAAAAGAAAATAAAACGAGGTCCACCAGTCGGTGAGGTGCGGGTTTCTTCATGTGAAGAAAAGCGGTTGGGCGAAAGGCGGATAAATTTGGGCTGGGTGGGCTTTATTGGGCTGGCTGGTCGTTTTACTCTTATTTTTTTCTGTCTGCTTTGATTTATCTTTTTCTATTTTCTATTTTCTGATTTGAAATTCAATCAACTATTCAAACAATTCAAACAATTCAAACAACTCAAACCATTCACCACACTAGTAAAGAGTTTTTGGCTCTGTTTACCAACATAAACCAACATTCAAAATAAAATAATATCTTTATTCATTTTAGGATCTATTTAATAATTAAATAAAATAGACCATAGTTATTTAATCAAATATGGTTTGATTTATTTAATAAAATCTCCATTTGAAAAACACTTTCAAAACCCAATCAGTAGGTTTTATTTAAAAATATATAAGATACTTGAAATACTTGTTTAAAATAAAATAACATTTTATTAAAATAAAATAACATTTTATTTTAGGGTCCAATAACAATTAAATGAATAGACCTTATTTATTTAATACAAATAGGATTTGTTTATTGAAATCTTTATCTTGAAATTTAAAATAAAACCAAAACACTTCAGTAGGTTTTATTTAAGATTATAAAATACTTGGAAAACTTATTTTAAATAATTTAATAAGTTCTGATGTTTTTAATTAAAATGGTAAAACCGTTCATTTGAATAAAATTTGGATACTAATTCCTAATTATTTTATTTAAATAAACCTTTACTATTTTTAAACAAAACAAAACATTTTATTTCAAAATCTTTGGCCAAGGTTTAATTTAGCTTTATAAAATAACCTTTATTTATAAATCCACCTTTTCCTTTAAAAACAAAATCTTTTATTTAAAAGATCAATAATGGTATTTCCAAAACATTTTATTTTCCTCTATTTAAAATGTTTATCTTTTTAAATCCCTTTAGGATTTTATTTAATCCAAATTGGTTTTACAAAATAATCTTTATTTATAAAACTTCTATTTCTTTTGAAAACCAAATCTTTTTATTTAAAAGATCCAAAATAGTAGTTCCAAAATATTTTATTTTCTTTTATCAAATGTTTACTCTTTTAATTTTCTTTAGGATTTTATTTGATCCAACTGGTTTGAAGTCCCAATTGAATTCAAAAGTTTCTTGGCCTTGAAAATCAACGAAGTTTTATTTTATTCATTTATTTTTCACATAACAAGATTTGGAAAATCTTGGGATGTAACGAATATGATGCCCATTTGATGCTCGCCTTTGAAGCTATCTGACTCACGTGATGATCGGACTTGGTGTAGTGGATTTGGTTCATGTAATCACCAAAAAGGCACGAGGGATGTCGTTTTTGAGTGGGAGTTCATTCATAATATGGACTATTTGAACTCAATCTATCATACACTTAGTCTAAACTTTACAAATTCTGTTGTAAATGGCACCACCTGCTTTTAATTTCAATGTGTTCATGGAGAAAGAGAAACTAGCAACGAACGGTAGCAACTTTACCGAATGGGCCATGAATTTGAGGATTCTCCTCTCTGCTGCACAAAAGCAATATGTGCTAGAAGCGCCGTTAGGCCCCCCACCTTTTGATGATGCCCCTGACGAGGAGAAGAATGTCTATCAGACTCGTCAGGAGGACCACAACTTAGTTCATTGCGGCATATTGTATGGGCTAGAGCCGGAACTTCGAAAGCGTTTCGAAAACGGCAATGCATTTGATACAATGGGTGAGTTGAAAATGATTTTCGACACACATGCTGCTGTAGAGAGCTATAATGCTTCAGAAAAGTTCTTTAGCTGCATGATGGAAGACTGACTCAGATTAGTGAGCATGTACTCAAGATGTCGATTCGCCGATAAGCTTGTGTCCTTGGGAATATCGATTCCCATTGACTTAGGCATCCATCGTGTTCTGCGGTCTACGCCACCTAGCTATAAGAGCTTCGTGATGAACTATAATATGCAAGGCATGAAGAAGTCTCTCCCGAGCTTACACAATGCTTAAAACTGCGAAGTGGAGATCAAAAGGAACATCAAGTGTTGATGATCAATAGGAACACTGGTTTCAAGAAAGACAAGAAGGAAAGCGGAAGGAAGTAAGGGCGGCAAGCCTATTGCCACGCTGAAAAGAAACCCGAGTTGGACCTAAGTCGATTCGAGTGCTACTATTGTAAGGGGATGCCCTTTGGGCATAGCGCCCCAAGTATCCGGTAGACAAGAAGGCGGCAAGGCAAACAAAGGTATATATGATATACATGTTATTGATGTGTACTTGACTAGTGCTCGCATTAGCACACGGGTATTTGATACCGGTTCGGTTGCTAATATTTGTAACTCGAATCGGGGCGGAACAAGCGACCGCTAGCAAGGGTGAGGACAAGATGCATGTCGGCAATGGATCAAGTGTTGATGTGATCGCCGTTAACGCTGCCTCTCCACTTGCCGTCGGGATTAGTTATAAACTTGAATAAATGTTATCGGTGCTGCGACCGAGCATGAACATTGTATCTGGATCGTGTTTGATGCGAAGTGGTTATTCATTAAATCGAGAACAATGGTTGTTCCATTTATATGAATGAAATCTTTTATGGTCATGCATCTATGATGAATGGTTTATTTCTATAGATCTCGATGATAATGTTACACATATTCATAATGTTGATGCTAAAAGGATTAAACTTAATGATGATATATCCGCATATATGTGGCTCGCCGTCTAGGTCATATTGGCGTTAAGCATGAAGAAGCTCCATTCGGATGGACTTTTGGAATCACTTGATTATGAATCATTTGATACATGTGAGCCATGCCTTATGGGCAAGATGACTAGAAACGGCGTTTTCGGTTCAATGGAGCAGGCGATTTATTGGAAATCATACATTCGATGTATGTGGTCCAATGAGTGTGTCGGCGAGGTGGATATCGTTATTTTGTTACTTTCACGGATGATTTGAGTAGATACGGTCATATCTACTTGATGAAACACAAGTCGAAACCTTTGAAAAGTTCAAGGAATTTCGAATGAAGTGGAAAATCATCGTAATAGAAAGATCAAATTTCTACGGTCCGACCGTGGAGGTGAGTATCTAAGTTACGAGTTTAGCACTCTCATGAAAGAGTGTGGAATTGTTTCACAACTCACACCTGCGGAACACCACAGTGAAATGGTGTGTCGGAACGTCGTGTCGTACTTTATTAGATATGGTTCGATCTATGATGTCTCTGACGGACTTACCGTTGTCATTTTGGGGTTATGCACTAGAAACTGCATTCACTTTAAATCGGGCACCATCTAAATCCGTTGAAAAGACACCGTATGAATTGTGGTTTGGAAACAAACCTAAGCTGTCATTTCTTAAAGTTTGGGGATGCGATGTTTATGTGAAGAAACTTCAACGGGATAAACTCGAACCCAAAGCGGAAAAATCGTCTCCATAGGATATCCTAAAGAAACTATTGGGTATTACTTCTATCACAGATCCGAGGGCAAGGTTTTTGTTGCCAGAATGGATCCTTTCTAGAGAAAGAGTTTCTCGAAAGGTGTGAGTAGTCGGAAGGTAGAACTCGAAGAGGTTGTGGAACCTTCTCTTCAAAGTATGGCGAGTAGGCCGTAGCGGAAGTTGTTCGGAGTTGGCTCCACCTGTTGAAGAGGAACTAATGATAATGATCATGAAACTCCGAAGAGAGTACTACGAACCTCGCAGTCAAACAGACGCGTGCAGCTCCGAGTCAGACGGAAATCTGTCATGAATTTCATGGTTGATGAAAATGATGACCTGACGTATGAAGAAGCGATGATGAGCCAGTTCCAATAAATGGTTAGAAGCCATGAAATCCGAGATGGAATCCATGTATGAAAATCAAGTTTGGAACTTGGTGGAATTACCTCACGGAAGAAGGCCGTGGAGAACAAATGGATTTTCAAAAGGAAAAGCGTCTTGATGGTAATGTGACCGTCTATAAAGCTCGACTTGTCGCAAAGGGGTTTCGACAAATTCAAGGAGTTGACTACAATGAGACTTTCTCTCCCGTAGCGATGCTAAAGTCAGTTAGGATTATGTTAGAAATTGCTGCATATTTCGATTATGAGATATGGCAGATGGATGTCAAAACCGCGTTTCTCAATGGTAATATTGAAGAAGAGTTGTATATGATACAACCAAAGGGTTTTGTCGATCCTAAGGATGCTAACAAGGTGTGAAAGCTTCAGCGATCCATCTATGGATTGAAGCAAGCATCACGAAGTTGGAATCTCCGCTTTGATGAGGTGATCAAAGAGTTTGGATTTGTCCAAACTTATGGAGAAGCTTGTATTTACAAGAAAGTGAGTGGGAGCAATGTGGCATTTCTGATATTATATGTGGATGACATATTATTTATCGGAAATGATATAGATCTTTTAAACAGTGTTAAAAGTTATCTAAACGACAAATTTTCAATGAAGGACCTAGGTGAGCGTCATACATATTAGGCATAAAGATCTATAGAGATAGATCTAGGCGCCTAATAGGGCTATCATAAAGTACATACCTTGATAAGATTTTAAAGGAGTTTAAAATGGACGGAAGTAAGAAGGGTTCTTACCTATGTTGCAAGGCAAGACATTGAGTAAGACTCAAAGTCCCGGTGGAAGAAAGAGAGATAATGGACAAAGTCCCTATGCTTCACCATAGGCTCTATAATGTACGCCATGCTATGTACAAGACGGATGTGGCACATGCTATTAGTTTGACTAGTAGGTACCAATCGGATCGAGTTCGAACCTTTGGATAGCGGTCAAGAATATCCTTAAGTACTTACGAAGAACTAAGCATAGGTTTCTTGTATACGGAGGTGAAGAAGAGCTCGTCGCTAAGTGTTATGTCGACGCTAGCTTTGACACCGATCCGAATGACTCTAAGTCTCAATCCGGATCGTATTTCTCATGAATGGCGGGCGGTTAGTTGGAGGAGCTCCAAACAACCTGTGGTAGCGGGATCAACAACGGGCGAATATTCTTTGCTTGAGCGGCTCGAGAGCGATTTGGATGAAGGAGTTCATATCCGAACTAGGAGTGGTGGCAAGCGTTGGACCCAATGGTGATCTATTGTGACAACAATGGTGCCATTGCCAATGCGAGCCAAGGTCTCACAAGCATTCCAAGCATATTAAGCGCGGTTTCACTCCATCCATGAGCATGTCAAGGATGGAGATATAAAGATTTGTAAAGTACATACGGATCTCAATGTAGCAGATCCGTTGACTAAAACTCTCCTAGAGCAAAACATGATCAACACGAACTCAATGGGTGTTAGATTTATCACTATGTAACTACATTATTGTCTCTAGTGCAAGTGGGAGACAAGGAATATGCCCCGAGAGGCAATAATAAAGTGTTTATTATGTGTATTCCAAGTATATGATAGATGTTTATTTTGCATGCTATAATTGTATTAATACGAAACATTAATACATGTGTGTTTAATAAACAAGCGAAAGTTCCTAGTTATGCCTCTCTCATAAACTAGCTCGTTGATTAACAAGATGATCAAGGTTTCCTGATCATGGACATTGAATGTTGTTAATAACAGGATCACAACATTAGTGTAATGGTGTGATGAACATTCATTCGAAGTATAGCATTACGATCAAAGTCATTGAGGTTATATTGCTATAACAACTTACTAAGTGATCCTAATCCTTAGAGCATGAGATCATTTCAATCACTAACAGGAAGAGTTTCTTGATAACATCAAGCGTCACACCATAACAAGGTGATTATAAAGATGGATTCGAACTAATAAAGTGTTATGTTGAGGCTCATGGATCGAGAGTGGAATTTGTTCATCCCGATGACGGATAGATATACTCTGGGCCCTCTCGGTGATATCACATTGATTAGCTTGCAAGCAAGTGATTTGATCACTAGAATGTTATATCACGAACGAGAAAGAGTGCATGTCGATAGAGATCAAACTAGGTATGGAGATACCGATGATCGAATCTCGGACATGTAATATATCGTGAAACAAAGGGATTAAGATACTAGCGTAAAGGTTCCGACGATCACAAGAAAGTCATCGTTGAATGTGGGAGTCGGTATGGGTCTCCGGATCCCGCTCGATTATTGATCCGAGAGGGGTCTCGATCATGTCCGCATTATTCACGAACCTTAGGGTGACACACTTAAGAGACACCGACATCCAATTGGAGCAAATGTTTCATGCCGAAAGAATGAACAAGCGCAGGAATTTATTTCACTAGATACCGAAACAGGTTTTCGGGTGAAATTGCATAAAGTGGTTATGCATGTGAAATAGAATTCTAGCAAGGGGTTATTTGTGAATGTTTGTCATTAAAGTAATTGACAAAATTGTGAATAAAATAAAAGAGTTTTATTTAATGATAGTTTGCATTAAATTTGGTGGAAATTTAATGGGAATTTGAGTGGACTTTTGAGTGGAGGGAATTTAAAGGAGATTTGTGAGTGGAGTGTCCACCCACATGAAGAGGGGAGGGCAAGGGGGCAGCCCCCATGCAAGCCACCCCTTGGGGTTCCCCCCCCCCCTCCTCCTCCTATAAAATGAGCCCCCCTCCTCACTTGTCTCTCACACCTCCTCGTGAAGGATCTCTCTCCCCCTCTAGAATTTATCCCCCATGGTCTCGGACTAGCGAGATACATGTTCCTGGTGGCTACTCGGAAAGAAAGAGTTGTGCTTCCGCTGCATCGCTGGAGGCGAGGAGGCGGAGGTTGCTCGGTGCCTCGAGCGTGTGTGCGAGCACGGATCTTGGCTGATTTGCGGCGCTAGGACTTCCTCTCGATCTTGAGATCGGCAAGAGATCGTCTACATCAACCACGAGTTGAACTCGTTAAGCTTTGTCGGTCTTCAAAGGTATGTTCTCTACGGATATACATCCGCCCGTTGTTTGTATCTAGTAGATAGATCTTGGTATATAGTTCACATCGTAGGAAAATTTTGGTTTTCTATGCTGCGAACCCTACAATTAGATGAGAAGGACGACGGCACCTTGATACTGTAAAGGACTTCAAAAAAGATTTCCTTCTCTGCTTTGGTAATAGCATAGTTGGCACGACTTAAGTGACGCCCTTTATCCTTCTTGTTCTGTGTATGCATGTTCTTTGGGTCTTTCATAATTTGTTGGTCCTCCCGTGCTTCTGGTGTATCTTTTGTCTTCCCATACACACCTAGGAATCCTAGAAGGTTCACGCAAAGATTATTCGTCACGTGCATCACGTCGATTGAAGAGCGGACACATGATACTTTCCAATATGGCAACTCCCAAAATATAGATTTCTTCTTCCACATGGGTGCGTGTCCTGTAGCGACGTCGTTCAGAACTGATTGACCCTAGGGACCCTTTCCAAAGATTACTTCTATGTCCTTGACCATACCAAATACATCATCACCGGAGGAGTTCGGGCTTCTTGGTGATCGCCTCACCTTTGAAATGCTTGCCTTTCTTTCTTACGGGATGATTGGTCGGAAGAAATCGTCGATTCGCCAGGTACACAACCTTCTTGCATTTATGCAAATATGTACCTTCAGTCTTATCTAAACAGTGTGTGCATGCCTTATATCCCTTGTTTGTGCATCACGAAAGGTTACTAAGAGCAGGCCAATCATTGATGGTTCTGAATAACAACCCTCGTAGATCAAATGGTTCTGTTTGTTCTCATCCCACGCGTACACCTGGTTTGCCCCACAACTGTAAGAGTTCTTCAACTAATGGCCTAAGGTACACATCAATGTCGTTGCCGGTTGCTTGGGCCTTGGATGAAATCTTGGCATCATAATGAACTTACGCTTCATGCACAACCAAGGAGGCAGGTTGTAGATACATAGAGTCACGGGCCAGGTGCTGTGACTGCAGCTCTGCTCCCCAAAAGGATTCATGTCATCCGTACTTAGACCAATCCATAAGTTCCTTGTGTCACCTGCAAAGTCTGGGAAGTCTCTCTCGATTTTTCTCCACTATGACCCATCAGCGGGGTGTCTCAACTTCTCGTCTTTCTTACGGTCTTCTTTGTGCCATCGCAACAACCTGGCATGCTCTTTGTTTCTGAACATGCGTTTCAACCTTGGTATTATAGGAGCATACCACATAACCTTAGCAGGAACCCTCTTAGGAGGGCTCTCCCTCAACATCACCAGGTCATCTCGTGCGATTTTATACCGCAATGCATTGCATACAGGCATTTATCTAAATTCTCATACTCCTTACATGATGAGGATGCAGTCATTAATGCATGCATGTATATTTTGCACATCTAATCCTAGAGGACAAAGAGTCTTCTTTGCTTCGTAGGTACTCTCGGGAAGTTCGTTATGTTTTGGAAACTTTGGCTTCATTATTTTCAGCATCTTTTCAAATGAGGAGTCAGTTAGACCACACTCTGCCTTCCATCGCAATAATTCCAGTGTGGTACCGAGCTTTGTTTATGCCATCTTCACAATTTGGGTACAACAATTTCTTGTGATCTTCTAACATGACCTCTAACTTCAACTTCTCATTTTCTGTTTCACAGTCTCGCTTTGCATCAGAAATGACCCTACCAAGTTCATCAGCCGGCTCATCTGATGCCCGTTCTTCACCTCCTTCCTCTCCATTGTCTTCCATTGAAGTATCACTATATTCAGGAAACACATGATGATAGTTGTTATCATCATCTTCTTCTTCACCATCTTCCATCATAACCCTTCTTTCCCCGTGCTTGGTCCAGCAATTATAGTTGGGCATGAAACCTTTCATAATCAGGTGGCCGCGAATGATTTTCGAGGAAGAGTACTCCTTGTTCCGACATTGAACACATGGACAACGTATAAAACCATTCTCTTTGTTTGCCGTAGCCACATCGATAAATTTATCCACGCCTTTCATATACCCAGTTACGCGCCGGTCACCGTACATCCATTCCCGACCGTTCATCTGCATCATATAAGTAAGTTTATCAAAAAACAGGACATCATAAATAGTGAAATGACCAATTCACATCGACACATGCATTGTATAAATGACAGAGAAAAGATAAGATTGCTAACCTTGATCGAGGAAAATAAAGAGGAGAAAGCTCAAGTGCGTCTCGGACACCTTCTATATTTTTGTTTTATGAGAAATTGAATGGGATCATTCACTCAAACATTTCATCAAACACCTTGAATGCATGCATAGGGGAAAAAACTAGCACACCCTCACACCTTCCACCAAGAAAAAACAGAGTGAAGGCAGAGGGCTAGGGTGTTGCATTTATAGAGGGCGAGAGCATACGTTCCGGTTTGTAACACAAACCGGGACTAAAGGTGTGTGCCACGCAACGTGGCTGACGCCCAACCTTTAGTCCCGGTTTGTGTTACAAACCGGGACGTATGCCCCCTTACCAACCGGGATGCATGCCTCCGGGCCCCGTGCCCGCTTGAACCGGGACGCGTGCCAGCATTAGTCCCGGTTCGTGGCGCAACCGGGACTAATGCTCTGAGGGGGCGCAAACGGATGGCCTGTTTTCTACTAGTGGGATTAGGAATCGTTATTCCCAAGTCTTAGAGTTTATTGGCATACCCAGATATTTTGAGCACGTTCTCACTAATGGAGCTGCCCTCTTCTATCTTACAATTAAATAACTTCTCGGAGGCTTCATAGCTTTCAACTGACGCATGAGTCTCAAATATCATTTGAGTTCATGGACAATATCATGAGGGTCACGATTCTCAAACCGTTTTTGAAGCTCCTATTCTAAACCGTACAAGATGGCACACTGAACTGTGGAGTATTGATTCTTCCGAGTAAGTTAAACATTTTTCACCTCATCGGTAGCATCAGCTGCAGGCAGGTCACCCAGCGGTGCATCCAGCACATAGGTCAACTGACCAGCATTGAGGACAATCCTTAAGTTGCGGAACCAATCCACAAAGTTGCTTCCATTGATTTTCAACTTTTATTTCTCTAGGAGTGCATTAAAATTGATGGTAGGGGTTGCCATGATCTACAACATATTTACAAAGAGTTTAGACTAAGTTTAAGAAAAATTGAGTTCAAACTTAATTCTTAAATTAACTAGGTGAACTCCCACTCAAAACAACATCCCTCACATTGTTTTAGTGATCACACGAACCAAATCCACTACACCAAGTACGATCATCACGAGAGATGATGTAGTTTCAAAGGAGAACAATCAACATGTTCATCGTATCAATCATATGACTCATGCTCTACCTTTTGGTATTCCGTGTTCGGATTGAAGGGAATATGCCCGAGAGGCAATAATAAAGTGGTTATTATCGTATTCCTTATTTATGATAAATGTTTATTTTGCATGCTATAATTGTATTAATACGGAAACGTTAATACATGTGTGTTTAATAAACAAAAAGAAAGTTCCTAGTTATGCCTCTCTTATAAACTAGCTCGTTGATTAACAAGATGATCAAGGTTTCCTGATCATGGACATTGGATGTTGTTAATAACGGGGTCACAACATTAGTGTAATGGTGTGATGAACATTCATCCAGTATAGCATTACGATCAAAGTCATTGAGTTTATATTGCTATAACAACTTACAAAGTGATCCTAATCCTTAGACCATGAGATCATGTCAATCACTAACCTTTGGAAGAGTTTCTTGATAACATCAAGCGTCACACCGTAATGGGGTGATTATAAAGATGGGTTGAACTACTAAAGTGTTATGTTGAGGCCCATGGATCGAGAGTGGAATTTGTTCATCCCGATGGCGGATAGATATGCTCTGGGCCCTCTCGGTGATATCACATTGATTAGCTTGCAAGCAAGTGATTTGATCACTAGAATGTTATATCACGGAGCGAGAAAAGAGTGCATGTCGGTAACGAGATCAAACTAGGTATGGAGATACCGATGATCGAATCTCGGACATGTAATATATCGCGAAACAAAAGGATTAAGATACTAGCGTAAAGGTTCCGACGATCACAAGAAAGTCATCGTTGAATGTGTGGGAGTCGATGGGTCTCGGATCCGCTTCGATTATTGATCCGAGAGGGTCTCGATCATGTCCGCATTATTCGCGAACCGTAGGGTGACACACTTAAGACACCGACATCCATTTGGAGCAAAAGTTTCATGCCGAAAAGAAAAGGAAAGCGCGAATTTATTTCACTAGACACGAAACTGTTTGGTTGAAATTCTTGAAACTGGTTACGCATGTGAAATGGAATACTAGCGGGGTTTTATGTGAATGTTTGTTAATTAAAGTAATTAACAAAATTCTGAATAAATAAATAAAAGAGTTTTATTTAAATGAGAGCTTGCATTAAATTTGGTGGAAATTTAATGCATGTGAGTGGATTTATGAGTGGAGGCTTTTTAATGGGAGTGGAGGCTTTTCATTTTGAGTGGGAGCTCCACCCACATGAATGTGGAAGAGGTGGGGCAGCCCCATGGCTGGGCGCATGGCCCCTTGGGTGCCCCCTCTCCCCTATAAAGGCCCCTCTCCTCCTCTCACACCACCTCCTCGTGAAGGATCTCTCTCCCCTCTAGAATTTATTCCCCATGGTCTCGGACTAGCGAGATACATGTTCCCGGTGGCTTTTCGGCAAGAAAGAGTTGTGCTTCCGCTGCATCGCTGGAGCGAGGAGGCGGAGGTTGCTCGGTGCCTCGAACGTGTGTGCGAGCACGGATGCGCTGCTGATTTGCGGCGCTAGGACTTCCTCTCGATCTTGAGATCGGCAAGAGATCGTCTACATCAACCACGAGTTTGGACTCGTTAAACTTTGTCGGTCTTCAAGGGTATGTTCTCTACGGATATACATCCGCCCGTTGTTTGTATCTAGTATAAATAGATCTTGGTATATAGTTCACATCGTAGGAAAATTTTTTCTATGCTGCGAACCCTACAGTGGTATCAGAGCCGGATCTATGCGTAGATACTTTACACGGGTAGTACACATATGAGTATGTGGGCGATGATGATCATGTTGTTGCTCCTTTCTTGTGATTTTGGATATTGGTGGCATAGTGGGATGAAGCGGCCCGGACACACTTTACATGTCCTCGCACATGAGACCTGTTCCACGCTTGACATGCAACTAGTTTGCATAAGTGGCTAGCGGGTGTCTGTCTCTCCTACTATAGTCAATATCTATTTTGCAAGCGAGTTGTCAACAATTTGATTATCCTCGTTGTGGTTCATGTTCGTAGGTAAGAACGGTTCTATCTCGAAAGCCCTCAGCCACGTAAAACTTGCAATGGATAAATTAGAAGCGTCTAGTTTAGATTGTTCTTTGGGCTAGTGTTATGATATGGTAGTGTTGTAAGTAGAAGTATAAGATGATACTCTTACAACACACATAATGTGTAATCTCCATAGACCTTGGACTTACACATAAAGGTATGATAGTGATCATAACACGATGCCCATGATAGAGATCATGTCGAGAACCATATCATTCCACTAATAAACATGTGATGTTTGATAGCATCTTATATTGCTTGTTTGGCGTTTTATTAGCATAATAAGATGATCCCTCATTTAGATATCAAGATAAAAATGTGTTCTTCCTTAAGTATGCACCGACAATGTTTCGTCGCTTCAAGACATCACGTGATGATCGGGTGTACTTGAAACCTCGAGCACTCTCGGGTGTAAGACAGTTACACACGCAAAATACTAAGGTTCTAACTTGGCGAGCCTAGCATGTACAGACATGGCCTCGAAACACGGACCGAAAGGTTAAGCATGAGTCATATAGTTGATATGATGCCCATTTGATGCTCGCCTTTGAAGCTATACCGACTCACGTGATGATCGGACTTGGTGTAGTGGATTTGGTTCATGTAATCACCAAAAAGGCACGAGGGATGTCGTTTTTGAGTGGGAGTTCATTTCTAATTTGGATTAGTAGAACTCAATTTATCATAAATTAATTCAAAGTGAATTTGCATAATTTGTTGTAGTCATTGGCATTCGTTCACCACCATATGCATAGTTGTAATTGAGATAATAGAACTATAGAATTACGGATATATACTTTCTGTTGGTATCGTATTGTGTTGAGTGTCAATCTAAAGTTTAAAGTCCTATTGCAAACTTTCAGCAAAATTCTATTTACTCGTGAAATTTAATAATTGGTATTAAATCGAGAGTAACAATTCGATGTTAGTATCTTAAGTATCATGTTTGCCTCCATGATTCTTGATTTAAACATCAAGTTTATCTAGGAGTGAAAGAATTGTTTGAGAAACCATCATGTGTGGCAGATATAACGATATCTGAAACAATGTTTTGGTTGCAATATGATAGAGTATATATATGTTCTCATATTGGATGAGAATTCTGAAGGTTGGAGATGCTAGACATCCTAATCACCCAAAAGGGTTTTGGAAAGTAATGTTATACTCACGATTCGCCTTTATAAGCTAAAGTAGCTTGATCATGAATGTCGTCATGATAAGGGTGAATAGAATATGTATGTAAAATGTTTACTACACTAAAAGATTACTAAAGAATGGATTTTGAAAGAATACCGATCATTTGATGATGGTGATCTACTTCAAAGTGCAAGTCCAAAGGTATTATTATTTGAATATACACGCTTTGGACTAGGTGTCATGTATATGGCGCCACTTTTGATGTTGATAAATTCTTTTAAAAGGAAAAGGAAATGCTGAAAGAGAATCTATAATATATATTTGGCGAAAAGAAAAGATTGGAAATATCCAATTTAGGTATATATATGATATACATGTTATGGTTGTATTCTTTGCTTGTTAAACAATGTGGTTCTTGGGTATTGGATACGAATTGGTTGGTATGAAATTTCATACGAATGACGCAATTCATGAACCACAATGGCCTAAGTAACTAGCAAGAGAAAATGTGATGATGTTCATCGAAAACAAACAAACCATTGTTTGTATTTCGTTGACATCAAAGCTTGACTTCAAGATTTGTTTTAATAATTGTTATTTGAATCGGTATTATAAGAACAAAGGTTGTTCAAATAATTACCGTATTCCATATAAGATGGATGATTTACAAATCTAGTTGAAGAAAGACTTCAAGATTTGTTTTAATAATTGTTATTTGAATCAGGTATTATAAGAACAAAGGTTGTTCAAATAATTACCGTATTCCATATAAGATGGATGATTTACAAATCTAGTTGAAGAAATCACATCCATAAATCCTAATGCTAAAATGTTGCAAGACAAATGATTGAAAGATCACTTATGAAGTGACATCGCTGTTTAAATTATATTGGAAAGAAAACATGAAGAATCTCCATTTTCATGGATTTTTGGAGTCTTTGATTTGATCAAGTGACGCTTGTGAGACTTTCCTCGGGATAATTAAAACTTCGTTCAAAGGCAAAGAATAACGAACGACTAAATTATTGGAATTTATACATATCGATGTATGTAGTCCATTATGTGCGATGGCGATGGGTTTCAACTTCATATGTTTTCTCCGGTTTTTTGAGTGAATGTTCACTTAATGCGAGAGAAGTATGAAATATTTGAAAATGTTTCAAAGACTTTCAAGATGAAGTGCAAAATCATTTTAAACAAGAAAATAAATGGTTTATGATTTTATCATAAGGGATTTATTTGAGTTACAAGTGTAACAAGAAAATAAATGAATTATGATTTTATCATAGAGGGATTTATTTGAGTTGCAAGTTTAGCAAAACACCTAGATTTACATCTCCCAAAACACCATAGGAGTATGGAGTGTTTGAGATTTGTAATGAAACCTTGTTTGACATGGTTGGATCAAAGGTGTTATTTATAAAACTGCCATTATGTTTTAAAAGATTAAAGCTTTAGAGACTACCGCTTTTACACTGAAAAGAGCTCCATCTTGATCCGTTGAAATGACACCATATGAGTTATGGTTTGGGGTAAAACCCAAGTTGTCCTTTCTTAAATTTTGGTATGATAAACATAAGTAAGATGTTTACAACCAAAGTCGGATGAGCATGTCTTTGTAGGTTATTTTGAATAACAATTGGTTATTCCTCCTTAACACCGAGGACAAAAGGGTTTGTCGCTTGAAATGTGAAGTTTCTTGAAGAAGGAATTTTTCATAAAAGTTAAGTAGGAGGACAATAGAACTTTGATAAGGTTAACGAACCTTAGCTAAATGTGCTGAGTTGCGCAGCGTCGGAAATTGTTCTGGAGGCTGCCATAATGCTCATAGCTTATGTGCCTCAAAGGTTGTGGTCACGGAGGTCTAAAGTTCCTATTGAACCAAGAAGGTCGGTTAAACAATCAAATACTAAGATTTGAGAGTAAATCATTATTGTTTGACAATGATGAACCGACTATATGCAAAGAAGCGATGATGGGCCCTGACTCCGTCAAATGGATTGAAGCCATAAAATCCGTGATAGTTCCATACACGAGAAATCAAGTTTTGAACTTGGAAGACCCTCCGGAAAGGTGTAAAAACCTATCGGTCGTATTTGGATCTATAAAGAAACAGACATGGATGTTTCACATCTATGAAATAGTCGACATGTCGTAAAGTATTTTATGACAATGTTCAAGGAGTTGACTATGACAAGATTTGATCTTTCATAGCGATATTTAGTCTGAACGGATTAAAGTAGCAACCACTACATATAATTTGGTATATGGTAGATGAATAAACAAAACAAAGTTCTTCTAATAGAATGGTTACCTAGGACGTGTACATGACACGGTCCAAAGGGTTTTGTTAAATTCAAAGGATGCTAAAGGGCATGCAAACTTCAATGGTTGAAGTAAGCATCATGAGTTGGAATCTTCACCATGATGAAAAGGAGTTTTCATCGGAGGCGATGAAGATGCTTGCATTTGCAAGAAATTAAGTGGGAATGAGACATATTTCTAATACATTATGTGAAGGACATCTTGTTGATTAGAAATGATGTATCTTTTATTGACAAAGGTTAAGAATTTCATTTTGATGAAAGACTTAGGCAAAACCGAATATTTAGCGTGAATGTCTATAGTGGATGGTGGCGCTAATATGTTTATGCCAAACGTACATATATGAGATATTGAAGGAGTTCAATATAGAAAACGACAAGAAACAGTTCTTGTTGCATGGAAAGGAATTGAATCAAGATTCAAGTGTATCGACACTTGATAAGTGAAACAAGATTCAAGTGCTTTGACACTTGATGAGTGCAATCACGAGAATGTTTTGATCAATCATACCATGATATGTACACATCCAGATATGTCCTATGCTCTAAGTGTTATGAGCATATACGTAATGAATCATAAAATGATCATTGGACGATAGTGAGGATATTCTTATGATCTTTTGGAAGAACTAAGAATATATTTGTGTAGAGGTGACAAACAATTACAAATAGTTCATTGTAAAGCATTACATTGATACTAGTTTTGTCACAAGATACAAATTAAGTTTATCTCAATTTAAACTATGGGTGGCACAATGTAATGGAAAGGAGATTCCATGATGGATTTGGAAGAGTTCCAAAGTTAAGACATTGTGACGAATACTACAACAAAAGGCTAAGTATATGACTGCTATAGTAGCGACAAAGGAGAATTTGTGTCAAGTAGTTTGTTATCAAACTAAGGTGTGGTTATAGCGGGCTAACACTAAAGATATATTGTATGACAATAGTATCGACGTGTTTTAACCCCAAGGAACTAAAGGTCTCACCGAAAGACCAAATTTGTACAATGCCATCTCATTGGAGAATGAGTGATGCGTGAAGACGCAAAGACATGCAAATACACACGGACCTGAAAGCGTCAGATCCGTAGATTATGTTAACCACTTGCAATTGCGTATATGGAACACCAGAAAGCCATAGGTGTTCAATATGCAAAGTTCTCAAACTAGATTATTGTCTCTAGTGCAAGTGGGAGACTGAAGGGAATATGCCCGAGAGGCAATAATAAAGTGGTTATTATCGTATTCCTTATTTATGATAAATGTTTATTTTGCATGCTATAATTGTATTAATCTGAAAGCGTTAATACATGTGTGTTTAATAAACAAAAGAAAGTTCCTAGTTATGCCTCTCTTATAAACTAGCTCGTTGATTAACAAGATGATCAAGGTTTCCTGATCATGGACATTGGATGTTGTTAATAACGGGGTCACAACATTAGTGTAATGGTGTGATGAACATTCATCCGAAGTATAGCATTACTA
This sequence comes from Avena longiglumis, assembly GCA_030063025.1. Lineage (NCBI taxonomy): Eukaryota > Viridiplantae > Streptophyta > Magnoliopsida > Poales > Poaceae > Avena > Avena longiglumis. Next base: position 45,155,816 of record CP125973.1, read on the forward strand.
TCAAAGTCATTGAGTTTATATTGCTATAACAACTTACAAAGTGATCCTAATCCTTAGACCATGAGATCATGTCAATCACTAACACTGGAAGAGTTTCTTGATAACATCAAACGTCACACCGTAACAGGGTGATTATAAAGATGGGTTCAGAACTACTAAAGTGTTATGTTGAGGCCCATGGATCGAGAGTGGAATTTGTTCATCCCGATGACGGATAGATATGCTCTGGGCCCTCTCGGTGATATCACATTGATTAGCTTGCAAGCAAGTGATTTGATCACTAGAATGTTATATCAGGAGCGAGAAAGAGTGCATGTCGATAACGAGATCAAACTAGGTATGGAGATACCGATGATCGAATCTCGGACATGTAATATATCGCGAAACAAAGGATTAAGATACTAGCGTAAAAGGTTCCGACGATCACAAGAAAGTCATCGTTGAATGTGTGGAGTCGATATGGGTCTCAGATCCCGCTTCGATTATTGATGCGAGAGGGTCTCGATCATGTCCGCATTATTCGCGAACCGTAGGGTGACACACTTAAGAGACACCGACATCCATTTGGAGCAAAAGTTTCATGCCGAAAAGAAAAGGAAAGCGAGAATTTATTTCACTAGACACAAAGCTTTCGGTTGAAATTCTGAAACGGTTCTGCATGTGAAATGGAATACTAGCGGGGGTTTATGTGAATGTTTGTTAATTAAAGTAATTAACAAAATTCTGAATAAATAAATAAAAGAGTTTTATTTAAATGAGAGCTTGCATTAAATTTGGTGGAAATTTAATGCATGTGAGATTTATGAGTGGAGGCTTTTAATGGGAGTGGAGGCTTTTCATTTTGAGTGGGAGCTCCACCCACATGAATGTGGAAGAGGTGGGGCAGCCCCATGGCTGGGCGCATGGCCCCTTGGGTGCCCCCTCTCTCCCTATAAAGGCCCCCTCTCCTCCTCTCACACCACACCTCCTCGTGAAGGATCTCTCTCCTCTAGAATTTATTCCCCATGGTCTCGGACTAGCGAGATACATGTTCAGTGGCTTTCGGCAAGAAAGAGTTGTGCTTCCGCTGCATCGCTGGAGGCGGAGGTTGCTCGGTGCCTCGAGCGTGTGTCGAGCACGGATGCTGCTGATTTTGGCGCTAGGACTTCCTCTCGATCTTGAGATCGGCAAGAGATCGTCTACATCAACCACGAGTTTGGACTCGTTAAACTTTGTCGGTCTTCAAGGGTATGTTCTCTACGGATATACATCCGCCCGTTGTTTGTATCTAGTATAAATAGATCTTGGTATATAGTTCACATCGTAGGAAAAATTTTTCTATGCTGCGAACCCTACACGGATACCATGTCTGTACATGCTAGGCTTGTCAAAGTTAACCTTAGTATTCGCATGTGAAAATCTGGCTTGCACCCGTTGTATGCACACGTAGAATCTATCACACCCGATCATCATGTGGTGCTTCAAAACGACGAGTCTTAGCAATAGTTCCTACTAAGGATGAACATGATATTTAGTGAGAGGGATCATCTTATAATGCTAATGTCACAATCTAAGCAATACAAGATAAAAAAAAGGATTAACATCACATGCAATTCATAATATGTGATATGATATGGCCTTTCTTATTGTGCCTTCGATCTCCATCTTCAAGGACGAACATGTTCTCCATCATCACTGGCATGGTGTCAAGGTCAATGGCGCCGCTTCATGGTTGTCCTCCACCAACAGCAACTACATAATCATGGCCATATCACATTACAAGACAAGCCCTGCAAAAACAAGTTAGACGCCTCTAATCTTATTTGCATGTTTTACGTGGCTGGGACTTTCGCATAAGAACCGTTTTAACTTACAAACATGAACCACAGCGTTGATACAAGTATTGTCAAGTGCATATTGTAAATTGAATCTTCACTATGGTGGGAGAGACAAACACCCGCAAAGCCACTTGTGCAATGCAAGTTGCACATTGAGCGTGGAGCAAGTCTCATGTACGATGGCATGTAAGGTTAGCCCAGGCCGCTTGTAACATCCCAAAAATCATAGTTTCAAAACTCATTCACATCATCTTTGCATCATTTATCCATTTAGGGTTTTCTCAAAAACTATTTAGAAACAGATGTCTGAGCTATGATTTCATGTAAACAAATTATCTCAAATGGCCATCACCCTTTGAAATTTGAATGTTAGGTACTGGTTTACTTGCCTCCATTCATGGATAGATTAGGTGAAGTTTTAAACCCAAGTATCCAAATTTGGAAATGGTTTCAAAATCCTTCTTCAAACATTTGCAAATTAGATCAAGCCTCTGATTACTTTGAAACCCAAGCTTGACCATGCCTTACAAAGTAAACCATTTAGTTAATATGACTGTTATTTGAATCCACAAAACCCTGTAAAAATTCCCAAGGCAGATTGAATTCAAAAGGATTTGAATTCATATCAAATTCATACCAGAAATTGGAATTAGAAAAAGAAAAGGCTTAAACAATGGAAAAGGGCACGGCAGAATCAGCCTGACACGGATCAAGCCCAGCAAGCCCACCCGGGATCTTTTGTTTCTTCTCTCACGCGCGAGCGCACGCGCTGAGCCGCTGACAAGCAGACCCCACCTGCACTCCGCGCACCTCGCTGACAAGCGGGCCATCTCCACGCCAGCGTCGTCTCCACCCGCACGACCTGTTCGTCCCCAATCAACGCGGCCGTTTCCTGTGTGTTAATCGCGGCGTCAATTCGAATCAATGGCCGAGTGATTCTCGCGCTTGACCAGGCTATATAAACCCCCTCTGTCCCCTCTCTCTTTTCCCCCAAACCCCAAACGCCTGGGCTGCGCGCATTTCTCTCTGCAACCCCGCCGTCTCCGACGACTGCGCCGGCGAATTCCGGTGAGCCTCGAGTTCCCCTCGGTCTCGCATTCACGCTATCTTGTTCAGTGAACCTCTGTGCATCTTCTGACACTCTCCGTTTGCCTTCGCATGACCCATAGCTTCGGCAACGTCGACGACTGGACCGCCACCGTCTTCTGCACGAACTCCGGCGACCTCCCTCCGTAAGTAGCCACCGCCCCTTGCCCTCTGACTGATACGCATAGAATCCTCATCGTCTTGCGCATCTGACAGTGTCCCTATTTTGGCTTAGCGCGACGAGGAACCTCGCCAACGTCGACGACTGACCGTGGCTGACGCATTCGCGAACTCCGGCGAGGAATCCCCGACGACCCCGTGCGCCCCTTCCCAAGCCATTGCCACCTTGAGCATCAGCAGCCTCCTGCGGTTCTGGTAAGCATCTCCTCCCTTCCCCGGGCGACCGAGAACGCCGGCACCGCCACCGACTGACGCTCCGCCGCCTGTCACCGCTGGTAGCGCCGCTCAATTTTGGTTAGGAGATTTTTAGCCGTTAGATCTGAATCCTACGCGTAGAAACACTTCACTTAACAAAGGGATATGGACAGATCTGAGCCGTGCAGCGTTAATTAGATCCAACGACACAGAAGGGTGATCCGGTGCGAACCGGTACGCGCCAGTAATAACGCGACGCGTGGCAAGGTTTAAATTAAAAACAGAATTTAAAACCTGATTTAGACTCAAACTTCAAATGCTCATAACTTTCAAATGCCACGTTAGATTTTTGCAAACTTTATACCGTTGGATTCAGTGAAACAAGGCCTTTCTGAATATCCAATTTGTTTAGCATATAGTAACAGTTAAAATGATTTTATTTGTGGAACAAGTTTAGGGCTATTTTGGATATAGAATTATCTTTATAAAATTGTATTATGGCCAAATAAGTTTATTGGGCAAACTTGTGACATGTTATGTTTCTGTAGCCATGAACACACTTGGTAGAATTTTCAAAATTTAACACTTAGTAAATTCTTGCATGCATGCATTCATATTATTTTTGGTTGTATTTAATTGTGTGTAATTGTATGCTTTGATTTCTTGTGTAGATTTTGCTAGTGATTGTGATTGTGAAGAGTGCTACTCTCCACACTACCAAGGCAAGTGATATTTTCATGAATATTCCTATCCTAAGTTTTGTACTAGCATTAGTTATTTTTGCTAAAGTATTGCATGATATTTTTGCTTAGTGCTAAGATGGGAAATCCTAAGTAGAGTGAAATAGTAGAATTGCTAGGGAAGTTTTCCTAAGTTAGGTTACCATGTTTTGCCTAGCCTAGCTTATAGCAAACAAGGGTGGTGAACATCTATATAGTTTATGATAAAAATATTCTAAGTCAAGAGACTTATATTTTCTTAATAAAACAACTAAGACAAATGAACCTCCTGGGTGGAATGGAAAGATTGGGTTATGTTGAGTGGTTACACAAGGCCATGGACTTGGGTTGTGTATTTCACTTGTGGTATGCCACCTAGGCACAAAGGGATTTGGAGGTCAAGTGTTGAGAAAGCTTACAATGCAACCACTTGGCAAAATGGGCTCTGCCATGATCATATAGGTTGCTAGAACTTAGTCATTTGGACAGTTGGTGGTAGATGGGATGATAGGTTGGAACGCGTCCATTTGACTAAGGAAAGGCTTCTGAAAGGTCCTGTCTTGGGAAACCAAGTCTGGTGGGAAAAGTGCACAACCTCTGCAGATGGAAAATCTAAGTACTTAGCCTTGTCCAAGGCAATGGACACTTTTGAGCATCAAGACATGGAAGCCACAAGAATCTCATCACTCCAACTTCTAAGTAAAAATTTGTGGGTGAACAAGGGTGAAGGACCCCAATGTCTATTGGTGGTTTCCTTGGGAATGTTTTGACAAAGAAGAACTTAGTGATTTCAACTAATAGGAAAAACTTATTTTCAAGCAAAGCAAGCCAAGCTACACTTAGCCAAAATGCATATAGCTTTATAGTCCACTTAAAATATACTAAGGTATCACTTGCCAATACTATTCCAAAGTATTGACCCTCTGTGGCTGTAACTTTTGATGTTGCAGGTTACTCCGATGATGAATAGGAGTCATAAGTCTACACTCAACATGCTTGCCTGTGGCACATGAAGATGAATACCTGTGTTTATTTACTTATTCCTTAAACTCTTGTATTAGGCCTATGGCCATGAGTTGTAAAAGACTATGTTTTTATCTCTGGAATGAATGTAATAAACGACCTTTGTATCTGTGTACTTCATCTTAAACTGTGGATGCTAGCATTGATCCAGGGACTAGCATTGCAATCACAGGGATCCTATCCTTTATAAAGGAGGGGTTTAACAGATGGTATCAGAGCACTGTGTTGCTTGTAGGATTGTGACCCTAGGAATGGAAAACCACTAAGGAAAAAGTTTTTTTAACTACTTCTACACTTGTCTATTCTTCTCATAAAACTTTTCTAATCTCTTTCAACTTCCTTGTAGATGAACTCCATCAACGAAGCCGTGAATAAGGGACCACTCATGACCATGACCTTGGAATGTGAAACTGAGTTTCCCAATATTCTCAAGGACCTCATGGAGACAATGGATGCACATGGTGAAGCCGTGTACAAAGGATTTCCAGTGATGGATGAAGGAGTGGAGTATTGGTGGGTGCAACTTCACTTGTACAAAAACAAGGAAGACAACCACAAAGAAAGGGGATTCTGCATGTACACCAACACTACCATGCACACCACATTCTTTGAGTCGGCAGGGGATGACTTGGAGGACTATCAAGGAACTAAGTGCTAGAGTTAAGTGCAGAATGCTCAACCTTCAAAAGGACTTAGAGAAAGAGAAGGAGCTTACTCAAGAATTGGAAGACACCAACCAAGAAATAAGAGGAGATGTTATAGACTTAGTGATAGAGTCAAGAGAGCAAGATTGGTGGATTGCCTCTAGGAACATTGTGTTTAACAATAGATCCCGCGAGATTGGATTGTAAGGTCACTTCGTTAGTTGGACCACCACTTATCACCTTATTTTCAAAAGATATTTTAAATAAGTTTGGACCTTGAGTGATGTAATGAATTTATGTATCCATGACTTGTGTGACGATTCTGTTTCATGGATATGTATGAATGTTAGTCTTGATTTACCTTGAATTGCAATGTTCTAACTTTTCAATCTTATAAAATAGATGCCTGTTGCCGTCAGCACTGCTGAGGAGTTTCGGGTTACTCGTTTTGGTCCCCGTATCATTGAGCTTACCACTCTACTTGATCTCCCTCTTCCTACCATCACGGTGTACCCACTCACCAAGTTAGAGAGGAAGGACCTCTGGGGCTTCAAGGTGACCCAGCCAGGACGCCAGACTGAGCCTACTACAGAGGCCATCGTCTTCAAGTTGATGCACGATGACAGGGAGAGAGGCATGGAGGTAATCATGCAGGACCTGATAGGACGACTGTTAGGCCATCACTCCCGACAGGTTAGGGGTACTCACTTTCACGTCTTCGGAAGACGTGATATTGATGGAGACTCCATCGACTTTGAGGACGACTCGAGGAGCACTGCGGAGCCGATACATCTTTATCTTCAGGACTTAGAGACTCTTCTCAGGCACGTAGATACGGACGGAGACGAGCGTCATGCTAGGTAATGACGAGCTTGAGTGCAGCTTAGCGAGAAGGACAAGATTTTTCTTGCGCAGGATGAGATGATCAAGGAAATGGAGACAAAGTTCGAGGCCGGACCGCAAGTTCAAGAGTCAAGAGAAAGCGCGTCGAAGATAGGAACAAGAAGATCCGGGACATGACGAGGCTGAAGTCCAAGGACTTGAGCTTGAGCAGCGGCAGATGGTTATTGAGAGGCTTCGCTCCCGGAAGAGGGCTCTCAAGACCAAGGTTGATTCTTTGACCACTACGATTGAGGAGAACAAGACCGCGATGGAGAGCGCAGGTCTTACCTTCGTCGAGGAGGAGATAGATCTTGTGAGTAGACTTGATTACTCGTTTACCTTTCATACTCATACTTGTTGTTGCGAACTTATTATTGGACCATCCGACATGTGGATGGCTTGCCACTTGTGTATTACTTCATGAGTTTGTTATGTATTTGTTGAACTTTTATTCTTATGTTGCTTGTTATGTGTTTGCTTGTGATGTATTGTGCATGAAACATCTATGGGTATCTCATTCTTATCTATTTGAACAAACCACGATGCCTCCCGTCGCAAACCCCAACCCCAACAACATCACCCGAAATGCAACAAATGATGAATGCGCAAACACACTTATGCAAATGATGACAACATTCATCCGAACCGAATAACAACAACAACCCCAACAATAATAACAACAACAACAACAACAACAACAACAACCCTCGGGTTTTGATATGCTCACCAGATTTCTGCGACTAAGGCCAAAATTTTCGGGGACAAGATCCCATGGCAGCCAATGACCTGCTACGTTACGTGAACAAAGACTTAGTGATGCTGCTTGATGCTGAAAAAGTCAGGTTCGCACACATACATTGGAAGGACCAGCCACATGGTGGGATAATTTCAAATCACCACTCCCATTGATGAAGTGACATGGGACATATTTGAGGATGGGTTTACACCGCTCATATCTCATCCGGGATAATGAGTCTGAAAAGAAGGAGTTTCACAACTGAAACAGCGCCACCGCGGTGTGGCGAATACATAGAAGATTTCAACAATGCGGCGCTATGCACCGGATGAGGTTGATCTTGCTGCTAAGAGAAAGGAAAAGTTCTTGGAAGGCTTGAATGATGAGCTGAACCTACAGTTGTCTGTGGCATATGTTCCAACTTATCAGTCTTTGTGTGACAAGGCTGCTATTTTGGAAAGCAAAATGAAGCAAGTCGAGAGTAGGAAGAGGAAACACTCTGACAAACACAACTCGGGATCGTCTCACAAACGATCTCATTATGATGACAGTGGCAGCTCAGGATCCCATAAACATGGGAAATTCAACAAGCACCACAACCACAACCGTCATGACAACAAGCATCACCGTAGTCATGACAATGATAAGTACAAGAACCACAAGAGTGGACATAAGAGCCACCACAGTGGAAATGGTAGTGGAAGTGGAAGTCAGCATGTTAAAAAGGACATCAGTCAGGTTGAGTGCTTCAAATGCAAGAAGCTGGGGCATTATGCTAATGAGTGCCCTGAAAAGAAAGTTGAAGGACCTAACAAGCCAAATCCTTTCCAGAAAGGACAAGTTAACCACATCAATGTGGAGGAGGTCTATGAGGAGCATGATGCCGTGGCTGGTAAGTTCAGACTCAATTCAATTTCAGCATTTGTACTCTTTGATACTGGTGCATCTCATTCATTCATATCAAAAGCATTCGTTGAAAGAAATGAACTACCGGTAGAAACCATTGGGTGTCCTATAAGAGTAAGTTCTCGAGGAGAAATGATAGTAAACTCAGGATGTCATGACTTAGTCATAGAGTTTGGAAAACATAAGTTTCGATGAACCTAATAATTACGAATTCCCAAGGATTGGATGTAATTTTGGGAATGGATTGGATGGCTAAGTATGAAGGAGTATTAGGCATGCGAATCGTCAGATTACACTCACAACCCGAAGGAAAAAAATAAAATTTAAGTCAAACTTTGAATCCAAAGGAAGTAAGCTGAATTCTCTTAAGGGGTTAGCATGGACGGTGCCAATTGTGTGAGTATCGGATGTGTTTAGGAGGAATTACGAGAATGCCACCAGATAGAGATGTGGAGTTTTGATAGATTTGGTACCAGGTTGGACCAATAGCTAAGAGACCGTACAAAATGTCGGTTGATGAACGAAAAGAACTCAAGAAGCGCTAGGATACTTGATTGCAAAAGGGTTTATTCAACCAAGTTCTTCATCTTGGGGAGCCCCAGTATTGTTTGTGGAGAAAAAGGATAGAACACAAAGATTATGTATTGATTACCGATCTCTCAACGAGGTTACTATCAAGAACAAATATCCTTTACCAAGAATCAATGACTTGTTTGACCAGCTAGAAGGAGCATGTGTATTCTCAAAGATTGATCTTCGGTCAGGCTATTTTCAACTTAAGATAAGAGAGCAAGACATACCTAAGACAGCATTCACCACAAGGTATGGATTGTATGAGTACACTGTGATGCCTTTTGGTTTAACCAACGCTCCAGCATACTTCATGAATATGATGAACAAGGTGTTCATGGAGTTTCTTGACAAGTTTGTGGTCGTTTTCATCGATGATATCCTAGTCTACTCCAAGAGCAAGGAAGAACATGAAAGACACTTGCGCTTAATACTTGAAAAGTTAAGAGAGCATAAACTTTATGCCAAATTCAGCAAGTGTGAGTTCTGGTTAGAGAAAGTTGGATTTCTTGGTCATGTTATGACAAAGGATGGTGTTGCGATGGATCTGCTAAAGTTTCAGCTGTGACAGATTGGGAATCACCCAAGAATGTGAAGGAAGTTCGTAGTTTCCTTGGCTTAGCAGGTTACTACAGAATATTCATTGAAAATTTCTCGAAAGTTGCTAAGCCTATGACAGAATTGCTAAAGAAGGACAAGAAATTTGCTTGGACTGAAGGATGCGAAGTCAGCTTCCAAGAGTTGAAGAAGAGACTTGTGACAGCACCAGTTCTATGTCTGCCGGATTTGGAAAAGGATTTCCAAGTGTATTGTGATGATTCTCATCAAGGTTTGGGTGCCGTACTTATGCAAGATGGTAAAGTCGTAGCCTATGCTTCGAGACAACTCAAAACTCATGAAGTAAACTATCCTACTCATGATTTGGAGTTAGCCTCTGTCGTCCATGCACTCAAAACATGGAGACATTACCTTTTGGGTAAACGGTGTGAAGTGTTCACCGATCATAAGAGTTTGAAGTATATCTTCACCCAGAAGGAGATCAACATGAGACAAAGAAGATGGCTAGAACTTATCAAGGATTACGACTTAAGTTTGCAATACCACCCCGGTAAAGCAAATGTAGTAGCCGATGCTTTAAGTCGTAAGACTTTTGTAAATGGTCTTACCAAAGGGAATTACCAGATGATCTATGTAAGCAATTCAAGGAACTCAGATTGGAGATTGTACCAGAAGGACATCTCATGTCATTAGATGTTCAACCCACTCTATTGGACAAGATCCAAGAACCTCAGAAGACCGATAAGGAAATTGAAAAGATCAAGGAAAATATTAGTCTAGGGAGGGCTAAGAGTTTCCGTATTGATGAACAAGGAACCTTATGGCACGGGAAACGTATATGTGTTCCACAAGACCCAGAGTTGCGGAAACTGATCTTACAAGAAGGTCACAACTCCCCGTATTCTATTCACCCAGGAAACACCAAGATGTACATGGATATGAAAGAAAGATTTTGGTGGAACAATCTCAAAAGGGACATCGCCGAACATATTGCTTTATGTGATGTATGTAGTAGAGTAAAAGCGGAGCACCAAAAACCAGCAGGTTTGCTTCAACCAACGCTATTCACGAATGGAAGTGGGAAAATATTGGTAGTATGGATTTCATTACCGGATTACCAAGGACCAGGTCAGGGTATGATTCCATATGGGTAGTAGTGGATCGCCTAACTAAAGTGGCTCATATTATACCCGTGAAGACAACTTATACAAGTGCCAAGTTAGCAAAAATATACATGAGCAGAATCGTATGCCTTCACGGTGTGCCAAAGAGTATTGTGTCAGATAGAGGAACCCAGTTCACTTCTCACTTTTGGAGCGACTTCATGAATCCTTAGGAGCGAGATTGAATTTGATCGCCTTTCATCCTCAAACACATGGTCAAACAGAGGACCAACCAAATTCTAGAAGACATGTTGAGAGCATGTGCTTTAGATTATGGAGCAAGTTGGGATGAAAGTTTACCCTCTGTGAGTTCTCTTACAACAATAGTCATCAAGTTAGTATTGGAATGGCACCATTTGAATTACTCTCTGGAAGGAAGTGTACCACCCCATTGTTATGGAATGGTGTGGGAGAAAGAAGCCTTTTTGGACCTGATCTTATCAAAGACGCCGAAGAGAAAGTCAAATTGGTTAAGGACAGGTTGAAGATAGCACAGTCTCGACAGAAAAGCTACGCGGATTCTAAGCGTAGAGAAGTCACCTATGAAGTTGGGGATAGAGCTTATCTCAGAGTATCACCACTCCGTGGAGTGAAAAGATTTGGAGTCAAGGGAAAATTGGCACCAAGATATGTTGGGCCATTCAAGATTCTAAGTCGTAAAGGAGAAGTTGCATACGAAGTTGAATTGACAGAATCTCATCGTGATCCATAACGTATTTCATGTGAGTCGACTTAAATGTCACCCGAAATGGAAGAGTCTTCTTTGAAGGATACCATACCTTTGGAAGAAGTTCAGCTAGAAAGTGATCTCACTTATGAGGAAAAGCCTGTCAAGATTCTAGAGATCGCGAGAAGAGTTACCGGGACCAAGACTATCAAGTTTTGTAAAGTGCAATGGAACCATCACTCCGAAGAGGAAGCAACATGGGAAAGAGAAGATGATCTTCGGAAAGACCACCCTCACCTATTTGCTAGCCAAACCGAATCTCGAGGGCGAGATTCATCTTAAGGGGGTTAGATTTGTAACATCCCAAAAATCATAGTTTCAAAACTCATTCACATCATCTTTGCATCATTTATCCATTTAGGGTTTTCTCAAAAACTATTTAGAAACAGATGTCTGAGCTATGATTTCATGTAAACAGATTATCTCAAATGGCCATCACCCTTTGAAATTTGAATGTTAGGTACTGGTTTACTTGCCTCCATTCATGGATAGATTAGGTGAAGTTTTAAACCCAAGTATCCAAAACTGGAAATGGTTTCAAAATCCTTCTTCAAACATTTGCAAATTAGATCAAGCCTCTGATTACTTTGAAACCCAAGCTTGACCATGCCTTACAAAGTAAACCATTTAGTTAATATGACTATTATTTGAATCCACAAAACCCTGTAAAAATTCCCAAGGCAGATTGAATTCAAAAGGATTTGAATTCATATCAAATTCATACCAGAAATTGGAATTAGAAAAAGAAAAGGCTTAAACAATGGAAAAGGCATGGCTAGAATCTGGCCCAGCAGCAGATCAAGCCCAGCAAGCCCACCCGGGATCTTTTGTTTCTTCTCTCACGCGCGAGCGCACGCGCTGAGCCGCTGACAAGCAGACCCCACCTACACTCTGCGCACCTCGCTGACAAGCGGGCCATCTCCACGCCAGCGTCGTCTCCACCCGCACGACCTGTTCGTCCCCAATCAACGCGGCCGTTTCCTGTGTGTTAATCGCGGCGTCAATTCGAATCAATGGCCGAGTGATTCTCGCGCTTGACCAGGCTATATAAACCCCCTCTGTCCCCTCTCTCTTTTCCCTCAAACCCCAAGCATAGAACGCCCCCAGGCTGCGCGCATTTCTCTCTGCAACCCCGCTGTCTCCGACGACTGCGCCGGCGAATTCCGGTGAGCCTCGAGTTCCCCTCGGTCTCGCATTCACGCTATCTTGTTCAGTGAACCTCTGTGCATCTTCTGACACTCTCCGTTTGCCTTCGCATGACCCATAGCTTCGGCAACGTCGACGACTGGACCGCCACCGTCTTCTGCACGAACTCCGGCGACCTCCCTCCGTAAGTAGCCACCGCCCCTTGCCCTCTGATCGATCGCATAGAATCATCATCGCCGTCTTGCGATCGGCAGTGTCCCTATTTTGGCTTAGCGCGACGAGGAACCTCGCCAACGTCGACGACTGACCGTGGCTGACGCATTCGCGAACTCCGGCGAGGAATCCCCGACGACCCCGTGCGCCCCTTCCCAAGCCATTGCCACCTTGAGCATCAGCAGCCTCCTGCGGTTCTGGTAAGCATCTCCTCCCTTCCCCGGGCGACCGAGAACGCCGGCACCGCCACCGACCGCCGCCTGTCACCGCCGGTAGCGCCGCTCAATTTTGGTTAGGAGATTTTTAGCCGTTAGATCTGAATCCTACGCGTAGAAACACTTCACTTAACGAAGGGGTATGGACAGATCTGAGCCGTGCAACGTTAATTAGATCCAACGGCACAGAAGGGTGATCCGGTCTTGAACCGATGCACGCCGATAACGCTGACGTGGCAAGGTTTAAATTAAAAACAGAATTTAAAACCTGATTTAGACTCAAACTTCAAATGCTCATAACTTTCAAATGCCACGTTAGATTTTTGCAAACTTTATACCGTTGGATTCAGTGAAACAAGGCCTTTCTGAATATCCAATTTGTTTAGCATATAGTAACAGTTAAAATGATTTTATTTGTGGAACAAGTTTAGGGCTATTTTGGATATAGAATTATCTTTATAAAATTGTATTATGGCCAAATAAGTTTATTGGGCAAACTTGTGACATGTTATGTTTCTGTAGCCATGAACACACTTGGTAGAATTTTCAAAATTTAACACTTAGTAAATTCTTGCATGCATGCATTCATATTATTTTTGGTTGTATTTAATTGTGTGTAATTGTATGCTTTGATTTCTTGTGTAGATTTTGCTAGTGATTGTGATTGTGAAGAGTGCTACTCTCCACACTACCAAGGCAAGTGATATTTTCATGAATATTCCTATCCTAAGTTTTGTACTAGCATTAGTTATTTTTGCTAAAGTATTGCATGATATTTTTGCTTAGTGCTAAGATGGGAAATCCTAAGTAGAGTGAAATAGTAGAATTGCTAGGGAAGTTTTCCTAAGTTAGGTTACCATGTTTTGCCTAGCCTAGCTTATAGCAAACAAGGGTGGTGAACATCTATATAGTTTATGATAAAAATATTCTAAGTCAAGAGACTTATATTTTCTTAATAAAACAACTAAGACAAATGAACCTCTGGGTGGAATGGAAAGATTGGGTTATGTTGAGTGGTTACACAAGGCCATGGACTTGGGTTGTGTATTTCACTTGTGGTATGCCACCTAGGCACAAAGGATTTGGAGGCCAAGTGTTGAGAAAGCTTACAGTGCAACCACTTGGCAAAATGGGCTCTGCCATGATCATATAGGTTGCTAGAACTTAGTCATTTGGACAGTTGGTGGTAGATGGTATGATAGGTTGGAACGTGTCCATTTGACTAAGGAAAGGCTTCTGAAAGGTCCTGTCTTGGGAAACCAAGTCTGGTGGGAAAAGTGCACAACCTCTGCAGATGGAAAATCTAAGTACTTAGCCTTGTCCAAGGCAATGGACACTTTTGAGCATCAAGACATGGAAGCCACAAGAATCTCATCACTCCAACTTCTAAGTAAAAATTTGTGGGTGAACAAGGGTGAAGGACCCCAATGTCTATTGGTGGTTTCCTTGGGAATGTTTTGACAAAGAAGAACTTAGTGATTTCAACTAATAGGAAAAACTTATTTTCAAGCAAAGCAAGCCAAGCTACACTTAGCCAAAATGCATATAGCTTTATAGTCCACTTAAAATATACTAAGGTATCACTTGCCAATACTATTCCAAAGTATTGACCCTCTGTGGCTGTAACTTGTGATGTTGCAGGTTACTCCGATGATGAATAGGAGTCATAAGTCTACACTCAACATGCTTGCACATGCACATGAAGATGAAGACCTGTGTTTATTTACTTATTCCTTAAACTCTTGTATTAGGCCTATGGCCATGAGTTGTAAAAGACTATGTTTTTATCTCTGGAATGAATGTAATAAACGACCTTTGTATCTGTGTACTTCATCTTAAACTGTGGATGCTAGCATTGATCCAGGGACTAGCATTGCAATCACAGGGATCCTATCCTTTATAAAGGAGGGGTCTAACACCGCTTCATCCCACCATCCCGCAAGATGCAAAGTACACAAAAAGCATTCGAAAACAAAAGCATCAACACCCACAAAACCATTGTATTCTACTCGTGCAACATATCTACACATAGAGTCGGCTCTAATACCACTGTAGGTGTTCGTATCATGGAAAACAAAAAAATCCATCGCACGAACACACAAAAGCCAAGACCTAATATATGAGATTGGTGCAATGAGTTTGTAGAGTACTAACCCTCGTAGATCCAAAGCGTTTAACGAGATCGTATTCTCGTGGTTAATTTAGTCGTTCAATTTTCGATCTCAAAATCGTGTAGATGATTCTTCCGACGCCATGTTCCAGCAGTGCTTCCGCAGTCGGTCACACATTCGGTACTCGATGAAGACCTTCCTCTCCCTTTTTCCAGCAGGCAGCGGAGGTTGTAGATCTCCTCACGATTCCAGCAGCACGACGGTGTAGTGGTGGAGGTGGAGGAGTAGATCCTGCAGGGCTTCACCTAAGGGAGTAGGTATGGTGGAGGAGAGAGGCCTCTCGGCTAATACGTCATAAACGTATCTATAACTTTTGATGCTCCATGCTTGTTTTGTATCAACTTTCTTATGTTTTGTCTACACTTTGAGGTATTTTTATACGTTTTCTGGAAATAACCTATTAACAAGATGCCGCGGTGCCAGTTGCCTGTTTTCTGCTATTTTTGGTTTCAGAAAAGCTAGTAAGGAAATATTCTCGGAATTGGACGAAACAAAAGCCAAAGTCAATATTTTACCCGACACAACACGGAGACCAAAGGGGAGACGAAGAGGATCCACGAGGCGGCCACACCATATGATGGCACGGCCAGGGGAATGCCACCAGGTGGTGTGGGGCCCTCGAGCATCCACCGACTTTTGCACTTTCGCCTATATCTATGTCTCCCTGAGACGAAAAACCTACCCAGATTATAAATCCACGAAAAGTTCCGCAGCGCTGCCACCACTGAAGAGGAGATTCGGGGGGATAGAAATCTCTATTCTAGCACCCTTCCAGGACGGGGAATTGCCCTCGGAGCCATCCCCATCGACTCCACCGCCATCTCCATCGCCTTTTCTGACTCCCATGATGAGGAGGGAGTAGTTCTCCCTCAAGGCTAAGGTCTCTACCGGTAGCTATGTGTTCAACTCTCTCTCTCTCTCTATGCATGATATTATTGTGATCATGAGCTTTGTAATAAGTATATCTACTCTGCTACTCAAGTGCTTTACTTAACCTCTGTTTATCCCCACGTGTGTGAAGTTGACAGTGTGCACACCGTGTGGCACTTAGGCTAAAGATTACATAAATACTTATCATGAGTTATAATTTGAGTTGGATGTCTCTATGAGTTTGTGGTGTTTGTTGGAACCATCTAGCGCTTGAGGTGACAATGGGGTTATCTAGATGGGTAATGCGAACTTTGAGGTGTGTTGTTATAGCCCTACATCATTCAACCGGAGAGTAGTTCAGAGTAGCATAATGAAGAGAAGATATTTCTATGAGAGTGTCCACTAGTGAAAGTATGATCCCTAGGCCTTGTTTCTAAGCATTGAAACACCATTTACAATCAGTCATGTTACATTTTTGCTTGCTGTCACTTTTATTTCAGCTTGCAATTACCACTTATAATCATCCATATTACTTGTATTTCACTATCTCTTCGCCGAACTAGTGCACATATACACCTGACAAGTGTATTGGGTGTGTTGGGGACACAAGATACTTCTTGTATCTTGATTGCAGGGTTGCTTGAGAGGCATACCTTTGACCTCTTCCTCCCTGAGTTCGATAAACCTTGGGTGATCCATTTAAGGGAAACTTGTTGTTGTTCTACAAACCTCTGCACTTGGAGGCCCAATAACTGTCTACAATAATAGAAGTGTGCGTAAACATCAGCGGCTAGGGTTTAGGTGCCGAAGGGAGGAGGCTCCGGCGGCTTGGGTTGTAGGCGGCGGTGGCTTGGAGGTCTAGGGCGCTGATGGCTTGGGGCAAGGCGGCGGCCTAGGATTTTGGGGCGGGGGGGTGGGGAACCCCCTCCCCTCCTTATATGGTGGGGAGAGGCGGCAAGGGTAGGCCGAATCCTCCCCCAACTCCCTCTTGGCCGACATCTTGGGGAGGGAGAGGGAAATCTCTCCCCTCTAGGTTTCCTCTCCTCCCTCCACTAGGTGACTTTCAATTTAGGATTTGACCTTTACAAACAATTGTTTGATCTAATCAAACTAGAGTTTGATTTCTCTATTCCTATTGCCTAGCCAAGTGTCCTAGCGTATGATGCAACCATTCCACATTGGTATGGCACATTCCAAGTACCCTCCCCGAGGTGGTGGACCTTCTAGAACATTCTAGAAGCTTTTGGTCAAAATACCGAAAACATTTCCAAATCCCCGGAATTGGACTTTCCTTATATACATCTTATTCTCCGGACCATTCCGGATCTCCTTGTGATGTCTTGGATCCAATCCGAGACTCCGAACAACATTCGATCTCCAACTCATTTTCCATATCTACTAAACAACATTGAATCCTTAAGTGTGTCTCCCTACGGTTCGTGAACTATGCAGACATGACCAAGACACTTCTTTGATCAATAACCAATAGAGGAATCTAGAAATTCATATGGCTCCCACATATTTCTACGATGACTTCATGATCGAAATGAACCATTTACATACGATATCAATTTCCCTTTGTCTCGTGATACTTTACTTATCCGAGGTTTGATCATTGGTATCTCTATACCTAGTTCAGCCGATAAGTACTCTTTACTCATTCTGTGATATGTTATCCTTTGTGACCTAGTCACATGCTTGCAAGCTAATTGGATGATATTCCACCGAGAGGGCCCAGAGTATATCTATCCGTCATATGGATGGACAAATCCCACTATTGATCCATGTGCCTCAACACATACTTTCAGAATACTCAATTCCACCTTTATAACCACCCAGTTATGAAGTGGTCTTTGGTATCATCAAAGTATCCATCCAGTGATGGATATTAACATGATCTCATGGTCGTAGGATTTAGGTTACTATGTATTTGAAATCTTATAGCAAACGAACTTGAAATGACTTGATCTTATGCTACGCTTAACTATAGGAGTGTGTCCATCACATAATTCTCCTAATGATATGACCTTGTTATTAATGACATCCAATGTTCATGATCGGGAAACCATGATCATCTATTTATTAACAAGCTAGTATGACAAGAGGCTTTACTAGGGACTCTTTTATAATTACAAAACACACAAGTATTAATTTTACGGTTAATACAATTATAGCATGGGATGCAAACATTCATCATAAACACAAAGATATAATAATAACAACTTTTATTATTGTCTCTTGGGAATATATCCATCAGATGATACTCACACTTTTATTTCAGAAGCCTATACATCTCAAGATGCTGACTATTGGAAGGAAGTTGTACCAAGAAAGATGGGGTCCATCTTAACTAATGGAACTTGGGAGGCCAATGAGCTTCCTTATGGGTGCAAACTTGTAGGATGTGACTGGGTTTTTAAGAAAAAGTTTAGACCTGACGGTTCTACTGGAAAGTACAAGACATGTCTTGTGGCCGAGGGTTATATCCAGAAAGAAGGTGGAGACTTTTTTGATACATATTCGCCTATAGCCAGATTGATCACTATTCGAGTATTACTATGCTTGGCTGCCACACATGTTCTTCTCGTTTATCAAATGGCCGTTAAGATACCTTTTCTAAATAGAGAACTGGATGAGAAAATTTATATGGATAAGGTTTAACAATGAGTTCTCGGACGACGACTTCTTCCCGGACGACAACAACCTCTTTAGCAACCTTAGTATGGGTGACAACACCAACGTTGTTGCAGCTGCTGCTCAGGCTACTCAAGCCGCACCATACGTGATCCTAATCTCTCTTGTTCAGGTCTTGCTAGTATTTATGTTTCTAGCGTTTGTAGTAGATGTGGTAGGATTATATTGTTTAATTGTGATATGTTCTTTTATTTTGTTAATCTGCATGATTAGTTTTAGTACTACTTGTATGATCATGTTTTTTGAATTAATTATTCAGATTAAATCATATGGATATTTGAATAATTAATGTGTATAAAATTATCCAATAACCAATGCATTGCTATCAATGGTTTGTGTTTGTACACAAAAACATCTTGAACAAGGAAATGAAAGGGACCTAGATAGATAGTACGTATCCTGATCAGATCAGATGAGATCCGATCAGATGCATGTGATCGATCATGCATTGCAGACTGCATACTAGCGTCCGCGCGGCGGGAGATGAGCACCAACACCAGCACCAGCACCAGCGCCACGGTGTTCCGCCTCCCTAGTGGCGGCGATTGGGCACCCACATGAGCGCGGGGACGAGGACGAGCAGCAGCAGCAGCAGCAGGGACATACCGACCAACGGCCAGAAGATGCTCTCCTGCACCACCTGCTGGCACCGAGGAGGCGGCGGTGACGGAGACAAGGCTCGGGCGAGGAACAGGATCAGGAGGAGAAGGAGGAGCAACACGAAGATGAGGTCCGGTGGGCAAGATCTTGGTGGACGCTGCCTGTTGTAGAGCGGAGGCGGGGGCCTGGCGGCGGCAGGGTGGTACTGGTACTGGTAGGGGTAGTCGCCATAGCCATAGCCCCCATTGCCGCCATTGATCGCCATAGTCTCGTCCTAGATGATGAGGTAAATCCTAATATGAAGAGGAGGGACGCTAAGGCAAAAGACGAAGGGAGGGAGGAGATCATCCTATATTTATATATACCTTTGCCATTCGTTCATTGTCGATTTCTTTCCAATGATAACATAACAGTAGAGAGGGTAGTCGGCAAAATATATATATTCAGCTCGTCCAGCCCTGCATGCTGCCCACCATAACTCTACGGGACAGCCCACTAAATAAACCAACCATTCATTACATGCCCAGCATCCTCTTTTCATCATCAAACCACCACAATCATCTTCACCAAAAATATGATTAAGGGGAAAATTCCCTTTCAATCTCCCCTTACATTAGTCGAGGTTTCATTGAGAGAATTCAGAAATATGGTCCTCTTGTGGATGAAAAAATCAAAAATGTTTCATGGTGTGACGGATGCATGTTACCATGTATAGGATCAGTTATAGTTAGTTAAAAAAAATCAGTTTTCTGTTCACCAGGTTAAAAAAAACTACAGGTTTATTGGCAGCCAAATTGTTGTCATCAATTGCTGGATTCTTGGTTCCGCGGGCTCTTAGAGCATCTCCACTCGGCTACCCAGGACGCTGATCCGGACGCCAAAATTTCATCCAGACACCAAAAGTCGGCTCAGTCGCGTACCCAGGGACCTGTTTTAGGCCGGATTTGGCCAATTTTCGTCCGGACTACCCAGGCCGAACCCAGGTTCCAGGGTACGCCCTGAGAACGCCGGACGCAGCGAACTCGGCGAACAAAAACGAAGCGGCGCGTGGACCCGCCGAGTCGGCATCGGAAGCCGAGTCGTCGTCATCCTGGGAACCACGCGGCGACCGCCGGACATTAACTGTCCGTCGCGTCGGTCATGCGTCGCCAAATTGCGGCGTCACCGCCACCGCCGCCTCGGCTCCCGCGATAGACCGGCGGGCACTAACTTCCCGATGTTTCCCCTTTTCCCGCCCTCGCCTCTACACCCCTCCCACCCTCGCCGCCTACCTCGGCCTTTATAAGCCGTACCCCTCGCCGGAGATCTTCACACTCTCTCACAGCTCCCCCAGCCCACCAGCCTGAACTCCGGCGAACCCTCTCTCACAGCTTCCCTTCCCAGCCATGGCCGAGCGATACCCCGGCGACGGAGCGGCGGCGAACGGCTTCGGCCGGCGCACCCTCCAGGCTTGGGAGGCGCGCCTGCTCTGCGAGGCCGACTACATGGCGCCGCCGAACATGCGGACCCCTCCAGGATAGAAGCTAAGCGCCGGCGGCATCCCTATCCCGCCGGCGCCGACGCCGGAGGAGCTGCCGTACGAGATCCAAGAGTACATCGGCGCCATGGACGACCCCTCGACGCGGAGACGGCCCGGAGACGGGCGATGTCCGGGCGCGAGCTCGCCTACCAGGGCGCCCCGCTCTTCGTCCTCGACGACGACGAGGAGGACGGCCCTTCCTACCAGCCGTGGAGGTGCGGCGACCCAGGCCAGGGGAGCTCCCGCCAGCACCAGCCGCCGAGCGACGACGACGACGGCGGCGGCGAGGATGATGGCCGGGCCGATCCCGGCTACACGGCGTTCTGTAGCAACTTTGGCATGTAGAACGGCGACGACACCGGCGAAGGCCCCGACGACGGCCTTTTTATTTTATTATGTACTACTTTATTTAAATTCGATGTAATCCGCCTATATTCGCCCATCTTAATGAAATTCGTCCATCTTTAATAAAATTTAGCCGAACGTGGAAACTCGGTCTGGGTACGCAAGTGGAAAACTCGGCGTACCCATGCCGAAAGCTTGTTTCGTCCGGCAGAAAAAAGGCCTGGTTTCGGCCTGGTTTCGCCCAACGAGTGGAGAGCTTCCTCTGGTTTTCTTTCGCGATATTGTGTTTTCAGTTTTGTCCTACATCTCAAACAACGAGGGGAATAGTCTTCTTGCATCCTTATTCGGGGTTATTTATTTACAACTAGGGTGTGTTTGGTAGCCTGGGTCATCACAGAATGACTTTCCCACCTCAGATATTCTCACCTCATACAAGCTGCACTAAGATTTTTTCAGGTGTTTGGTAGCTTGTGTGTTCACCATGTTCTTGCCAAGACATTGTTTGGTAGCTTCGCATGCATTGAGATAAGAGATAGGTCTGGTTTCTTACACATAAGACCTTTATCGAAAAATTAATTGTAAACCAGGAGACAATGTTTTACAGAACACCTAAATAAAAAAATAAAAATCAAGCAGGTCCTCTTCTTCCTAAACGATGGCTGGCGGCGCTGGGACTGGCCGCCGCCGTCGGTGGGAGTCTAAACCGGCGGATCTTGGGAACCCCTCCACCCGCCAGGAGCTCGCTCGCCCGCCGCCCGCTAGGAGCTTGCCGCCGAGCTAGATCTCGCGCGCCCGGCCTGCCACGCGCGCCAGATCTTGGGATCTTGGAACCCGTCGCGAGCTCACTCGCCCGCGCCCGAGCTCCCCGTCGGCCTTAGATCTCGCGCCCGCCCTGCCAGGCCTGCGCGCCCGCCCGAGGAGCTCGTCGCCTGCCACAGGAGGCGCGCCGCGCCATGGGAGCTCGCCGCGCCATCTAGAGGGAGAGCTCTGGGAGGGTGCCGGTGGAGGAGCTCGGAGGTGGGCGGCGGCGATGGGCAGCGGCCGATGCGGTTGGGGGGGATGGAGGAGCGAGAGAGAGAGAGAGAGAGAGAGAGAGAGAGAGAGAGAGAGAGAGAGAGAGAGAGTGAAGAGGAAGAAATGAGAGGGAGGAAGAGCGGGGGGCAGGGGTCTGGGGAGGTGTGGGCCCACGCGTTGCGGGGCGAACTCAGCCCGGCTGAGGAGCGAAGCTCGATTTCAGCTTCTCTCCTTAGCCTGGCTGAGGAGGCTTTTTCGGATGAACTGGGCACTGCCGAGGTCATACAAGCTGGTCTAACAAACAACGAAAAGTGTAAAATGGTGGGATGAGATGAGATTTTCTGAGTTGAGCTAGCCTACCAAACACACCCTAAGCTCATCACGTCCATGCTAGAGTTTGTCGTTACAATCGTGCAGCGGAATTGAGATTGTGAGGAGTCAAATATAAGCATCTTAGTGTATAATTAGTAGTGAATCTAAACACACAAAGTTAGATACATTAGCTTCACAAGCGTAGCTAAAACATCTTATATTTTGAAATTGAGGGAGTAGTGAACTTCATCATGACATATATATATATATATATATATATATATATATATATATATATATATATATATATATATATATATATATATATATGTGTGTGTGTGCAGAAGCTTCAAGCGAAAAACATGCAACTCATCATCTTTTCAACAAAGATTGGGCCAGTGATTTCTCTCAGAGTTTGGGTATCCACATTCAGAAACCCGATGCCTTGCAGTAACGCCTGATAAGAGGAGATTCACTATCAACAGCCAAGAGCCGCCTCTGGTACTTCTGCTACATCTTCTTGCTCGGCGTACAGGCCCAAACCATGGTTCAGAAATAAATAAATAAACGACAGACTGCAATACAACCCAGAATGGATCAAATCACAAAATTTGCAAGCAGGAACAAATTTCTGCTCAAGGGAGCAAATCTCAAAGTGCAAGACACCATTTCCCATTCATTCACTGCCTAAATTTTCTGACAAAAGGGCTTTCCCTGGTTCATTACATTTGCCTAACTTTACATCATATATCTGTGACATTATTGTCTCATCAAACCAAGAATGAAACAAATGTGAGGTATCATAGCATTGCAAGCTCACAACCAAACCGGTGATCTTGGAACGGAATCTAAAGAATTGGTGTGTATCAGGACCGCCAATGCGGCGATCCGACACGAGACATAAAAAATCCGTCAGCAAACAGAACAATTCGGGGACACAAACAGCTAAAAACTTACTGCTTCCGACGCCCACCAAGGGTCCCTTGACCCATATAGGCTAACATTTACAAAGTTTCTTCTTAGCACTACAGCCAGTGCAAGCGAGATCTCCAAGTACCTGTGTGCTGCATGAGATTTGCCTTTGAAAACCAACCTCTAAGCAGAGAATAACAGCTTGTATAACACATTTTAAAACAGCTGTAGTGCGATCTTGAGCCTATTCTGCTTCCACTTTGGTAGCCATGAAAGCCTCCTTTGCCATGCCAAACTTCTCCTGAACTCTGCCGAAGATAGATATGTCTGCAAATGTAATGGCATTAGAATGTTAGGTTTGAAGAGGATTAGATGCCTGTTATCCCTCGGAAAAGAACAGCAGGATACCTCACGCCTTGCTTGGTCAATGTCTGTGGCAGGATTGGTGGAAGATGTCCTCAGACGATCATACGGATATACAGGAAGCCCTTCCTCATCTTCTGGCTGAACCTACTTCACATATTCCTGTATCGCCGAGTTACAACTTGCCCGTCCTTCGCAGCAGGGTACTGTCCTTGGTGTTCACTTCCGGTTTAGGTTTGCTTGCTTCAGATTGCGGTTTCTTTACATCAGGACTCGCTTCACATCAAAACAACATACAAGGTAAGTGAGCTATGTTTGCAGCGGTCAAACACCTTGCTGACAACTATATTAGCATACCTTTGATTGACTTTGGTATCAGGGCTTGTCTAGGCCGCTCGAACGATGCGGACATTGCAGCGATTGAAGCAGCTCTCTGGGGTGGCTTTACAGGATCAGGGGAGGACGACTTCGAGAATGGTTTCCTAGCGACTGGTGGAGGGGTTGATAGATTTCGCGCATTGGAATTCTCAAAGTTGGCAGCCAATGCATTGAATGCAGGTGACCTTCCTCTAACTCTTACTCGGTCAGGGCTGAAGGACGTGCTTCTCCGCTGGGATTTATCAGGCACACTTGATCTTCCGGTGTGTGATGATGTTGTCGGTCTTCTTTTAGGTTTCTGCAAATTATGTAAGCAAGAGTTAACCTTACTCCAGGAGAAACAGTCCCTAAAAAACATACTCCAGGAGAAACAGCAATTGGCAAATGAGCTGATGAGAATGGATGCATGTGCCACCTGCTAATGCCGATTTGTTACCTGGTATGTTCATGCACAATATAAAGAGTCCATCAAATGCTCAAATTTTAAATCTAATGGTAGCATTCTTACGCTGGCATCTTTGTGGTCCGGACAAAAAAAAAAGTACTAGCAACAAATAGACATGTAAACATACAATACCAATGGCATCGCAAGGTTATCTCAATGAGTACCACCAATCGATAACCTTTCCTGTTACTAATGTTCCAGTGCAGAATGCTACAATAACTAGACATGCAGATGTAGTGAAGCTCACCTTTGATCACAAACATCTAATATAGCATATTAGCATGATGAGAGACAAGTTAGGAGGTTCCGTAGAAATTCAGAAGGTAAAGAATCTTACATCTCTTCTTGGTTTTACTCCATCCTTCAGTACAGACAGCCTCCTTTCAAATGAGTTACCACGCATCTGACACAATTTATAAGATAAAGCACGAGGTTAGCTCCTGAAGTTACATGGTAGAGAAAGCACACAAACCTACTAGGAAAAGACTTACGGCTGATTTTGCAGAGTCCCATGTGAAGAACCTGGTGAAATACTGGGGCTCGCTTCCTTCATTGATGACGTAAACTGGTGTTTCTCGTGATAAATTTTCCATTAGAATGTCAAGTTCTAGAAATTTCTGGCAGGAAAGAGAGAATGTCAAGTTACAAGCTGCAAGATGGTTTTCGAGAGCAGGGACACCACTACGGCCATTTTCTGGGAGATGCCGCCGGATCCCAGTCCTCCGGCATCTCCGAGAAACTGGTCATAGAGGCACTCCCTAATATGTGAAATTAGTTAGCTCCCAGGTGTATTGATCTAGTTAGAGAAGTTACAAGCTGCAAGATGGTTTTCGAGAGCAGGGACACCACTACGACCAGTTTCAGGGAGATGCCGCCGGATCCCAGTCCTCCGGCATCTCCAAGAAACTGGTCATAGAGGCACTCCCTAATATGTGACCGCGCGTTTGGAGATCAGATCTTAATGGTAAGTACGAATCGGGACAACTTCTTCATAGTCCCGGTCCAGCCACAAAACGGGACTAACACTCAAGACATTTATTAATATTAAAAACTGAGACTACAAAACCGGGACTAAAGGCCCCCCTATATATAGTCCCGGTCAAGCCACAAACCGCGAAAGATATCCTTCGGTGAAGCCACAAACCGCGAAAGACATGAACTAGAGTTACATAATATGAGCATGAACTTCTTGGCATATGTCCTTCCTTATGATCGCTTCAGACGTAACCATGGAGCGTCTTCTTTACTTAACGGAATGCTTGGGTTAGTTTTCACTGTGAAGGGAGAAATTTTATCAAACTTATTATAATCTTCTAACATGTCTGTCTTGTCCTCGATTACCACGATGTTTCTTTTCCCTGAAAGAACTATGTGAAGCTTTGGCTCATCATATGATGTATTCGTTTGCATAATTTTTCTTTTTTTCGGTCTGGAGAACATGTCCTTCACATAGAAAACCTGAGACACATCATTGGCTAGGACGAATGGTTCATATCTATAACCAAGATTGTTGAGGTCCACTATTGTCATTCCGTATAACTGGTCTATCTTTACCCCTTCCCCATTTAGGTTCACCCATTTGCAGCGAAACAAAGGGACCTTAAAAGAGACTCCATAGTCTAGTTCCCATATCTCCTCTATGTAACCATAGTATGTGTCCTTTTGTCCATTCTCGTCTATTGCATCAAAGCGGACACCACTATTTTGGTTGGTGCTCTTTTTATCTTGGGCGAGCGTGTACAATGTATTCCCATTTATTTCGTACCCTTGGAAATTCAATACAGTAGAAGATGGTGACACGGCCAACAAGTATAGCTGATGTCCAACAGTGGTGTCATTCAAGAGATGTGTCCGCATCCAACCACCGAAAGACTTCATGTGTTCATCTGTAATCAGTGATTCAGGCTTCCCCGGGTTTTTGGAGCGTAGAATATTCTTGTGTTCCTCGATATACGGAGCTGCCAAGGTGGAATTATGTAGAACTGTGTAGTGTGCTTTAGTGAAAGAATCCCCGTCCCTACATATCATTGCTTTCTTTCCCAGCGTGCCTTTTCCACTTAGTCTTCCCTCATGCCGCGAGTCAGAAACACCAATCGGCTTAAGGTCAGGAATAAAGTCAACACAAAACTCAATGACCTCCTCTGTTCCATATCCCTTGGACATGCTTCCTTCTGGTCTAGCACGGTTATGAACATATTTCTTTAAGACTCCCATGAACCTCTCAAAGGGGAACATATTGTGCAGAAATACCAGACCGAGAATGGCAATCTCTTCCACTAGGTGAACCAGGAAATGCGTCATAATATTGAAGAAGGATGGTGGGAACACCAATTCAAAACTAACAAGACATTGTACCACATCCTTCTGTAACCTTGGCAGAATATCTAGATTGATTACCTTCTGAGATATTGCATTGAGGAATGCACACAGCTTCACAATGGGTACTCGAACATTTTCCGGTAGAAGCCCCCTCAATGCAATCAGAAGCAACTGCGTCATAATCATGTGACAGTCATGAGACTTCAGGTTTTGGAACTTTTTCTCTGCCATATTTATTATCCCCTTTATATTAGTGAAGGGAATATGCCCTGAGAGGCAATAATAAAGTGTTTATTATGTGTATTCCAAGTATATGATAGATGTTTATTTTGCATGCTATAATTGTATTAATATGGAAACATTAATACATGTGTATTTAATAAACAAACAGAAAGTTCCTAGTTATGCCTCTCTCATAAACTAGCTCGTTGATTAACAAGATGATCAAGGTTTCCTGATCATGGACATTGGATGTTGTTAATAACGGGATCACAACATTAGTGTAATGGTGTGATGAACATTCATCCGAAGTATAGCATTATGATCAAAGTCATTGAGTTTATATTGCTATAACAACTTACGAAGTGATCCTAATCCTTAGACCATGAGATCATGTCAATCACTAACACCGGAAGAGTTTCTTCATAACATCAAACGTCACACCGTAACAGGGTGATTATAAAGATGGATTCAGAACTAATAAAGTGTTATGTTGAGGCTCAGGATCGAGAGTGGAATTTGTTCATCCCGATGACGGATAGATATACTCTGGGCCCTCTCGGTGATATCATATTGATTAGCTTGCAAGCAAGTGATTTGATCACTAGAATGTTATATCACAGGAACGAGAAAAGAGTGCATGTCGGTAACGAGATCAAACTAGGTATGGAGATACCGATGATCTAATCTCAGACATTTAATATATCGTGAAACAAAGGGATTAAGATACTAGCGTAAAAGGTTCCGACGATCACAAGAAAGTCATCGTTTAATGTGTGGGAGTCAGTATGGGTCTCCAGATCCCGCTTCTGATTATTGATCCGAGAGGGGTCTCGATCATGTCCGCATTATTCACCAACCGTAGGGTGACACACTTAAGAGACACCGACATCCAATTGGAGCAAATGTTTCATGCCGAAAGAATGAACAAGCGCAGGAATTTATTTCACTAGATACCGAAACAGGTTTTCGGGTGAAATTGCATAATGTGGTTATGCATGTGAAATAGAATTCTAGCAAGGGGTTATTTGTGAATGTTTGTCATTAAAGTAATTGACAAAATTCTGAATAAAATAAAAGAGTTTTATTTAATGAAAGTTTGCATTAAATTTGGTGGAAATTTAATGGGAATTTGAGTGGACTTTTGAGTGGAGGGAATTTAAAGGAGATTTGTGAGTGGAGTGTCCACCCACATGAAAAGGGGAGGGCAAGGGGGCAGCCCCCATGCGCCGGCCACCCCCTTGGGGTTCCCCCCCCTCCTCCTATAAAAGGAGCCCCCCTCCTCACTTGTCTCTCACACCTCCTCGTGAAGGATCTCTCTCCCCCTCTAGAATTTATCCCCCATGGTCTCGGACTAGCGAGATACATGTTCCCGGTGGCTATTCGGCAAGAAAGAGTTGTGCTTCCGCTGCATCGCTGGAGCGAGGAGGCGGAGGTTGCTCGGTGCCTCGAACGTGTGTGCGAGCACGGATGCGCTGCTGATTTGCGGCGCTAGGACTTCCTCTCGATATTGAGATCGGCAAGAGATCGTCTACATCAACCACGAGTTGAACTCGTTAAGCTTTGTCGGTCTTCAAGGGTATGTTCTCTACGGATATACATCTGCCCGTTGTTTGTATCTAGTAGATAGATCTATGCGTACATACTTTACACGGGTAGTACACATATGAGTATGTGGGCGATGATGATCATGTTGTTGTTGCTCCTTTGTTGTAATTTTGGATATTGGTGGCATAGTGGGATGAAGCGGCCCGGACAAACTTTACATGTCCTCGCACATGAGACCTGTTCCACGCTTGACATGCAACTAGTTTGCATAAGTGGCTAGCGGGTGTCTGTCTCTCCTACTATAGTCAATATCTATTCTGCAAGCGAGTTGTCAACAATTTGATTATCCTCATTGTGGTTCGTGTTCGTAGGTAAGAACGGTTCTATCTCGAAAGCCCTAAGCCACGTAAAACTTGCAATGGATAAATTAGAGGCGTCTAATTTAGATTGTTGCTGGGCTAGTGTTATGATATGGTAGTGTTGTAAGTAGAAGTATGAGATGATACTCTTACAACACACATAGCGTGTAAAATCCATAGACCTTGGATTTACACATATAGGTATGATAGTGATCATACCACGATGCACATGATAGAGATCATCTGCGGGAACCATATCATTTCACTAATAAACATATGATGTTTGATAGCATCTTATATTGCTTGTTTAGCGCTTTGTTAGCATAATAAGATGATCCCTCATTTAAATATCAAGATAAGAATGTGTTCTTCCTTTAGTATGCACCGATTATGTTTCGTCGCTCCAAGACATCACGTGATGCTCGGGTGTTCTTGGATCCACGACCATATTTCGGGTGTAAAACAGTTACACACGCGAATACTAAGGTTCTAACTTGGCGAGTCTAGCATGTACAGACATGGCCTCGGAACACGGACCGAAAGGTTAAGCATGAGTCATATAGTTGATATTGTAGAGGTTGCAATCTTTAATAATATAGAGCCCCCTGTGTTTACAATTCTATTCCCTGGATCAATAGCTAGCATCCACAGTTAAGATGTAATATCAAGAAACAAAGGTCATAATATAACTTTATAACCAGGAATAACATAATTTTATTACATCATACATAGCTCATTTGGCTATTACATTACATTGCAGCGGAATAACTATAAGCATGGGTCCTTCATCTTCAAAGTGCCACAGGCAGATGTTGGTTGTAGACTTTGTAATCCTAATCAATCAATCTTCACTAAAATCAATCAAACCTGCAACATTACAAGTTACAGCCACAAAGGTCAATACATTTGAATTGTATTGGCAAGTGATACTATGGTAGTATAGTGGAGTCTATCTTCTATATGCATTTGGCTAAGTGGAGTTGAGGCTTGCATTGCTCAAAATAGATTTTCCTTAACATTTTGAAAATACTAAGTTTTTGTTTTGACAAAATCTTTTCCAAAGCTTCTCTCAATCAAAGATTGAAGATTTCAAACAACCCTTGTTCAAACCACAAGATTTTAACTTAGAAATTTGAATGATGAGATTCTTGATTGCTTCCATGTCTTGATGCTCAAATTGTCCTTTACCAGGGACATGGCTAAGTACTTAGATTTTACACTCTGCAGAGGTGGTGCGCTTTCCCCACAAGACTTGGTTTCCCAAGACAAGATTTTTCAGAAGCCTTCCCTTAGACCAAAATGGACGCGTTCCAACATATCAAACACTACCACCAACTGTCCATATGACTAAGTTCTTGCAACCTATATGATCATGGCAGAGCCCATATTGCCAAGTGGTTGCACTTGAAGCTTCTCAACATTTGACATCTCAAATCTCTTTGTTCCTGGGTGGCCATCCTCAAGTGAGATACACAAGCCAAGTCCATGGCCTTGTGAACCACTCAACCAAAAACCACCAAGCAAGTCCCATTCCACCCAGGTGATGCATTAACTTAGTTGTTTTATTAAACAAAAACATCAGTCCTCAGACTTAGAAATTTTTCCATAGTGTGAATATATAGTCCACCCATGTTTTCTATTAGCTAGGCTAAGCTTGATAGTAAAAGGACTCTTTATTTAGGAATTTTCTACTAAGATTCCATCTACTAGGTTTTCCTATAGCAACGTTTATACTTAGCAAAATTCCATGCAAGTTTTACTTAGCAAATTCACTAATGCATAGAGAAAGTGTCAACACCCGGATTTTTCAATCCTAGATGCCTGTTATGCCATACATCGCAATCCCAGGATTACCATTTTTGCGAGACATAACAGAATTGGATACCATAGTACTTCATCCATTACAACGATACATAAGTTCTTACACAAATAGGGATCTCATGATCCAGTCCTTAATACAACATCAAGCAGCGGAATACGTAATAATAACGGTAGCGTAGGCGAGGCTCCATCTTCGGGTCACAGGCAATGCTGACGATGGGAGATGATCCTAGTTGTCGTAACCTTCCCGGGTCCATCCTCCGGTACTCCTCTTCATAGTCTGGCCATGGGAATAGCCAGGGACAAAGCCATGAGTACTCTTTAAGTACTCGCAAACTAATACTAACAAGTAGAGGGGGTTTTGGATAATAGGACACTAGGCTCTAGGGTTGTTTTGCAAAAGCCAGATTTATAACTACTAAGTTCCAAAGCTGGTCACAAATTTTATAACTACTAAGTGGGATCTTGTATTTCGGTCACAACTCTGTTGTGGTCAAGTCGAAGTCTCAAGTCGTTTCACAAGTCATTTTGAAAAGTCGACGGGGAACAGATGGCCACTCAACTGTCCATAATCATGACGCTGCTATTCGAATAGTTTGACACTGCAGAGATTGTACACTTTCACCACAACATTCGATACATCCGTCAGAACAAATCCTGAATTCACCATACTCGATGCGGATAATCAATCCTAACCTTTCAATTACACTCCTAGTATAAGCACCTCTCCTGTGAGTTTGGCCTCCCAACCATGACCACTTGTCATCTTGGGTACTGCAGTGGACAATCTTCACAAGGTAGCCTCAGCTCAGACCTTGGCCGTGAGGGAACTAATACTAAGGTATATAAGTTTCCGGTCAAGCCCTACCCAATATTCGGGTATTGTGGTTGTACGATAAAATTGGAATGGTATCGCATCCAGACAACCATCAGTTTTAAAAAGGGCTAAGGCTCATGCCTCAACATTTTTATCACCAAAATCATCAAGCGTTTGGAAACACATGTCCAAAACATTTCAATAGAATGATCCATCATTCCAAGGTTTTCGTAACCATTTTTCCACCAAGTATTCCCATCTAAAGTTGATCAAGTTTTAGGCTTAGCACTAGCATCTACAGGTGGGGTAGTACTAATAGAGGGGTGGTAACTAGTGGAGTTTCAACTAAGTCCAACCTTATATCCTAGGCTGATATCAAGGTTTCTAGCTTAGGCCAAATTTTATGCTCTTTATGCAACCTTCAGCACAACTGTCTAGTATCTACCAAACTCTTAAGTAGGCTCCAAGTAAACTTTGATAAAGAAATAAAGTACGAAGTTTGCCATAAAACTAGGATTGGTTTAGCAAATGGGTATGGTCACATACGCTTAAGGCATATAGTAATCATATCACAAGCATGGGTTTGTGGAAACAATAGGGTATCTTGCAAGGGTTAGCTTGCACAATCACTAGTGGTATTAGGCTTGCAATCAATGTCCAAATAAGCTTGCATAGGTATAGTATCTTGCAAGTGTTAGCTGGCATTGGTCAACTTGGTTAGTATAGCTTGCACAATATTAGTATAAGCTTGCATAGGTATAGTATCTTGCAAGTGTTAGCTTGCATTGGTCAACTTGGTTAGTATAGCTTGCATAGTAAAGCTTGCATAGTTACTAGCTTGCCTTGTGCATAGCAGTGGTTGAAGTTTTCCTCGGCTTCCTCTTCGTAGTATCCTCCTTCCTCCTCGTATCCTTGGTCGGTACTAGCGTCTATGAATAAATACGAGGTACACAATCACCAAACAATACTTAACTACTTGCAATCATCACACACAAGGGTCCTATAGATGATCTAGCATCATCTCTAACATTACAAGGTTAAGGATTGGTTTAAGTCTTTTTATTTTAGAAAAGTAATTTCTACTCATTGAAAAACTACTTAAGATTTAATATTCTCCAAACTAAACATGGGATCATGTTGACACATGTCATCACCACATATTGTAGTCCATGGGAATGTGATTTAAAGTGGTGTCACAATTTAATAAGGTTTTACCCTTTTATTTTAATTAATTATAGTGGCTAGAAATGCTTATGAAGCATTCTTTTATTCCTTGAACATTATTTCTGCAAGTAACCTATATATATTTTTATATATTCTGGAAGGTATGGTTGAGTGTGGTTTTTGAGAGTTGGAATCAACTCAAAAGCTTTTATGGTTTAAATTTGAAAAATGTTTGAATGCAGAAAAGCTTCTGCCTTGTTATTTTTTCTATGGGTGATCTACAGATCCAAATGACTTGAATCCAACGGGCTTGGATTAAGCATTCACAGACCTTTCCAACAAAATTGGTTTCATCTAATTTGGTGCACTAAATCGATCTGGGTTGATTTTTGAAGTTGGGTAGAAGTGTGTTTGAAATTAAAAGAAAGGGTTTAATTTGAATTGCTGGGCAAGGGAAATTTAACGGGCCGGCCTAAGCGCAGTGCTCCTGCTGGCTGCTTAAGTGGGTGTCCCCACTCGCCGCTGACACGGGCTGGGCGGTATGGGGCAACGTGGTGCGTTCGATCTGGTTCTAATCCAACGGCTGAGGGTCATCGTCGACACGAGACAGCTCCGGCGAGAACGAAACCTAGCGCGGCCAGTGAGGGTTGCTGGGGGCTCACCGGGGTACGGGCGAGGGTCGGCAAGGCGGGCGAACGACGAAGTCGACGACGGCGAACCTCCTGGTACCGGTGGCTTCTCCTGGGGTGGCTCCAATCGCTGGCTCCTTTCTTCTCCGGCAGCGGCAGGCTCCAGTGAAATTCCGGCGAGGTGGTGCTCGCCTTGCTCTGAGAATGGTGTGGCACGATCAGTGAGGAGAGGGGAGTGAGATGGTGTGAAGAAATCGTGCGGGGGTGGCCTCTATTTATAGTCGAGCGAGGGGACCGTCGGGGCGCAAGGTGAGCTCGTCGGAGGCGACGTTACAGG
Organism: Avena longiglumis; assembly: GCA_030063025.1. Classification (NCBI taxonomy): domain Eukaryota; kingdom Viridiplantae; phylum Streptophyta; class Magnoliopsida; order Poales; family Poaceae; genus Avena; species Avena longiglumis. Next base: position 45,189,432 of record CP125973.1, read on the forward strand.
AAGCTAATGGCATGGGCAAGGGTAGGGGACGGTGCTGTGTCTCCTGGCGATGCTCAACGACATGGTCGCGAGGCATGGGGCGGTGTGGTTTGGTCTGGAACGGGCGGTGCTCTGCGCGGCAGAGGCGGCGTTCTCGACGGCGGGCGGTGGTTGTATGGCGCGGGGCGTTAAACGGGGATGTCTGGCGGTCTCCTGGGTCGGTGATCGTGTGTGCGCGCGGTGAGGGCGGCGCGTGGTCTGTGGATGCTGGTCGCGGTGGCGCTCGCGCACGCCGCATGGTCTGGCGTGTCTTGCGCGTGGTCGTGGCTTGGCAACGCCGCTACCGACAGTGGCGGTGGACGGTGGGCTGCCTCCCAGACATGCTGGCTAGGCTTGCTGCTGCTCCTAGCTTGTTGTCCACATTGGGGTGACAAGGTTGGCTTCGGCTGTTCACCATTAATGGCAATGGCAAGCTCACAGGGGTGCTAGTGCTGGTCTAACCTTGCTAGATGATCTACTGGATTGTGTGAGAGCTAACTAGGGAACAAGTTAGGCTCAAAACACTACACACTATAGTGTTTGTTGTTTTGTTTGATTTGTGTCTGCAACCTGTTTGATGAAATGGCCGCATGAACTCAAGTTTTGAATTTTGAAATGATTTTTGGTGGGTTTGCTAGATTGGTTCGGTGAGTCTGCATATGCTTGGGTTTTGAAAATTGAGCTTGTTTGAGTGGGTTTTGAAAAAGTGGGATCTTCCCATATGAAGAAGATTCAATTTTGAATTGCCATTTAAACTATGCATTTGAAAGTTTCTGGATGATCACAAAGTGGGCCTTGATACTTTGTTATGAGTACATTCAAGGGGTGCAAAGATCCAGAAAAGTTTCTGTTAGGTTTTGAAAGTTTGAGACAGCCAAAGTAGGCATGGGAGTTAAATTGGTCAAAATGACCATTCACTTAATATATTTGTTTTGACTTATTTTTCTTTAGGAAAAGTGTGGGGAATGTTTTAGATGATGTTCTTTTCACCTAAGAAACATTTTACAAGCAATGGATCACACAAACAAGATGGTTTTAAAGAATTTCCAAATTCATGCATACACATATACATGCATTCATGAATTGATTTAGAAAAGTTTTTGTTAACCCTAAACTTTAGGATTAGTGTTTTGTTGATCTAAGTTTGATATTTTTGGGATGTTACAAACCTTCCCCCCTTAAACAAAATCTCGTCCCGAGATTTGAAAAAGGACAAAAAGATTACCTAGGATTTGAAGAGATCTGGAAACTCCGTCCTGATGTGATTTTCGCGTTCCCAGGTAGCTTCCTCTTCTGTGTGGTTGCTCCACTGAATCTTGAGAAACTTGATGCTTCGGGTTCGGTCGCTCAAAGGCTTCTTCCAATATACGGATGGGTACTTCGGGATAGGTCAGGTCATCATTGATCTCTATGGTCCTATGATCGATATTCTTGAACACTTCGGTCTTCTCGGGGACTTCGAGACATTTGCGAAGTAACGAGATATGGAACACATTGTGCACCACTGACATCTCTTCTGGTAGCTCGAGTTGATACGATACTTCTCCTCGACGGTTCAAAATTTTGAAAGGTCCGATATATCTGGGGGCTAACTTTCCTTTGAGTTGAAAACGTTGCATTCCCTTCAATGGCGACACTTTCAGATAAACAAAATCTCCAATGTTGAAGGCGAGGTCTCGACGTCTCTTGTCGGCGTAACTCTTTTGTCGGGATTGGGCTGTCTTGAGGTGCTCTCGAATCTTCTGAACCTTCTCTTCTGCTTCTCGTAGGATGTCGGGTCCAAAAATTTGACTCTCTCCTACTTCCGACCAGTTCAAAGGGGTGCGGCACTTCCTTCCGTACATGAATTCAAATGGGGCCATTTGCAAACTGGCTTGGTAACTATTGTTGTAGGAAAATTCTACAAATGGCAGACAGTCTTACCACTTGGATCCATATTCTAACACACATGCTCTAAGCATATCTTTGAGTATTTGGTTTACTCGCTCCGTTTGTCCATCGGTCTGAGGGTGATACGCGGTACTGAAATCTAGGCGGGTTCCTAAACCTTCCTGGACCTTCTTCCAGAATCTCGAGGTAAACTGAGTTCCTCGATCCGATATGATATTCTTGGGGACTCCGTGCAAACTAACGATCCTAGCGATGTACAACTCCGCTAGCTTCGAACTCTGATAGGTAGTTTTAACGGGCAAGAAATGGGCGACTTTGGACAATCTGTCCACTATGACCCAAATAGAGTCATTTCCCTACTAGAAGTAGGTAGTCCAGTGATAAAGTCCATTCCTACAGAATCCCATTTCCATTCCGGAATTTGCAAAGGTTGCAACAATCCAGCGGGTCTTTGATGTCCTGCCTTGACTCGCTGACATATATCACACTTGGCGATATAGCTTCCGATTTCTCTCTTCATCTTATGCCACCAAAATTGCTCTTTCAAATCTTGATACATCTTAGTTCCTCCGGGATGGATAGAATAAAGAGTATCATGAGCCTCCTTCAAGATAACTTCTTTTAACTCAGAATCTGCTAGTACACAAAGGCGTCCTTTGTACCACAAAACTCCTTCTTCGTCCTCAATGAATCCGGGTACTTTGCCTGTACCGATACGACATTTAATTCCGTCGATACTAGCATTTCCTTCCTGCGCCTCTTTAACCTGACTGATCAAATTGGGCTGAAGTTCTATGCTAGCCAAAAATCCTTCACTTACTAATTCTATTCGAAAATCTTCCATCTCTTTGTGCAAACTTGGTTGCTCCTTCAAGATCATGGAGTTCAAGCGGCACGGCAATCTAAGGGCATCGGCTACTACGTTGGCTTTTCCAGGGTGATAGTGAATGTCCAGGTCGTAATCCTTGATTAGCTCAATCCATCTTCTCTGCCTCATATTCAGCTCCTTCTGAGTGAATATGTACTTTAGGCTCTTGTGATCCGAATAAATCTCACAACGGTTTCCCATAAGGTAATGTATCCATGTCTTCAGGGCTAGAAATACGGCTGCGAGCTCGAGGTCATGGGTTGGATAATTTTGTTCATGTTGCTTCAGTTGTCGCGATAGATAGGATATAACTTTGCCTTCTTGCATTAGCACACATCCGAGACCAATCTTGGATGCGTCACAATACACATCGAAGGGCTTCGTGATATCCGGCATGATCAAGATTGGGGCGGAAATCAATCTCCTTTTGAGTTCTTGAAAACTCGCTTCACACTTGTCTGTCCATTCAAACTTCTTGTCCTTCTTCAGCAATTGGGTCATGGGTCGGGCGATACTAGAGAATCCTTCTACGAATTTGCGGTAATATCTCGCCAATCCGAGAAAAGCACGAACCTGGGTTTGAGTGGTTGGGGCTTGCCAATCTTCTACATCCTTCACTTTGGCAGGGTCAACGGCAATTCCTCCGGCTGATACAATGTGACCGAGAAATCCTACTTCCTGTAACCAGAATTCACACTTGCTAAATTTTGCATACAGCTGATGCTCTCTAAGGGTTCCAAGAATGGTCCTTAGGTGTAGCTCATGTTCTTCTTCCGATTTGGAATAAATCAGAATGTCATCGATGAAAACAACGACAAACTTATCCAGGAAGTCCATAAAAATCTTATTCATGAGGTTCATGAAATAAGCGGGGGCATTGGTTAATCCAAAAGACATGACTGTATACTCATACAATCCATATCTGGTGGTAAAGGCAGTCTTTGGAATATCCTCTGCACGAATTTTGAGTTGATGATAGCCAGTTCTAAGATCAATCTTAGAAAACACCTGGGCACCGGTCAACTGATCAAACAAATCCTCTATCTTGGGCAAGGGGTACTTGTTCTTGATGGTGAAATCATTCAACTTTCGATAATCCGTACACAAACGGTTACCTCCATCCTTCTTGTCCACAAACAAGACAGGTGACCTCCATGGGGACGCACTTGGTTGAATCAATCCGATTTATAACATGGAATCCAACTGCTTCTTCAGTTCTTCTAGTTCTGACGGGTTCATACTATAGGGTCTCTGGGCTATAGGTCCTGTTCCGGGGATTAGCTCGATGATAAACTCGATATCCCTATCTGGGGGCATACCGGGCAAAAGATCTGGAAATACATCGGGGTATTCACAGACTATCTGATCTTGGTCAATGGAAGGTTGGGCTATACTCTTGTTACACTTGAATTGGCAAGGTAAGGTTTCAGATATATGCTCGATACGACGTGATCTGGTCATGGTAATGGTTTTCTTGGCACAGTCAATCATTCCTTTATGTTTGGACATCCAATCCATTCCTAGTACTACTTCCAAACCTTTAGTTCCAAGTACTATTAGGTTAGCATAAAAATCTATGCCATGGATTCGGATAGGGACGGCTCTGCAAATTTGCCTAGCCTTGGTGGTCGATCCGGGAATTTGTACAATCATCACATGCTTCAGTTTGGTTGGTTGAATTTTACTAGTGCATGCAAATTCTTCGGTGACAAATGAATGCGATGCACCAGAATCAAACAACACTCTTGCGAGTACTGAATTAACAGAAAACATACCCAGCACGACGTCCGGGCGCTTCGAGCTTCTTCAAAGATGCATGAGAAAAAGGCGTCTGCGGTTGAGTGAATTTCCTAGGGCAAATCTTCTCCTGGTTGGACACGACGCTGCCGATGGGACATTGGTATTAGGGCTGTAGCGTTCTTCTTGTTGGGGCACTCGTTGGAATAGTGGCCTTTATTTCCTGATCATAACAGGTCACTTGTGACTTGTCCTTGGTCATGACAGGCACAAGATTGCTTCCATCCTCGGGCAGATTGGGGTTGGCGTTAGCATGGTTGGTGTTGAACTTGGTGGGGCACGGGTGAAATTGCTAGAATTTCCGGGGTTGTTGTGATTTCCTCGGGTCTAGGGTTTCCACGTTGGGATAGGTCGGACGGGTCATAGGGGTCTGTTGGTTCTTGGGGCAAATCGGAGATGGGTTGGGCGATACTTTGGGGTCCGATGGGTTCTGGTTGATGCATCATGCGACGCTTGCGGTTCTCATTGGCTTGGTTGATCTTTCCTTCCATCTGGATAGCGGAGTCGACAAGGGCTTCAATATCAGCAAAGGGAATATTGACTAACACTGTCTGCATCTCGTCATGCAGACCATTCAGGAATCTTTCTTTCTTCTTGGCTTCGTTGTCTATCTCGTCCGGGGCATACCTAGCTAATGACAAAAATTTGTCACGGTATTCTACTACAGTCATCCTTCCTTGCTTCAATTCTCGGAACTCGTCTCTCATTCTCTTGATCAAACCTGGCGGCACATGGGTTCTGCTAAACTTGACCTTGAATTCCTCCCAGGTCATCATTTGGCCTCCGGTCATTGCACGAACACTGTTCCACCATGCCCAGGCATCTCTGGCTAGATAATGAGTGGCGAACAAGACTTTCTCGTTGGCTTCTACTCCGGCTACTTCCAAGTTATTCTCCATAGTTTGCAGCCAATCATCGGCGTCTAGGGGTTCTTCTGACTTGGTGAAAACGGGTGGGTTGGTATTCTGGAAATTCTTGAGCTTAGATCCGTGGTTGTCCTGATTTCCATGGCCTTGGTTGTTGTGGGATAGCTGGGTTATCTGTTGCAGAGTGGCTAGGTTGGCTTGACGTTCTTTCAGCTCTTCGTCAGAAGTCAACATTTGCAGGATCTGCAACATCGGGTCCGGGGCTGAACCACTTCCTCCACGTGGCATCGGAAGATTGATATAGGTCATGAGAAAAGAGGGAAATTTCTAAGGTTTTGGGTCTTTGAAAAGTTTTTAGAGTTTGACTCAAGTTTTCTAGCAACTTGCTTTTTCATTCATTCACTCATAGCACACAGTACAACACACACCACAACAAAGCAAAACAGATGGTTTTAAGAACCATTCTGGGAACTACGATACAGTGGGACCGACTACTACTCACTACGCTAGTGCTCAGTGCTACTACTGCTCGGAGTCTGTGGCTTCATCATCTTCCGCATCATCGATGAAGGCGAAATCATCCTCATCGGTGAAGAAGTCCATGGCCTGATCCTCCAGAAAATCATCGTCATCGCTGAGATAGGAGTAAGGGTCTCCACGAAGATCTTCTCCGGCATTCTCCCTTTCCTCTAACTGCATGTCTCTCTCATGGATGGTCTCTTCCAGAGATGAGATGCGATGGCGAAGACGGGCAATAATGCGCTCCTTCTTGTCGAGCTGACGGCGGCGAGACTTGCGATCCTTTGCTAGCATGGCGATGGTCTGATCCTTCGTCTTGATGATGGCAGACTTGTGGTTGCAATAGTCACGATAGTTGTCCAGCCTCACGACGATCATACATCATGAAGCTCAGGTGGTCCAATTGAGTCTTCAGCTCGGGGTGGTATGGGGCTTCCAGTGGTTGACCATTTGCATCACGTCTTGGGCAAAACTCAAAGCGAGTACCCTTGATCTGATTGATGCTCTGTCCACACAGACGAGAAAGAGCTTCCTGCATTGCTCTGGCAAGTCCATCAAGCCGCTTGTTATCCCTCAAGGTAAACTGAATTCCCTCCGCTGGGAGGTTCAATCTTTCCTGAGACTTGCAACAATTAGCCACTGCAGATCTTCTCCCCCTTGATCATTGAGCTGAGCTCCGAAGAACTCGGGATGCGGGCGCTCCAGAAGTTCCGAAAGCTGATCCAGATCCCTCTCAAAGATAAGGTCTCCTCCATTCCCGAGTTGGTAAAACTTGCTGTACTTCACGTCCATCTATAAAAATAGAGGATGAGTAGATTAGCAAAGTGATCAAGTGTGTCAAAATTTTATATATTTTGCAAGAGTTTTTGAGGAACATGAAGTTTTATTAAAGAATTAAAGAGGTAAGAATTAGAATAGGTTTTCGTAAATAGTTTTGTTCTTGGGTTTTGAAACTAAGTTTTTGGTTCAGCGTCCAATCTAACTAGGGTCTCCTATGGTCAGGATGGCTCTGATACCAACTTGTCAACACCCGGATTTTTCAATCCTAGATGCCTGTTATGCCATACATCGCAATCCCAGGATTACCATTTTTGCGAGACATAACAGAATTGGATACCATAGTACTTCATCCATTACAACGATACATAAGTTCTTACACAAATAGGGATCTCATGATCCAGTCCTTAATACAACATCAAGCAGCGGAATACGTAATAATAACGGTAGCGTAGGCGAGGCTCCATCTTCGGGGTCACAAGCAATGCTGACGATGGGAGATGATCCTAGTTGTCGTAACCTTCCTGGGGTCCATCCTCCAGGTACTCCTCTTCATAGTCTGGCCATGGGAATAGCCAGGGACAAAGCCATGAGTACTCTTTAAGTACTCGCAAACTAATACTAACAAGTAAAGGGGTTTTTGGATAATAGGACACTAGGCTCTAGGGTTGTTTTGCAAAAGCCAGATTTATAACTACTAAGTTCCAAAGCTGGTCACAAATTTTATAACTACTAAGTGGGATCTTGTATTTCCGGTCACAACTCTGTTGTGGTCAAGTCGAAGTCTCAAGTCGTTTCACAAGTCATTTTGAAAAGTCTGACGGGAACAAGATGGCCATCTAATCGTCCATAATCATGACGCTGCTATTCGAATAGTTTGACACTCTGCAGAGATTGTACACTTTCACCACAACATTCGATACATCCGTCAGGAACAAATCCTGAATTCACCATACTCAGTATGCGAATAATCAATCCTAACCTTTCAATTACACTCCCTAGTATAAGCACCTCTCCTGTGAGTTTGGCCTCCCAACCATGACCACTGTCATCTTGGGTACTGCACAGGTGGACAATCTTCACAAGGTAGCCTCAGCTCAGACCTTGGCCGTGAGGGAACTAATACTAAGGTATATAAGTTTCCAGTCAAGCCCTACCCAATATTCGGGTATTGTGGTTGTACGATAAAATTGGAATGGTATCGCATCCAGACAACCATCAGTTTTAAAAAGGGCTAAGGCTCATGCCTCAACATTTTTATCACCAAAATCATCAAGCGTTTGGAAACACATGTCCAAAACATTTCAATAGAATGATCCATCATTCCAAGGTTTTCGTAACCATTTTTCCACCAAGTATTCCCATCTAAAGTTGATCAAGTTTTAGGCTTAGCACTAGCATCTACAGTGGGGTAGTACTAATAGAGGGTGGTAACTAGTGGAGTTTCAACTAAGTCCAACCTTATATCCTAGGCTGATATCAAGGTTTCTAGCTTAGGCCAAATTTTATGATCTTTATGCAACCTTCAGCACAACTGTCTAGTATCTACCAAACTCTTAAGTAGGCTCCAAGTAAACTTTGATAAAGAAATAAAGTACGAAGTTTGCCATAAAACTAGGATTGGTTTAGCAAATGGGTATGGTCACATACGCTTAAGGCATATAGTAATCATATCACTGTTGGAGATATGCCCAAGAGGCAATAATAAAGTGGTTATTATCATATCTTCACACTTATGATAAATGTTTACATACCATGCTATAATTGTATTAACCGGAAACATTAATACTTGTGTGATTTGTAAACTAAAATAAGAGTCCCTAGTGAAGCCTCTTGTTAAACTAGCTTGTTGGTTAATATATGATCATGGTTTCCTGATCATGAACATAGAGATGTTATTAACAATGTGGTCATATCATTAGGAGAATGATGTGATGGACAGATTCCTATAGATATGCGGAGCATAGAGATCAAGTCATGTTAAATAGTTCAATTGCTATATGCTTTCTGATACATAGTAACCTAATTCCTTCGACCATGAGATCATGCATATCACCTTTACCGGATGGATGTTTTGATGACATCAAACACCACACCGAATCGGGTGGCTATAAAGGTGGCATTAAGTGTTCGGAAAGTATTGGTTGAAACACATGGATCAAGAGTGGGATTTGTCCATCCACATGACGGATAGATATACTCTGGGCCCTCTCGGTGGAATGTCATCCAATTGGCTTGCAAGCATGTGACTTGGTCACAAGGGATCACATATCACGGGAACGAGAAAAGAGTACTTATCGGTAACGAGGTTGAACTAGGTATGCAGAGATACCGACGATCATAACCTCGGATAAGTAAAGTATCGTGAGACAAAGGGAAATTGGTATCGTATGTAAGTGGTTCATTCGATCGCAAAGTAATAGTAGAAATATGTGGGAGCCATATGAATTTCCAGATTCCTCTATTGGTTATTGTTCGGAGAAGTGTCTCGATCATGTCTGCATAATTCACGAACCGTAGGGAGACACACTTAAGGATTCGACGTTGTTTTGAGTAGTTATGGTATTATGAGAAAGAGACCGAATGTTTTTCGGAGTCTCGGATGGGATCCGGGATATCACGAGGTGATCCGGAATGGTCCGAAGAATAAGATTCATATAAGGAAAGTCCCGTTTCGGAGTTCGGGAATGATTCCGGTGTTTTCATCGGGAATGTTCTGGAGGGTTCCGGATTGTCCCAAGACTGGGGAAGGGTACATGAATGTGTCATTACATATTGGAATGATTGCATCATGTACTAAGTGTTCTTGCTGTCCCAAATAAAGGATTAAATTGAATCCTAAAACAGAAAAGTCAAATGTCCAGTTTGAAAGTCAAACGGCTAAAACAAGAAACTGTGGGAAACAAGCAAGAGGAGTTGGAACCGACTTGGAGGAGGAGTTTCTCTCCAAGCCGGGCCAGCCCAGGCCGACTTGGGAGGGACTCCTCCTGGCCGCCAAGACCCTCCCATCTATATAAGGAGGGGCAGGGCTCCCCTCCTAGACACACAAGTTCCTACCTCTAAAACTCCGGTTTAGAGCCGTTTTGGTTTAGAGCTTCTAATTGCTTTAGCCAGCGGTTTAGAGCCTTCTAATTGGTTTAGAGCCTTCTAATTGGTGTGTCTAATTACTAGACCACTAATAGCCTCTCTCATAAGCTCCACCATACTCGCTCGGCTTGCGAAGCCTCATGGATCTCCCTCTACTTCGGTACACGCCATTGTGCCGCCGAATCGCGAGGAGAGTGCTACAACCTCCGGCCACTGCTGGAACAAGGAGAGGAAGGTCTTCGCCGAGTATCGAACGTGTGACCGATCAAGGGAGCGCTGCCGAACGTGGCCGGAAGGATCGCTCACACGATCTTGAGATCGGAAAAGTACGACTACATCACCCACGAGAATCTGCTCGTTAACCGCTTTGGAATCTTCGAGGGTATGTTATTCCATCGACTCGTTGCTACAATCTAGTAGATAGATCTTGGCTTGTTTGTTTGTATGCGATAGAAAATTTTTGTTTTCCATGCTACGAACCCCTACAGTGGTATCAGAGCCGTGTCTATATGTAGATCACAGACGAGTAGAACACAATGGTCATTGTGGGCGTTGATGCTTTTATTGTCGATTGCTTCTTGTGTACTTTGCATCTTGCGGTATGTTGGGATGAAGCGGCCCGGTCTAACCTTACATGACATCGTTCATGAGACTTGCTCCACGCTTGACATGCAACTTGTATTGCATAAGTGGCTTTGCGGGTGCCTGTTTCTCCTAGCATAGTTAAGATCCAATTTACAACGGGTGATTAACAATACTAGTATCAATGTTGTGGTTCTTGTGCGTAAGTTAGAACGACACTTTTTGAATGCCCCAAACCACGTAAAATATGCAAAGAAAGTAGAGGCGTCTAACTTTGTTTTGCAGGGGTGTGCAGTGATGTGATATGGCCATGATTGTGATTATATATGATGTATGCAATGTTCCTTATTGTAAGTCGGCAACCGGCAGGAGCCATATGGTTGTCTTTAATTTCTGTTAAGACCCGCATGTCTATTCAAAGTAGTTGTAATAGTTGAAGCCGGTGGACGACAACCATGGAGAAGCGTCATTGACCTTGATGCAATGCCGGTGATGATGGAGATCATGTTCGTGCTAGAAGATGGAGATCGGAAGCACAAAGAAGAAAGGCCATATCATATCACATATTATTGAATTGCATGTGATGTTAATCCTTTATGCATCTTGTATTGCTTAGTAGACGACGGTACCATTATAAGATGATCCTCATGCACATGAATTTCAAGTCATAAAGTGTTCACCCTTAGTTAGCACCGCTAAAGCTTGTTGTTTCAAGCACCACGTGATGATCGGGTGTATTAGATTCGCAAGTGTATACAACGTGAGCAAGCCAGATTTGCTCATGCGAAACTAAGGTTTGATCTTGACGATCCTAGCATGTACATGGCCTCGTGAACACGGATTACCGAAAGGTAGAGCATGAGTCATATAGTAGATATGATGAACATGTTGATTGTTCGCCATTGAAGCTATATCAACTCTCGTGATGATCGGTTTTGATGTGGTGGATTTGGTTCGTGTGATCACTAAAACAATGTGAGGGATATTGTTTTGAGTGGGAGTTCATCTAGATTAATTTAATTATTGATTAGAACTCAATTTATCATAAACTAAATCAAAGTGAATTTGCATAGTTGTTGTAGTCATTGGCATCTGTTTACCACCTTGCGCTTAGTTATAATTGAGATGATAGAACTATAGAATTCTGGTTAGTTACTTTACGAACTGGTATCGTATTGTTTTGAAGTGTTAATCTAAAGTTTAAAAGTCCTATTGCAAACTTTCAGTAAGTTCCGGTTACTCCATGAAGTTTAATAATTGGTATTAAAACAAGAGTAACAATTCCAATGTTAGTATATAAGTATCATGTTTGTCTCCATGATTCTTGATATTCAAAGGATTGTCTTAATATCAAGGTTATCTAGGATCTGAAAGAGTTGTTTGAAACCATGATGTGTGGAAGATATTGTGATATCTAAACGAAGTTTTGGTTACAACATGATAGAGTATAATATGGCAAAGTTCATGTTCTCATATTTTGATGAGAATTTGCAAAGGTTGGAGACACTAGTTGTCCTAATCCTCCAAAAGGTTTTGGAGAGCAACATTATACTTATGATTCGCGTTACAAGCTAAAAGTAGCTTGATCATGGATAAATCCATAATGAGGGTGAATATTTGATGTAGGTAAAATGTTTACTACACCAAGAAGATTACTAAATAAAGGAATTTGAAAGAACACCAAACATTTGATGATGGTGATCTACTTCAAAGTGCAAGTCCAAAGACATTGGTATTTAATTATACACGCTTTGGACTATATGTCATATGTATGACTCCACTATTGATGTTGATAGATTCTTTCAAATGTAAAAGGAAATACCGAAGAGAATCTCATAAATATATGGCGAAAAGAAAAGACTAGAATTGTTCTTTAAGTATATAGATGATATACATGTTATGGCTATATTCTTTGCTTATTAAACAATGTGGTTCTCAAGTATTTGATACTGAATTTGTTGGTGTGAATCGTCATACGAAACAACAGAATTCATGAACTACAATGGCCTAAATAACTAGCAAAAGAATATGTGATGATGTTCATCGAGAACAAAATAAAGGGTTATTGTGTTGCTCGTTAAACATCAAAGCTTGCCTTCAAGATTTGTTTTATCAGGTATTATGAGAACAAAAGGGTTGTTCAAATAATTGCCGTAATCCATAAAAGATGGATGATTCACAAATCTCGTTGGAAAAATCACATCCATAAAGCTAATGCTAAAGATTTCGAAAGACAAATTGATTGAAAGATCACTTAGGAAGTGACATCGCCGTTTAAATTATATTGGAAAGAAAACATGAAGAAACTCCATATGTATGGAATTTTGGAGTCTTTTGATTTTGATCAAAATGACGCTTGTGAAACTTTCCTAGAGATAATTAAAACTTCGTTCATAGGCCAAAAGGGAATGAAAGACTAGCTTATTGGAATTTGTACATATTGTTGTACGAAGTCCATTATGTGTAGTCAAGAGCGATGGATTTCAACTTCATGTGCTTTCTCCGAAAAATTTGAGTGAATATATGAATATTTACTTAATAAGGATGAAGTGTGAAATATTTGAAAAGTTCAAAGATTTTCAAGATGAAGTGCAAAATCATTGTAACAAGAATATAAATAGTTTATGATAAGATCATAAAGGAAGATATTTGAGTTACAAGTTTAGCATAATACCTAAGATTAAAGGAATCGTTCCGTGGATTTGCATTTTCCCAAAACACCATAAGAGTATGGAGCTCGAGATATGTAATTAAACCTTGTTTGACATGGTAAGATCAAGGTGTAATTCATAAACCGCCATTATATTTTAAAGATTAAAAGCTTTAGAGATTACCGCTTTTCCACCGAAAAGAGCTTCATCATAATCCGTTGAAATGACACCATATAAGGTTATGGTTTGGGATAAAACCCAAGTAGTCCTTTCTTAAACATTGGTATGCTATACATAAGAAAGATGTTTGCAACCAAAGTCGGATGAATCTGTCTTTGTTAAGTATTTCTCCATAACACCGGAGACAAAAGTGTTTGTCGCTTAGAACGTCAAGTTTCTTTAAGAAGGAATTTTTCATGAAAAGTTAAGTGGGAGGACAATAGAACTTTGATAAGGTTGAAAGAACCTTAGCTATATGTGCAGAGTTGCGCAACGCCGAAAAGTGTTCCGGAGGCAGCAACAATGCTCATGGCTCACGTGCCTCAAAGGTTGTGATCACGAAGATCTAAGTTCCTATTGAAACAAGTAGGTCGGGTAAACAATCAAATACCAAGATTTGAGGGTTGAATCATTATTTGAGAATAATGAACTGACTACATGCAAAGAAGCGATGATGGGCCCTGACTCCGTCAAATGGCTTGAAGCCATAAAAATCCGTGATAGTTCCATACACGAGAAATCAAGTTTTGAACTTGAAAGACCCTCTGGGAAGGTACAAGACCTTACAGTCGTATTTGGATCTATAAAGAAATAGACATGGATGTTTCACATCTATGAAATAGTCGACATGTTGGGAAAGAGTTCACAACAATGTTCAAAGGTTGTATATGACAAGATTTGATCTTTCATAGCGATTTTTAGTCTAGACGGATTAATGTAGCAACCACTACATATAATTTGTTATATGGTAGATGAATAAACAAAACAAGTTCTTCTAATAGAATCGTTACCTAGGACATGTGCATAACACGGTCCATAGGGTTTTGTTAATTCAAAGGATGCTAAAAGCGTATGCAAACTTCAATGGTTAAAGTGAGCATCATGAGTTGGAATCTTCACTGTGATGAAACTGTTAAAGGAGTTTAAAAGTTCATTAGAGACGATGAAGATGCTTGCATTTGCAAGAAATTAAGTGGGAGCGCTAAGACATATTTCTAATACATTATGTGGAAGACATATTGTTGATTGGAAATAATGTATCTTTTATTAACACATATTAAGAATTTCATCCCGATGAAAGACTTAGGCAAAACCCAAATATTAGGCATCAATAGACGCTAATATGGTTGTGCTGTATACATAGATGAGATATTGAATGAGTTCAATATAGAAACTACAAGAAAAGGTTCTTGTCGCACAGAAAGGATTGAAAGAGTTCAATGTTGATGATATATTCAAGTGTATTGACATTTGGTAAAGTGAAACAAATAATCAAGTATAGATTGATACTTGATGTATGAAATCACAAAGAGTATTTATATCAATCATACTGTGATATGTACAAATCCAGATATGTCCTATGCTCTAAATGTTGTGAGCATATACCAAAATGATTCGTAAGATGATCATTGGACAATAGTAAGGATATTCTTATGATCTTTTGGAAGAACTAAGAGTATATTATTTGTAGAAGTGACAAATAGATGGTTAGTTCATTGTATAAGTACTACATTGATACTAGCTTTGTCACAAAGTACAAATTAAGTGTATCTCAATTTAAACTAAGGGTGGCACAATATAATGGAAAGTAGGTTCCATAATGGATTTGGATGATTTCCAAAGTTAAGGCATTGTGACAGATACTACAACAAAAGGCTAAGTATATGACTGCTATTATAGCAGCAAAAGAGGGCATTTGTGTCAAGTAGTTTGTTATCAAACTAGGTGTAGTTCACAGAGGGATAATACTATGAAGATATATTGTGCGACAATATTATCAACATGTTTTTACCCCAAAGAACTAAAGGTCACACCAAAAGACCAAATTTATACAAAGCCATCTCATTAGAGAATGAGTGATGCGTAGAGACGCAAAGACATGCAATTACACACGGACCTGGAAGTGTCAGATCCGGAGATTAGTTGACCACTAGCAATCGTGTACAATACAACCCGGAAAGCCATAGGTGTTATATACACAAAGGTTTGAAACTAGATTATTGACTCTAGTGCAAGTGGGAGACTGTTGGAGATATGCCCAAGAGGCAATAATAAAGTGGTTATTATCATATCTTCACACTTATGATAAATGTTTACATACCATGCTATAATTGTATTAACCGGAAACATTAATACTTGTGTGATTTGTAAACTAAAATAAGAGTCCCTAGTGAAGCCTCTTGTTAAACTAGCTTGTTGGTTAATATATGATCATGGTTTCCTGATCATGAACATAGAGATGTTATTAACAACAGGGTCATATCATTAGGAGAATGATGTGATGGACATACTCCTATAGATAAGCGTAGCATAAAGATCAAGTCATTTTAAATAGTTCAATTGCTATATGCTTTCTGATACATAGTAACCTAATTCCTTCGACCATGAGATCATGCATATCACCTTTACCGGATGGATGTTTTGATGACATCAAACACCACACCGTAACTGGGTGGCTATAAAGGTGGCATTAAGTGTTCGGAAAGTATTGGTTGAAACACATGGATCAAGAGTGGGATTTGTCCATCCACATGACGGATAGATATACTCTGGGCCCTCTCGGTGGAATGTCATCCAATTGGCTTGCAAGCATGTGACTTGGTCACAAGGGATCACATATCACGGGAATGAGAAAAGAGTACTTATCGGTAACGAGGTTGAACTAGGTATGCAGAGATACCGACGATCATAACCTCGGATAAGTAAAGTATCGTGAGACAAAGGGAAATTGGTATCGTATGTAAGTGGTTCATTCGATCGCAAAGTAATCGTAGAAATATGTGGAGCCATATGAATTTCATTCCTCTATTGGTTATTGTTCGAGAAGTGTCTCGATCATGTCCGCATAATTCACGAACCGTAGGGAGACACACTTAAGGATTCGACGTTGTTTTGAGTAGTTATGGTATTATGAGAAAGAGACCGAATGTTGTTCGAGTCTCGATGGGATCCGGATATCACGAGGTGATCCGGAATGGTCCAAGAATAAGATTCATATAAGGAAAGTCCTGCTTCGAGTTCGGGAATGATTCCGTGTTTTCATCGGGAATGTTCGAGAGGGTTCGGATTGTCCCAAGACTGGGGAAGGGTACATGAATGTGTCATTACATATTGGAATGATTGCATCATGTACTAAGTGTTCTTTCTGTCCCAAATAAAGGATTAAATTGAATCCTAAAAGAAAAGTCAAATGTCCAGCTTTGAAAGTCAAACGGCTAAAACAAGAAACTGTGGGAAACAAGCAAGAGGAGTTGAACCGACTTGGAGGAGGAGTTTTCCTCCAAGCCGGGCGGCCAGCCCAGGCCGACTTGGGGAGGGACTCCTCCTGGCCACAAGACCCTCCCATCTATATAAGGAGGGCAGGGCCCCTCCTAGACACACAAGTTCCTACCTCTAAAACTCCGGTTTAGAGCCGCTCGTTTAGAGCTTCTAATTGCTTTAGCCAGCGGTTTAGAGCCTTCTAATTGGTTTAGAGCCTTCTAATTGGTGTGTCTAATTACTAGACCACTAATAGCCTCTCTCATAAGCTCCACCATACTCGCCCGGCTTAAGGCGGCTCATGGATCTCCCTCTACTTCCTGACCACGCCACAGCCGGAATCGCGAGGAGAGTGCTACAACCTCCGCTGCTGGAACAAGGGAGAGGAAGGTCTTCGCCGAGTACCGAACGGTGACCGATCATGGGAGCGCTGCCGAACGTGGCGCCGAAGGATCGTCTACACGATCTTGAGATCGGAAAGTACGACTACATCACCCACGAGAATCTGCTCGTTAACCGCTTTGGAATCTTCGAGGGTATGTTATTCCATCGACTCGTTGCTACAATCTAGTAGATAGATCTTGGCTTGTTTGTTTGTATGCGATAGAAAATTTTTGTTTTCCATGCTACGAACCCCTACAATCACAAGCATGGGTTTGTGGAAACAATAGGGTATCTTGCAAGGGTTAGCTTGCACAATCACTAGTGGTATTAGGCTTGCAATCAATGTCCAAATAAGCTTGCATAGGTATAGTATCTTGCAAGTGTTAGCTGGCATTGGTCAACTTGGTTAGTATAGCTTGCACAATATTAGTATAAGCTTGCATAGGTATAGTATCTTGCAAGTGTTAGCTTGCATTGGTCAAATTGGTTAGTATAGCTTGCATAGTAAAGCTTGCATAGTTACTAGCTTGCCTTGTGCAGAGCAGTGGTTGAAGTTTTCCTCGGCTTCTTCGTAATATCCTCCTTCCTCCTCGTATCCTTGGCTGGTACTAGCATCTATGAATAAATACGAGGTAATAATCACCAAACAATACTTAACTACTTGCAATCATCACACACAAGGGTCCTATAGATGATCTAGCATCATCTCTAACATTACAAGGTTAAGGATTGGTTTAAGTCTTTTTATTTTAGAAAAGTAATTTCTACTCATTGAAAAACTACTTAAGATTTAATATTCTCCAAACTAAACATGGGATCATGTTGACACATGTCATCACCACATATTGTAGTCCATGGGAATGTGATTTAAAGTGGTGTCACAATTTAATAAGGTTTTACCCTTTTATTTTAATTAATTATAGTGGCTAGAAATGCTTATGAAGCATTCTTTTATTCCTTGAACATTATTTCTGCAAGTAACCTATATATATTTTTATATTTTATGAAAGGTATGGTTGAGTGTGATTTTTGAGAGTTGGAATCAACTCAAAAGCTTTTATGGTTTAAATTTGAAAAATGTTTGAATGCAGAAAAGCTTCTTCCTTGTTATTTTTGCTATGGGTGATCTACAGATCCAAATGACTTGAATCCAATGGGCTTGGATTAAGAATTCACAGACCTTTCCAACAAAATTGGTTTCATCTAATTTGGTGCACTAAATCGATCTGGGTTGATTTTTGAAGTTGGGTACAGAAGTGTGTTTGAAATTAAAAAGAAAAGGTTTAATTTGAATTGTCAATCGCAAGGAAATTCTAACGGGCCGGCCTACTAAGCGTAGTGCTCCCGCGGGCTGCTTAAGTGGGTGTCCCCACTCGTCAGTGACACGGGGCTGGGCGAAGCGGTATGGGGAAACATGGTGCGTTCGATATGGTTCTAATCCAACTGCTGATGGTCATCGTCGATGCGAGACAGCTCCGGCGAGAACGAAACCTAGCGCGGCCAGTGAGGGTTGCTGGGGGCTCACCGGGTGCAGGCGAGGGTCATGAGGCGAACGAAGTCGACGAGGGCGAACCTCCTGGTACGGTGGCTTCTCTGAGGCGGATCCAATCGCTGGCTCCTTTCTTCTCCCAAGGCGAGCTCCAGTGAAATTCCAGCGGTGGTGCTCGCCTTGCTCGAGAATGGTGTGGCGATCAGTGAGGAGAGGAGTGAGATGGTGTGAAGAAATCGTAAGGGGTGGCCTCTATTTATAGTCGAGCGAGGGGACCGCTGGGCAAGGTGAGCTCGTCGAGGCGACGTTCTGTGCAGCTAATGGCATGGGCAAGGGTAGGGGGCGGTGTTGTGTCTCTGGCGATCAACGACATGGTCGCGAGGCATGGGCGGTGTGGTTTGGTCTGAACGGGCGGTGCTCTGCGCGTAGGCGGCGTTTCGACGGCGGGTGTATGGCGCGGGCGTTAAACGGGATGTCTGGCGGTCTCTGGGTGGTGATCGTGTGTGCGCGCGGTGAGGGCGGCGCTGATCTGTGGATGCTGGTCGGTGGCGCTCGCGCACGCCGGCATGGTCTGGGCGTGTCTTGTGCGCGTGGTCTGTGGCTTGGCAACGCCGCTGCCGACAGGCGATGGCGGTGACGGTGGGCTGCCTCCCGGACATGCTTGGCTTGCTGCTGCCCTAGCTTGCTGTCCACATTGGGGTGACAAGGTTGGCTTCGGCTGTTCACCATTAATGGCAATGGCAAGCTCACAGGGGTGCTAGTGCTGGTCTAACCTTGCTAGATGATCTACTGGATTGTGTGAGAGCTAACTAGGGAACAAGTTAGGCTCAAAACACTGCACACTATAGTGTTTGTTGTTTTGTTTGATTTGTGTCTGCAACCTGTTTGATGAAATGGCCGCATGAACTCAAGTTTTGAATTTTGAAATGATTTTTGGTGGGTTTGCTAGATTGGTTCTGGTGAGTCTGCAGATGCTTGGGTTTTGAAAATTGAGCTTGTTTGAGTGGGTTTTGAAAAAGTGGGATCTTCCCATATGAAGAAGATTCAATTTTGAATTGCCATTTAAACTATGCATTTGAAAGTTTTTGGATGATCACAAAGTGGGCCTTGATACTTTGTTATGAGTACATTCAAGGGGTGCAAAGATCCAGAAAAGTTTCTGTTAGGTTTTGAAAGTTTGAGACGGCCAAAGTAGGCATGGGAGTTAAATTGGTCAAAATGACCATTCACTTAATATATTTGTTTTGACTTATTTTTCTTTAGGAAAAGTGTGGGGAATGTTTTAGATGATGTTCTTTTCACCTAAGAAACATTTTACAAGCAATGGATCACACAAACAAGGTGGTTTTAAAGAATTTCCAAATTCATGCATACACATATACATGCATTCATGAATTGATTTAGAAAAGTTTTTGTTAACCCTAAACTTTAGGATTAGTGTTTTGTTGATCTAAGTTTGATATTTTTGGGATGTTACAGAAAGTAATGGGATAGAAAGTATGAAGCATCACTTGTCTTTTTTGGTAGAGGGTATAGATTCATTCCTTGTCCTTGCTACAATCACACTCTTCAAGTCACTACAACCAAATCAAGCAAGGCACAAACTCAATCTACCAATCAAGCAAAACAACACATAAAAATCACAAAGTCAAGGTAATGCATGTAAGCATGCAAAAGATGGTTCTAATTGCAAAGGTGGTCTCCACTAGGATTCTAAACTTTGTAAAGTCCAAAGTGGTCATTTACCAAAATGGCAAAGTCATTTGCAAATAGGGTTTTGTCCATACACCATTTTTAAATCCATTCAACATTTTATGTGGTGGGAAAACATTTTTATCAAGGCAAAACTTTATGTTTTTCACCAAATGAGTTGCTATTGCACAACTTCGTGTTTTGGTTCAATAGATTTGGTCCAAAACATTTTCTCCAAAGTTTTTACTCAAAATTATTTTCATAACAAAAACCATTATTTTCATTTGGCTAGAAATGACTAAATCAAGTTTTCCATCCTAAACTTTACCAAATCCATTTTCCAAACTATAGGTTGGTTCATAGGGTCAGTGAGTTTACAACAAACCATTTCCCAAAGGTTTTCCTTCAAAATTATTTTCAATAAATAAATCACATTTCTATTTGACTAGAAATGGTTTTAAATCAAAGAGTCATTATTTTATTTCACCAAATACATTTTTGAGTCCACAATGTGTTTCCTAGGGTCAGTAGGTTCAAATCAATCCAATTGCCAAAGATTTTAACCCCAAATTCATTTTTAAACAATTTTTACATCCTTAACAAGCATACAAATGTTTCTGCAAATTCAAACAATCTAACATATACTATTTGCTAAACTAAGGGCATGGTTGGCTAGGTCTTGCTCTGCTGAATCCAACGACATAAAATTTGTAATTTTTGGACGTGTGGTTTGAAAGTTACAGGGGTTTGAAAATCACAAATAATTCTGTTTTTAAATCTGTTTTTAAACCAAAACTGACCACGTGGCGCAATACGACTGGCTGGTACCGATTCGGTGTGGATCACGCTGCAGACCGTAGGATCTAATCGAATCGTGCGATCCAGAACGCATACCCCTTCGCGGTTAAGTGGTCTAATCCTGCTCGCTCAATCTAGATCGAACGGCTGTCATCGCACTGACCAAACTCGGGCAGCGCAGCGACGGTCGCTGGCGGTGGCGAGGTTAGACGGCGGCGGCGCTGGTGAAATAGGAAGCGAGGGAGGAAAAGGAAGTGCTCACCGAGTTCGTGAGGACGAGGTGGTGCTCGTCGTGTGCTCGACGTGGCAAGGGGCGCACGAGGTTTGCGGCAATTCCTCACCGGAGTTGGTTCTGGCGACGGACGCACGCGGTCGAGGTCGAGGACGACGCTACGGGTCGCGCGAAGGCAAACCAGATACATGGTTAGACGCGTAATGACCTGGAGAATATGGGTGCATCCTTGAGAGAGCTTAGGGCGGTCGGAGTTCACCTGGGATGCTTGGCGAAGTAATGGCAGACGGCGGCGCACGCTTGGTGTCGTCGAAGTCGAGGTTACAAGGTACCCGCGGATGAATGAATGGCACTTGCAAGATGCACCAGGATGTGGTGAGCGTGCTCGTGTGCTCGGGGAGGCAGGAGGTGGTGTGGCTCGGCCGGATTCGACGGTGGAAGCTCGTCAGAGACAGAGCTGCTCGGGGAGAAATTGGGGCGGCCTGGGGGCGTGCTTGGGGGAGGAGACAGAGGGGAAACGGAGGAGAGAGCGAGGCGATTAAGACAGCATGGTTGCAGGAGTGATTAACTGCGGCGTTAACGCGAATTGATGCTCGTGAATTCATCGCAGAAACGGGAGGGAGGGGGAAGAAGAATTTGTCGCGTGGTTGAAGACAGGTGAGTTGGTGGTGGGGTCTACCTGGCAGCGAGAGAAAAGAAAATAAAACGAGGTCCACCAGTCAGTGAGGGTGCGGGTTTCTTTCGCGGTGAAGAAAAACGGTTCGGGGCGAAGGGCAGATGGGCTGGACTGGGCTGGGGTGGGCTTTAGCTGGGCTGGTCGTTTTACTCTTATTTTTTTCTGTCTGCTTTGATTTATCTTTTTCTATTTTCTATTTTCTGATTTGAAATTCAATCAACTATTCAAACAATTCAAACAACTCAAACCATTCACCACACTAGTAAAGAGTTTTTGGCTCTGTTTACCAACATAAACCAACATTCAAAATAAAATAATATCTTTATTCATTTTAGGATCTATTTAATAATTAAATAAAATAGACCATAGTTATTTAATCAAATATGGTTTGATTTATTTAATAAAATCTCCATTTGAAAAACACTTTCAAAACCCAATCAGTAGGTTTTATTTGAAAATATATAAGATACTTGAAATACTTGTTTAAAATAAAATAACATTTTATTAAAATAAAATAACATTTTATTTTAGGGTCCAATAACAATTAAATGAATAGACCTTATTTATTTAATACAAATAGGATTTGTTTTATTGAAATCTTTATCTTGAAATTTAAAATAAAACCAAAACACTTCAGTAGGTTTTATTTAAGATTATAAAATACTTGGAAAACTTATTTTAAATAATTTAATAAGTTCTGATGTTTTTAATTAAAATGGTAAAACCGTTCATTTGAATAAAATTTGGATACTAATTCCTTATTATTTTATTTAAATAAACCTTTACTATTTTTAAACAAAACAAAACATTTTATTTCAAAATCTTTGGCCAAGGTTTAATTTAGCTTTATAAAATAACCTTTATTTATAAATCCACCTTTTCCTTTAAAAACAAAATCTTTTATTAAAAAGATCAATAATGGTATTTCCAAAACATTTTATTTTCCTCTATTTAAAATGTTTATCTTTTTAAATCCCTTTAGGATTTTATTTAATCCAAATTGGTTTTACAAAATAATCTTTATTTATAAAACTTCTATTTCTTTTGAAAACCAAATCTTTTTATTTAAAAGATCCAAAATAGTAGTTCCAAAATATTTTATTTTCTTTTATCAAATGTTTACTCTTTTAATTTTCTTTAGGATTTTATTTGATCCAACTGGTTTGAAGTCCCAATTGAATTCAAAAAGTTTCTTCTGGCCTTGAAAATCAACGAAGTTTTATTTTATTCATTTATTTTTCACATAACAAGATTTGGAAAATCTTGGGATGTGACAGATATGATGCCCATTTGATGCTCGCCTTTGAAGCTATACCGACTCACGTGATGATCGGACTTGGTGTAGTGGATTTGGTTCATGTAATCACCAAAAAGGCACGAGGGATGTCGTTTTTGAGTGGGAGTTCATTCATAATATGGACTATTTGAACTCAATCTATCATACACTTAGTCTAAACTTTACAAATTCTGTTGTAAATGGCACCACCTGCTTTTAATTTCAATGTGTTCATGGAGAAAGAGAAACTAGCAACGAACGGTAGCAACTTTACCGAATGGGCCATGAATTTGAGGATTCTCCTCTCTGCTGCACAAAAGCAATATGTGCTAGAAGCGCCGTTAGGCCCCCCCACCTTTTGATGATGCCCCTGACGAGGAGAAGAATGTCTATCAGACTCGTCAGGAGGACCACAACTTAGTTCATTGCGTCATATTGTATGGGCTAGAGCCGGAACTTCGAAAGCGTTTCAAAAACGGCAATGCATTTGATACAATGGGTGAGTTGAAAATGATTTTCGACACACATGCTGCTGTAGAGAGCTATAATGCTTCAGAAAAGTTCTTTAGCTGCATGATCGAAGAGCACAGCTCCGTTAGTGAGCATGTACTCAAGATGTCGGGTTACGCCGATAAGCTTGTGTCCTTGGGAATATCGATTCCCATTGACTTAGGCATCCATCGTGTTCTGCAGTCTCTGCCACCTAGCTATAAGAGCTTCGTGATGAACTATAATATGCAAGGCATGAAGAAGTCTCCCGAGCTCACAATGCTTAAAACTGCAGTGGAGATCAAAAGGAACATCAAGTGTTGATGATCAATAGGAACACTGGTTTCAAGAAAGACAAGAAGGGAAAACGGAAGGAAGTAAGGCAAGCTGTTGCCACACGCTGAAAAGAAACCCCGAGTTGGACCTAAGTCGATTCCGAAAAGTGCTACTATTGTAAGGGGATGCCATCGAAGCTTAATCGCCCCAAGTATCTGGCATAAGAAGGCCGGCAAGGCAAACAAAGGTATATATGATATACATGTTATTGATGTGTACTTGACTAGTGCTCGCATTAGCACTGGGTATTTGATACGGTTCAGCTAATATTTGTAACTTTCGAATCGTGGGTCATGAACAAGCGACCGCTAGCAAGGGGTGAGGACAAGATGCATGTCGGCAATGGATCAAGTGTTGATGTGATCGCCGTTTAACGCTGCCTCCACTTGCCGTCGGGATTAGTTATAAACTTGAATAAATGTTATCTGGTGCCTGCACTGAGCATGAACATTGTATCTGGATCGTGTTTGATGCGAAGTGGTTATTCATTTAAATCCGAGAACAATGGTTGTTCCATTTATATGAATGAAATCTTTTATGGTCATGCATCTATGATGAATGGTTTATTTCTATAGATCTCGATGATAATGTTACACATATTCATAATGTTGATGCTAAAAGGATTAAACTTAATGATGATATATCCGCATATATGTGGCACTGCCGTCTAGGTCATATTGGCGTTAAACGCATGAAGAAGCTCCATTCGGATGGACTTTTGGAATCACTTGATTATGAATCATTTGATACATGTGAGCCATGCCTTATGGGCAAGATGACTAGAACGACGTTTTCCGGTTCAATGGAACGGGCGACAGATTTATTGGAAATCATACATTCTGATGTATGTGGTCCAATGAGTGTGTCAGCGCGAGGTGGATATCGTTATTTTGTTACTTTCACGGATGATTTGAGTAGATACGGTTATATCTACTTGATGAAACACAAGTCTGAAACCTTTGAAAAGTTCAAGGAATTTCAGAATGAAGTGGAAAATCATCGTAATAGAAAGATCAAATTTCTACGGTCCGACCGTGGAGGTGAGTATCTAAGTTACGAGTTTAGCACTCTCATGAAAGAGTGTGGAATTGTTTCACAACTCACACCTGCCGGAACACCACAGCGAAATGGTGTGTCGGAACGTCGTAATCGTACTTTATTAGATATGGTTCGATCTATGATGTCTCTGACGGACTTACCGTTGTCATTTTGGGGTTATGCACTAGAAACTGCTGCATTCACTTTAAATCGGGCACCATCTAAATCCGTTGAAAAGACACCGTATGAATTGTGGTTTGGAAACAAACCTAAGCTGTCATTTCTTAAAGTTTGGGGATGCGATGTTTATGTGAAGAAACTTCAACCGGATAAACTCGAACCCAAAGCGGAAAAATGCGTCTCCATAGGATATCCTAAAGAAACTATTGGGTATTACTTCTATCACAGATCCGAGGGCAAGGTTTTTGTTGCCAAGAATGGATCCTTTCTAGAGAAAGAGTTTCTCGCGAAAGGTGTGAGTAGTCGGAAGGTAGAACTCGAAGAGGTTGTGGAACCTTCTCTTCAAAGTATGGCGAGTAGCGCTTACCGAAGTTGTTCCGGAGTTGGCTCCACCTGTTGAAGAGGGAACTAATGATAATGATCATGAAACTCCGAAAGAGAGTACTACCGAACCTCGCAGGTCAAACAGGACGCGTGCAGCTCCCGAGCTGTACGGAAATCCTGTCATGAATTTCATGGTTGATGAAAATGATGACCCTGCGACGTATGAAGAAGCGATGATGAGCCCGGATTCCAATAAATGGTTAGAAGCCATGAAATCCGAGATGGAATCCATGTATGAAAATCAAGTTTGGAACTTGGTGGAATTACCTCACGACCGAAAGGCCGTGGAGAACAAATGGATTTTCAAAAGGAAAACTGATGCTGATGGTAATGTGACCGTCTATAAAGCTCGACTTGTCGCAAAGGGGTTTCGACAAATTCAAGGAGTTGACTACAATGAGACTTTCTCTCCCGTAGCGATGCTAAAGTCAGTTAGGATTATGTTAGCAATTGCTGCATATTTCGATTATGAGATATGGCAGATGGATGTCAAAACCGCGTTTCTCAATGGTAATATTGAAGAAGAGTTGTATATGATACAACCAAAGGGTTTTGTCGATCCTAAGGATGCTAACAAGGTGTGAAAGCTTCAGCGATCCATCTATGGATTGAAGCAAGCATCACGAAGTTGGAATCTCCGCTTTGATGAGGTGATCAAAGAGTTTGGATTTGTCCAAACTTATGGAGAAGCTTGTATTTACAAGAAAGTGAGTGGGAGCAATGTGGCATTTCTGATATTATATGTGGATGACATATTATTGATCGGAAATGATATAGATCTTTTAAACAGTGTTAAAAGTTATCTAAACAGCAAATTTTCAATGAAGGACCTAGGTGAAGCGTCATACATATTAGGCATAAAGATCTATAGAGATAGATCTAGGCGCCTAATAGGGCTATCGCAAAGTACATACCTTGATAAGATTTTAAAGAAGTTTAAAATGGACGGAAGTAAGAAGGGGTTCTTACCTATGTTGCAAGGCAAGACATTGAGTAAGACTCAAAGTCCGGCTTCGGTGGAAGAAAGAGAGATAATGGACAAAGTCCCCTATGCTTCGGCCATAGGCTCTATAATGTACGCCATGCTATGTACAAGACCGGATGTGGCACATGCTATTAGTTTGACTAGTAGGTACCAATCGGATCCAGGTTCGGAACACTGGATAGCGGTCAAGAATATCCTTAAGTACTTACGAAGAACTAAGCATAGGTTTCTTGTATACGGAGGTGAAGAAGAGCTCGTCGCTAAGTGTTATGTCGACGCTAGCTTTGACACCGATCCGGATGACTCTAAGTCTGAATCCGGATACGTATTTCTCATGAATGGTGGACCCGCCGAGTCGGCATCGGAAGCCGAGTCGTCGTCATCCTGGGAACCACGCGGCGACCGCCGGACATTAACTGCCCGTCGCGTCGGCCACGCGTCGCCGAATTGCGGCGCCATCGCCGCCGCCTCGGCTACCGCGATGGACCGGCGGTCACTAACTTCCCGCCGTTTCCCCTTTTCCGCCCTCGCCGCTACACCTCTCTCGCCCTCGCCGCCCACCTCGGCCTTTATAAGTCGTACCCCTCGCCGGAGATGTTCACACTCTCTCACAGCTCCCCAGCCCGCCAGCCCGACCTCCGGCGAACCATCTCTCACAGCTTCCCTTCCAGCCATGGCCGAGCAATACCCCGGCGACGGCGCGGCGGCGAACGGCTTCGACCGGCGCACCCTCCAGGCTTGGGAGGCGCGCCTGCTCTACGAGGCCGGCTACATGGCGCTGCCGGACACGCGGACCCCTTCGGGGTGGAAGCTAAGCGCCGACGGCATCCCTATCCCGCCGGTGCCGACGCCGGACGAGCTGCCGTACGAGATCCATGAGTTCATCGGCGCCATGGACGACCCCTTCGACGCGGAGACGGCCCAGAGACGGGCGATGTCCAGACGCGCGCTCGCCTACCAGGGCGCCCCGCTCTTCGTCCTCTACGACGACGAGGAGGACGGCCCTTCCTACCAGCCGTGGAGGTGGCGACCGGCCGGGGAGCTCCGCTAGCACCGCGCACGGCGGCATTTACGGCGGCGGGCGGCGAGGATGATGGCGGGCGATCCGGCTACACGGCGTCACAGCAACTTTGGCATGTAGAACGGCGACGACACGGCGAAGGCCCGGCAGACCTTTTTTATTTTATTATGTACTACTTTATTTAAATTCGATGTAATCCGCCTATATTCGCCCATCTTAATGAAATTCGTCCATCTTTAATAAAATTTAGCCGAACGTGGAAACTCGGTCTGGGTACGCAAGTGGAAAACTCGGCGTACCCATGCCGAAAGCTTGTTTCGTCCGGCAGAAAAAAGGCCTGGTTTCGGCCTGGTTTCGCCCAACGAGTGGAGAGCTTCCTCTGGTTTTCTTTCGCGATATTGTGTTTTCAGTTTTGTCCTACATCTCAAACAACGAGGGGAATAGTCTTCTTGCATCCTTATTCGGGGTTATTTATTTACAACTAGGGTGTGTTTGGTAGCCTGGGTCATCACAGAATGACTTTCCCACCTCAGATATTCTCACCTCATACAAGCTGCACTAAGATTTTTTCAGGTGTTTGGTAGCTTGTGTGTGTTCACCCATGTTGCGCGAAGACATTGTTTGGTAGCTCGCATGCATTGAGATAAGAGATAGGTCTGGTTTCTTACACATAAGACCTTTATCAGAAAATTAATTGTAAACCAGGAGACAATGTTTTACACAGAACACCCTAAATAAAAAAAATAAAAATCAAGCAGGTCCTCTTCTTCCTAAACGATGGCTGGCGGCGCTGGGACTGGCCGCCGCCGTCGGTGGGAGTCTAAACCGGCGGATCTTGGGAACCCCGCCACCCGCCAGGAGCTCGCTCGCCCGCCGCCCGCTAGGAGCTCGCTTGCCCGCCGCCGGAGCTAGATCTCGCGCGCCCGCCTCGCCTGGAGCCTGCGCCAGTGCAGATCTTGGGAACCCCGTCGCCAGAGCTCACTCGCCCGCCGCCGGAGCTCCCCCCCCCCCGTCGACGCTAGATCTCGCGCGCCCGCCCTGCCAGGAGCCTGCGCGCCCGCCCGCAGGAGCTCGTGCGCCTGCCCACAGGAGCTCGCGCGCCCGACCGCAGGAGCTCGCCGCGCCATCTAGAGGGAGAGCTCTGGGAGGGTGCCGGTGGAGGAGCTCGGAGGTGGGCGGCGGCGATGGGCGGCGGTGGGCAGCAGCCGATGCGGTTGGGGGGGATGGAGGAGCGAGAGAGAGAGAGAGAGAGAGAGAGAGAGAGAGAGAGAGAGAGAGAGAGAGAGAGAGAGAGAGAGAGAGAGAGAGAGAGAGAGAGAGAGAGAGAGAGAGAGAGGAGAGGAGAGGAAGAAATGAGAGGGAGGGAGAGCGGGGGCAGGGGTCTGGGGGAGAGGGGCGGGCCCACGCGTTACGGGGGGAACTCAGCCGGGCTGAGGAGCGAAGCTCGATTTCATCTTCTCTCCTTAGCCTAGCTGAGGAGGCTTTTTCGGGTGAAGTAGGCACTGCCAAGGTCATACGAGCCGGTCTAACAAACAACGAAAAGTGTAAAATGGTGGGATGAGATGAGATTTTCTGAGTTGAGCTAGCCTACCAAACACACCCTAAGCTCATCACGTCCATGCTAGAGTTTGTCGTTACAATCGTGCAGCGGAATTGAGATTGTGAGGAGTCAAATATAAGCATCTTAGTGTATAATTAGTAGTGAATCTAAACACACAAAGTTAGATACATTAGCTTCACAAGCGTAGCTAAAACATCTTATATTTTGAAATTGAGGGAGTAGTGAACTTCATCATGACATATATATATATATATATATATATATATATATATATATATATATATATATATATATATATATATATATATATATATATAGAAACCCTATTCAGCACCCAGGGTGCAGAAAAGTTATTTTGCATCCAACATAATTTTACGCTGTTAGACTAAAAAATTATGTTTTGTATACGAATAATTATGTTCATATAATCACCACAACTAAAAAATTTGACACAAAAATAATTTTTTTGAGTCATTATAGTGTAAAAAACACCAAAAATATGTCTTTTACGTCGAATTTTTTTACGGTATGTAAACAGAAAAAATTATGTCATTTTTAAATTTTATTATGTTCTTCTCAACTTACGAAGTAATACAAAATTTACGTGACGTAAAAATAATATACAGGTCTAAAGATAGAGGGTGGGTGTAGAATAACTTATTCTACACCCTGGGTGTCAAATAGCGCCACTCTATATATATATATATATATATGTGCAGAAGCTTCAAGCGAAAAACATGCAACTCATCATCTTTTCAACAAAGATTGGGCCAGTGATTTCTCTCAGAGTTTGGGTATCCACATTCAGAAACCCGATGCCTTGCAGTAACGCCTGATAAGAGGAGATTCACTATCAACAGCCAAGAGCCGCCTCTGGTACTTCTGCTACATCTTCTTGCTCGGCGTACAGGCCCAAACCATGGTTCAGAAATAAATAAATAAACGACAGACTGCAATACAACCCAGAATGGATCAAATCACAAAATTTGCAAGCAGGAACAAATTTCTGCTCAAGGGAGCAAATCTCAAAGTGCAAGACACCATTTCCCATTCATTCACTGCCTAAATTTTCTGACAAAAGGGCTTTCGCCCTGGTTCATTACATTTGCCTAACTTTACATCATATATCTGTGACATTATTGTCTCATCAAACCAAGAATGAAACAAATGTGAGGTATCATAGCATTGCAAGCTCACAACCAAACCGGTGATCTTGGAACGGAATCTAAAGAATTGGTGTGTATCAGGACCGCCAATGCGGCGATCCGACACGAGACATAAAAAATCCGTCAGCAAACAGAACAATTCGGGGACACAAACAGCTAAAAACTTACTGCTTCCGACGCCCACCAAGGGTCCCTTGACCCATATAGGCTAACATTTACAAAGTTTCTTCTTAGCACTACAGCCAGTGCAAGCGAGATCTCCAAGTACCTGTGTGCTGCATGAGATTTGCCTTTGAAAACCAACCTCTAAGCAGAGAATAACAGCTTGTATAACACATTTTAAAACAGCTGTAGTGCGATCTTGAGCCTATTCTGCTTCCACTTTGGTAGCTTCGCGAAAGCCTCCTTTGCCATGCCAAACTTCTCCCTGAACTCTGCCGAAGATAGATATGTCTGCAAATGTAATGGCATTAGAATGTTAGGTTTGAAGAGGATTAGATGCCTGTTATCCCTCGGAAAAAGAACAGCAGGATACCTCACGCCTTGCTTGGTCAATGTCTGTGGCAGGATTGGTGGAAGATGTCCTCAGACGATCATACGGATATACAGGAAGCCCTTCCTCATCTTCTGGCTGACCCTCCTTCACATCTTCCTGTATCGCCGGAGTTACAACTTGCCCGTCCTTCGCAGCAGGGGTACTGTCCTTGGTGTTCACTTCCGGTTTAGGTTTGCTTGCTTCAGATTGCGGTTTCTTTACATCAGGACTCGCTTCACATCAAAACAACATACAAGGTAAGTGAGCTATGTTTGCAGCGGTCAAACACCTTGCTGACAACTATATTAGCATACCTTTGATTGACTTTGGTATCAGGGCTTGTCTAGGCCGCTCGAACGATGCGGACATTGCAGCGATTGAAGCAGCTCTCTGGGGTGGCTTTACAGGATCAGGGAGGACGACTTGAGAATGGTTTCCTAGCGACTGGTGGAGGGGTTGATAGATTTCGCGCATTGGAATTCTCAAAGTTGGCAGCCAATGCATTGAATGCAGGTGACCTTCCTCTAACTCTTACTCGGTCAGGGCTGAAGGACGTGCTTCTCCGCTGGGATTTATCAGGCACACTTGATCTTCCGGTGTGTGATGATGTTGTCGGTCTTCTTTTAGGTTTCTGCAAATTATGTAAGCAAGAGTTAACCTTACTCCAGGAGAAACAGTCCCTAAAAAACATACTCCAGGAGAAACAGCAATTGGCAAATGAGCTGATGAGAATGGATGCATGTGCCACCTGCTAATGCCGATTTGTTACCTGGTATGTTCATGCACAATATAAAGAGTCCATCAAATGCTCAAATTTTAAATCTAATGGTAGCATTCTTACGCTGGCATCTTTGTGGTCCGGACAAAAAAAAAAGTACTAGCAACAAATAGACATGTAAACATACAATACCAATGGCATCGCAAGGTTATCTCAATGAGTACCACCAATCGATAACCTTTCCTGTTACTAATGTTCCAGTGCAGAATGCTACAATAACTAGACATGCAGATGTAGTGAAGCTCACCTTTGATCACAAACATCTAATATAGCATATTAGCATGATGAGAGACAAGTTAGGAGGTTCCGTAGAAATTCAGAAGGTAAAGAATCTTACATCTCTTCTTGGTTTTACTCCATCCTTCAGTACAGACAGCCTCCTTTCAAATGAGTTACCACGCATCTGACACAATTTATAAGATAAAGCACGAGGTTAGCTCCTGAAGTTACATGGTAGAGAAAGCACACAAACCTACTAGGAAAAGACTTACGGCTGATTTTGCAGAGTCCCATGTGAAGAACCTGGTGAAATACTGGGGCTCGCTTCCTTCATTGATGACGTAAACTGGTGTTTCTCGTGATAAATTTTCCATTAGAATGTCAAGTTCTAGAAATTTCTGGCAGGAAAGAGAGAATGTCAAGTTACAAGCTGCAAGATGGTTTTCGAGAGCAGGGACACCACTACGGCCAGTTTCAGGGAGATGCCGCCGGATCCCAGTCCTCCGGCATCTCCGAGAAACTGGTCATAGAGGCACTCCCTAATATGTGAAATTAGTTAGCTCCCAGGTGTATTGATCTAGTTAGAGAAGTTACAAGCTGCAAGATGGTTTTCGAGAGCAGGGACACCACTACGACCAGTTTCAGGGAGATGCCGCCGGATCCCAGTCCTCCGGCATCTCCAAGAAACTGGTCATAGAGGCACTCCCTAATATGTGACCGCGCGCGTTTGGAGATCAGATCTTAATGGTAAGTACGAATTGGGACAACTTCTTCATACTCCCGGTCCAGCCACAAAACGGGACTAACACTCAAGACATTTATTAATATTAAAAACTGAGACTACAAAACCGGGACTAAAGGCCCCCCTATATATAGTCCCGGTCAAGCCACAAACCGTGAAAGATATCCTTCGGTGAAGCCACAAACCATGAAAGACATGAACTAGAGTTACATAATATGAGCATGAACTTCTTGGCATATGTCCTTCCTTATGATCGCTTCAGACGTAACCATGGAGCGTCTTCTTTACTTAACGGAATGCTTGGGTTAGTTTTCACTGTGAAGGGAGAAATTTTATCAAACTTATTATAATCTTCTAACATGTCTGTCTTGTCCTCGATTACCACGATGTTTCTTTTCCCTGAAAGAACTATGTGAAGCTTTGGCTCATCATATGATGTATTCGTTTGCATAATTTTTCTTTTTTTCGGTCTGGAGAACATGTCCTTCACATAGAAAACCTGAGACACATCATTGGCTAGGACGAATGGTTCATATCTATAACCAAGATTGTTGAGGTCCACTATTGTCATTCCGTATAACTGGTCTATCTTTACCCCTTCCCCATTTAGGTTCACCCATTTGCAGCGAAACAAAGGGACCTTAAAAGAGACTCCATAGTCTAGTTCCCATATCTCCTCTATGTAACCATAGTATGTGTCCTTTTGTCCATTCTCGTCTATTGCATCAAAGCGGACACCACTATTTTGGTTGGTGCTCTTTTTATCTTGGGCGAGCGTGTACAATGTATTCCCATTTATTTCGTACCCTTGGAAATTCAATACAGTAGAAGATGGTGACGCGGCCAACAAGTATAGCTGATCTCCAACAGTGGTGTCATTCAAGAGATGTGTCCGCATCCAACCACCGAAAGACTTCATGTGTTCATCTGTAATCAGTGATTCAGGCTTCCCCGGGTTTTTGGAGCGTAGAATATTCTTGTGTTCCTCGATATACGGAGCTGCCAAGGTGGAATTATGTAGAACTGTGTAGTGTGCTTTAGTGAAAGAATCCCCGTCCCTACATATCATTGCTTTCTTTCCCAGCGTGCCTTTTCCACTTAGTCTTCCCTCATGCCGCGAGTCAGAAACACCAATCGGCTTAAGGTCAGGAATAAAGTCAACACAAAACTCAATGACCTCCTCTGTTCCATATCCCTTGGAGATGCTTCCTTCTGGTCTAGCACGGTTATGAACATATTTCTTTAAGACTCCCATGAACCTCTCAAAGGGGAACATATTGTGCAGAAATACCAGACCGAGAATGGCAATCTCTTCCACTAGGTGAACCAGGAAATGCGTCATAATATTGAAGAAGGATGGTGGGAACACCAATTCAAAACTAACAAGACATTGTACCACATCCTTCTGTAACCTTGGCAGAATATCTAGAT
Organism: Avena longiglumis; assembly: GCA_030063025.1. Taxonomy (NCBI): domain Eukaryota; kingdom Viridiplantae; phylum Streptophyta; class Magnoliopsida; order Poales; family Poaceae; genus Avena; species Avena longiglumis. The sequence continues at coordinate 45,223,376 of CP125973.1, forward strand.
TGATTACCTTCTGAGATATTGCATTGAGGAATGCACACAGCTTCACAATGGGTACTCGAACATTTTCCGGTAGAAGCCCCCTCAATGCAATCAGAAGCAACTGCGTCATAATCATGTGACAGTCATGAGACTTCAGGTTTTGGAACTTTTTCTCTGCCATATTTATTATCCCCTTTATATTAGTGAAGGGAATATGCCCTGAGAGGCAATAATAAAGTGTTTATTATGTGTATTCCAAGTATATGATAGATGTTTATTTTGCATGCTATAATTGTATTAATATGGAAACATTAATACATGTGTATTTAATAAACAAACAGAAAGTTCCTAGTTATGCCTCTCTCATAAACTAGCTCGTTGATTAACAAGATGATCAAGGTTTCCTGATCATGGACATTGGATGTTGTTAATAACGGGATCACAACATTAGTGTAATGGTGTGATGAACATTCATCAAGTATAGCATTATGATCAAAGTCATTGAGTTTATATTGCTATAACAACTTGAAGTGATCCTAATCCTTAGACCATGAGATCATGTCAATCACTAACACGGAAGAGTTTCTTCATAACATCAAACGTCACACCGTAATGTGGTGATTATAAAGATGGATTCAGAACTAATAAAGTGTTATGTTGAGGCTCGGATCGAGAGTGGAATTTGTTCATCCCGATGGCGGATAGATATACTCTGGGCCCTCTCGGTGATATCATATTGATTAGCTTGCAAGCAAGTGATTTGATCACTAGAATGTTATATCACAGGAACGAGAAAAGAGTGCATGTCGGTAACGAGATCAAACTAGGTATGGAGATACCGATGATCTAATCTCGACATTTAATATATCGTGAAACAAAGGGATTAAGATACTAGCGTAAAAGGTTAGACGATCACAAGAAAGTCATCGTTTAATGTGTGGAGTGTATGGGTCTCGGATCCCGCCGATTATTGATCCGAGAGGGGTCTCGATCATGTCCGCATTATTCACGAACCGTAGGGTGACACACTTAAGAGACACCGACATCCAATTGGAGCAAATGTTTCATGCCGAAAGAATGAACAAGCGCAGGAATTTATTTCACTAGATACTGAAACAGGTTTTCGGGTGAAATTGCATAAAGTGGTTATGCATGTGAAATAGAATTCTAGCAAGGGGTTATTTGTGAATGTTTGTCATTAAAGTAATTGACAAAATTCTGAATAAAATAAAAGAGTTTTATTTAATGAGAGTTTGCATTAAATTTGGTGGAAATTTAATGGGAATTTGAGTGGACTTTTGAGTGGAGGGAATTTAAAGGAGATTTGTGAGTGGAGTGTCCACCCACATGAAGAGGGGAGGGCAAGGGGTCAGCCCCATGCGCCGGCCACCCCCTTGGGGTTCCCCCTCCTCCTATAAAAGGAGCCCCCCCCTCCTCACTTGTTTCTCACACCTCCTCGTGAAGGATCTCTCTCCCCCTCTAGAATTTATCCCCCATGGTCTCGGACTAGTGAGATACATGTTCCCGATGGCTATTCGGCAAGAAAGAGTTGTGCTTCCGCTGCATCGCTGGAGCGAGGAGGCGGAGGTTGCTCGGTGCCTCTAACGTGTGTGCGAGCACGGATGCACTGCTGATTTGCGACGCTAGGACTTCCTCTCGATATTGAGATTGGCAAGAGATCGTCTACATCAACCACGAGTTGAACTCGTTAAGCTTTGTCGGTCTTCAAGGGTATGTTCTCTACGGATATACATCTGCCCGTTGTTTGTATCTAGTAGATAGATCTATGCATATACTTTACACGGTAGTACACATATGAGTATGTGGGCGATGATGATCATGTTGTTGTTGCTCCTTTGTTGTAATTTTGGATATTGGTGGCATAGTGGGATGAAGGCCCGGACAAACTTTACATGTCCTCGCACATGAGACCTGTTCCACGCTTGACATGCAACTAGTTTGCATAAGTGGCTAGCGGGTGTCTGCTCTCCTACTATAGTCAATATCTATTACAAGCGAGTTGTCAACAATTTGATTATCCTCATTGTGGTTCGTGTTCGTAGGTAAGAACGGTTCTATCTCGAAAGCCCTAAGCCACGTAAAACTTGCAATGGATAAATTAGAGCGTCTAATTTAGATTGTTCTGGGCTAGTGTTATGATATGGTAGTGTTGTAAGTAGAAGTATGAGATGATACTCTTACAACACACATAGCGTAAAATCCATAGACCTTGGATTTACACATATAGGTATGATAGTGATCATACCACGATGCACATGATAGAGATCATCTGCGGGAACCATATCATTTCACTAATAAACATATGATGTTTGATAGCATCTTATATTGCTTGTTTAGCGCTTTGTTAGCATAATAAGATGATCCCTCATTTAAATATCAAGATAAGAATGTGTTCTTCCTTTAGTATGCACCGATTATGTTTCGTCGCTCCAAGACATCACGTGATGCTCGGGTGTTCTTGGATCCACGACCATATTTCGGGTGTAAAACAGTTACACACGCGAATACTAAGGTTCTAACTTGGCGAGTCTAGCATGTACAGACATGGCCTCGGAACACGGACCGAAAGGTTAAGCATGAGTCATATAGTTGATATTGTAGAGGTTGCAATCTTTAATAATATAGAGCCCCCTGTGTTTACAATTCTATTCCCTGGATCAATAGCTAGCATCCACAGTTAAGATGTAATATCAAGAAACAAAGGTCATAATATAACTTTATAACCAGGAATAACATAATTTTATTACATCATACATAGCTCATTTGGCTATTACATTACATTGCAGCGGAATAACTATAAGCATGGGTCCTTCATCTTCAAAGTGCCACAGATGTTGGTTGTAGACTTTGTAATCCTAATCAATCAATCTTCACTAAAATCAATCAAACCTGCAACATTACAAGTTACAGCCACAAAGGTCAATACATTTGAATTGTATTGGCAAGTGATACTATGGTAGTATAGTGGAGTCTATCTTCTATATGCATTTGGCTAAGTGGAGTTGAGGCTTGCATTGCTCAAAATAGATTTTCCTTAACATTTTGAAAATACTAAGTTTTTGTTTTGACAAAATCTTTTCCAAAGCTTCTCTCAATCAAAGATTGAAGATTTCAAACAACCCTTGTTCAAACCACAAGATTTTAACTTAGAAATTTGAATGATGAGATTCTTGATTGCTTCCATGTCTTGATGCTCAAATTGTCCTTTACCAGGGACATGGCTAAGTACTTAGATTTTACACTCTGCAGAGGTGGTGCGCTTTCCCCACAAGACTTGGTTTCCCAAGACAAGATTTTTCAGAAGCCTTCCCTTAGACCAAAATGGACGCGTTCCAACATATCAAACACTACCACCAACTGTCCATATGACTAAGTTCTTGCAACCTATATGATCATGGCAGAGCCCATATTGCCAAGTGGTTGCACTTGAAGCTTCTCAACATTTGACATCTCAAATCTCTTTGTTCCTGGGTGGCCATCCTCAAGTGAGATACACAAGCCAAGTCCATGGCCTTGTGAACCACTCAACCAAAAACCACCAAGCAAGTCCCATTCCACCCAGGTGATGCATTAACTTAGTTGTTTTATTAAACAAAAACATCAGTCCTCAGACTTAGAAATTTTTCCATAGTGTGAATATATAGTCCACCCATGTTTTCTATTAGCTAGGCTAAGCTTGATAGTAAAAGGACTCTTTATTTAGGAATTTTCTACTAAGATTCCATCTACTAGGTTTTCCTATAGCAACGTTTATACTTAGCAAAATTCCATGCAAGTTTTACTTAGCAAATTCACTAATGCATAGAGAAAGTGTCAACACCCGGATTTTTCAATCCTAGATGCCTGTTATGCCATACATCGCAATCCCAGGATTACCATTTTTGCGAGACATAACAGAATTGGATACCATAGTACTTCATCCATTACAACGATACATAAGTTCTTACACAAATAGGGATCTCATGATCCAGTCCTTAATACAACATCAAGCGTGAATACGTAATAATAGCGTAGTGGCGAGGCTCCATCTTGGGGTCACAGGCAATGACGATGGGAGATGATCCTAGTTGTCGTAACCTTCACGGGTCCATCCTCCGGTACTCCTCTTCATAGTGCGCCATGGGAATAGCCAGGGACAAAGCCATGAGTACTCTTTAAGTACTCGCAAACTAATACTAACAAGTAAAGGGGTTTTTGGATAATAGGACACTAGGCTCTAGGGTTGTTTTGCAAAAGCCAGATTTATAACTACTAAGTTCCAAAGCTGGTCACAAATTTTATAACTACTAAGTGGGATCTTGTATTTCCGGTCACAACTCTGTTGTGGTCAAGTCGAAGTCTCAAGTCGTTTCACAAGTCATTTTGAAAAGTCTGACGGGGGAACAGTATGGCCACTCCAACTGTCCATAACCGCGGACGCGGCTATTCGAATAGTTTGACACTCTGCAGAGATTGTACACTTTCACCACAACATTCGATACATCCGTCAGGAACAAATCCTGAATTCACCATACTCAGTATGCGGATAATCAATCCTAACCTTTCAATTACACTCCCTAGTATAAGCACCTCTCCTGTGAGTTTGGCCTCCCAACCATGACCACTGTCATCTTGGGTACTGCACAGGTGGACAATCTTCACAAGGTAGCCTCAGCTCAGACCTTGGCCGTGAGGGAACTAATACTAAGGTATATAAGTTTCCAGTCAAGCCCTACCCAATATTCGGGTATTGTGGTTGTACGATAAAATTGGAATGGTATCGCATCCAGACAACCATCAGTTTTAAAAAGGGCTAAGGCTCATGCCTCAACATTTTTATCACCAAAATCATCAAGCGTTTGGAAACACATGTCCAAAACATTTCAATAGAATGATCCATCATTCCAAGGTTTTCGTAACCATTTTTCCACCAAGTATTCCCATCTAAAGTTGATCAAGTTTTAGGCTTAGCACTAGCATCTACAGGTGGGGTAGTACTAATAGAGGGGTGGTAACTAGTGGAGTTTCAACTAAGTCCAACCTTATATCCTAGGCTGATATCAAGGTTTCTAGCTTAGGCCAAATTTTATGCTCTTTATGCAACCTTTAGCACAACTGTCTAGTATCTACCAAACTCTTAAGTAGGCTCCAAGTAAACTTTGATAAAGAAATAAAGTACGAAGTTTGCCATAAAACTAGGATTGGTTTAGCAAATGGGTATGGTCACATACGCTTAAGGCATATAGTAATCATATCACAAGCATGGGTTTGTGGAAACAATAGGGTATCTTGCAAGGGTTAGCTTGCACAATCACTAGTGGTATTAGGCTTGCAATCAATGTCCAAATAAGCTTGCATAGGTATAGTATCTTGCAAGTGTTAGCTGGCATTGGTCAACTTGGTTAGTATAGCTTGCACAATATTAGTATAAGCTTGCATAGGTATAGTATCTTGCAAGTGTTAGCTTGCATTGGTCAACTTGGTTAGTATAGCTTGCATAGTAAAGCTTGCATAGTTACTAGCTTGCCTTGTGCATAGCAATGGTTGAAGTTTTCCTCGGCTTCCTCTTCGTAGTATCCTCCTTCCTCCTCGTATCCTTGGTCGGTACTAGCGTCTATGAATAAATACGAGGTACACAATCACCAAACAATACTTAACTACTTGCAATCATCACACACAAGGGTCCTATAGATGATCTAGCATCATCTCTAACATTACAAGGTTAAGGATTGGTTTAAGTCTTTTTATTTTAGAAAAGTAATTTCTACTCATTGAAAAACTACTTAAGATTTAATATTCTCCAAACTAAACATGGGATCATGTTGACACATGTCATCACCACATATTGTAGTCCATGGGAATGTGATTTAAAGTGGTGTCACAATTTAATAAGGTTTTACCCTTTTATTTTAATTAATTATAGTGGCTAGAAATGCTTATGAAGCATTCTTTTATTCCTTGAACATTATTTCTGCAAGTAACCTATATATATTTTTATATATTCTGGAAGGTATGGTTGAGTGTGGTTTTTGAGAGTTGGAATCAACTCAAAAGCTTTTATGGTTTAAATTTGAAAAATGTTTGAATGCAGAAAAGCTTCTGCCTTGTTATTTTTTCTATGGGTGATCTACAGATCCAAATGACTTGAATCCAACGGGCTTGGATTAAGCATTCACAGACCTTTCCAACAAAATTGGTTTCATCTAATTTGGTGCACTAAATCGATCTGGGTTGATTTTTGAAGTTGGGTACAGAAGTGTGTTTGAAATTAAAAAGAAAGGGTTTAATTTGAATTGCTGGGCTGCGCGGGAAATTCTAACGGGCCGGCCTGCTAAGCGCAGTGCTCCCGCGGGCTGCTTAAGTGGGTGTCCCCACTCGTCAGTGACACGGGGCTGGGCGAAGCGGTATGGGGCAACGTGGTGCGTTCGATCTGGTTCTAATCCAACGGCTGAGGGTCATCGTCGACACGAGACAGCTCCGGCGAGAACGAAACCTAGCGCGGCCAGTGAGGGTTGCTGGGGGCTCACCGGGGTACGGGCGAGGGTCGGCAAGGCGGGCGAACGACGGCGACGGCGAACCTCCTGGTACCGTGGCTTCTCTGGGTGGCTCAATCGCTGGCTCCTTTCTTCTCCGGCGCAGCTCAGTGAAATTCGGCGGTGGTGCTCGCCTTGCTCGAGAATGGTGGCACGATCAGTGAGGAGAGGGGAGTGAGATGGTGTGAAGAAATCGTGCGGGGGTGGCCTCTATTTATAGTCGAGCGAGGGGACCGTCGGGGCGCAAGGTGAGCTCGTCGGAGGCGACGTTACAGGCAGCTAATGGCATGGGCAAGGGTAGGGGACGGTGCTGTGTCTCCTGGCGATGCTCAACGACATGGTCGCGAGGCATGGGGCGGTGTGGTTTGGTGCAGGAGCAGGCGGTGCTCTGCAGGCGGCGTTCTCGACGGCGGGCGGTGGCTGTATGGCGCGGGGCGTTAAACGGGGATGTCTGGCGGTCTCCTGGGTCGGTGGTGATCGTGTGTGCGCGCGGTGAGGGCGGCGCGCGGTCTGTGGATGCTGGTCGCGGGTGGCGCTCTGGCGCACGCTCGGCATGGTCTGGGCGTGTCTTGTGCGCGTGGTCCAGGGCTTGGCAACGCTCGCGGCTGGGACAGGCAGTGGCGGTGGACGGTGGGCTGCCTCCCAGACATGCTGGCTAGGCTTGCTGCTGCTCCTAGCTTGCTGTCCACATTGGGGTGACAAGGTTGGCTTCGGCTGTTCACCATTAATGGCAATGGCAAGCTCACAGGGGTGCTAGTGCTGGTCTAACCTTGCTAGATGATCTACTGGATTGTGTGAGAGCTAACTAGGGAACAAGTTAGGCTCAAAACACTACACACTATAGTGTTTGTTGTTTTGTTTGATTTGTGTCTGCAACCTGTTTGATGAAATGGCCGCATGAACTCAAGTTTTGAATTTTGAAATGATTTTTGGTGGGTTTGCTAGATTGGTTCTGGTGAGTCTGCAGATGCTTGGGTTTTGAAAATTGAGCTTGTTTGAGTGGGTTTTGAAAAAGTGGGATCTTCCCATATGAAGAAGATTCAATTTTGAATTGCCATTTAAACTATGCATTTGAAAGTTTCTGGATGATCACAAAGTGGGCCTTGATACTTTGTTATGAGTACATTCAAGGGGTGCAAAGATCCAGAAAAGTTTCTGTTAGGTTTTGAAAGTTTGAGACAGCCAAAGTAGGCATGGGAGTTAAATTGGTCAAAATGACCATTCACTTAATATATTTGTTTTGACTTATTTTTCTTTAGGAAAAGTGTGGGGAATGTTTTAGATGATGTTCTTTTCACCTAAGAAACATTTTACAAGCAATGGATCACACAAACAAGATGGTTTTAAAGAATTTCCAAATTCATGCATACACATATACATGCATTCATGAATTGATTTAGAAAAGTTTTTGTTAACCCTAAACTTTAGGATTAGTGTTTTGTTGATCTAAGTTTGATATTTTTGGGATGTTACAAACCTTCCCCCCTTAAACAAAATCTCGTCCCGAGATTTGAAAAAGGACGAAAAGATTACCTAGGATTTGAAGAGATCTGGAAACTCCGTCCTGATGTGATTTTCGCGTTCCCAGGTAGCTTCCTCTTCTGTGTGGTTGCTCCACTGAATCTTGAGAAACTTGATGCTTCGGGTTCTGGTCGTTCGAAAGGCTTCTTCCAATATACGGATGGGTACTTCGGGATAGGTCAGGTCATCATTGATCTCTATGGTCCTATGATCGATATTCTTGAACACTTCGGTCTTCTCGGGGACTTCGAGACATTTGCGAAGTAACGAGATATGGAACACATTGTGCACCGCTGACATCTCTTCTGGTAGCTCGAGTTGATACGATACTTCTCCTCGACGGTTCAAAATTTTGAAAGGTCCGATATATCTGGGGCTAACTTTCCTTTGAGTTGGAAACGTTGCATTCCCTTCAATGGCGACACTTTCAGATAAACAAAATCTCCAATGTTGAAGGCGAGGTCTCGACGTCTCTTGTCGGCGTAACTCTTTTGTCGGGATTGGGCTGTCTTGAGGTGCTCTCGAATCTTCTGAACCTTCTCTTACGCTTCTCGTAGGATGTCGGGTCCAAAAATTTGACTCTCTCCTACTTCCGACCAGTTCAAAGGGGTGCGGCACTTCCTTCCGTACATGAATTCAAATGGGGCCATTTGCAAACTGGCTTGGTAACTATTGTTGTAGGAAAATTCTACAAACGGCAGACAGTCTTACCACTTGGATCCATATTCTAACACACATGCTCTAAGCATATCTTTGAGTATTTGGTTTACTCGCTCCGTTTGTCCATCGATGCGAGGGTGATCTGTGATCTTGAAATCTAGGCGGGTTCCTAAACCTTCCTGGACCTTCTTCCAGAATCTCGAGGTAAACTGAGTTCCTCGATCCGATATGATATTCTTGGGGACTCCGTGCAAACTAACGATCCTAGCGATGTACAACTCCGCTAGCTTCGAACTCTGATAGGTAGTTTTAACGGGCAAGAAATGGGCGACTTTGGACAATCTGTCCACTATGACCCAAATAGAGTCATTTCCCTACTAGAAGTAGGTAGTCGATGATAAAGTCCATTCCTCTGAATCCCATTTCCATTCGGAATTTGCAAAGGTTGCAACAATCCGTGGTCTTTGATGTCTGCCTTGACTTCGTGACATATATCACACTTGGCGATATAGCTTCCGATTTCTCTCTTCATCTTATGCCACCAAAATTGCTCTTTCAAATCTTGATACATCTTAGTTCCTCCGGGATGGATAGAATAAAGAGTATCATGAGCCTCCTTCAAGATAACTTCTTTTAACTCAGAATCTGCTAGTACACAAAGGCGTCCTTTGTACCACAAAACTCCTTCTTCGTCCTCAATGAATCCGGGTACTTTGCCTGTACCGATACGACATTTAATTCCGTCGATACTAGCATTTCCTTCCTGCGCCTCTTTAACCTGACTGATCAAAGTGGGCTGAAGTTCTATGCTAGCCAAAAATCCTTCACTTACTAATTCTATTCGAAAATCTTCCATCTCTTTGTGCAAACTTGGTTGCTCCTTCAAGATCATGGAGTTCAAGCGGCACGGCAATCTGCTAAGGGCATCGGCTACTACGTTGGCTTTTCCAGGGTGATAGTGAATGTCCAGGTCGTAATCCTTGATTAGCTCAATCCATCTTCTCTGCCTCATATTCAGCTCCTTCTGAGTGAATATGTACTTTAGGCTCTTGTGATCCGAATAAATCTCTAGCGGTTTCCCATAAGGTAATGTATCCATGTCTTCAGGGCTAGAAATACGGCTGCGAGCTCGAGGTCATGGGTTGGATAATTTTGTTCATGTTGCTTCAGTTGTCGCGATAGATAGGATATAACTTTGCCTTCTTGCATTAGCACACATCCGAGACCAATCTTGGATGCGTCACAATACACATCGAAGGGCTTCGTGATATCCGACATGATCAAGATTGGGGCGGAAATCAATCTCCTTTTGAGTTCTTGAAAACTTCGCTTCACACTTGTCATCCATTCAAACTTCTTGTCCTTCTTGAGCAATTGGGTCATGGGTCGGGCGATACTAGAGAATCCTTCTCGAATTTGCGGTAATATCTCGCCAATCCGAGAAAAGCACGAACACAGGTTTGAGTGGTTGGGGCTTGCCAATCTTCTACATCCTTCACTTTGGCAGGGTCAACGGCAATTCCTCCGGCTGATACAATGTGACCGAGAAATCCTACTTCCTGTAACCAGAATTCACACTTGCTAAATTTTGCATACAGCTGATGCTCTCTAAGGGTTCCAAGAATGGTCCTTAGGTGTATCTCATGTTCTTTTTCCGATTTGGAATAAATCAGAATGTCATCGATGAAAACAACGACAAACTTATCCAGGAAGTCCATAAAAATCTTATTCATGAGGTTCATGAAATAAGCGGGGGCATTGGTTAGTCCAAAAGACATGACTGTATACTCATACACTCCATATCTGGTGGTAAAGGCAGTCTTTGGAATATCCTCTGCACGAATTTTGAGTTGATGATAGCCAGTTCTAAGATCAATCTTAGAAAACACAGGCACCGTCAGTGATCAAACAAATCCTCTATCTTGGGCAAGGGTACTTGTTCTTGATGGTGAAATCATTCAACTTTCGATAATCCGTACACAAGCGGTTACCTCCATCCTTCTTGTCCACAAACAAGACGGTGACCTCCATGGGACGCACTTGGTTGAATCAATCCGATTTATAACATGGAATCCAGCTGCTTCTTGATTCTTCTAGTTACACGGGTTCATACTATAGGGTCTCTGGGCTATAGGTCTGTTAGGGATTAGCTCGATGATAAACTCGATATCCCTATGCGGGGCATCTGGCAAAAGATGCGGAAATACATCGGGTATTCACGACTATCCGATCTTGGTCAATGGAAGGTTGGGCTATACTCTTGTTACACTTGAATTGGCAAGGTAAGGTTTCGATATATGCTTTCGTGATACTCGTGATCTTGGTCATGGTAATGGTTTTCTTAGCACGATCAATCATTCCTTTATGTTTGGACATCCAATCCATTCCTAGTACTACTTCCAAACCTTTAGTTCCAAGTACTATTAGGTTAGCATAAAAATCTATGCCATGGATTCGGATAGGGACGGCTCTGCAAATTTGCCTAGCCTTGGTGGTCGATCCGGGAATTTGTACAATCATCACATGCTTCAGTTTGGTTGGTTGAATTTTACTAGTGCATGCAAATTCTTCGGTGACAAATGAATGCGATGCACCAGAATCAAACAACACTCTTGCGAGTACTAAATTAACAGAAAACATACCCAGCACGACGTCTGGCGCTTCCTGAGCTTCTTCAGCATGCATGAGAAAAAGGCAGCCGTTGCGGTTGAGTGAATTTCCTAGGGCAAATCTTCTCCCTGGTTGGACACGACGCTGCTGCTGAGCTGGGACATTGGTATTAGGGGCTGTAGCGTTCTTCTTGTTGGGGCACTCGTTGGAATAGTGGCCTTTATTTCCTGATCATAACAGGTCACTTGTGACTTGTCCTTGGCTGCGACAGGCACAACATTGCTTCCAGTCCTCGGGGCAGTATTGGGGTTGGCGTTAGCATGGTTGGTGTTGAACTTGGGTGGGGCACGGGTGAAATTGCTAGAATTGCCGGGGTTGTTGTGATTTCCTCCGGGTCTAGGGTTTCCACGGTTGGGATAGGTCGGACGGGTCATAGAAGTCTGTTGGTTCTTGGGGCAAATCCTGGAGATGGGTTAGGGCGATACTTTGGGGTCTGATGGGTTCCTGGTTGATGCATTATGGGGCGCTTGGGGTTCTCATGGTCTTGGTTGATCTTTCCTTCCAGCTGGATAGCAGATTCGACAAGGGCTTCAATATCAGCAAAGGGGATATTGACTAACAACATGCGCATCTCGTCATGCGACCATTCAGAATCTTTCTTTCTTCTTGGCCGTTGTCTATCTCGTCAAGGGCATACCTAGCTAATGACAAAAATTTGTCACGGTATTCTACTACGTCATCCTTCCTTGCTTCAATTCTCGAACTCGTCTCTCATTCTCTTGATCAAACTGGCGGCACATGGGTTACGCTAAACTTGACCTTGAATTCCTCGGTCATCATTTGGCCTCCGGTCATTGCACGAACACTGTTCCACCATGCCCGAGCATCTCGGCTAGATAATGAGTGGCGAACAAGACTTTCTCGTTGGCTTCTACTCGGCTACTTCCAAGTTATTCTCCATAGTTTGCAGCAATCATCGGCGTCTAGGGGTTCTTCGACTTGGTGAAAGCGGGTGGGTTGGTGATACGGAAATTCTTGAGCTTAGATCCGTGGTTGTCCTGATTTCCATGGCCTTGGTTGTTGTGGGATAGCTGGGTTATCTGTTGCGAGTGGCTAGGTTGGCTTGACAGCGTTCCGCTCTTTCGACAGCGGTCGAAGTCAACATTTGCGGGATCTGCAACATCGGGTCGAGGCTGAACCACTTCCTCCACGTGGCATCGGAAGATTGATATAGGTCATGAGAAAGAGGGAAATTTCTAAGGTTTTGGGTCTTTGAAAAGTTTTTAGAGTTTGACTCAAGTTTTCTAGCAACTTGCTTTTTCATTCATTCACTCATAGCACACATTACAACACACACCACAACAAGGAAAAACAGATGGTTTTAAGAACCATTATGGGAACTACGATCTGATGGGACCGACTACTACTCACTACGCTAGTGCTCGGTGCTACTACTGCTTGGAGTCGTGGCTTCATCATCTTCGCATCATCGATGAAGCGAAATCATCCTCATCGGTGAAGAAGTCCATGGCACGATCCTCCGAAAATCATCGTCATCGCTGAGATAGGAGTAAGGGTCTCCACGAAGATCTTCTCGGCATTCTCCCTTTCCTCTAGCGCATGTCTCTCTCATGGATGGTCTCTTCCGGAGATGAGATGCGATGGCGAGACGGGCAATAATCGCTCCTTCTTGTCGGTGGCGGCGGCGAGACTTGCGATCCTTTGCTAGCATGGCGATGGTGCGATCCTTCGTCTTGATGATGGCGGACTTGTGGTTGCAATAGTCACGATAGTTGTCCGGTTCCTCGGCGATCATACATCATGAAGCTCGGTGGTCCAATTGAGTCTTTAGCTCGGGGTGGTATGGGGCTTCCAGTGGTTGACCATTTGCATCACGTCTTGGGCAAAACTCAAAGCGAGTACCCTTGATCTGATTGATGCTCTGTCCACACAGACGAGAAAGAGCTTCCTGCATTGCTCTGGCAAGTCCATCAAGCCAGTTGTTTTCCCTCAAGGTAAACTGAATTCCCTCCGCAGTGGGAGGTTCAATCTTTCCTCGGAGACTTGCAACAATTAGCCACTGCAGATCTTCTCCCCCTTGATCATTGAGCTGAGCTCCGAAGAACTCGGGATGCGGGCGCTCCAGAAGTTCCGAAAGCTGATCCAGATCCCTCTCAAAGATAAGGTCTCCTCCATTCCTGAGTTGGTAAAACTTGTTGTACTTCACGTCCATCTATAAAAATAGAGGATGAGTAGATTAGCAAAGTGATCAAGTGTGTCAAAATTTTATATATTTTGCAAGAGTTTTTGAGGAACATGAAGTTTTATTAAAGAATTAAAGAGGTAAGAATTAGAATAGGTTTTCGTAAATAGTTTTGTTCTTGGGTTTTGAAACTAAGTTTTTGGTTCAGCGTCCAATCTAACTAGGGTCTCCTATGGTCAGGATGGCTCTGATACCAACTTGTCAACACCCGGATTTTTCAATCCTAGATGCTGTTATGCCATACATGTAATCCCGATTACCATTTTGCGAGACATAGAATTGGATACCATAGTACTTCATCCATTACAACGATACATAAGTTCTTACACAAATAGGGATCTCATGATCCAGTCCTTAATACAACATCAAGCGGCGGAATACGTAATAATAGCGGTGGCGTGGCGAGGCTCCATCTTCGGTCACAAGCAATGCGGCGATGGGAGATGATCCTAGTTGTCGTAACCTTCACAGGGTCCATCCTCCGGTACTCCTCTTCATAGTCAGCCATGGGAATAGCAGGACAAAGCCATGAGTACTCTTTAAGTACTGCAAACTAATACTAACAAGTAAAGGGGTTTTTGGATAATAGGACACTAGGCTCTAGGGTTGTTTTGCAAAAGCAGTTATAACTACTAAGTTCCAAAGCTGGTCACAAATTTTATAACTACTAAGTGGGATCTTGTATTTCGGTCACAACTCTGTTGTGGTCAAGTCGAAGTCTCAAGTCGTTTCACAAGTCATTTTGAAAAGTCGTGAGAACAGTATGGCCACTCAGCTGTCCATAACATGGCGGACAGCTATTCGAATAGTTTGACACTCTGCGATTGTACACTTTCACCACAACATTCGATACATCAAGTCGAGAACAAATCCTGAATTCACCATACTCGATGTCGGATAATCAATCCTAACCTTTCAATTACACTCCCTAGTATAAGCACCTCTCCGTGAGTTTGGCCTCCCAACCATGACCCTGTCATCTTGGAGTCTTGCAGTGGACAATCTTCACAAGGTAGCCTCGGCTCGGACCTTGGCCGTGAGGGAACTAATACTAAGGTATATAAGTTTCGGTCAAGCCCTACCCAATATTCGGGTATTGTGGTTTATGCGATAAAATTGGAATGGTATCGCATCCAGACAACCATCAGTTTTAAAAAGGGCTAAGGCTCATGCCTCAACATTTTTATCACCAAAATCATCAAGCGTTTGGAAACACATGTCCAAAACATTTCAATAGAATGATCCATCATTCCAAGGTTTTCGTAACCATTTTTCCACCAAGTATTCCCATCTAAAGTTGATCAAGTTTTAGGCTTAGCACTAGCATCTACGGTGGGGTAGTACTAATAGAGGGTGGTAACTAGTGGAGTTTCAACTAAGTCCAACCTTATATCCTAGGCTGATATCAAGGTTTCTAGCTTAGGCCAAATTTTATGATCTTTATGCAACCTTGACTGGCTGTCTAGTATCTACCAAACTCTTAAGTAGGCTCCAAGTAAACTTTGATAAAGAAATAAAGTCTGAGTTTGCCATAAAACTAGGATTGGTTTAGCAAATGGGTATGGTCACATACGCTTAAGGCATATAGTAATCATATCACTGTTGGAGATATGCCCAAGAGGCAATAATAAAGTGGTTATTATCATATCTTCACACTTATGATAAATGTTTACATACCATGCTATAATTGTATTAACCGGAAACATTAATACTTGTGTGATTTGTAAACTAAAATAAGAGTCCCTAGTGAAGCCTCTTGTTAAACTAGCTTGTTGGTTAATATATGATCATGGTTTCCTGATCATGAACATAGAGATGTTATTAACAACAGGGTCATATCATTAGGAGAATGATGTGATGGACATATTCCTATAGATAAGCGTAGCATAAAGATCAAGTCATTTTAAATAGTTCAATTGCTATATGCTTTCTGATACATAGTAACCTAATTCCTTCGACCATGAGATCATGCATATCACCTTTACCGGATGGATGTTTTGATGACATCAAACACCACACCGTAATGGGTGGCTATAAAGGTGGCATTAAGTGTTGGAAAGTATTGGTTGAAACACATGGATCAAGAGTGGGATTTGTCCATCCACATGGCGGATAGATATACTCTGGGCCCTCTCGGTGGAATGTCATCCAATTGGCTTGCAAGCATGTGACTTGGTCACAAGGGATCACATATCACGGGAGCGAGAAAAGAGTACTTATCGGTGCGAGGTTGAACTAGGTATGCAGAGATACCGGCGATCATAACCTCGGATAAGTAAAGTATCGTGAGACAAAGGGAAATTGGTATCGTATGTAAGTGGTTCATTCGATCATAAAGTAATAGTAGAAATATGTAGGAGCCATATGAATTTCCAGATTCCTCTATTGGTTATTGTTAGGAAGTGTCTCGATCATATACGCATAATTCACGAACCGTAGGGAGACACACTTAAGGATTGACGTTGTTTTGAGTAGTTATGGTATTATGAGAAAGAGACCGAATGTTTTGGTCTCGGATGGGATCCGGGATATCACGGTGATCCGGAATGGTCGAAGAATAAGATTCATATAAGGAAAGTCCGTTTGAGTTGGGAATGATTAGGTGTTTTCATCGGGAATGTTACGGAGGGTTCGGATTGTCAAGCACTCGGGGAAGGTACATGAATGTGTCATTACATATTGGAATGATTGCATCATGTACTAAGTGTTCTTGCTGTCCCAAATAAAGGATTAAATTGAATCCTAAAGCAGAAAAGTCAAATGTCGGTTTGAAAGTCAAGCGGCTAAAACAAGCTGTGGGAAACAAGCAAGAGGAGTTGGAACCGACTTGGAGGAGGAGTTTCTCTCCTCCAAGCGGCGGCCAAGGCCGACTTGGGAGGGACTCCCTCCTGGCCTTGACACCCTCCCATCTATATAAGGAGGGCAGGGCTCCCTCCTAGACACACAAGTTCCTACCTCTAAAACTCCGGTTTAGAGCCGTTTTGGTTTAGAGCTTCTAATTGCTTTAGCCCGGTTTAGAGCCTTCTAATTGGTTTAGAGCCTTCTAATTGGTGTGTCTAATTACTAGACCACTAATAGCCTCTCTCATAAGCTCCACCATACTCGCTCCGGCTTAAGCGAAGCCTGCAGGATCTCCCTCTACTTAGGTACCACGCCCGTTGTCTCTTAGGAATCGCGAGAGTGCTACAACCTCCATTTGCTGGAACAAGGAGAGGAAGGTCTTCGTCAATGTCGAGCGTGTGACCGACTGCGGGGCGCTGCGGAGCGTGGCGCGGAAGGATCGTCTACGATCTTGAGATCGGAAAATGCGACTACATCACCCACGAGAATCTGCTCTCGTTAACGCTTTGGAATCTTGAGGGTATGTTATTCCATCGACTCGTTGCTACAATCTAGTAGATAGATCTTGGCTTGTTTGTTTGTATGCGATAGAAAATTTTGTTTTCCATGCTACGAACCCCTACGATGGTATCGAGCCGTGTCTATATGTAGATCTGTTGCACGAGTAGAACACAATGGTCATTGTGGGCGTTGATGCTTTTATTGTCGATTGCTTCTTGTGTACTTTGCATCTTGCGGTATGTTGGGATGAAGCGGCCCGGTCTAACCTTACATGACATCGTTCATGAGACTTGCTCCACGCTTGACATGCAACTTGTATTGCATAAGTGGCTTTATGGTGCTGTTTCTCCTAGCATAGTTAAGATCCAATTTACAACGGGTGATTAACAATACTAGTATCAATGTTGTGGTTCTTGTGCGTAAGTTAGAACGACACTTTTTGAATGCCCCAAACCACGTAAAATATGCAAAGAAAGTAGAGGCGTCTAACTTTGTTTTGCAGGGTGTGCGATGATGTGATATGGCCATGATTGTGATTATATATGATGTATGCAATGTTCCTTATTGTAAGTCGGCAGCGGAGAACCATATGGTTGTCTTTAATTTCTGTTAAGACGCATGTCTATTCAAAGTAGTTGTAATAGTTGAAGCGGTGGGCGACAACCATGGAGAAGCGTCATTGACCTTGATGCAATGCGGTGATGATGGAGATCATGTTCGTGCTAGAAGATGGAGATCGGAAGCACAAAGAAGAAAGGCCATATCATATCACATATTATTGAATTGCATGTGATGTTAATCCTTTATGCATCTTGTATTGCTTAGTAGGCAGCGGTACCATTATAAGATGATCCCTCATGCACATGAATTTCAAGTCATAAAGTGTTCACCCTTAGTTAGCACCGTTGCTAAAGCTTGTTGTTTGAAGCACCACGTGATGATCGGGTGTATTAGATTACGCAAGTGTATACAACGTGAGCAAGCCAGTTTGCTCATGCGAAACTAAGGTTTGATCTTGACGATCCTAGCATGTCTGAGACATGGCCTCGGGAACACGGATTACGAAAGGTAGAGCATGAGTCATATAGTAGATATGATGAACATGTTGATTGTTCGCCATTGAAGCTATATCAACTCTCGTGATGATCGGTTTTGATGTGGTGGATTTGGTTCGTGTGATCACTAAAACAATGTGAGGGATATTGTTTTGAGTGGGAGTTCATCTAGATTAATTTAATTATTGATTAGAACTCAATTTATCATAAACTAAATCAAAGTGAATTTGCATAGTTGTTGTAGTCATTGGCATCTGTTTACCACCTTGCGCTTAGTTATAATTGAGATGATAGAACTATAGAATTCTGGTTAGTTACTTTCTGACTGGTATCGTATTGTTTTGAAGTGTTAATCTAAAGTTTAAAAGTCCTATTGCAAACTTTCAGTAAGTTCCGGTTACTCCATGAAGTTTAATAATTGGTATTAAAACAAGAGTAACAATTCCAATGTTAGTATATAAGTATCATGTTTGTCTCCATGATTCTTGATATTCAAAGGATTGTCTTAATATCAAGGTTATCTAGGATCTGAAAGAGTTGTTTCAGAAACCATGATGTGTGGAAGATATTGTGATATCTGAAACGAAGTTTTGGTTACAACATGATAGAGTATAATATGGCAAAGTTCATGTTCTCATATTTTGATGAGAATTTGCAAAGGGTTGGAGACACTAGTTGTCCTAATCCTCCAAAAGGTTTTGGAGAGCAACATTATACTTGCGATTCGCCGTTACAAGCTAAAAGTAGCTTGATCATGGATAAATCCATAATGAGGGTGAATATTTGATGTAGGTAAAATGTTTACTACACCAAGAAGATTACTAAATAAAGGAATTTGAAAGAACACCAAACATTTGATGATGGTGATCTACTTCAAAGTGCAAGTCCAAAGACATTGGTATTTAATTATACACGCTTTGGACTATATGTCATATGTATGACTCCACTATTGATGTTGATAGATTCTTTCAAGCGAAGGAAAATCTTGAAGAGAATCTCATAAATATATGGCAGAAAAGAAAAGACTAGAATTGTTCAGTTTAAGTATATAGATGATATACATGTTATGGCTATATTCTTTGCTTATTAAACAATGTGGTTCTCAAGTATTTGATACTGAATTTGTTGGTGTGAATCGTCATACGAAACAACAGAATTCATGAACTACAATGGCCTAAATAACTAGCAAAAGAATATGTGATGATGTTCATCGAGAACAAAATAAAGGGTTATTGTGTTGCTCGTTAAACATCAAAGCTTGCCTTCAAGATTTGTTTTATCGGTATTATGAGAACAAAAGGGTTGTTCAAATAATTGCGTAATCCATAAAAGATGGATGATTCACAAATCTCGTTGGAAAATCACATCCATAAAGCTAATGCTAAAGATTTCGAAAGACAAATTGATTGAAAGATCACTTAGGAAGTGACATCGCCGTTTAAATTATATTGGAAAGAAAACATGAAGAAACTCCATATGTATGGAATTTTGGAGTCTTTTGATTTTGATCAAAATGACGCTTGTGAAACTTTCCTAGAGATAATTAAAACTTCGTTCATAGGCCAAAAGGGAATGAAAGACTAGCTTATTGGAATTTGTACATATTGTTGTACGAAGTCCATTATGTGTAGTCAAGAGCGATGGATTTCAACTTCATGTGCTTTCTCCGAAAAATTTGAGTGAATATATGAATATTTACTTAATAAGGATGAAGTGTGAAATATTTGAAAAGTTCAAAGATTTTCAAGATGAAGTGCAAAATCATTGTAACAAGAATATAAATAGTTTATGATAAGATCATAAAGGAAGATATTTGAGTTACAAGTTTAGCATAATACCTAAGATTAAAGGAATCGTTCCGTGGATTTGCATTTTCCCAAAACACCATAAGAGTATGGAGCGTTCGAGATATGTAATTAAACCTTGTTTGACATGGTAAGATCGAAGGTGTAATTCATAAAACTGCCATTATATTTTAAAGATTAAAAGCTTTAGAGATTACCGTTTTTCCACTGAAAAGAGCTTCATCATAATCCGTTGAAATGACACCATATAAGGTTATGGTTTGGGATAAAACCCAAGTAGTCCTTTCTTAAACATTGGTATGCTATACATAAGAAAGATGTTTGCAACCAAAGTCGGATGAATCTGTCTTTGTTAAGTATTTCTCCATAACAGGAGACAAAAGTGTTTGTCGCTTAGAGCGTCAAGTTTCTTTAAGAAGGAATTTTTCATGAAAAGTTAAGTGGGAGGACAATAGAACTTTGATAAGGTTGAAAGAACCTTAGCTATATGTGCAGAGTTAATAGCCGAAAAGTGTTAGGAGGCAACAATGCTCATGGCTCACGTGCCTCAAAGGTTGTGATCACGAAGATCTAAGTTCCTATTGAAACAAGTAGGTCGGTAAACAATCAAATACCAAGATTTGAGGGTTGAATCATTATTTGAGAATAATGAACCGACTACATGCAAAGAAGCGATGATGGGCCCTGACTCCGTCAAATGGCTTGAAGCCATAAAATCCGTGATAGTTCCATACACGAGAAATCAAGTTTTGAACTTGAAAGACCCTCTGGGAAGGTACAAGACCTTACAGTCGTATTTGGATCTATAAAGAAATAGACATGGATGTTTCACATCTATGAAATAGTCGACATGTTGGGAAAGAGTTCACAACAATGTTCAAAGGTTGTATATGACAAGATTTGATCTTTCATAGCGATTTTTAGTCTAGACGGATTAATGTAGCAACCACTACATATAATTTGTTATATGGTAGTTGAATAAACAAAACAAGTTCTTCTAATAGAATCGTTACCTAGGACATGTGCATAACACGGTCCATAGGGTTTTGTTAATTCAAAGGATGCTAAAAGCGTATGCAAACTTCAATGGTTAAAGTGAGCATCATGAGTTGGAATCTTCAACGTGATGAAACTGTTAAAGGAGTTTAAAAGTTCATTAGAGCGATGAAGATGCTTGCATTTGCAAGAAATTAAGTGGGGCGCTAAGACATATTTCTAATACATTATGTGGAAGACATATTGTTGATTGGAAATAATGTATCTTTTATTAACACATATTAAGAATTTCATCCCGATGAAAGACTTAGGCAAAACCAAATATTAGGCATCAATAGGCGCTAATATGGTTGTGCGAAGTACATAGATGAGATATTGAATGAGTTCAATATAGAAACTACAAGAAAAGGTTCTTGTCGCACGAGAAAGGATTGAAAGAGTTCAATGTTGATGATATATTCAAGTGTATTGACATTTGGTAAAGTGAAACAAATAATCAAGTATAGATTGATACTTGATGTATGAAATCAAAGAGTATTTATATCAATCATCTTTGTGATATGTACAAATCGGATATGTCCTATGCTCTAAATGTTGTGAGCATATACCAAAATGATTAAGTAAGATGATCATTGGACAATAGTAAGGATATTCTTATGATCTTTTGGAAGAACTAAGAGTATATTATTTGTAGAAGTGACAAATAGATGGTTAGTTCATTGTATAAGTACTACATTGATACTAGCTTTGTCACAAAGTACAAATTAAGTGTATCTCAATTTAAACTAAGGGTGGCACAATATAATGGAAAGTAGGTTCCATAATGGATTTGGATGATTTCCAAAGTTAAGGCATTGTGACAGATACTACAACAAAAGGCTAAGTATATGACTGCTATTATAGCAGCAAAAGAGGGCATTTGTGTCAAGTAGTTTGTTATCAAACTAGGTGTAGTTCACAGAGGGATAATACTATGAAGATATATTGTGCGACAATATTATCAACATGTTTTTACCCCAAAGAACTAAAGGTCACACCAAAAGACCAAATTTATACAAAGCCATCTCATTAGAGAATGAGTGATGCGTAGAGACGCAAAGACATGCAATTACACACGGACCTGGAAGTGTCAGATCCGGAGATTAGTTGACCACTAGCAATCGTGTACATACAACACCGGAAAGCCATAGGTGTTATATACACAAAGGTTTGAAACTAGATTATTGACTCTAGTGCAAGTGGGAGACTGTTGGAGATATGCCCAAGAGGCAATAATAAAGTGGTTATTATCATATCTTCACACTTATGATAAATGTTTACATACCATGCTATAATTGTATTAACCGGAAACATTAATACTTGTGTGATTTGTAAACTAAAATAAGAGTCCCTAGTGAAGCCTCTTGTTAAACTAGCTTGTTGGTTAATATATGATCATGGTTTCACGATCATGAACACAGAGATGTTATTAACAACAGGGTCATATCATTAGGAGAATGATGTGATGGACATACTCCTATAGATAAGCGTAGCATAAAGATCAAGTCATTTTAAATAGTTCAATTGCTATATGCTTTCTGATACATAGTAACCTAATTCCTTCGACCATGAGATCATGCATATCACCTTTACGGATGGATGTTTTGATGACATCAAACACCACACCGTGGCGGGTGGCTATAAAGGTGGCATTAAGTGTTCGGAAAGTATTGGTTGAAACACATGGATCAAGAGTGGGATTTGTCCATCCACATGACGGATAGATATACTCTGGGCCCTCTCGGTGGAATGTCATCCAATTGGCTTGCAAGCATGTGACTTGGTCACAAGGGATCACATATCACGAATGAGAAAAGAGTACTTATCGGTGCGAGGTTGAACTAGGTATGCGAGATCTGACGATCATAACCTCGGATAAGTAAAGTATCGTGAGACAAAGGGAAATTGGTATCGTATGTAAGTGGTTCATTCGATCATAAGTAATCGTAGAAATATGTAGAACCATATGAATTTCAGATTCCTCTATTGGTTATTGTTAGGAGAAGTGTCTCGATCATGTCGCATAATTCACGAACCGTAGGAGACACATAAGGATTCGACGTTGTTTTGAGTAGTTATGGTATTATGAGAAAGAGACGAATGTTGTTGAGTCTCGGATGGGATCCGGGATATCACGGTGATCGGAATGGTCGAAGAATAAGATTCATATAAGGAAAGTCCCGTTTCGGAGTTCGGGAATGATTCCGGTGTTTTCATCGGGAATGTTCTGGAGGGTTCCGGATTGTCCGGCACTCCGGGGGGGAAGGGTACATGAATGTGTCATTACATATTGGAATGATTGCATCATGTACTAAGTGTTCTTGCTGTCCCAAATAAAGGATTAAATTGAATCCTAAAACAGAAAAGTCAAATGTCGGTTTGAAAGTCAAGCGGCTAAAACAAGCGTGGGAAACAAGCAAGAGGAGTTGGAACCGACTTGGAGGAGGAGTTTCTCTCCTCCAAGCCGGCGGCCAGCCCAAGGCCGACTTGGGGAGGGACTCCCCTCCCCTGGCGCGTCAGCACCCTCCCATCTATATAAGGAGGGGCAGGGCTCCCCTCCTAGACACACAAGTTCCTACCTCTAAAACTCCGGTTTAGAGCCGTTACAGTTTAGAGCTTCTAATTGCTTTAGCCAGCGGTTTAGAGCCTTCTAATTGGTTTAGAGCCTTCTAATTGGTGTGTCTAATTACTAGACCACTAATAGCCTCTCTCATAAGCTCCACCATACTCGCTCAAGGCGAAGCCTGCGGGATCTCCCTCTACTTAGGTACCACTTGGTTGTCTTGCCGGAATCGCGAGGAAGTGCTACAACCTCCATTTTCTTTGGAACAAGGAGAGGAAGGTCTTCGTCAGTACGAGCGTGTGACCGATCTTGGGAGCTCTTGGGAGCGTGGCCGGAAGGATCGTCTACACGATCTTGAGATCGGAAAAGTACGACTACATCACCCACGAGAATCTGCTCTCGTTAACCGCTTTGGAATCTTCGAGGGTATGTTATTCCATCGACTCGTTGCTACAATCTAGTAGATAGATCTTGGCTTGTTTGTTTGTATGCGATAGAAAATTTTTGTTTTCCATGCTACGAACCCCTACAATCACAAGCATGGGTTTGTGGAAACAATAGGGTATCTTGCAAGGGTTAGCTTGCACAATCACTAGTGGTATTAGGCTTGCAATCAATGTCCAAATAAGCTTGCATAGGTATAGTATCTTGCAAGTGTTAGCTGGCATTGGTCAACTTGGTTAGTATAGCTTGCACAATATTAGTATAAGCTTGCATAGGTATAGTATCTTGCAAGTGTTAGCTTGCATTGGTCAAATTGGTTAGTATAGCTTGCATAGTAAAGCTTGCATAGTTACTAGCTTGCCTTGTGCAGAGCAGTGGTTGAAGTTTTCCTCGGCTTCCTCTTCGTAATATCCTCCTTCCTCCTCGTATCCTTGGTCGGTACTAGCATCTATGAATAAATACGAGGTACACAATCACCAAACAATACTTAACTACTTGCAATCATCACACACAAGGGTCCTATAGATGATCTAGCATCATCTCTAACATTACAAGGTTAAGGATTGGTTTAAGTCTTTTTATTTTAGAAAAGTAATTTCTACTCATTGAAAAACTACTTAAGATTTAATATTCTCCAAACTAAACATGGGATCATGTTGACACATGTCATCACCACATATTGTAGTCCATGGGAATGTGATTTAAAGTGGTGTCACAATTTAATAAGGTTTTACCCTTTTATTTTAATTAATTATAGTGGCTAGAAATGCTTATGAAGCATTCTTTTATTCCTTGAACATTATTTCTGCAAGTAACCTATATATATTTTTATATTTTATGAAAGGTATGGTTGAGTGTGATTTTTGAGAGTTGGAATCAACTCAAAAGCTTTTATGGTTTAAATTTGAAAAATGTTTGAATGCAGAAAAGCTTCTTCCTTGTTATTTTTGCTATGGGTGATCTACAGATCCAAATGACTTGAATCCAATGGGCTTGGATTAAGAATTCACAGACCTTTCCAACAAAATTGGTTTCATCTAATTTGGTGCACTAAATCGATCTGGGTTGATTTTTGAAGTTGGGTACAGAAGTGTGTTTGAAATTAAAAAGAAAAGGTTTAATTTGAATTCTTTGGGCTCTTGGGAAATTCTAACGGGCCGGCCTACTAAGCGTAGTGCTCCCGCGGGCTGCTTAAGTGGGTGTCCCCACTCGTCAGTGACACGGGGCTGGGCGAAGCGGTATGGGGAAACATGGTGCGTTCGATATGGTTCTAATCCAACGGCTGAGGGTCATCGTCGATGCGAGACAGCTCCGGCGAGAACGAAACCTAGCGCGGCCAGTGAGGGTTCTTGGGGGCTCACGAGTGCAGGCGGTGGCGGCGGCGAACATGAAGTCGGCGAGGCGAACCTCTGGTACGGTGGCTTCTCACAGGCGGATCAATCGCTGGCTCCTTTCTTCTCCGGCGTGGCGAGCTCGGTGAAATTCCAGCGGTGGTGCTCGCCTTGCTCGAGAATGGTGTGGCACGATCAGTGAGGAGAGGGAGTGAGATGGTGTGAAGAAGTCGTGCGGGGGTGGCCTCTATTTATAGTCGAGCGAGGGGACCGTCGGGGCGCAAGGTGAGCTCGTCGGAGGCGACGTTACAGGCCGCTAATGGCATGGGCAAGGGTAGGGGACGGTGTTGTGTCTCCTGGCGATGATCAACGACATGGTCGCGAGGCATGGGGCGGTGTGGTTTGATGCAGGCGGTGCTCTGCTGGCAGGCGGCGTTCTCGGCAATGGGCGGTGGCTGTATGGCGGGCGTTAAGCAGGGATGTCTGGCGGTCTCTGGGTGGTGGTGATCGTGTGTGCGGTGAGGCGGCATGTGATCTGTGGATGCTGGTCGCGGTGGCGCTGGCGCACGCTCGGCATGGTCTGGCGTGTCTTGTCGCGTGGTCGAGGCTTGGCGCCTTGGCTGGGGCGAGTGGCGGTGGACGGTGGGCTGCCTCCCGGACATCTTGGCTAGGCTTGCTGCTGCCTAGCTTCTGTCCACATTGGGGTGACAAGGTTGGCTTGCTGTTCACCATTAATGGCAATGGCAAGCTCACAGGGTGCTAGTGCTGGTCTAACCTTGCTAGATGATCTCTGGATTGTGTGAGAGCTAACTAGGGAACAAGTTAGGCTCAAAACACACGCACACTATAGTGTTTGTTGTTTTGTTTGATTTGTGTGCAACTTTGTTTGATGAAATGGCCGCATGAACTCAAGTTTTGAATTTTGAAATGATTTTGGTGGGTTTGCTAGATTGGTTCTGGTGAGTCTGCAGATGCTTGGGTTTTGAAAATTGAGCTTGTTTGAGTGGGTTTTGAAAAGTGGGATCTTCCCATATGAAGAAGATTCAATTTTGAATTGCCATTTAAACTATGCATTTGAAAGTTTTGGATGATCACAAAGTGGGCCTTGATACTTTGTTATGAGTACATTCAAGGGTGCAAAGATCCAGAAAAGTTTACATTAGGTTTTGAAAGTTTGAGACGGCCAAAGTAGGCATGGGAGTTAAATTGGTCAAAATGACCATTCACTTAATATATTTGTTTTGACTTATTTTCTTTAGGAAAAGTGTGGGGAATGTTTTAGATGATGTTCTTTTCACCTAAGAAACATTTTACAAGCAATGGATCACACAAACAAGGTGGTTTTAA
This sequence comes from Avena longiglumis, assembly GCA_030063025.1. Classification (NCBI taxonomy): domain Eukaryota; kingdom Viridiplantae; phylum Streptophyta; class Magnoliopsida; order Poales; family Poaceae; genus Avena; species Avena longiglumis. Next base: position 45,249,864 of record CP125973.1, read on the forward strand.
AGAATTTCCAAATTCATGCATACACATATACATGCATTCATGAATTGATTTAGAAAAGTTTTTGTTAACCCTAAACTATAGGATTAGTGTTTTGTTGATCTAAGTTTGATATTTTTGGGATGTTACAGAAAGTAATGGGATAGAAAGTATGAAGCATCACTTGTCTTTTTTGGTAGAGGGTATAGATTCATTCCTTGTCCTTGCTACAATCACACTCTTCAAGTCACTACAACCAAATCAAGCAAGGCACAAACTCAATCTACCAATCAAGCAAAACAACACATAAAAATCACAAAGTCAAGGTAATGCATGTAAGCATGCAAAAGATGGTTCTAATTGCAAAGGTGGTCTCCACTAGGATTCTAAACTTTGTAAAGTCCAAAGTGGTCATTTACCAAAATGGCAAAGTCATTTGCAAATAGGGTTTTGTCCATACACCATTTTTAAATCCATTCAACATTTTATGTGGTGGGAAAACATTTTTATCAAGGCAAAACTTTATGTTTTTCACCAAATGAGTTGCTATTGCACAACTTCGTGTTTTGGTTCAATAGATTTGGTCCAAAACATTTTCTCCAAAGTTTTTACTCAAAATTATTTTCATAACAAAAACCATTATTTTCATTTGGCTAGAAATGACTAAATCAAGTTTTCCATCCTAAACTTTACCAAATCCATTTTCCAAACTATAGGTTGGTTCATAGGGTCAGTGAGTTTACAACAAACCATTTCCCAAAGGTTTTCCTTCAAAATTATTTTCAATAAATAAATCACATTTCTATTTGACTAGAAATGGTTTTAAATCAAAGAGTCATTATTTTATTTCACCAAATACATTTTTGAGTCCACAATGTGTTTCCTAGGGTCAGTAGGTTCAAATCAATCCAATTGCCAAAGATTTTAACCCCAAATTCATTTTTAAACAATTTTTACATCCTTAACAAGCATACAAATGTTTCTGCAAATTCAAACAATCTAACATATACTATTTGCTAAACTAAGGGCATGGTTGGCTAGGGCTTGCTCTGCTGAATCCAACGACATAAAATTTGTAATTTTTGGACGTGTGGTTTGAAAGTTACAGGGGTTTGAAAATCACAAATAATTACATTTTAAATCTGTTTTAAACCAAAAGACCACGTGGTAATATCTGTTGGCTGGTACCGATTCGGTGTGGATCACGCTGCAGACCGTAGGATCTAATCGAATCGTGCGATCCAGAACGCATACCCCTTCGCGGTTAAGTGGTCTAATCCTGCTCGCTCAATCTAGATCGAACGGCTGTCATCACACTGACCAAACTCGGGCAGCGCAGCGACGGTCGCTGGCGGTGGCGAGGTTAGACGGCGGCGGCGCTGGTGAAATAGGAAGCGAGGTAGGAAAAGGAAGTGCTCACCGAGTTCGTGAGGACGAGGTGGTGCTCGTCGTGTGCTCGACGTGGCAAGGGGCGCACGAGGTTTGCGGCAATTCCTCACCGGAGTTGGTTCTGGCGACGGACGCATGCGGTCGAGGTCGAGACGGCGCTTCTGGTGTGAGCAAGGCAAACCAGATACATGGTTAGGCGTAATGACCTGGAGAATATGGGTGCATCCTTGAGAGAGCTTAGCGGTCGGAGTTCACAGGATGCTTGGCGAAGTAATGGCGTACGGCGCACGCTTGGTGTCGTCGAGGTTACAAGGTACCAGCGGATGAATGAATGGCACTTGCAAGATGCACCAGATGTGGTGGCGTGCTCGTGTGCTCGGGAGGCAGGAGGTGGTGTGGCTCGGCGGATTCGACGGTGGAAGCTCGTCGAGACAGCTGCTCGGGGAGAAATTGGGCGGCTTGGGGCGTGCTTGGGGAGGAGGCAGAGAAAGCGGAGGAGGCGAGGCGATTAAGGCAGCATGGTTGCGGAGTGATTAGCTGCGGCGTTAGCAATTGATGCTCGTGAATTCATCGCAGAACGGGAGGGAGGAAGAAGAATTTGTCGCGTGGTTGAAGGCAGGTGAGTTGGTGGTGGGGTCTCACAGCGAGAGAAAAGAAAATAAAGCGAGGTCCACCGATCGGTGAGGTGCGGGTTTCTTTCGGTGAAGAAAAAGCAGTTCGGGCGAAGCGGATAATTTGGGCTGGGGTGGGCTTTATTTGGGCTGGTCGTTTACTCTTATTTTTTACTGCCTTTGATTTATCTTTTTCTATTTTCTATTTTCTGATTTGAAATTCAATCAACTATTCAAACAATTCAAACAACTCAAACCATTCACCACACTAGTAAAGAGTTTTTGGCTCTGTTTACCAACATAAACCAACATTCAAAATAAAATAATATCTTTATTCATTTTAGGATCTATTTAATAATTAAATAAAATAGACCATAGTTATTTAATCAAATATGGTTTGATTTATTTAATAAAATCTCCATTTGAAAAACACTTTCAAAACCCAATCAGTAGGTTTTATTTGAAAATATATAAGATACTTGAAATACTTGTTTAAAATAAAATAACATTTTATTAAAATAAAATAACATTTTATTTTAGGGTCCAATAACAATTAAATGAATAGACCTTATTTATTTAATACAAATAGGATTTGTTTTATTGAAATCTTTATCTTGAAATTTAAAATAAAACCAAAACACTTCAGTAGGTTTTATTTAAGATTATAAAATACTTGGAAAACTTATTTTAAATAATTTAATAAGTTCTGATGTTTTTAATTAAAATGGTAAAACGTTCATTTGAATAAAATTTGGATACTAATTCCTTATTATTTTATTTAAATAAACCTTTACTATTTTTAAACAAAACAAAACATTTTATTTCAAAATCTTTGGCCAAGGTTTAATTTAGCTTTATAAAATAACCTTTATTTATAAATCCACCTTTTCCTTTAAAAACAAAATCTTTTATTTAAAAGATCAATAATGGTATTTCCAAAACATTTTATTTTCCTCTATTTAAAATGTTTATCTTTTTAAATCCCTTTAGGATTTTATTTAATCCAAATTGGTTTTACAAAATAATCTTTATTTATAAAACTTCTATTTCTTTTGAAAACCAAATCTTTTTATTTAAAAGATCCAAAATAGTAGTTCCAAAATATTTTATTTTCTTTTATCAAATGTTTACTCTTTTAATTTTCTTTAGGATTTTATTTGATCCAACTGGTTTGAAGTCCCAATTGAATTCAAAAAGTTTCTTCTGGCCTTGAAAATCAACGAAGTTTTATTTTATTCATTTATTTTTCACATAACAAGATTTGGAAAATCTTGGGATGTAACAGATATGCCCATTTGATGCTCGCCTTTGAAGCTATCCAGCTCACGTGATGATCGGACTTGGTGTAGTGGATTTGGTTCATGTAATCACCAAAAAGGCACGAGGGATGTCGTTTTTGAGTGGGAGTTCATTCATAATATGGACTATTTGAACTCAATCTATCATACACTTAGTCTAAACTTTACAAATTCTGTTGTAAATGGCACCACCGCTTTTAATTTCAATATGTTCATGGAGAAAGAGAAACTAGCAACGATCGGTAGCAACTTTACCGAATGGGCCATGAATTTGAGGATTCTCCTCTCTGCTGCACAAAGCAATATGTGCTAGAAGCGCCGTTAGGCCCCCCACCTTTTGATGATGCCCCTGACGGGGAGAAGAATGTCTATCAGACTCGTCAGGAGGACCACAACTTAGTTCATTGCGTCATATTGTATGGGCTAGAGCCAGAACTTCGAAAGCATTGCTAAAGCGGCAATGCATGTGATACAATGGGTGAGTTGAAAATGATTTTCGACACACATCTTTGTAGAGAGCTATAATGCTTGAAAAGTTCTTTAGCTGCATGATCGAGAGCATGACTCAGTTAGTGAGCATGTACTCAAGATGTCGGGTTCGCCGATAAGCTTGTGTCCTTGGGAATATCGATTCCCATTGACTTAGGCATCCATCGTGTTCTGCGGTCTACGCCACCTAGCTATAAGAGCTTCGTGATGAACTATAATATGCAAGGCATGAAGAAGTCTCTCCCGAGCTTACATCAATGCTTAAAAGCTGCAGTGGAGATCAAAAGGAACATCAAGTGTTGATGATCAATAGGAACACTGGTTTCAAGAAAGACAAGAAGGAAAAGCGGAAGGAAGTAAGGGCGGCAAGCTGTTGCCACGCTGAAAAGAAACCCGAGTTGGACCTAAGTCGATTCGAAGTGCTACTATTGTAAGGGGCCCTTTGGGCATAAGCGCCCCAAGTATCTGGCAGACAAGAAGGCCGGCAAGGCAAACAAAGGTATATATGATATACATGTTATTGATGTGTACTTGACTAGTGCTCGCATTAGCACCTGGGTATTTGATACCGGTTCAGTTGCTAATATTTGTAACTCGAATCAGGGGCTGCGGAACAAGCGACCGCTAGCAAGGGGTGAGGACAAGATGCATGTCGGCAATGGATCAAGTGTTGATGTGATCGCCGTCGGAACGCTGCCTCTCCACTTGCCGTCGGGATTAGTTATAAACTTGAATAAATGTTATCTGGTGCCTGCACTGAGCATGAACATTGTATCTGGATCGTGTTTGATGCGAAGTGGTTATTCATTTAAATCCGAGAACAATGGTTGTTCCATTTATATGAATGAAATCTTTTATGGTCATGCATCTATGATGAATGGTTTATTTCTATAGATCTCGATGATAATGTTACACATATTCATAATGTTGATGCTAAAAGGATTAAACTTAATGATGATATATCCGCATATATATGTGTAATCGCCGTCTAGGTCATATTGGCGTTAAGCATGAAGAAGCTCCATTCGGATGGACTTTTGGAATCACTTGATTATGAATCATTTGATACATGTGAGCCATGCCTTATGGGCAAGATGACTAGAAACGACGTTTTCGGTTCAATGGAGCAGGCGGATTTATTGGAAATCATACATTCGATGTATGTGGTCCAATGAGTGTGTCGGCGAGGTGGATATCGTTATTTTGTTACTTTCACGGATGATTTGAGTAGATACGGTTATATCTACTTGATGAAACACAAGTCTGAAACCTTTGAAAAGTTCAAGGAATTTCGAGAATGAAGTGGAAAATCATCGTAATAGAAAGATCAAATTTCTACGGTCCGACCGTGGAGGTGAGTATCTAAGTTACGAGTTTAGCACTCTCATGAAAGAGTGTGGAATTGTTTCACAACTCACACTGCGGAACACCACAATGCGAAATGGTGTGTCGGAACGTCGTGTCGTACTTTATTAGATATGGTTCGATCTATGATGTCTCCGACGGACTTACCGTTGTCATTTTGGGGTTATGCACTAGAAAGCTGCATTCACTTTAAATCGGGCACCATCTAAATCCGTTGAAAAGACACAGTATGAATTGTGGTTTGAAACAAACCTAAGCTGTCATTTCTTAAAGTTTGGGGATGCGATGTTTATGTGAAGAAACTTCAACCGGATAAACTCGAACCCAAAGCGGAAAAATGCGTCTCCATAGGATATCCTAAAGAAACTATTGGGTATTACTTCTATCACAGATCCGAGGCAAGGTTTTTGTTGCCAGAATGGATCCTTTCTAGAGAAAGAGTTTCTCGAAAGGTGTGAGTAGTCGGAAGGTAGAACTCGAAGAGGTTGTGGAACCTTCTCTTCAAAGTATGGCGAGTAGCGCAGCCGGAAGTTGTTAGGAGTTGGCTCCACTGTTGAAGAGGAACTAATGATAATGATCATGAAACTCGAAGAGAGTACTACCGAACCTCGAGGTCAAGCAGACGCGTCGACTCCCGCTGTACGGAAATCTGTCATGAATTTCATGGTTGATGAAAATGATGACCTACTGACGTATGAAGAAGCGATGATGAGCAGGATTCCAATAAATGGTTAGAAGCCATGAAATCCGATATGGAATCCATGTATGAAAATCAAGTTTGGAACTTGGTGGAATTACCTCACGACCGAAAGGCCGTGGAGAACAAATGGATTTTCAAAAGGAAAAGCGTCTTGATGGTAATGTGACCGTCTATAAAGCTCGACTTGTCGCAAAGGGGTTTCGACAAATTCAAGGAGTTGACTACAATGAGACTTTCTCTCCCGTAGCGATGCTAAAGTCAGTTAGGATTATGTTAGAAATTGCTGCATATTTCGATTATGAGATATGGCAGATGGATGTCAAAACCGCGTTTCTCAATGGTAATATTGAAGAAGAGTTGTATATGATACAACCAAAGGGTTTTGTCGATCCTAAGGATGCTAACAAGGTGTGAAAGCTTCAGCGATCCATCTATGGATTGAAGCAAGCATCACGAAGTTGGAATCTCCGCTTTGATGAGGTGATCAAAGAGTTTGGATTTGTCCAAACTTATGGAGAAGCTTGTATTTACAAGAAAGTGAGTGGGAGCAATGTGGCATTTCTGATATTATATGTGGATGACATATTATTGATCGGAAATGATATAGATCTTTAAACGTGTTAAAAGTTATCTAAACAACAAATTTTCAATGAAGGACCTAGGTGAGCGTCATACATATTAGGCATAAAGATCTATAGAGATAGATCTAGGCGCCTAATAGGGCTATCATAAAGTACATACCTTGATAAGATTTTAAAGGAGTTTAAAATGGACGGAAGTAAGAAGGGTTCTTACCTATGTTGCAAGGCAAGACATTGAGTAAGACTCAAAGTCCGGCGGTGGAAGAAAGAGATAATGGACAAAGTCCCTATGCTTGACCATAGGCTCTATAATGTACGCCATGCTATGTACAAGACCGGATGTGGCACATGCTATTAGTTTGACTAGTAGGTACCAATCGGATCGAGTTGGAACCTTTGGATAGCGGTCAAGAATATCCTTAAGTACTTACGAAGAACTAAGCATAGGTTTCTTGTATACGGAGGTGAAGAAGAGCTCGTCGCTAAGTGTTATGTCGACGCTAGCTTTGACACCGATCCGGATGACTCTAAGTCTCAATCCGGATACGTATTTCTCATGAATGGCGGAGCGGTTAGTTGGAGGAGCTCCAAACAACCTGTGGTAGCGGGATCAACAACGGAGGCCGAATATGTTGCTTCTTCAGAAGCGGCTCAGGAAGCAGTTTGGATGAAGGAGTTCATATCCGAACTAGGAGTGGTGGCAAACGCGTTGGACCCAATGGTGATCTATTGTGACAACAATGGTGCCATTGCCATGCGAAGCCAAGGTCTCACAAGCATTCCAAGCATATTAAGCGCCGGTTTCACTCCATCCACGAGCATGTCAAGGATGGAGATATAAAGATTTGTAAAGTACATACGGATCTCAATGTAGCAGATCCGTTGACTAAAACTCTCCCTAGAGCAAAACATGATCAACACCAGAACTCAATGGGTGTTAGATTTATCACTATGTAACTACATTATTGTCTCTAGTGCAAGTGGGAGACTGAAGGGAATATGCCCTGAGAGGCAATAATAAAGTGTTTATTATGTGTATTCCAAGTATATGATAGATGTTTATTTTGCATGCTATAATTGTATTAATACGGAAACATTAATACATGTGTGTTTAATAAACAAACAGAAAGTTCCTAGTTATGCCTCTCTCATAAACTAGCTCGTTGATTAACAAGATGATCAAGGTTTCCTGATCATGGACATTGGATGTTGTTAATAACAGGATCACAACATTAGTGTAATGGTGTGATGAACATTCATCCGAAGTATAGCATTACGATCAAAGTCATTGAGTTTATATTGCTATAACAACTTACGAAGTGATCCTAATCCTTAGACCATGAGATCATGTCAATCACTAACACCGGAAGAGTTTCTTGATAACATCAAACGTCACACCATAACAAGGTGATTATAAAGATGGATTCAGAACTAATAAAGTGTTATGTTGAGGCTCATGGATCGAGAGTGGAATTTTTTCATCCCGATGACGGATAGATATACTCTGGGCCCTCTCGGTGATATCACATTGATTAGCTTGCAAGCAAGTGATTTGATCACTAGAATGTTATATCACAGAACGAGAAAAGTGCATGTCGATGCGAGATCAAACTAGGTATGGAGATACCGATGATCGAATCTCGGACATGTAATATATCGTGAAACAAAGGGATTAAGATACTAGCGTAAAAGGTTAACGATCACAAGAAAGTCATCGTTGAATGTGTGGAGTCGGTATGGGTCTCAGATCCCGCTTGATTATTGATCCGAGAGGGTCTCGATCATGTCCGCATTATTCACGAACCTTAGGGTGACACACTTAAGAGACACCGACATCCAATTGGAGCAAATGTTTCATGCGAAAGAATGAACAAGCGCAGAATTTATTTCACTAGATACCAAAACAGGTTTTGGTGAAATTGCATAAAGTGGTTATGCATGTGAAATAGAATTCTAGCAAGGGGTTATTGTGAATGTTTGTCATTAAAGTAATTGACAAAATTCTGAATAAAATAAAAGAGTTTTATTTAATGATAGTTTGCATTAAATTTGGTGGAAATTTAATGGGAATTTGAGTGGACTTTTGAGTGGAGGGAATTTAAAGGAGATTTGTGAGTGGAGTGTCCACCCACATGAAGGGGAGGGCAAGGGGCAGCCCCATGCGCTGCCACCCCTTGGGGTTCCCCCCCCTCCTCCTATAAAATGAGCCCCCCTCCTCACTTGTCTCTCACACCTCCTCGTGAAGGATCTCTCTCCCCCTCTAGAATTTATCCCCCATGGTCTCGGACTAGCGAGATACATGTTCCTGGTGGCTACTCGGCAAGAAAGAGTTGTGCTTCCGCTGCATCGCTGGAGCGAGGAGGCGGAGGTTGCTCGGTGCCTCGAACGTGTGTGCGAGCACGGATGCGCTGCTGATTTGCGGCGCTAGGACTTCCTCTCGATCTTGAGATCGGCAAGAGATCGTCTACATCAACCACGAGTTGAACTCGTTAAGCTTTGTCGGTCTTCAAAGGTATGTTCTCTACGGATATACATCCGCCCGTTGTTTGTATCTAGTAGATAGATCTTGGTATATAGTTCACATCGTAGGAAAATTTTGGTTTTCTATGCTGCGAACCCTACAATTAGATGAGAAGGCCGACGGCACCTTGATACTGTAAAGGACTTCAAAAAAGATTTCCTTCTCTGCTTTGGTAATAGCATAGTTGGCACGACTTAAGTGACGCCCTTTATCCTTCTTGTTCTGTGTATGCATGTTCTTTGGGTCTTTCATAATTTGTTGGTCCTCCCGTGCTTCTGGTGTATCTTTTGTCTTCCCATACACACCTAGGAATCCTAGCAGGTTCACGCAAAGATTATTCGTCACGTGCATCACGTCGATTGAAGAGCGGACACGCAGTACTTTCCAATATGGCAACTCCCAAAATATAGATTTCTTCTTCCACATGGGTGCGTGTCCTGTAGCGACGTCGTTCAGAACTGATTGACCCTAGGGACCCTTTCCAAAGATTACTTCTATGTCCTTGACCATACCAAATACATCATCACCAGCAGGGAGTTCAGGCTTCTTCCGGTGATCTGCCTCACCTTTGAAATGCTTGCCTTTCTTTCTTACGGGATGATTGGTCGGAAGAAATCGTCGATTCGCCAGGTACACAACCTTCTTGCATTTATGCAAATATGTACCTTCAGTCTTATCTAAACAGTGTGTGCATGCCTTATATCCCTTGTTTGTCTGTCCTGAAAGGTTACTAAGAGCAGGCCAATCATTGATGGTTACGAATAACAACCCTCGTAGATCAAATGGTTCCTGTTTGTTCTCATCCCACGCACGTACACCTGGTTTGCCCCACAACTGTAAGAGTTCTTCAACTAATGGCCTAAGGTACACATCAATGTCGTTGCCCGGTTGCTTTGGGCGCCTTGGATGAAATCTTGGCATCATAATGAACTTACGCTTCATGCACAACCAAGGAGGCAGTTGTAGATACATAGAGTCACGGGCAGTCTTTGTGACTGCAGCTCTCTCCCAAAAGGATTCATGTCATCCGTACTTAGACCAAACCATAAGTTCCTTGTGTCACCGCAAAGTCCGAAGTCTCTCTCGATTTTCTCCACTATGACCCATCAGTGGGTGTCTCAACTTCTCTTTCTTACGGTCTTCTTTGTGCCATCGCAACAACCTGCATGCTCTTTGTTTTACATGCGTTTCAACCTTGGTATTATAGGAGCATACCACATAACCTTAGCAGAACCCTCTTAGGAGGGGCTCTCCTCAACATCACCAGGGTCATCTCGTCGATTTTATACCGCAATGCATTGCATACTGCATTTATCTAAATTCTCATACTCCTTACATGTAGAGGATGCATCATTAATGCATGCATGTATATTTTGCACATCTAATCCTAGAGGACAAAGAGTCTTCTTTGCTTCGTAGGTACTCTCGGGAAGTTCGTTATGTTTTGGAAACTTTGGCTTCATTATTTTCAAAGATCTTTTCAAATGAGGAGTCAGTTAGACCACACTCTGCCTTCCATCGCAATAATTCCAGTGTGGTACCGAGCTTTGTTTATGCCATCTTCACAATTTGGGTACAACAATTTCTTATGATCTTCTAACATGACCTCTAACTTCAACTTCTCATTTTCTGTTTCACAGTCTCGCTTTGCATCAGAAATGACCCTACCAAGTTCATCAGCCTGCTCATCTGATGCCCGTTCTTCACCTCCTTCCTCTCCATTGTCTTCCATTGAAGTATCACTATATTCAGGAAACACATGATGATAGTTGTTATCATCATATTCTTCTTCACCATCTTCCATCATAACCCTTCTTTCCCCGTGCTTGGTCCAGCAATTATAGTTGGGCATGAAACCTTTCATAATCAGGTGGCCGCGAATGATTTTCGAGGAAGAGTACTCCTTGTTCCGACATTGAACACATGGACAACGTATAAAACCATTCTCTTTGTTTGCCGTAGCCACATCGATAAATTTATCCACGCCTTTCATATACCCGATTCTGGCGGTCACCGTACATCCATTCCCGACCGTTCATCTGCATCATATAAGTAAGTTTATCAAAAAACAGGACATCATAAATAGTGAAATGACCAATTCACATCGACACATGCATTGTATAAATGACAGAGAAAAGATAAGATTGCTAACCTTGATCGAGGAAAATAAAGAGGAGAAAGCTCAAGTGCGTCTCGGACACCTTCTATATTTTTGTTTTATGAGAAATTGAATGGGATCATTCACTCAAACATTTCATCAAACACCTTGAATGCATGCATAGGGGAAAAAACTAGCACACCCTCACACCTTCCACCAAGAAAAAACAGAGTGAAGGCAGAGGGCTAGGGTGTTGCATTTATAGAGGGCGAGAGCATACGTTCCGGTTTGTAACACAAACCGGGACTAAAGGTGTGTGCCACGCAACGTGGCTGACGCCCAACCTTTAGTCCCGGTTTATGTTACAAACCGGACGATGCCCTTACCAACCGGGATGCATGCCTCCGGGCCCCGTGCCCGCTTGAACCGGGACGCGTGCCAGCATTAGTCCCGGTTCGTGGCGCAACCGGGACTAATGCTCTGAGGGGGCGCAAACGGATGGCCTGTTTTCTACTAGTGGGATTAGGAATCGTTATTCCCAAGTCTTAGAGTTTATTGGCATACCCAGATATTTTGAGCACGTTCTCACTAATGGAGCTGCCCTCTTCTATCTTACAATTAAATAACTTCTCGGAGGCTTCATAGCTTTCAACTGACGCATGAGTCTCAAATATCATTTGAGTTCATGGACAATATCATGAGGGTCACGATTCTCAAACCGTTTTTGAAGCTCCTATTCTAAACCGTACAAGATGGCACACTGAACTGTGGAGTATTGATTCTTCCGAGTAAGTTAAACATTTTTCACCTCATCGGTAGCATCAGCTGCAGGCAGGTCACCCAGCGGTGCATCCAGCACATAGGTCAACTGACCAGCATTGAGGACAATCCTTAAGTTGCGGAACCAATCCACAAAGTTGCTTCCATTGATTTTCAACTTTTATTTCTCTAGGAGTGCATTAAAATTGATGGTAGGGGTTGCCATGATCTACAACATATTTACAAAGAGTTTAGACTAAGTTTAAGAAAAATTGAGTTCAAACTTAATTCTTAAATTAACTAGGTGAACTCCCACTCAAAACAACATCCCTCACATTGTTTTAGTGATCACACGAACCAAATCCACTACACCAAGTACGATCATCACGAGAGATGATGTAGTTTCAAAGGAGAACAATCAACATGTTCATCGTATCAATCATATGACTCATGCTCTACCTTTTGGTATTCCGTGTTCGGATACCATGTCTGTACATGCTAGGCTTGTCAAAGTTAACCTTAGTATTCGCATGTGAAAATCTGGCTTGCACCCGTTGTATGCACACGTAGAATCTATCACACCCGATCATCATGTGGTGCTTCAAAACGACGAGTCTTAGCAATAGTTCCTACTAAGGATGAATACTTTATTACTTGATATTTAGTGAGAGGGATCATCTTATAATGCTAATGTCACAATCTAAGCAATACAAGATAAAAAAAAGGATTAACATCACATGCAATTCATAATATGTGATATGATATGGCCTTTCTTATTGTGCCTTCGATCTCCATCTTCAAGGACGAACATGTTCTCCATCATCACTGGCATGGTGTCAAGGTCAATGGCGCCGCTTCATGGTTGTCCTCCACCAACAGCAACTACATAATCATGGCCATATCACATTACAAGACAAGCCCTGCAAAAACAAGTTAGACGCCTCTAATCTTATTTGCATGTTTTACGTGGCTGGGACTTTCGCATAAGAACCGTTTTAACTTACAAACATGAACCACAACGTTGATACAAGTATTGTCAAGTGAATATTGTAAATTGAATCTTCACTATGGTGGGAGAGACAAACACCCGCAAAGCCACTTGTGCAATGCAAGTTGCACATTGAGCGTGGAGCAAGTCTCATGTACGATGGCATGTAAGGTTAGCCCAGGCCGCTTGTAACATCCCAAAAATCATAGTTTCAAAACTCATTCACATCATCTTTTTATCATTTATCCATTTAGGGTTTTCTCAAAAACTATTTAGAAACAGATGTCTGAGCTATGATTTCATGTAAACAAATTATCTCAAATGGCCATCACCCTTTGAAATTTGAATGTTAGGTACTGGTTTACTTGCCTCCATTCATGGATAGATTAGGTGAAGTTTTAAACCCAAGTATCCAAAACTGGAAATGGTTTCAAAATCCTTCTTCAAACATTTGCAAATTAGATCAAGCCTCTGATTACTTTGAAACCCAAGCTTGACCATGCCTTACAAAGTAAACCATTTAGTTAATATGACTGTTATTTGAATCCACAAAACCCTGTAAAAATTCCCAAGGCAGATTGAATTCAAAAGGATTTGAATTCATATCAAATTCATACCAGAAATTGGAATTAGAAAAAGAAAAGGCTTAAACAATGGAAAAGGGCCAAGGCGAATCGCCCAAAGCCAGATCAAGCCAACAAGCCCACCGGGATCTTTTGTTTCTTCTCTCACGCTGAAGCCTTGGCCGAGTGACAAGCAGACCTGCACTCCGCACCTCGCCGACAAGCGGCCATCTCCACGCCGTCGTCTCCACCCGCACGACTGTTCGTCCCCAATCAACGCGTTTCACGTGTGTTAATCGCGGCGTCAATTGAATCAATGGCCGAGTGATTCTCGCTTGACCAGGCTATATAAACCCCTCTGTCCCTCTCTTTTCCTCAAACCCCAAGCACGACGCCCCAGTGCGCATTTCTCTCTGCAACCCCCGTCTCCGACCGCGATCGCGAATTCGGTGAGCCTCGAGTTCCCTCGGTCTCGCATTCACGCTATCTTGTTCAGTGAACCTCTGCATCTTCTCGACACTCTCCGCTTGCCTTCAGATGACCCATAGCTTCGCAACGCCGACGATCGGACCGCCACCGTCTTACGCACGAACTCCGCGACCTCCTCCGTAAGTAGCCACCGCCTTGCCCTCCGATACGCATAGAATCCTCATCGTCTTGCGCATCCGACGGTGTCCCTATTTTGGCTTAGCGACGAGGAACCTCGCCAACGCCGACGATCGACCGTGGGCGACGATTCGAACTCGGCGAGGAATCCAAGCGACCCTGCGGCGCCTTCCCAAGCCATTGCCACCTTGAGCATCGCAGCCTCCTGCGGTTCTGGTAAGCATCTCCTCCTTCCCGGGCGATCGAGAACGGCACCGCCATCGATCGACGCCTTTGTCACCGCTAGCGCCGCTCAATTTTGGTTAGGAGATTTTTAGCCGTTAGATCTGAATCCTACGCGTAGAAACACTTCACTTAACGAAGGGGTATGGACAGATCTGAGCCGTGCAGCGTTAATTAGATCCAACGGCACAGAAGGGTGATCCGGTGCGAACCGGTACGTGCCAGTAACAACGTGACGCGTGGCAAGGTTTAAATTAAAAACAGAATTTAAAACCTGATTTAGACTCAAACTTCAAATGCTCATAACTTTCAAATGCCACGTTAGATTTTTGCAAACTTTATACCGTTGGATTCAGTGAAACAAGGCCTTTATGAATATCCAATTTGTTTAGCATATAGTAACAGTTAAAATGATTTTAATTGTGGAACAAGTTTAGGGCTATTTTGGTTATAGAATTATCTTTATAAAATTGTATTATGGCCAAATAAGTTTATTGGGCAAACTTGTGACATGTTATGGTTCTGTAGCCATGAACACACTTGGTAGAATTTTCAAAATTTAACACTTAGTAAATTCTTGCATGCATGCATTCATATTATTTTTGGTTGCATTTAATTGTGTGTAATTGTATGTTTTGATTTCTTGTGTAGATTTTGCTAGTGATTGTGATTGTGAAGAGTGCTACTCTCCACACTACCAAGGCAAGTGATATTTTCATGAATATTCCTATCCTAAGTTTTGTACTAGCATTAGTTATTTTTGCTAAAGTATTGCATGATATTTTTGCTTAGTGCTAAGATGGGAAATCCTAAGTAGAGTGAAATAGTAGAATTGCTAGGGAAGTTTTCCTAAGTTAGGTTACCATGTTTTGCCTAGCCTAGCTTATAGCAAACAAGGGTGGTGAACATCTATATAGTTTATGATAAAAATATTCTAAGTCAAGAGACTTATATTTTCTTAATAAAACAACTAAGACAAATGAACCTCCTGGGTGGAATGGAAAGATTGGGTTATGTTGAGTGGTTACACAAGGCCATGGACTTGGGTTGTGTATTTCACTTGTGGTATGCCACCTAGGCACAAAGGGATTTGGAGGACAAGTGTTGAGAAAGCTTACAATGCAACCACTTGGCAAAATGGGCTCTGCCATGATCATATAGGTTGCTAGAACTTAGTCATTTGGACAGTTCGTGGTAGATGGGATGATAGGTTGGAACGCGTCCATTTGACTAAGGAAAGGCTTCTGAAAGGTCCTGTCTTGGGAAACCAAGTCTGGTGGGAAAAGTGCACAACCTCTGCAGATGGAAAATCTAAGTACTTAGCCTTGTCCAAGGCAATGGACACTTTTGAGCATCAAGACATGGAAGCCACAAGAATCTCATCACTCCAACTTCTAAGTAAAAATTTGTGGGTGAACAAGGGTGAAGGACCCCAATGTCTATTGGTGGTTTCCTTGGGAATGTTTTGACAAAGAAGAACTTAGTGATTTCAACTAATAGGAAAAACTTATTTTCAAGCAAAGCAAGCCAAGCTACACTTAGCCAAAATGCATATAGCTTTATAGTCCACTTAAAATATACTAAGGTATCACTTGCCAATACTATTCCAAAGTATTGACCCTCTGTGGTCAGAACTTGTGATGTTGCAGGTTACTCCGATGATGAATAGGAGTCATAAGTCTACACTCAACATGCTTGCCTGTGGCACATGAAGATGAATACCTGTGTTTATTTACTTATTCCTTAAACTCTTGTATTAGGCCTATGGCCATGAGTTGTAAAAGACTATGTTTTTATCTCTGGAATGAATGTAATAAACGACCTTTGTATCTGTGTACTTCATCTTAAACTGTGGATGCTAGCATTGATCCAGGGACTAGCATTGCAATCACAGGGATCCTATCCTTTATAAAGGAGGGGTCTAACAGATGGTATCAGAGCACTGTGTTGCCTGTAGGATTGTGACCCTAGGATTGGAAAACCACTAAGGAAAAAGTTTTTCAACTACTTCTACACTTGTCTATTCTTCTCGTAAAACTTTTCTAATCTCTTTCAACTTCCTTGTAGATGAACTCCATCAACGAAGCCGTGAATAAGGGACCACTCATGACCATGACCTTGGAATGTGAAACTGAGTTTCCCAATATTCTCAAGGAACTCATGGAGACAATGGATGCACATGGTGAAGCCGTGTACAAAGGCTTTCCAGTGATGGATGAAGGAGTGGAGTATTGGTGGGTGCAACTTCACTTGTACAAAAACAAGGAAGACAACCACAAAGAAAGGGGATTCTGCATGTACACCAACACTACCATGCACACCACATTCTTTGAGTCAGCCAGGGATGCAGCTTGGAGGACTATCAAGGAACTAAGTGCTAGAGTTAAGTGCAGAATGCTCAACCTTCAAAAGGACTTAGAGAAAGAGAAGGAGCTTACTCAAGAATTGGAAGACACCAACCAAGAAATAAGAGGAGATGTTATAGACTTAGTGATAGAGTCAAGAGAGCAAGATTGGTGGATTGCCTCTAGGAACATTGTGTTTAACAATAGATCCCGCGAGATTGGATTGTAAGGTCACTTCGTTAGTTGGACCACCACTTATCACCTTATTTTCAAAAGATATTTTAAATAAGTTTGGACCTTGAGTGATGTAATGAATTTATGTATCCATGACTTGTGTGACGATTCTGTTTCATGGATATGTATGAATGTTAGTCTTGATTTACCTTGAATTGCAATGTTCTAACTTTTCAATCTTATAAAATAGATGCTCATTGTCCAAGACTGCTGAGGAGTTTCGGGTTACTCGTTTTGGTCCCCGTATCATTGAGCTTACCACTCTACTTGATCTCCCTCTTCCTACCATCACGGTGTACCCACTCACCAAGTTCGAGAGGAAGGACCTCTGGGGCTTCAAGGTGACCCAGCCAGGACGCCAGACTGAGCCTACTACAGAGGCCATCGTCTTCAAGTTGATGCACGATGACAGGGAGAGAGGCATGGAGGTAATCATGCAGGACCTGATAGGACGACTGTTAGGCCGTCACTCCCGACAGGTTAGGGGTACTCACTTTCACGTCTTCGGAAGACGTGATATTGATGGAGACTCCATCGACTTTGAGGACGACTCGAGGAGCACTGCGGAGCCGATACGTCTTTATCTTCAGGACTTAGAGACTCTTCTCAGGCACGTAGATACGGACAGGACGAACGTCATGCTAGGTAATGACGAGCTTCAGGTGCAGCTTCGCGAGAAGGACAAGATTTTTGCGCAGCAGGATGAGATGATCAAGGAAATGGAGACAAAGTTCGAGGCCCAGGACCGCAAGTTCAAGAGTCAAGAGAAACGCGTCCAGGATAGGAACAAGAAGATCCGGGACATGACCGAGGAACTGAAGTCCAAGGACTTCGAGCTTGAGCAGCAGCAGATGGTTATTGAGAGGCTTCGCTCCCAGAAGAGGGCTCTCAAGACCAAGGTTGATTCTTTGACCACTACGATTGAGGAGAACAAGACCGCGATGGAGAACGCAGGTCTTACCTTCGTCGAGGAGGAGATAGATGCTGACGAGTAGACTTGATTACTCGTTTACCTTTCATACTCATACTTGTTGTTGCGAACTTATTATTGGACCATCCGACATGTGGATGGCTTGCCACTTGTGTGTATTACTTCATGAGTTTGTTATGTGACTGTTGAACTTTTATTCTTATGTTGCTTGTTATGTGTTTGCTTGTGATGTATTGTGCATGAAACATCTATGGGTATCTCATTCTTATCTATTTGAACAAACCACAGATGCCTCCCCGTCGCGCAAACCCCAACCCCAACAACATCACCCCAGAAATGCAGCAAATGATGAATGCGCAAACACAGCTTATGCAAATGATGACAACATTCATCCAGAACCAGAATAACAACAACCCCAACAACAACAACAATAATAACAACAACAACAACAACAACAACCCTCCGGGTTTTGATATGCTCACCAGATTTCTGCGACTAAGGCCAGCAAAATTTTCGGGGACAACTGATCCCATGGCAGCCAATGACTGGCTACGTTCTGTGAACAAAGACTTAGTGACAGTGGGCTGCACTGATGCTGAAAAAGTCAGGTTCGCAGCACATCTGTTGGAAGGACCAGCCGCCACATGGTGGGATAATTTCCAAATCACCACTCCCATTGATGAAGTGACATGGGACATATTTGAGGATGGGTTTCGCACCGCTCATATCTCATCCGGGATAATGAGTCTGAAAAAGAAGGAGTTTCACAACCTGAAACAGCGCCACCGCAGTGTGGCAGAATACATAGAAGAGTTCAACAATCTGGCGCGCTATGCACCGGATGAGGTTGATACTGATGCCAAGAGAAAGGAAAAGTTCTTGGAAGGCTTGAATGATGAGCTGAACCTACAGTTGTCTGTGGCATATGTTCCAACTTATCAGTCTTTGTGTGACAAGGCTGCTATTTTGGAAAGCAAAATGAAGCAAGTCGAGAGTAGGAAGAGGAAACACTCCGACAAACACAACTCGGGATCGTCTCACAAACGATCTCATTATGATGACAGTGGCAGCTCAGGATCCCATAAACATGGGAAATTCAACAAGCACCACAACCACAACCGTCATGACAACAAGCATCACCGTAGTCATGACAATGATAAGTACAAGAACCACAAGAGTGGACATAAGAGCCACCACAGTGGAAATGGTAGTGAAGTGGAAGTCAAGATGTTAAAAAGGACATCAACAAAGTTGAGTGCTTCAAATGCAAGAAGTGGGGCATTATGCTAATGAGTGCCACGAAAAGAAAGTTGAAGGACCTAATAAGCCAAATCCTTTCCAGAAGGACAAGTTAACCACATCAATGTGGAGGAGGTCTATGAGGAGCATGATGCCGTGGCTGGTAAGTTCAGACTCAATTCAATTTCAGCATTTGTACTCTTTGATACTGGTGCATCTCATTCATTCATATCAAAAGCATTCGTTGAAAGAAATGAACTACCGGTAGAAACCATTGGGTGTCCTATAAGAGTAAGTTCTCCGTGAGAAATGATAGTAAACTCAGGATGTCATGACTTAGTCATAGAGTTTGGAAAACATAAGTTTCCAGTGAACCTAATAATTCTGAATTCCCAAGGATTGGATGTAATTTTGGGAATGGATTGGATGGCTAAGTATGAAGGAGTATTAGACTGTGCGAATCGTACAGTTACACTCACAACCCCAGAAGGAAAAAAATAAAATTTAAGTCAAACTTTGAATCCAAAGGAAGTAAGCTGAATTCTCTTAAGGGGGTTAGCATGGACAGTGTGCCAATTGTGTGTGAGTATCCGGATGTGTTTCCGGAGGAATTACCAGGAATGCCACCAGATAGAGATGTGGAGTTTTTGATAGATTTGGTACCAGGTTCTGGACCAATAGCTAAGAGACCGTACAAAATGTCAGTTGATGAACTGAAAGAACTCAAGAAGCAGCTAGGATAACAGTTGCAAAAAGGGTTTATTCAACCAAGTTCTTCATCTTGGGGAGCCCCAGTATTGTTTGTGGAGAAAAAGGATAGAACACAAAGATTATGTATTGATTACCGATCTCTCAACGAGGTTACTATCAAGAACAAATATCCTTTACCAAGAATCAATGACTTGTTTGACCAGCTAGAAGGAGCATGTGTATTCTCAAAGATTGATCTTCGGTCAGGCTATTTTCAACTTAAGATAAGAGAGCAAGACATACCTAAGACAGCATTCACCACAAGGTATGGATTGTATGAGTACACTGTGATGCCTTTTGGTTTAACCAACGCTCCAGCATACTTCATGAATATGATGAACAAGGTGTTCATGGAGTTTCTTGACAAGTTTGTGGTCGTTTTCATCGATGATATCCTAGTCTACTCCAAGAGCAAGGAAGAACATGAAAGACACTTGCGCTTAATACTTGAAAAGTTAAGAGAGCATAAACTTTATGCCAAATTCAGCAAGTGTGAGTTCTGGTTAGAGAAAGTTGGATTTCTTGGTCATGTTATGACAAAGGATGGTGTTGCAGTGGATCCTGCTAAAGTTTCAGCTGTGACAGATTGGGAATCACCCAAGAATGTGAAGGAAGTTCGTAGTTTCCTTGGCTTAGCAGGTTACTACAGAATATTCATTGAAAATTTCTCGAAAGTTGCTAAGCCTATGACAGAATTGCTAAAGAAGGACAAGAAATTTGCTTGGACTAAAGGATGCGAAGTCAGCTTCCAAGAGTTGAAGAAGAGACTTGTGACAGCACCAGTTCTATGTCTGCCGGATTTGGAAAAGGATTTCCAAGTGTATTGTGATGATTCTCATCAAGGTTTGGGTGCCGTACTTATGCAAGATGGTAAAGTCGTAGCCTATGCTTCGAGACAACTCAAAACTCATGAAGTAAACTATCCTACTCATGATTTGGAGTTAGCCTCTGTCGTCCATGCACTCAAAACATGGAGACATTACCTTTTGGGTAAACGGTGTGAAGTGTTCACCGATCATAAGAGTTTGAAGTATATCTTCACCCAGAAGGAGATCAACATGAGACAAAGAAGATGGCTAGAACTTATCAAGGATTACGACTTAAGTTTGCAATACCACCCTAAAGCAAATGTAGTAGCCGATGCTTTAAGTCGTAAGACTTTTGTAAATGGTCTTACCAAAGGGAATTACCAGATGATCTATGTAAGCAATTCAAGGAACTGATTGAGATTGTACCGAAGGACATCTCATGTCATTAGATGTTCAACCCACTCTATTGGACAACATCCAAGAAGCTCAGAAGACCGATAAGGAAATTGAAAAGATCAAGGAAAATATTAGTCTAGGGAGGGCTAAGAGTTTCCGTATTGATGAACAAGGAACCTTATGGCACGGGAAACGTATATGTGTTCCACAAGACCCAGAGTTGCGGAAACTGATCTTACAAGAAGGTCACAACTCCCCGTATTCTATTCACCCAGGAAACACCAAGATGTACATGGATATGAAAGAAAGATTTTGGTGGAACAATCTCAAAAGGGACATCGCGAACATATTGCTTTATGTGATGTATGTAGTAGAGTCAAAGCGAGCACCAAAAACCAAAGGTTTGCTTCAACCAACGCCTATTCTCGAATGGAAGTGGGAAAATATTGGTATGGATTTCATTACCGGATTACCAAGGACCAGGTCAGGGTATGATTCCATATGGGTAGTAGTGGATCGCCTAACTAAAGTGGCTCATTTTATACCCGTGAAGACAACTTATACAAGTGCCAAGTTAGCAAAAATATACATGAGCAGAATCGTATGCCTTCACGGTGTGCCAAAGAGTATTGTGTCAGATAGAGGAACCCAGTTCACTTCTCACTTTTGGAGACAGCTTCATGAATCCTTAGGAACGAGATTGGAATTCAGTACTGCCTTTCATCCTCAAACACATGGTCAAACAGAGAGGACCAACCAAATTCTAGAAGACATGTTGAGAGCATGTGCTTTAGATTATGGAGCAAGTTGGGATGAAAGTTTACCCTACGCAGAGTTCTCTTACAACAATAGTCATCAAGTTAGTATTGGAATGGCACCATTTGAATTACTCTACGGAAGGAAGTGTACCACCCCATTGTTATGGAATGGTGTGGGAGAAAGAAGCCTTTTTGGACCTGATCTTATCAAAGACGCCGAAGAGAAAGTCAAATTGGTTAAGGACAGGTTGAAGATAGCACAGTCTCGACAGAAAAGCTACGCGGATTCTAAGCGTAGAGAAGTCACCTACGAAGTTGGGGATAGAGCTTATCTCAGAGTATCACCACTCCGTGGAGTGAAAATATTTGGAGTCAAGGGAAAATTGGCACCAAGATATGTTGGGCCATTCAAGATTCTAAGTCGTAAAGGAGAAGTTGCATACGAAGTTGAATTGACAGAATCTCTGTCAGCAGTCCATAACGTATTTCATGTGAGTCAGCTTAAGAAATGTCACCCAGAAATGGAAGAGTCTTCTTTGAAGGATACCATACCTTTGGAAGAAGTTCAGCTAGAAAGTGATCTCACTTATGAGGAAAAGCTCACAAGATTCTAGAGATCGCAGAAGAGTTACCAGGACCAAGACTATCAAGTTTTGTAAAGTGCAATGGAACCATCACTCCAAGAGGAAGCAACATGGGAAAGAGAAGATGATCTTGGAAAGACCACCTCACCTATTTGTTATTAACCCAATCTCGAGGGCGAGATTCATCTTAAGGGGGTTAGATTTGTAACATCCCAAAAATCATAGTTTCAAAACTCATTCACATCATCTTTGCATCATTTATCCATTTAGGGTTTTCTCAAAAACTATTTAGAAACAGATGTCTGAGCTATGATTTCATGTAAACAGATTATCTCAAATGGCCATCACCCTTTGAAATTTGAATGTTAGGTACTGGTTTACTTGCCTCCATTCATGGATAGATTAGGTGAAGTTTTAAACCCAAGTATCCAAAACTGGAAATGGTTTCAAAATCCTTCTTCAAACATTTGCAAATTAGATCAAGCCTCTGATTACTTTGAAACCCAAGCTTGACCATGCCTTACAAAGTAAACCATTTAGTTAATATGACTGTTATTTGAATCCACAAAACCCTGTAAAAAATCCCAAGGCAGATTGAATTCAAAAGGATTTGAATTCATATCAAATTCATACCAGAAATTGGAATTAGAAAAAGAAAAGGCTTAAACAATGGAAAAGGGCCGCGCGGCTAGAATCTGGCCCAGCAGCAGATCAAGCCCAGCAAGCCCACCCGGGATCTTTTGTTTCTTCTCTCACGCTGAAAGACGCTACAGTCACGGCTGACAAGCAGACCCCACCTACACTCTGCGCAGACCTCCGACAAGCGGGCCATCTCCACGCCGTCGTCTCCACCCGACGACTGCTCGTCCCCAATCAATGCGCCGCTTCTGTGTGTTAATCGCGCGTCAATTGAATCAATGGCCGAGTGATTCTCGCGCTTGACCAGGCTATATAAACCCCTCCGTCTCTTTTCCTCAAACCCCAAGCATAGAACGCCCAGTGCGCCAGATTTCTCTCTGCAACCCGCTGTCTCCGACGACCGGCGGATTCCGGTGAGCCTCGAGTTCCCCTCGGTCGTGATTCACGCTATCTTGTTCGTGAACCTCTGGCATCTTCGACACTCTCCGCTTGCCTTCGATGACCCATAGCTGCAACGCCGACGATCGGACCGCCACCGTCTTTCGCACGAACTCCGCGACCTCCTCCGTAAGTAGCCACCGCCTTGCCCTCCGATCGATACGCATAGAATCCTCATCGTCTTGCGCATCTGACAGTGTCCCTATTTTGGCTTAGCGCGACGAGGAACCTCGCCAACGTCGACGACTGACCGTGGCTGACGCATTCGCGAACTCCGGCGAGGAATCCCCGACGACCCCGTGCGCCCCTTCCCAAGCCATTGCCACCTTGAGCATCAGCAGCCTCCTGCGGTTCTGGTAAGCATCTCCTCCCTTCCCCGGGCGACCGAGAACGCCGGCACCGCCACCGACTGACGCGCCGCCGCCTGTCACCGCCGGTAGCGCCGCTCAATTTTGGTTAGGAGATTTTTAGCCGTTAGATCTGAATCCTACGCGTAGAAACACTTCACTTAACGAAGGGGTATGGACAGATCTGAGCCGTGCAGCGTTAATTAGATCCAACGGCACAGAAGGGTGATCCGGTGCGAACCGGTACGCGCCAGTAATAACGCGACGCGTGGCAAGGTTTAAATTAAAAACAGAATTTAAAACCTGATTTAGACTCAAACTTCAAATGCTCATAACTTTCAAATGCCACGTTAGATTTTTGCAAACTTTATACCGTTGGATTCAGTGAAACAAGGCCTTTCTGAATATCCAATTTGTTTAGCATGTAGTAACAGTTAAAATGATTTTATTTGTGGAACAAGTTTAGGGCTATTTTGGATATAGAATTATCTTTATAAAATTGTATTATGGCCAAATAAGTTTATTGGGCAAACTTGTGACATGTTATGTTTCTGTAGCCATGAACACACTTGGTAGAATTTTCAAAATTTAACACTTAGTAAATTCTTGCATGCATGCATTCATATTATTTTTGGTTGTATTTAATTGTGTGTAATTGTATGCTTTGATTTCTTGTGTAGATTTTGCTAGTGATTGTGATTGTGAAGAGTGCTACTCCACACTACCAAGGCAAGTGATATTTTCATGAATATTCCTATCCTAAGTTTTGTACTAGCATTAGTTATTTTTGCTAAAGTATTGCATGATATTTTTGCTTAGTGCTAAGATGGGAAATCCTAAGTAGAGTGAAATAGTAGAATTGCTAGGGAAGTTTTCCTAAGTTAGGTTACCATGTTTTGCCTAGCCTAGCTTATAGCAAACAAGGGTGGTGAACATCTATATAGTTTATGATAAAAATATTCTAAGTCAAGAGACTTATATTTTCTTAATAAAACAACTAAGACAAATGAACCTCCTGGGTGGAATGGAAAGATTGGGTTATGTTGAGTGGTTACACAAGGCCATGGACTTGGGTTGTGTATTTCACTTGTGGTATGCCACCTAGGCACAAAGGGATTTGGAGGCCAAGTGTTGAGAAAGCTTACAGTGCAACCACTTGGCAAAATGGGCTCTGCCATGATCATATAGGTTGCTAGAACTTAGTCATTTGGACAGTTGGTGGTAGATGGTATGATAGGTTGGAACGCGTCCATTTGACTAAGGAAAGGCTTCTGAAAGGTCCTGTCTTGGGAAACCAAGTCTGGTGGGAAAAGTGCACAACCTCTGCAGATGGAAAATCTAAGTACTTAGCCTTGTCCAAGGCAATGGACACTTTTGAGCATCAAGACATGGAAGCCACAAGAATCTCATCACTCCAACTTCTAAGTAAAAATTTGTCGGTGAACAAGGGTGAAGGACCCCAATGTCTATTGGTGGTTTCCTTGGGAATGTTTTGACAAAGAAGAACTTAGTGATTTCAACTAATAGGAAAAACTTATTTTCAAGCAAAGCAAGCCAAGCTACACTTAGCCAAAATGCATATAGCTTTATAGTCCACTTAAAATATACTAAGGTATCACTTGCCAATACTATTCCAAAGTATTGACCCTCTGTGGCTGTAACTTGTGATGTTGCAGGTTACTCCGATGATGAATAGGAGTCATAAGTCTACACTCAACATGCTTGCCTGTGGCACATGAAGATGAAGACCTGTGTTTATTTACTTATTCCTTAAACTCTTGTATTAGGGCTATGGCCATGAGTTGTAAAAGACTATGTTTTTATCTCTGGAATGAATGTAATAAACGACCTTTGTATCTGTGTACTTCATCTTAAACTGTGGATGCTAGCATTGATCCAGGGACTAGCATTGCAATCACAGGGATCCTATCCTTTATAAAGGAGGGGTCTAACACCGCTTCATCCCACCATCCGGCAAGATGCAAAGTACACAAAAAGCATTCGAAAACAAAAGCATCAACACCCACAAAACTATTGTATTCTACTCGTGCAACATATCTACACATAGAGTCGGCTCTAATACCACTGTAGGTGTTCGTATCATGGAAAACAAAAAAATCCATCGCACGAACACACAAAAGCCAAGACCTAATATATGAGATTGGTGCAATGAGTTTGTAGAGTACTAACCCTCGTAGATCCAAAGCGTTTAACGAGATCGTATTCTCGTGGTTAATTTAGTCGTTCAATTTTCGATCTCAAAATCGTGTAGATGATTCTTCCGACGCCATGTTCCAGCAGTGCTTCCGCAGTCGGTCACACATTCGGTACTCGATGAAGACCTTCCTCTCCCTTTTTCCAGCAGGCAGCGGAGGTTGTAGATCTCCTCACGATTCCAGCAGCACGACGGTGTAGTGGTGGAGGTGGAGGAGTAGATCCTGCAGGGCTTCACCTAAGCCGGAGTAGGTATGGTGGAGGAGAGAGGGCCTCGGCGGCTAATACGTCATAAACGTATCTATAACTTTTGATGCTCCATGCTTGTTTTGTATCAACTTTCTTATGTTTTGTCTACACTTTGAGGTATTTTTATACGTTTTCTGGAAATAACCTATTAACAAGATGCCGCGGTGCCAGTTGCCTGTTTTCTGCTATTTTTGGTTTCAGAAAAGCTAGTAAGGAAATATTCTCGGAATTGGACGAAACAAAAGCCAAAGTCAATATTTTACCCGACACAACACGGAGACCAAAGGGGAGACGAAGAGGATCCACGAGGCGGCCACACCATATGATGGCACGGCCAGGGGAACGCCACCAGGTGGTGTGGGGCCCTCGAGCATCCACCGACTTTTGCACTTTCGCCTATATCTATGTCTCCCTGAGACGAAAAACCTACCCAGATTATAAATCCACGAAAAGTTCCGCAGCGCTGCCACCACTGAAGAGGAGATTCGGGGGGATAGAAATCTCTATTCTAGCACCCTTCCAGGACGGGGAATTGCCCTCGGAGCCATCCCCATCGACTCCACCGCCATCTCCATCGCCTTTTCTGACTCCCATGATGAGGAGGGAGTAGTTCTCCCTCAAGGCTAAGGTCTCTACCGGTAGCTATGTGTTCAACTCTCTCTCTCTATGCATGATATTATTGTGATCATGAGCTTTGTAATAAGTATATCTACTCTGCTACTCAAGTGCTTTACTTAACCTCTGTTTATCCCCACGTGTGTGAAGTTGACAGTGTGCACACCGTGTGGCACTTAGGCTAAAGATTACATAAATACTTATCATGAGTTATAATTTGAGTTGGATGTCTCTATGAGTTTGTGGTGTTTGTTGGAACCATCTAGCGCTTGAGGTGACAATGGGGTTATCTAGATGGGTAATGCGAACTTTGAGGTGTGTTGTTATAGCCCTACATCATTCAACCGGAGAGTAGTTCAGAGTAGCATAATGAAGAGAAGATATTTCTATGAGAGTGTCCACTAGTGAAAGTATGATCCCTAGGCCTTGTTTCTAAGCATTGAAACACCATTTACAATCAGTCATGTTACATTTTTGCTTGCTGTCACTTTTATTTCAGCTTGCAATTACCACTTATAATCATCCATATTACTTGTATTTCACTATCTCTTCGCCGAACTAGTGCACATATACACCTGACAAGTGTATTGGGTGTGTTGGGGACACAAGATACTTCTTGTATCTTGATTGCAGGGTTGCTTGAGAGGCATACCTTTGACCTCTTCCTCCCTGAGTTCGATAAACCTTGGGTGATCCATTTAAGGGAAACTTGTTGTTGTTCTACAAACCTCTGCACTTGGAGGCCCAATAACTGTCTACAATAATAGAAGTGTGCGTAAACATCAGCTAGGGTTTAGGTGCAAGGGAGGAGGCTCCGGCTTGGGTTGTGGCTTGGAGGTCTAGGGCGCTGATGGCTTGGGGCAAGGCGGCGGCCTAGGATTTTGGGGCGGGGGGGTGGGGAACCCCCTCCCCTCCTTATATGGTGGGGAGAGGCGGCAAGGGTAGGCCGAATCCTCCCCCAACTCCCTCTTGGCCGACATCTTGGGGAGGGAGAGGGAAATCTCTCCCCTCTAGGTTTCCTCTCCTCCCTCCACTAGGTGACTTTCAATTTAGGATTTGACCTTTACAAACAATTGTTTGATCTAATCAAACTAGAGTTTGATTTCTCTATTCCTATTGCCTAGCCAAGTGTCCTAGCGTATGATGCAACCATTCCACATTGGTATGGCACATTCCAAGTACCCCTCCCCCGAGGTGGTGGACCTTCTAGAACATTCTAGAAGCTTTTGGTCAAAATACCGAAAACATTTCCAAATCCCCGGAATTGGACTTTCCTTATATACATCTTATTCTCCGGACCATTCCGGATCTCCTTGTGATGTCTTGGATCCAATCCGAGACTCCGAACAACATTCGATCTCCAACTCATTTTCCATATCTACTAAACAACATTGAATCCTTAAGTGTGTCTCCCTACGGTTCGTGAACTATGCAGACATGACCAAGACACTTCTTTGATCAATAACCAATAGAGGAATCTAGAAATTCATATGGCTCCCACATATTTCTACGATGACTTCATGATCGAAATGAACCATTTACATACGATATCAATTTCCCTTTGTCTCGTGATACTTTACTTATCCGAGGTTTGATCATTGGTATCTCTATACCTAGTTCAGCCGATAAGTACTCTTTACTCATTCTGTGATATGTTATCCTTTGTGACCTAGTCACATGCTTGCAAGCTAATTGGATGATATTCCACCGAGAGGGCCCAGAGTATATCTATCCGTCATATGGATGGACAAATCCCACTATTTATCCATGTGCCTCAACACATACTTTCAGAATACTCAATTCCACCTTTATAACCACCCAGTTATGAAGTGGTGTTTGGTATCATCAAAGTATCCATCCAGTGATGGATATTAACATGATCTCATGGTCGTAGGATTTAGGTTACTATGTATTTGAAATCTTATAGCAAACGAACTTGAAATGACTTGATCTTATGCTACGCTTAACTATAGGAGTGTGTCCATCACATAATTCTCCTAATGATATGACCTTGTTATTAATGACATCCAATGTCCATGATCGGGAAACCATGATCATCTATTTATTAACAAGCTAGTATGACAAGAGGCTTTACTAGGGACTCTTTTATAATTACAAAACACACAAGTATTAATTTTACGGTTAATACAATTATAGCATGGGATGCAAACATTCATCATAAACACAAAGATATAATAATAACAACTTTTATTATTGTCTCTTGGGAATATATCCATCAGATGATACTCACACTTTTATTTCAGAAGCCTATACATCTCAAGATGCTGACTATTGGAAGGAAGTTGTACCAAGAAAGATGGGGTCCATCTTAACTAATGGAACTTGGGAGGCCAATGAGCTTCCTTATGGGTGCAAACTTGTAGGATGTGACTGGGTTTTTAAGAAAAAGTTTAGACCTGACGGTTCTACTGGAAAGTACAAGACATGTCTTGTGGCCGAGGGTTATATCCAGAAAGAAGGTGGAGACTTTTTTGATACATATTCGCCTATAGCCAGATTGATCACTATTCGAGTATTACTATGCTTGGCTGCCACACATGTTCTTCTCGTTTATCAAATGGCCGTTAAGATACCTTTTCTAAATAGAGAACTGGATGAGAAAATTTATATGGATAAGGTTTAACAATGAGTTCTCGGACGACGACTTCTTCCCGGACGACAACAACCTCTTTAGTAACCTTAGTATGGGTGACAACACCAACGTTGTTGCAGCTGCTGCTCAGGCTACTCAAGCCGCACCATACGTGATCCTAATCTCTCTTGTTCAGGTCTTGCTAGTATTTATGTTTCTAGCGTTTGTAGTAGATGTGGTAGGATTATATTGTTTAATTGTGATATGTTCTTTTATTTTGTTAATCTGCATGATTAGTTTTAGTACTACTTGTATGATCATGTTTTTTGAATTAATTATTCAGATTAAATCATATGGATATTTGAATAATTAATGTGTATAAAATTATCCAATAACCAATGCATTGCTATCAATGGTTTGTGTTTGTACACAAAAACATCTTGAACAAGGAAATGAAAGGGACCTAGATAGATAGTACGTATCCTGATCAGATCAGATGAGATCCGATCAGATGCATGTGATCGATCATGCATTGCAGACTGCATACTAGCGTCCGCGCGGCGGGAGATGAGCACCAACACCAGCACCAGCACCAGCGCCACGGTGTTCCGCCTCCCTAGTGGCGGCGATTGGGCACCCACATGAGCGCGGGGACGAGGACGAGCAGCAGCAGCAGCAGCAGGGACATACCGACCAACGGCCAGAAGATGCTCTCCTGCACCACCTGCTGGCACCGAGGAGGCGGCGGTGACGGAGACAAGGCTCGGGCGAGGAACAGGATCAGGAGGAGAAGGAGGAGCAACACGAAGATGAGGTCCGTGGGCAAGATCTTGGTGGACGCTGCCTGTTGTAGAGCGGAGGCGGGCCTGGCGGCAGGGTGGTACTGGTACTGGTAGGGGTAGTCGCCATAGCCATAGCCCCCATAGCCGCCATTGATCGCCATAGTCTCGTCCTAGATGATGAGGTAAACCCTAATATGAAGAGGAGGGACGCTAAGGCAAAAGACGAAGGGAGGGAGGAGATCATCCTATATTTATATATACCTTTGCCATTCGTTCATTGTCGATTTCTTTCCAATGATAACATAACAGTAGAGAGGGTAGTCGGCAAAATATATATATTCAGCTCGTCCAGCCCTGCATGCTGCCCACCATAACTCTACGGGACAGCCCACTAAATAAACCAACCATTCATTACATGCCCAGCATCCTCTTTTCATCATCAAACCACCACAATCATCTTCACCAAAAATATGATTAAGGGGAAAATTCCCTTTCAATCTCCCCTTACATTAGTCGAGGTTTCATTGAGAGAATTCAGAAATATGGTCCTCTTGTGGATGAAAAAATCAAAAATGTTTCATGGTGTGACGGATGCATGTTACCATGTATAGGATCAGTTATAGTTAGTTAAAAAAAATCAGTTTTCTGTTCACCAGGTTAAAAAAAACTACAGGTTTATTGGCAGCCAAATTGTTGTCATCAATTGCTGGATTCTTGGTTCCGCGGGCTCTTAGAGCATCTCCACTCGGCTACCCAGGACGCTGATCCGGACGCCAAAATTTCATCCAGACACCAAAAGTCGGCTCGCTGCACTCAGGACCTGTTTTAGGCCGGATTTGGGTCAATTTTCGTCCGGACTACCCAGGCCGAACCCAGGTTCCAGGGTACGCCCTGAGAACGCCGGACGCAGCGAACTCGGCGAACAAAAACGAAGCGGCGCGTGGACCCGCCGAGTCGGCATCGGAAGCCGAGTCGTCGTCATCCTGGGAACCACGCGGCGACCGCCGGACATTAACTGTCCGTCGCGTCGGTCATGCGTCGCCAAATTGCGGCGTCACCGCCACCGCCGCCTCGGCTCCCGCGATAGACCGGCGGGCACTAACTTCCCGATGTTTCCCCTTTTCCCGCCCTCGCCTCTACACCCCTCCCACCCTCGCCGCCTACCTCGGCCTTTATAAGCCGTACCCCTCGCCGGAGATCTTCACACTCTCTCACAGCTCCCCCAGCCCACCAGCCTGAACTCCGGCGAACCCTCTCTCACAGCTTCCCTTCCCAGCCATGGCCGAGCGATACCCCGGCGACGGAGCGGCGGCGAACGGCTTCGGCCGGCGCACCCTCCAGGCTTGGGAGGCGCGCCTGCTCTGCGAGGCCGACTACATGGCGCCGCCGAACATGCGGACCCCTCCAGGATAGAAGCTAAGCGCCGGCGGCATCCCTATCCCGCCGGCGCCGACGCCGGAGGAGCTGCCGTACGAGATCCAAGAGTACATCGGCGCCATGGACGACCCCTCGACGCGGAGACGGCCCAGAGACGGGCGATGTCCAGACGCGCGCTCGCCTACCAGGGCGCCCCGCTCTTCGTCCTCTACGACGACGAGGAGGACGGCCCTTCCTACCAGCCGTGGAGGTGTGGCGACCCAGGCCAGGGGAGCTCCCGCTAGCACCAGCCGCCGAGCGACGACGACGACGACGGCGGCGGCGAGGATGATGGCCGGGCCGATCCCGGCTACACGGCGTTCTGTAGCAACTTTGGCATGTAGAACGGCGACGACACCGGCGAAGGCCCCGACGACGGCCTTTTTATTTTATTATGTACTACTTTATTTAAATTCGATGTAATCCGCCTATATTCGCCCATCTTAATGAAATTCGTCCATCTTTAATAAAATTTAGCCGAACGTGGAAACTCGGTCTGGATACGCAAGTGGAAAACTCGGCGTACCCATGCCGAAAGCTTGTTTCGTCCGTGAAAAAAAAAGGTTTCGCCTGGTTTCGCCCAACGAGTGGAGAGCTTCCTCTGGTTTTCTTTCGCGATATTGTGTTTTCAGTTTTGTCCTACATCTCAAACAACGAGGGGAATAGTCTTCTTGCATCCTTATTCGGGGTTATTTATTTACAACTAGGGTGTGTTTGGTAGCCTGGGTCATCACGTAAATGACTTTCCCACCTCGATATTCTCACCTCATACAAGCTGCACTAAGATTTTTTCGGTGTTTGGTAGCTTGTGTGTGTTCACCCATGTTCTGCCAAGACATTGTTTGGTAGCTCGCATGCATTGAGATAAGAGATAGGTCTGGTTTCACATAAGACCTTTATCGAAAAATTAATTGTAAACCAGGAGACAATGTTTTACATGAACACCTAAATAAAAAAATAAAAATCAAGGTGTCCTCTTCTTCCTAAACGATGGTCTGGCGCTGGGACTGGCCGCCGTGGAGTTCTAAACCGCGGATCTTGGGAACCCCGCCACCCGCCAGAGCTCGCCGCCCGCCCGCTAGGAGCTCGCTTGCCCGCCGAGCTAGATCTCGCGCCCGCCTCGGGAGCCTGCGCGTCTGAGATCTTGGGAACCCGTCGCCAGAGCTCACTCGCCTTGCTGAGCTGCCGATGCTAGATCTCGCGCCCGCCTGCCAGAGCTCGCGCCCGCAGGAGCTCGGCGCCTGCCACAGAGTCAAGCGCCACATGGGAGCTCGCCGCCATCTAGAGGAGAGCTGGGAGGGCCGGGAGGAGCTGGGGCGGAGGCAGGGCGGCGGCGCGGGAGAGAGAGAGAGAGAGAGAGAGAGAGAGAGAGAGAGAGAGAGAGAGAGAGAGAGAGAGGAAGAAATGAGAGGAGGAGGCGGGCGGGTGCAGGGGAGAGGGCCCACGCTGGGGAACTCAGCCGGGCTGAGGAGCGAAGCTCGATTTCAGCTTCTCTCCTCAGCCTGGCTGAGGAGGCTTTTTCGGGTGAAGTGGGCACTGCCGAGGTCATACGAGCCGGTCTAACAAACAACAAAAAGTGTGAAATGGTGGGATGAGATGAGATTTTCTGAGTTGAGCTAGTCTACCAAACACACCCTAAGCTCATCACGTCCATGCTAGAGTTTGTCGTTACAATCGTGCAGCGGAATTGAGATTGTGAGGAGGCAAATATAAGCATCTTAGTGTATAATTAGTAGTGAATCTAAACACACAAAGTTAGATACATTAGCTTCACAAGCGTAGCTAAAACATCTTATATTTTGAAATTGAGGGAGTAGTGAACTTCATCATGACATATATATATATATATATATATATATATATATATATATATATATATATATATATATATATATGTGTGTGTGCAGAAGCTTCAAGCGAAAAACATGCAACTCATCATCTTTTCAACAAAGATTGGGCCAGTGATTTCTCTCAGAGTTTGGGTATCCACATTCAGAAACCCGATGCCTTGCAGTAACGCCTGATAAGAGGAGATTCACTATCAACAGCCAAGAGCCGCCTCTGGTACTTCTGCTACATCTTCTTGCTCGGCGTACAGGCCCAAACCATGGTTCAGAAATAAATAAATAAACGACAGACTGCAATACAACCCAGAATGGATCAAATCACAAAATTTGCAAGCAGGAACAAATTTCTGCTCAAGGGAGCAAATCTCAAAGTGCAAGACACCATTTCCCATTCATTCACTGCCTAAATTTTCTGACAAAAGGGCTTTCGCCCTGGTTCATTACATTTGCCTAACTTTACATCATATATCTGTGACATTATTGTCTCATCAAACCAAGAATGAAACAAATGTGAGGTATCATAGCATTGCAAGCTCACAACCAAACCGGTGATCTTGGAACGGAATCTAAAGAATTGGTGTGTATCAGGACCGCCAATGCGGCGATCCGACACGAGACATAAAAAATCCGTCAGCAAACAGAACAATTCGGGGACACAAACAGCTAAAAACTTACTGCTTCCGACGCCCACCAAGGGTCCCTTGACCCATATAGGCTAACATTTACAAAGTTTCTTCTTAGCACTACAGCCAGTGCAAGCGAGATCTCCAAGTACCTGTGTGCTGCATGAGATTTGCCTTTGAAAACCAACCTCTAAGCAGAGAATAACAGCTTGTATAACACATTTTAAAACAGCTGTAGTGCGATCTTGAGCCTATTCTGCTTCCACTTTGGTAGCCATGAAAGCCTCCTTTGCCATGCCAAACTTCTCCCTGAACTCTGCCGAAGATAGATATGTCTGCAAATGTAATGGCATTAGAATGTTAGGTTTGAAGAGGATTAGATGCCTGTTATCCCTCGGAAAAAGAACAGCAGGATACCTCACGCCTTGCTTGGTCAATGTCTGTGGCAGGATTGGTGGAAGATGTCCTCAGACGATCATACGGATATACAGGAAGCCCTTCCTCATCTTCTGGCTGACCCTCCTTCACATCTTCCTGTATCGCCGGAGTTACAACTTGCCCGTCCTTCGCAGCAGGGGTACTGTCCTTGGTGTTCACTTCCGGTTTAGGTTTGCTTGCTTCAGATTGCGGTTTCTTTACATCAGGACTCGCTTCACATCAAAACAACATACAAGGTAAGTGAGCTATGTTTGCAGCGGTCAAACACCTTGCTGACAACTATATTAGCATACCTTTGATTGACTTTGGTATCAGGGCTTGTCTAGGCCGCTCGAACGATGCGGACATTGCAGCGATTGAAGCAGCTCTCTGGGGTGGCTTTACAGGATCAGGGGAGGACGACTTCGAGAATGGTTTCCTAGCGACTGGTGGAGGGGTTGATAGATTTCGCGCATTGGAATTCTCAAAGTTGGCAGCCAATGCATTGAATGCAGGTGACCTTCCTCTAACTCTTACTCGGTCAGGGCTGAAGGACGCGTGCTTCTCCGCTGGGATTTATCAGGCACACTTGATCTTCCGGTGTGTGATGATGTTGTCGGTCTTCTTTAGGTTTCTGCAAATTATGTAAGCAAGAGTTAACCTTACTCCAGGAGAAACAGTCCCTAAAAAACATACTCCAGGAGAAACAGCAATTGGCAAATGAGCTGATGAGAATGGATGCATGTGCCACCTGCTAATGCCGATTTGTTACCTGGTATGTTCATGCACAATATAAAGAGTCCATCAAATGCTCAAATTTTAAATCTAATGGTAGCATTCTTACGCTGGCATCTTTGTGGTCCGGACAAAAAAAAAAGTACTAGCAACAAATAGACATGTAAACATACAATACCAATGGCATCGCAAGGTTATCTCAATGAGTACCACCAATCGATAACCTTTCCTGTTACTAATGTTCCAGTGCAGAATGCTACAATAACTAGACATGCAGATGTAGTGAAGCTCACCTTTGATCACAAACATCTAATATAGCATATTAGCATGATGAGAGACAAGTTAGGAGGTTCCGTAGAAATTCAGAAGGTAAAGAATCTTACATCTCTTCTTGGTTTTACTCCATCCTTCAGTACAGACAGCCTCCTTTCAAATGAGTTACCACGCATCTGACACAATTTATAAGATAAAGCACGAGGTTAGCTCCTGAAGTTACATGGTAGAGAAAGCACACAAACCTACTAGGAAAAGACTTACGGCTGATTTTGCAGAGTCCCATGTGAAGAACCTGGTGAAATACTGGGGCTCGCTTCCTTCATTGATGACGTAAACTGGTGTTTCTCGTGATAAATTTTCCATTAGAATGTCAAGTTCTAGAAATTTCTGGCAGGAAAGAGAGATTTATGAATCCAACGTATAAACTAAAAAAGAAAATTTTCTTTACACAGAAAAAGCATGAAATTATCACATACCTCTCCAATGCTCAAAGCTTGTGCTCGTATTTTTGTGTCCACTTGTTGTCCAACCCATATGAAGACACATGAATGACAGTCCAAAATAAATACGTCCTCTGTCATCATATCATCTTGTGTGAAGTTGAATATCTCTCTAACCTGCAATATCAGGATACCACAATTATTTTTTCATCACATTATCTTATTGCCACCATAATACATATAAATTTAAGATTAACTCACCTTAAGCACGCCTTCATTACCCCGAGGTTATGCCAGAGAATATAGATTCAAAAGGAGAAAACAGATAAGTAAAGCACATACTAAATGATAAGGAGTAGCAGATAAAATGGATGTAAGAAATCTTATAATCTCTTTCTTACCTTTTGAAAAAGTACAACAGAACAAATGAGCGTCACTTTCTTGATCCCTCGCAATCTTCTGGCTGGAGTACTCAGATTTGATTCCGAGTAACTTCCAAAACTGATCATATTCTGATCCTTCCTTGAGCATTCTTGACTGGAGATTTGGCTGCACATGATACAATGGTTGAAATGATTGGAAACATTCAGTTGTATACTTGTATCGTATTGATAGTGTAGGGCAATCAGATCTGAAACATGCAAACGAAAAGTACAAACATACAGTATCACAAAAACATCTATTTAGGGTCATCACCTAAGTTGACCCGATATAACTAGGAGGCAGATATGTCAGGTGGTTGATATTTACTGCAATAACTATGTGCACTTCTATGACATGCTATAGAACAGTGCATATTGCACACATCCCGTATGCTTGATTCAACGGTGCACAGGGAGCAGATGTAGAAGAAGTACTAAAAATCAGAAAACATGATTTATATTATATATGAATCTCTGCATCATCATCTTGTTACAACATGACAGAGATGGTTGCAGTGACCATATTAGTTCGAAAAATGGTAAGCTGCACTGATGACCATGAACATAGAAGCTAGATACGACTGGGAAATAAAAAGGGATGAGGTGTCACTGAACTGTCATATTGAAAATAAGTCGATCAAGATGATGTGGCAACATAACATAATTTCACATGAAATGATTATATTGAAGGGCATTCCTCATAATTTGTACCTTGATCACATCTAGCTGCCTCTCAGCAAGATCTTGGTCCACTGACGAGCTTAGGTTCCCAATCCAAGTAAATACTGTATCTCCATCATGTAGTATGTAACAATAGGAAGAGTTCAGGGATGGTGCAGCCTGGTAAAAAGTACCGTATCATACTTAGAACATGTGGTACAAATACGTGGTCATAACATGCGAATAATGCCCTGTGCAGTGAACCTAGATTATAGAACAGAAATTACCGTATCAACTTGAATTGCTTGCATATTATCTGGTCCTGATCCTTGAACCCGGAAGAGTGCAACCCCATTTTCTGAATATGTATCATCCTGAATGCCATTTTCTGAGACAAACTTCTTATACCCAGTACTAGCACCACCCTGTATTATTGAGTTTTGCAAAAAAAAAAGTAACATAAAGGTCCAGAGTAAGAAGATACGTCCAACAAGAAATAGGACAGTGAAGCTTAACCAAACAAAGTAAAGGCTGACCTTGAATATAACCAAATTCTGAAATATTGGGAAAAACTCAATGGGCTCCTTTCCTTCATAAAGGCGAACCTGTGATAACAGGAGAATATTGAGGGTGAGATAGTCAAGAAACATCTTACAGATCTTTCAGCTTCAAATAAAACTGTTTTTTTTTACCAGAGCTGCCTGGAATTTTAGAGACTCGATCATATTATTAGCAAGTGAAGTGGCTGCAGTCCTCTCCTCCTGTCCTCACAAAAAAACCAAGCGATTAGATAATCATTCTACAGCATGAGAGCTTCCGGCTAGAGCTAGAAATGTGGCACCCGCATATATTCTTATTAATCTAAGGCTTTTTCTCCATAAGGGCAGAAGAATGCTAAATACTTTCGCACTTATAACAACGCAAAGGCATCGTGACATTGCTGGTGCAGTACTAGTTTGTACAGCATGAAGAAAAATATCCAAAAAAGAACAATGTTTGCTGTCATGAATCTACTACATTACTATACAGTGAAGTACAGAGAGAAAAATAACTTGGGAGGCAAGATAACTCATAATTCCCTCCCCTTAATCAGTCATCTATCTAGTACATTTGCATGACAATTATACATTACTGTTATTTCAGAAACATGCTACTACAAAAGATAGTAAAGGGAATTTACCTGAATACTCTTTTTTCCAAACCAAGTACCGATAAGGCATTCCTCCCCATCATCACCAGGGTAGCTATATTGGAAGATATAGCAATCTCCACTGTAGAATTTGCATTGTTCGGAGAATGAAAGGAAAGTCTTTTCACTGTCATTTACACGCCATACCTGTAAGACTCACGCAAGTTCAGATTCTATACGTCGAAATGAAATTTTAGCAA
Source organism: Avena longiglumis (assembly GCA_030063025.1). Lineage (NCBI taxonomy): Eukaryota > Viridiplantae > Streptophyta > Magnoliopsida > Poales > Poaceae > Avena > Avena longiglumis. The sequence goes on from CP125973.1 coordinate 45,288,178, forward strand.
CAATCTTGTCCGAGGGTACAAAGTGTTTTCTCACAACAGTTCAACAAACAACAGTGTGACAGCAATAACTGTGTTTGGTCTGGTTGCAAAATCATTAGCAAGAAAGGAAACTAAACAGACCTGTAAGTTTCCTGTGCAGTCAATCTGAGGCAGAGGCTCTTCCTTCACAGGAGCAGCTTTTGCTGTAACCTTAGCATTAAATCCTTGCCGTTTAAGAAGGGCTGTAAAAGGAAATTATGTATCAGGAACTTTCGATAGTGATAGAGAAAATAAAAAATATAATCCACAGCAAATAACAAACAATAACCATCAATGCCAACCTGCAACTTTTCCTCTACTCTCGTCTGACACAATTGCCTCAGCTTTCTTGGGCCATTTACTAAACTGTGATCGGAATATGACTGTCTCAAATCCTTCCATGAGACGAGTAATGTGAGAGTTTGGTCGATTTCCTTCACGGAGTAATTCCTATAAAAGTGGTAATACACACACCATAATGGCAAAGTGAATAACTGGCCACTGAAATAATCAAATTACCAAAGCAACAGGTGACTACATTTCCATAAGCAAAATATTTGGTTCCTCACCATAGTGATGGCTCGTCTAACGTTACATAAATTGTGGTAATCAATTAATCTTTCCATGAAGCAGACATTTCAAATCATGTACGGCATGACAGCAATTTGAGCTGCCATCAACCATCAAATTTATTGAGGCCAGAATCAGAAATAAGAAAATCTTACCTCAGCGGCCAATCCTGCTCGTTTCCTATCTTCGAGCGCTGTTTCTCTACCCATCCAGACATAAATTTCGGATCCACAGTCCAGAAGGTAGCATTTTGTTGAATCTAGCAGAGCTTTCGTTAGAGCCTCACAATCCACAGAAACTGTTTGACCCTTATTGACACTGACAACAAAAAAAATGTTGTCAGAAAGGAAAAGCAGATATGCAACACAACCACATATTTTGAAGATAACGCATTTACTGTAGAAATAATTTAAATTCCGTAAAATTTATCTCCTGTGATATATTACCAGAGCAGCTTCGGAGGGACAGCAGTATCTATTCCATTAAGCTCAGCAAAGGTCTTTCTTGGCAAAGGAGCAAATCCACCGAAGAGGCCCCAGAATTCACCAGCATCAGCGTCTGCCATCAACTTGCCATCCTCTGTTTGAAAGAATAAATTATATTCTGGAAGAGAAAAGAATTTTTCCATTTAAAGCATTATCTCAAAAGTGAACTTACCAACTGCAGCTACATCACATTTGCCTTCATGGTTGGTGTCTTTGAGATATTGCACAACCTGAAGGGCTTTAGCCCTCTCCTGAATACTGGAATTCGATCCATTGAATTGGAAAATCTTGGACTCGGTATCTAAAATGAATATGTCTTCATGGTTGAGTGATGATCGTGCAAAAGGAACCTGTTGGGAAAACGAGCAATGTGACATGCATGCTTGGTAGCTAATACCATGAAAGGACAGAGTGACAAAATACACTGAAAAAAAATGACAGGGAACACAGGAAAAGGTATTCACCTCTTTGACATGGACTGTATGCTTTCCTCTGCAGACAAATAATCGTGTTACATGCTCCCGTGCATTGACTTCAGCATGCCTGAAACCAGATGCAACTCCACCTTCCTCTGGTATAATACATGGTTTAAAGTATGAAAGAAATTTCTCAGTCTCATTTCCCTGTACTTCACGGTATTGAACACCACGTCCACCAAGCGCAGCATCCAGCTCCACAGTCTTGATTGCAGCTGTACCAGCCTCATCCTGTTCATTAGTTAAATGCAGCAAGTAAGATTGCTATCTCATTAGCTAGGCTATGGACAAAAAGGATGACAGCTTAAATTGTAATAGCAAACCTGGCTGGTATCTTTACCAAGCCAATAGTGGATATCCTGCCGGAAAGAACCATTTTTAAGGGAAGATGTCTGTTCCAATGGAAAAAAAAATATTAATCTCACAAGTAATTCGATGATAAAATAAATAAATTTCAGATAATTGCACTACCACTAGCATTTCAAACATAATTCCTAGGGGATAGCATATCTCCACTATGGTGATGACATGAGAATCAGCATTTTTATGTCGCATAAACAACATGCGGAAAGAATAAAAAACAGAAGAAGAAATAATTCCTTCAAGTATAAAAGATTTCATCATTATGGTACGGACTTAGGTGCACCTAGAATACAATGTAAAAAGGGTAAGAGTACCTTGAGTATTATGTAGGAATCTCCTGTGAAAAACTTGCCATGTGATTCTCTGGGAACAGGAACCGCTTGCAACTTTTCAATCCGCCATATTTCAAGTCCGCTGAGGGTTGTTAAGAATAACTATAGCAAGATAACAAGCAGCAGTATACAAGGAATGTAAGCGATTTCACTACAATGCTGGCCTAATATGTTGACTTACTTTCAGTGCATTTTCATTCATGAGATGTGTAGCTGGACTATGTTTACCAAGAATTCCCTAATGGGCATGCATGAACAATTGTGTGTGGCAGTAATATGATATTCGTAGGATAGAAGAACAATATAGGAAAGATAAAATGAGCAATTGAAGGATACTCCTTTTGACCAGCTCCTTGAAATGCAGGATCCACGTCCCTCATCGAAACGGCCATGGATTTTGGCGGACTAGTCTTGAGTGACTTTTGCTTCAAGAGCGAAGAGAAGGTGTGCTGAAAGCCCATGAATAAGTTGGTTCAGATTCCATTTGCAGCGACAAAGGCTTTGCAGGTCAAGGCAAGCACACATTTGTTGGAGCAGAATATACATTACATTAGGAAGTAAAAAACATAGACAGGATAAACATGAGATGGTCACACAAATGTTTGTTTCCTAGTCAAACAGTTGAGTGATAGAAACACAAGAGCAAGAGGTGGTTCAAGCGGGAGTCCGAATCGGTTGCGGCGAGAAGAAGACAAAGATGATTCGATGGGACTCCCCCCGAATAGCAGAACCGAGGCCGAATTATACTACAGTAGTATATTATATGAAAGGAAAACACAAGACAGAGTGAAAATATTGAGAGAGAGGAAGAAATATGCTGTTATAGGTTGTGAGGCAGAATCATCGAAAATAGCAGAAAGGATGAGACAAACGGTCCACTTCCCCCAGCTGACTAGTACTAGTACTAGGATACAAAACCGACCAGAATCCAGAGGGAGCAACGGAGACCACACACATGATCCCGATCGAAACTCGAGAAACAGGGTGACGGAGGCGGCGGCGGATCTAGGCCCCTCCCCCCAGAGATTCCCGATGGATGCTTTCCAACGGGGGGTTTAATAATATTAACTGGGTAAGAAGAGAATTAATGACTGGCATGAAGGAAGAAGACGGGCTAGCTCGTAGCTCGAGGTGGGGCCCGCCTAGTGAGCGGCGAGCGGCAGCAAGGGAGAGAGATTCAGAGCAGGCGGAAGGTAGATGAGGGTGGGCAATGAGATCCCGGAGTTGTGTTGACCCGACGGAATCGTCGTACCTTGGTGGCGGAGCCCGGCGGCGGCGGCGGGGCGGCGGCCATGGCTCAGATCGGCCCCCAGCGCGAGCAGCAGCTGGAGCAGGCAGGCAGGCAGGAAGGCAACTCCCCAAGGCCGCAGCGATGGCGATGGCGATGGCGACCGACCAAGTTAACCACCCCCACCCGCACCCGCCGTTGAACAAAAACAAATCTCCTACTACCCCATTTCATAAAAAATTAGAGAGGAGGAGGTGAGGATTTGGTCGCACGCACGCACGCACACGCACCTGGATCAATCGGAGTTGCTGTCTGTCGCCGTTAGCGCGCCTGCTGGAGTTGGGTTTGGGTTCACCCCGTCAAGGAAACCGCGCGGACATGGGGTAAGAGACCACGCGGCCGCCGACCGACCGCCCGCACGGGAGGGAGGGAAGGAGGGAGGGTGGCCAATTATTGGGGGCGGTGCGAGGGAGAGGGCGTGGTCGCCTCCCACTACGGCAGGGCAGGGCAGAGGACGACGACGAGGTGAGGTGGGGTGGGGTGGGGGGTGGGGTGGCTGGAGCTGCAGCTGGAGTTGGAGGCGCAGCCGATATATTGAACTCTTTTCTTTTCCCACACAAGAAGAAAGAAAATACTACCGTAGTATTAGATCCAAAGCTGCTGCCACCCTGTATATACAGCCGTAGATGATAGTGGAAGACAGAACAGAATGGGGTTGGTAGGTACTGTATATACTTACAAACCTACTAAGGCTGCTTGTTTTTTTATTAGTAAAAAAATAAAAGGTTTTTATTTAATAATATATACAGGAAATGTGGTGTATATATGTTGTCAAATTTTCAAAGACCAAATATTTTGGAGCCATCTCGCCCTATGTCTCCTTTATCGAGGTTTGTATTCCGCCAGCCATTATTATGGTATGGCGCGGAAACAATCATGTGGCCGCGGCTAGTCATACGCAATTTGTAGGTTGCTCGACCGGTGATAACCAATGTATGTAAGTATTTAATACGGATACATGGATAACGCTTGGACTCCACGCGCCAACGCAAAACTTACCGCCCTACCACATTATGTACACATGGCGCGAAAACTGGCCAATGTCGTTTCCATAAAATTTTGAAATTTTAACTTGTTTAGGATGAAATCGCCATTAATTGACCCACATTCGAACACCACTTTACGGTTGTGCCCCTCTCTCATGGACTTTTCGCATATATGTGCCCTGCCCCCATGGTCAAGCTGGATATTTCCTAGATCACATGATTATGTAACCCAAGAGGTTGGTACAAATGAAAGTAAAAGAGTACAAAAGCTACTCGAAAGGCAAGTTTTACTATAATGTGAAACTGCGGTGAGAGAACGTGGTTGAAAGGACATGTGCATCCATGTGTGGTTTTGGTAGATTATTAACAAATCTCTATGGACTATGCATTGGGTTATACTTGTAGGGATTTTCATAGGCAATGCTTGAACCATATGTTGGCTTTAAGGTTGAAAGAAGAAGAAAATGAAGAAGGATAAGCAATCACCATGGAGATATTCTAGGTGTGATGGTCATAGAGAGAAGATATAAGGTTGATCAAGAAAAACTTCAAAGAGTAGATTCGAGTGAATCAACATAGAAAGAAGAGCTTAAACTTTTTAAATAATAAAACTCCCATTATCAAAAAAAAATGAAGTGCAAGTTCAAGATGAGCCATCTCAAGAATATCATATGCTTGAATCTTGTCATCCATATGGTGATCATGGATATGTGAAGACATGCCCAAAGAAGGGTCTCTCCTATAGTGGATTATGGGGAGAAGTCGCAAGACTTCACCAAGAAACTGCAATCAAGAAATGTGCTCCAACTTAAGGAGATCAAGATCGTCATCATCAAGCTCAAGTGGAATGCGCAAGGCAAAGGTATGATCTTGATATGTTTTCTGTTTTACCAGTCTCTTCTTGTTTGTTGGGAGACCGTGTTATAGACCATGGAAGGAAGAACGTGTTGGTACAAAGCTAAGATATCTTGTTTCTGTAAAAGTTAGGAGAGGAAATGTGGTGTATATATGTTGTCAAAGTTTCAAAGGTTTTCAGTCCACAAATATGGAGAAATGAGAGGGCTCTCCATGTATCCTTTATTGTGGTATGTCAATTACCAATTGCATTGCCAGTGCTGACATAGGCCGCATTCCCGCGGCATTTCTTATGCGCTTGATTCCACTAGCCCTCATGGTAGACGTGAAAACAAGATGACTGTCCATGCCAGTTTACTATTTAGATATTCATTACATGGCTAGTCAGAAGCAATATGTAGGTTTCTTGACCGGTGATGACCAACTTATGCAAGTATTTAATACGGATACATGTATAATGTTTGGACTCCGGACAACAAAATAAAACTTACCACGCTGCAATTATGGGTATATGTTCCACCTTCTATACACATGGCGCAAAATCTCTATGGACTATGCATTGGGTTATACTTGTAGGGATTTTTATAGGCAATGTTTGAACCATATATTGGCTTTAAGTTTGAAAGAAGAAGAAAATGAAGAAGGATAAGCAATCACCATGGTCATAGAGAAGAAGATATAAGGTTGATCAAGACAAACTTCAAAGAGTATATTTGAGTGAATCAACATAGAAAGAAGAGCTCAAACCTTTTAAATAATAAAGAGATCATTATAAAATAAAAATAAAATAAATGAAGTGCAAGTTCAAGATGAGCCATCTCAAGAAGATCATATGCTTGAATCTTATCATTTTTTTGGAACCAAGTGACCATAGGGGAAAACCGATGGTGTAATTTTTTATTAATTATATTGACAAAGTTTACAAGAGAGGGGAGACAAATAAGGTAAGATTACATCAAGAACGAAAAAATGGAAGTCCAAGGAGAGAAACATAATGTAACATCCCAGCATTTAGGAACCTAACGAAGGGTAGATTTAGGATTATGTATAGTTGCATGCATCTATTTGTGAAAAAGCGGGTAAAATTTTCGCCAAATAACAACTTAAGTGATCAATGTTTATTTCTTACTTTAAGATTAGGTTTAGACTTAAAGTAGGATTGTTATAAACTTTGATGTGATCTTAAAAGAATTATGTGGGTTTTGAAAGGGGTTTGAATTTAAAAACTTAAGTGTTTGAATAATAATTTAAATAATTTAGATATAAGATTTGAATCTTAAATTAATTAAGATATAGGTAGTGTAACTTAAATCTCAAAACAATAGAAGTTATGAAATTCATTTTCACATTATAAAGACATAAACAAGTTACAATAGAATAAAGAATAAGAATCTTCTTTATTAATAATAACATAATCTTTATTACAATTGAATAAACTAAAGATTACATGAACTATAAAAAAAATACAAAAGATTAAGAAAATTACATCTACTAACTATCCTATATCTGGAACCTAAACTAAATCTTCATCTTTATCTTTGAACCTGCAAAACAAGGATTAAACAGAAATAAAACAGGATTAGTGTTTGTATGTATTTCTCTCAGATATGTCAGTGAGGTGCACTTGACAATCTCATCATTGAGAAATGTTAAAGAGGGGCAAGTTTCAGCAATATGAAAGATTTCATCTTCCACAAATTCACAGCCAGAATGCAAAGGACAACCAAAAGGGATCAGTTCACCAGCCAAGGTAAAAGTAGATTGGTAACAGTAAGATCAATTTTTCTGAACCTATCCATATGTGCATAGCAGGCACACAAGCTGCACACACACAAGCATGCAAGGATGTGCTGTCGACTGCACAAGCACAGCCAGATCAAACAAAACCAGAGCACAGCCGTGGGGAAGCACCCCAGTGCATTACCACACCACACCACAGCACAGCCAGGGTGAACAACAAGTAAACCAAGAACAGCAGCCAAACCAAACCACCAGATTAACCCAAACATCACCAAAATGGTGACATAAGGAGGGGGATGAATCAGGTGGACAGCAAGGCCAAGCACAGGAGCTAGGAGGAGCAGGCTAGCTCCAGATCAAGCTGTAAGTCCAAAGAAACCAGATCAAGATCATCACCAACTTACTCCACAAATATCAGCTTTTGTGGTGAGTTTCATAAAACCTTCACATGATCTAATCATCTTATTTAGAGAAAGGCATGTGTTGCTTTACAAAACAAACCCTCAGAAGACACCCAAGTGGGGTGAATCCATCATAGGGATTTCTGAAAATATAAAAGCCAACAGCAAGGTACCAGAATCCAACCAGAGCTCAGAGCAACATCCTTGCTCTGGTTGTTAAACCATATTCTACAATTCAAGCATATATATATACCTATGATCTATTTCTAGGCACATCTCTAAAGGAAGAGTAGCACCTTAGAAATAAATCTTTGGGATCCATAGATTGATCAAGCTCACTCTCATTTTTCCAAGCCATGATTCAATAAATAATAGCTGGTACTACTACCAGGACTATCTAGATAAACCAACTAGATAAGATTTGAATCCCTAAGCCTCAGACCAACATCATTGGTCATAGGGAATTCAGATATGAGCATCTCTAGTTTTCAAAGCCAAGATTGTCTTAAGCATCAACTAACCAAATACATGATTTAGAATTAAACTTGTGTGCCATACATGATGGTGTCACAAGAACAACTCATTATGAATCAGGAAAAGCAGTAAATCATCCTAGATTCAGAAAATCAACTAACTAATCATTTTCCTGTTACAAACAGGAATCATAACTAAAATATTCTTATAATACACTTCACTGTTTGAGATCACGATGATCTCAACCCACATGTTAATTTCCAAGCTTACAGCACTAGGACAGTAGCTGTATCTTATCATAATCATGACCATGAATCAAATAAATAGTGGAAAGCTATCAGATCATTAGCTTTACCAAGCATGGTTCTCATACAACCACATCATCTGAATCAGATGCAATCCAAGCATCAAATTATCCAGAAAGCCACCAGAAACACCATACATCAGATTAACCAACAAGCCTCAGGCCAATAAGTATTCAGTATGGGTACAGACCATCTAAACATGAATCAATTCCTCAAGTGCATGAACAAGCACATCACAGAAACCCTAAAGGGATAATCATCCTAATCTGAATCAGACAGTAGCCAGGGAGGACACTGCTAACATCTAGCATCGAATCAACAAGCACAGAGAACATCAGGAGAGGGGAATCAACTCACCATAGGTCCTCGCTGAAGGATAGAAGAGGAAGCAGAGGGGCCGACGGCCATGGCGGCACGGGGAGCACCCTAGAGGCCGCAACCGACGGCGCCACAAAGAACGACCCTGATCACGCCTGGAGGTGCAGAGCATCAGCTCAACGCACGACGACCACGACCGCACTTGAATCCATGCCAATCCCCAAACCCTAGGGTTCGGGACAGCATCGATCCATCGCAGAAGAGCTCTAGGCTCGAATCCAATCGGATAGAATGAACGAGCGTCGACGACAACCCCCTACTACACCACGACGGCGACCAGAACGGCCAACGGCGGCAGGAATCGCCGGTGGCAGCATCGTCGGCCACGGGGTCGGGTCAGAGGAGGAGAAGATGAACTCGAGAGAGAGAGAGAGAGAGAGAGAGAGAGAGAGAGAGAGGCGGTGAGGAACGGGCCGAGTTGGGCCAGACCCTTCGGGGTGGCTCTTTTGTCTAATACTAGTGGGCCAACAGGGCCCAATAAAAACAACCAGCCCAGAAACAATTTCAGGCCTGTTTTAATAAAAAGAAAAAGACCAAAATACCCTTGGACTTAATAAAATCCTAGAAAATAAAATAATAATCCAAAAAATTTAAATAAAATATTTTTGGATTCACAATAATCGATGTCCTCGTCGATCAACCACAAGTCAGGAACGTCCCCTCTTGGCACACGTCTATGCGTCCAGTGCCGGCATATTGCCATGCCGTGTACACTTCGGGCCACACGCGTCATGCTACACATGCCCGCCACTGACCCGCACATGCCCATGTAACCGCGAGGGTCGACTCTGATACCACTTGTAACACCCCTGGTCACTCCGGACCGACGACTGTCACTTCTGGCAGTCCAATAAGATCTCTAGACTAACTCCACAAACCAACACTAGTCTTTTCTACACACTTTGTCCTCACTCATGCGCACCCGGTATTCACTTTTCGGTTGGTCACCCATCCTAGAATCGCTCTAGGCCAAGCACGCTTAACCTTAGAGTTCTTTTTGGATGAGCTTCCGGAAAAGAAGTTGCAACTTGTTGGTATGGGTTTCCTATCAATACTATTGAGCCATGCCCCAGGGCTCACATGGCGCAAAATACTGGCCAATATCGGTTCGATGAAAAATCAAAATTTAAGTTGTATAGAGTGAAATTGTCATTAATTGTCCCACATCCGAACACAAATTTATGGTTGTCCCCCTCCCTCGCGGAATTTTGTCCCGATGGTCAAATGAAGGAAAGATTCCTAAAGAGGACAAAATTTAGGCATGACACGTTTTACTATATAATAATCCAAAGCAAAGGGACGCCACACCGTTATATTCTGTCCACCCACACGGTTGACCTGGATATAGCATAGACGATGCAAGGAGGGGTTGTACAAAGTGTAGCTTGCCAACAAAACACAAAATTTCAAAGATCAAAGGCAGCTTTTTTTTGTAAAAAATTGTTAGACGAAATGCGATTTCGATTGACAACTGACCACTGGTAGAAAAGGGCTCATGCGTCTCGGTTGGTAAGGGCCATTAGTCCCGGTTGCCCAACCGGGACGGGGCAATCGGGACTAAAGCCCCAACCTTTAGTCCCGGTTGCCCCACCAACCGGGACAAATGGGGGCACACGTGGCGGCATCAGCGCGCGAGGGGGGTGGAGAGATTTGGCCCATTTCTCTGCCGCGGCAGAGAATTCATTTTGGCATATTTTGTTGCCGCGGCAGCATTTTCGCCACTTTTTGTGCCGCGGCAGAGAATTCATTTAGGTTGTTTTATTGTTTATTTAGTGTTTTGCACTTATCAATGAAGGAACCTTATATTACACAAGATCATCATGACAATATTACATTCAATACACAGATCGAGTTCATGCACTACATACAAAAGTTGCTATTCGATGCTACCGGCCAATTTCTTGAAAGTTGCTATTTTTATAATTCATATTGTCTATACACAGCCGAGTAGTATTCCCCTTGTGTGTTTAGGACTTCTGCATCCAAGAATCCCGCCAATTCCTCCTGTATTGCTCGTATGCGATCCTTTGGCAGAAGACCGTCCCGTAGACGTTCGATCTGATTTAAAAAAGGAGTCAGCCTATATGAATATGAAACTAAACACAATTTGATTGTAATTAAAAACTATAGAAATTGTTTACGTACGTGGAGTTGCTCTAAATTCCTGCCCTTCTCATCGCACGTCACGGATGAACTCGCATACATAGTATCCACATAGATTGTTACCTGGTCCTGCGTGGCACTTTACGACAACAGAGTTCAATCAAAATAATAATCAAGCATGATAATAACTGTATCAAAACTAGAATCAAAGAGATGCGCGGATATAGCTAGTGGTGCTTACATCTAGTGGTTGAAATGTAAGCTCCTCTTTCCAAACACCCCTAGCCTTCTTGGTGAACCGTTTCCAAGCGCTGCCCGGCGTAGAAAACGAATAAAATAAGTTATTAAGTACTTGATATCATAAAATTCACGAACGTTGCCGATATAGTGTCGTAATGATTAGAATTACCGCTGGAGAAGTATCTGCATGTCCTTCCACGTGGCTCTGGCCAAACCTTTAGTCCCGGTTGGTGGCTCCAACCGGGACGCATGCCCCCTTACCAACCGGGACCCATGCCCCCTGGCCCCATGCCCGCTCCAACCGGGACGCGTGCCAGTATTAGTCCCGGTTGGTGGCGCAACCGGGACTAATGCTCCGAGGGGTCGCGAATCGGATGGCCCTTTTTCCTCTAGTGGACGGTTTCTCTATGTCTCCTTTATCAAGGTCCAGGGATTTTGAATTGGATTGTCTGTGCCGGTGCATGCCGTAGCAATGACGTATTCCAGAGGCATTTGTCTTGTGATTCATATTCTGCTAGCCATTATGGTATGACGTGAAAAACAGGATGATAGTCGATATTGGCATAGTATTTGGATTTCTGTTACGCGGCTAGTCAGAAGCAATTTCTAAGTAGTTCAACCAGCGATGACCAACTTATGAAAGTATTCAATGTGGATACATGGATAATTCTCCGACTCCCTATAATAATAAAACACTTATGCGCTTCAACTTGGGACATATCACCCACCTTCTATATAATTGGCATGAAAACTAGCTCATGCATATTCATTTAAATTTTGAATTTTGTAGTTGTATAGGGTGAAATCGCCATTCAATGTCCCACCAATTCACATTTGTGCCCATCGCTCGCATTTGTTTCACATATATCTGGTATGTCCTTGTGATCATGGCTATGTGAAGGGCATTGCCCAAAGAAGAGGTTCTCCCATAGTGGAGTATGGGGAGCAATTCACAATACTTTACCAAACAAGCGCAATCAAGAAACATGCATGTTCCTACTTAAGGAGATCAAAATTCTCACACTACTAGGGAAATGTTTATCCATGGGTTGAGACCTAATGGCGCATGGGTAGAAGTGTGCGCCATAGGTAAATAGCTGTGGCGTACGTAGGAGGCATGCCAGATAAGCCAACAATTCGTGGCGTATATTGACGTGCTCCACTGTCACTGACCTAATAATTCGTGCAACATTGATAGGCTTTTCTGTAGTAGTGTCATCATCAAAATCAATTGAATGCGCAAGCCAAAGATATGATCTTGATGAGTTTTTTGTTTTACCGGTCTCTTCTTATTTGATGGCAGATCGGGTTATATGATAGATAGCCATTCTATCAAGATGGTCTCTCGAATGAGTAACTTGATCATGTCCTCTTAGAGAGCTAAAACATTTGTATTTTTGTCATCATCTTTCTTAGTTGTTAGTTGGATCTTATCCATGTGAGGTTTTAGATCTTACGTGGTTATCTTCATAACAAGCTCTAGTTTATCAAAAAAAGATTTTCAATGGATAATCTTATTGTGTTTTTGTTGCATATCGCAAATGATAATGTTGTAGAGAAACCATATGCAATGTTCTCCCCAAAACGATGGTACAATGGTTGGAATTGTGATATAATTTCGCCACGAAGACAAGACATAACCAAGAATAGCTACATATTATCTTATTTTTTGTATCTTTCTAATAGTAATTGAATATATGGGAAATGTATGTACTACATGTGGGAAATGTATGTACTACAGTTGTGTAGCGAAACTCTACCATATTATCTCCATAAATCCCACCACCACACCATCATGATGTCGAGATTGATCCCACCTACCTCTTCACCTCGTCTTGTTGGATCAAGGAGGAGGAGACACCATCTAGCTGTAATGTGCGCAACTCAGAGGTGTCGTTCATGTGTTTCTGGATTGGATTGGATCGTGAAGAAGTACGACTACATCAACCATGATATTTTAGATGATTTCCGCTTGTGTTCTGTAAGGGTATGTAGATCTAATTCCCTCTTTACTAGCATCTCATAGATTATATCTTGGTCGTATCCGCCATCTCATAGTATTTTTTATTATTTTCCATGCTACGAATTTCATCAACATTCTCTTCCTCATCACTTTCTTCTCTTCCAGACGTATATGTTGTAACCTAGCTTTCCCCTCCAAACGTTTACAAACCTGCCAAAGAAAATCCATAGCCTGGAAGCTTTCTGGCAACCTAGCACGCCTAGGGTTTACCAACAAACCCAAAAGTAAGAAGCAACTTGATGAACTCGAGGGGAATCACGAATCGGCTCGGTGGAATCTTAGATCTATTTCCCCTCCTTTGATTCCTCGAAGGGATTTGAGTTTGAGTGAAGGAATGAGGAGATCTCAAGCTTTTGGTGATGCTTAACAATGGTGGTTGCTTTTCTTTTTTGCTCAGCAAGGTAAGTGGTAGTGGAGGAAGAAGTTCCTTATAAAGGTCCACAGAAAACTAGCTGTTTGGATAGTTTCTCAACCATCCAGAATCAGTTTGGAATTTCAGGTTGAATTCTAAACATCTCGAAATGTTTCGAACTCATTCTGAACTGGCTCCGAGTATAGAAACACGATAGTGGATTCATTCGTACTCAACTCAAAGCAGATTCAATCAGATCTGTTTGGAATTGCATCCGAAATTCCGGATTGTTTCTGAAAGCTCCACAAAATGCATACGCCATGTTTTTCGATGAAGTTTTTCAAGCACCCCCTTTTAAGATAGGAAAAAAAGCTTGTATGGTGTGTTTATAGGTAAGATCATCCCCTCTTGAACATCAAGCGACCCCTCTAAATAGTGCGGCATACCTATTACTCAAACACGTAAAAAGGTTACAGAATGAAGCACGCACGACAATCATTTTTCTTTAGAATTGGGGGGTCTCCTTCAACACACCATTTGCACCTAGTGGACTAAAACCAAACCGTGGTAAACACTTGGAGGTTTCATTAGTCCCCTAATTATAGTGTCATGTTCACTAAAACATAAATAAGGGCAACATGTCGTTTTCATAGCCGCACACGGTTCTACATAAAGAGTTGTGGGCAATTGTTCAGACATGGCACATAGCTTTCTGAACCTTGTGTGAATGGCCAACCCATCGTCCACCCTTGGACGCAAACGGTTCGTGCAGTATGTGCGATTTTAGTTGTGTGCGATTGCCTGATATGTATTATTGGAAATTCTCAAAATTTTAGCAACTCTTTCGGTTTTTGATCTATCTTCGTTTATTTATTTATAATAAATTTGAGAAATTTTGGTATCCATAAAAATTTGTGAAAGAATTGTTTAAGATGCATGGTGCTACTCTAGTCCACGGCCTAGCTGATTTCTTTAATATGCAAATATTTGATACACACGGTAGGTGGTGTTTACATTTATGGAAGGGAAGGGTTAACCCGTGAGATACGGTCTAAATTCAGAATCTTTGGGGATATTTTCAAATCTAGGATGATTATTCCAGCAATGCACCTGCATTTATTTATAGAAGAAAAAATGCAAGCAAAGGAAAGTCTTTAATCGCTGCATTATATTGGCCAGCTTTATATATATATATAATATATATGGACGTTAATTGTACTCCTTAATTGAGTAATTAAATGTGAAGAAAGAAAGAAAGAAATAGTTACTAGAAGAAAGGAAGGATCTAGTAGCAAGCTGGATTGAGCTGTTGGTAGGTGTGGAGCCATGATCAATCAAGAAATGATCGATGCTGCCGAAAGGTGATGGATTTGATTAGTAGGCCGTGCGAGCATGACGACGTTTTCGGCCACCGCCCACAACACCGACCAAAGTGCTGATGACGAAGGATTTTCTCTTATTTGTCGAGCGAGTGTTACACTTGTTGGCAAAAGAGAATAATAGGCAAAGGTGCTCAAAAGTCCTCCATCGCACGACTCCAGTACATGGATCATGCATCCTTTCAAAAAAAAAAGTACACATGGATCACTTCGTGCTCAAAAGTCAAAAACAAAAATGCACCGTGGCCGGCATTTTCATCTTTCTTTTAACTGAAAGGCCCTGCGAGCTAAACCATTAACCCCCGAAAACGGCAGATACTAAGTGATGCAAGATCATCTTACATGCAACACACACAACAAGCAAAATATTATTACAAACAAACACAACTTGAAGGTCTATCAGCACAAACAAAAAATGAACTGAAACGGAACCCCTATGCGTCTCCCTCCTCTCCTCTTCTGAGCGGCAAATATCCAGAGCCGGGCCGCCCCCAAGCTTTCTCCGCCGGCAAAGCCGGTCAGAGATGGTGAAGGGGTGGTGCCGGAGTAGCTAGGGTAGGTAGTGGTAGCGGCGCCGGGTGTGGGCTTCATGCATGTAGGGAGAAGAGAGGTTTGCGATCTGAGCGGCCAGATCTGCGGCTTAGGGTTACTCGTCGGCGTGCTTTTGGTCCTTGGTGGACAAGTGACGGCGGAAGTTGTCATCTCTTCGCTGAATAAAGCTTCTTGCGGTGCTCCTTGCGTTGGGTTGCTGCTCGATTTGGCCCCTTCTCAGGCCGACCGTGATGGCGGGGGGAGATGGGCGAGATCTGGCGGGCAGCGGCGAGACGGAGCACCTCCGAGATACTCCCGGGCGCTGGCGAGCGGCATTGGGAGGTCGCCTGGCCTCTTTATTCTCCTTTCTCCTGTGGTTGGAGCTAGTGAGGGGAGTAGAGGTTACGGCGGCTCGGGCATAAAGCTCGGAGGCCTCTCTGCAGCATTCATGGCAACGCGCTCCTCACCCTTCTTTTGGCTGGCGGCAAGGGACAGAAGGGCTGGTAGCTCGAAGCGGAAGACGTTGCTGAAGCCTGGTGAAGCTGCACCCGCAAGATCATCTTTGCAGTGGTCCTTTGGCGGCGAGGATGCCGAGCCGTTGCCCGTTCTAGCCGAATGGCGGCCTAGGGTTTCAACCTCCTCTGGAGAGGAGGCCCTTATCTGAAGCCTTGCACCGGAGCTCGGCAACTCGCCCTCAACAAGTGGTCCGTCCCCAGAGAAAGTGAGTTGGCCGACTGCTTTGTAGGGGGTCATAGCATGGAAAACAAAAAATTCTATCGCATGAACACAAACAAGCCAAGATCTAATCTACTAGATCAGTGCAACGAGTTGATAGAGTACTAGCCCTCAAAGATCCAAAGCGTTTAACGAGATACGTATCTCTCGTGGGTGATGTAGTCGTTCACTTACCGATCTCAAGATCGTGTAGACGATCCTTCCGGCGCCGCGTTCCTGCAGCGCTCCCACAGTCGGTCACATCTTCGGTACTCGATGAAGACCTTCCCCTCTCTTGTTCCACTAGGCAGCACAGGTTGTAGATCTCTCCTCGTGATTCCAGCA
The DNA here is from genome assembly GCA_030063025.1 of Avena longiglumis. Taxonomy (NCBI): domain Eukaryota; kingdom Viridiplantae; phylum Streptophyta; class Magnoliopsida; order Poales; family Poaceae; genus Avena; species Avena longiglumis. Next base: position 45,304,536 of record CP125973.1, read on the forward strand.
GCACAACGGCGTGGTGGTGGAAGTAGAGAGGAAATCCCGCAGGGCTTCGCCTAAGCCGGAGCGGGTATGGTGGAGTAGAGAGGGCCTCAGCGATCTAGGGTTTAGAGGGCCAAGGGGTGGAGGTGGTGGCCAACGGCTAGGGTTAGCTAGGCGGGAGTAGTGGTATGGTCGCGACTCCATCCCGCACTCAAAGCATTACTCTGTACATAAACAGACGGATATGCAACCAACTCTCATATCGGAAACGTATCTATAATTTTTGATGCTCCATGCTTGTTTAGTATCTACTTTGCTTTGCTTTGTCTATACTTTGAGGTGTTTTTATTTATTTTCTGGAACTAACCTATTAACAAGTTTCCACAGTGCTAGTTGCCAGTTTTCTTCTGTTTTTGGTTCCAAAAAGGAAGAAAATCAATATTCTCGGAATTGGACAGGACAAAAGCCAAAAGTCAATATTTTACCATTGGCAACACGAAGTCCAGAGGAGAGACGGAGGGGTGCAACAGGGTGGCCACCCCCCTCCCTAGGCGCGGCCAACCCTGGCCCGCGCCTGGGCAGCGTGTGGGCCCCCTGGGAATCCCCTGCCTCGCCTCTTCGCCTATAAGAAGCCCCCGGTGCAGAAACCCTAGGCACCCGATCAAAACTCCATGAAACCTTCTGTAGCCGCCGCCACCATCGTCCCTAGATCAGGGGGATCTAAAGTTCTTCCCAGCACCCTGCTAGAGGGGAAATCATCCCGGAGGCCTTCTTCTTCGGTATGAAACATGAGTAGTTCCACCTTGGACTACGGGTCCATGTAGTAGCTAGATGGTTGTATCTCCTCCTTGTTCTTTCATGTATAGATCTTGTGAGTTCCATTCATGATCAAGATCTAATCTATTTGTAATCATGCATGTTGTGTTTGCGGGGATCCGATGGATATCAAGATTACTATGTCAGATTGATTAATGGCTTTGTCTTATTGATTATATCATGTCTGTGTTGTTTGTGATCTTGCATGCTCTCCGTTGTTAGTAGTTATCTTGGCCAAGTAGTTGCTAGTGACTCCAAGAGGGGGTATTTATGCTCGATAGTGGGTTCATGCCTCTAGTTTCCAAGGGAAGTGACAGAAATCTCTTCGGTTATAGATGTGTTGTTGTCACTAGGGAGAAAACAATGGTCTCTTGTTCATGGAACAAGTGGATTATTTACCTTACACACTTTGCTTAAAGCAGTTGTCTGTTGCTTGCAACTTAATACTGGAGGGGGTTCGGATGATAACCTGAAGGTGGACTTCTAGTCATAGACGCAGTTGGATGGCGGTCTATGTATCTCGTTGTATTGCCAAATCGAATCTTATAGGAACTTTTTGTCTAGTATTGCATTTTTATGACTTACTCAGTTCCTGTCAATTGCCCTGCTATAATTTGTTTACTCTTCATGCCATGTTGTTTATCTAAGGAGAGCACCTCTAGTGAACTATGGACCCTGGTCTAACCTTTACCATTGATACATCTTTCACTATTTACTTGCTGCAAACCATCATCACCTTCCACACCATACAATTAATCCTTTGTTACAGCAACCGGTGAGATTGACAACCACACTGTTAGTTGGGGCAAATTCTTGAGTTTGTGTTGTGTAGGTTTCCGCGTTGCTTGCAACACCTATGTGTCGTTTCCTTCCTCCTATTGGTTCGATAACCTCGGTTTCTTACTGAGGGAATACTTGCTGATGTGCTACTTCACACCTTGTTGTTGGGGTTCCCAACGAAGCGCTCCTACATCAACCAAGCGCTCCATCAGTGTCGTGACCCTGTTGTCTATCGCGGCTGTGGGAGATCGGGCCACCGCCTTCATGACTGCACCATGCTGCTCGCCTCGCCCACTCGCCGCCCGCCATCGCCCACTCACTCACCTGACTCCGCACCTGCATCCCCCGCCCCACTACCCCTTCCCTTCCGCCCGCCAACGCCCATCCACCACGCCACTGCCCTTTGACCCCCTTTTGCTTGTCCCACGCCACGGCTCCGAGTCACCCTCCACCCAGCTCGTGGCGGCCACGGAGGATCTGCAACTGGCAACATCGCCAGCGCCGCTGTTCAGGGACATCGAGGAGTACCCCTCGTCCCCTCCTGTCCTGTTGCGCCATCGCGCCACTTCGGCCGCCTCCTCCGGCCCGTGGGCTGCTTCGCTTGAGGCGCCCTCCTCGGGCTTCTCTAAGCACAAGCTCTCCGACGGTGAGGACACGGGCTCTACACACAGCCTCCCATCCCTCCTCGCTTCTGCTGACTGCCCAGACTACTACGAGGTGTTCATGCCGCCTGGCGACTTGGACGCAACGCACCGCCTTGCGGTGGTCTGGCTTGAGCCCTCCAATGGGTATGCAAACCCTAGCCAGTCTATCACTGAGGCTCTGTTTAGCCACGTCCCCCACCTTCAGTTCGAGCTGGTCCCTTCAGGCATTGGGGCTACCTACGTGCGCTTCCGCTCGCACGTGACCAAGCAGATAGCGATGGACCTACCCGACATCATGCACGAGGACGTGAGAATCAGGATGCAACACGAGGAGGATGCGCAACACATCCCCGTCCAGGCCAACACCTGCGCCCTGTTGTGGGCCTCTCCACTAGCGACCGAGCGCTTCACCCCTCAGGGCATCACTGCCCTGTTTGCCAGGTTCGGAGAAGTGCTGGAGATCGACCCCATCTGTCTCTCCGGTCGGGACATGTCCGCTGTCAAGGCGGTGGTGCTCGTGGAAAGTGCACGCGACGTCCCCAATGACATGCGGCCTAAGAGGGGGCCTTGGGGGTCCCGTGTGGTCCATGTTGAGGTGATCAAGCTATGGCCATATGAAAACTCCTTTGTCAACAGGGAGTACAACAAGTACTTTGGGCCGCCACCACCGCTCCTGTTCAGCCATAGTTGGCGCATGGCGCTGTATGGGGGGGGCGCGCGCCTCGGAATGCCAGAGCTGGCTCCTCTCCCCCCGCAGCTGGGGGTGGCGGGGCAGCGCTGGGACAGGGCGAGAGGGCCCTTGCATTGCTGCTTGACGCGGCAATGACATCCCCTATGGTGCCTACCAGGTTCCTCCATGGCATGGCGCGCGCCTCCTTCACCACCCCCCGTCCCCGCTGTACTCTGCCCCCTCCTCCTGTCAATCGATCCGCTCCCTGTTTTGGAGTGAATATGAGTTCTCCCCTTCTCATCCGGGTTGCCCGGATGGCACGGTGGAGGTTTCACCATCACGAGAGGCCGACTGAGGATGAGGCCCTTGCTGATCTGCACCTGAACGCTGCTGGGCCTGGCGGTGACGCGGGACCCTCTGCATGGGGAGAACTTCTCGCACTAAAGCTGGAGGGCAGTCTGAAACTAAAACTGCTAATGAGGAGTAGTGGACTGCTGTGCTGGGATCTGCGCACCACAGGCGCAAAGCATGGGGGAAGGATAAGTGCACAAAAGACACTACTGTGACGCGGAGAAGCATGCGCTTTGCTGAGCTTGAGCCAGAGCACCACATGGACATGACCACCAAAGCTGTCATGGCTCGTGAGCTCAAGGACACCCTCTATGGCTGCTCTACCCGCCTGCAGGCACATGTGCACAAGAACAAGCTGATCGACAAGCTCTCACCAATGGGAATGAAGACTGTGTCCGCAATCAAAAGCGTGGCCTTTGGTTCCTCCACCTAGGTGCCCAGGGGTGCAAATGTTTAGGGAGACCAAGACTCCCAATGGCAGTGATATGTGTGCATGCTTAGCTGGACGCTGCGCGCTTCCTTTATGTCGTTTTCTTTTACCTCGCATGTTAACCAAAACAGGAGGCGTATAGCGCCTCCTACCCATCGCCGTGTCTTTTCTTTAGGTGTTTCTTCTTCCTATGGATAGTGTATCTCTCAGGTCGCTGTTGATCACCTCCTGGAACCTTAGGGGGCTAGGGGATGAGGATAAATGCACTATTGCTTGGGATGCTCTCTCTGTGTCTTGTCCCTCTGTGGTCTGTATCCAGGAAACTAAACTCGCTAGTTTAGACTCGAGTAAGGCTCGCTCATTCCTCCCCTCCCACCTCTCCGATTTTGCCATCGTTGACGCTGACGGCTCGCGTGGGGGGATCATTACCTCCTGGTATTCGCGCCTCCTATCACTTACCTCGGCCACCCAAAAACGCTTTAGCCTTACTACTATGCTTACCTCCAGCACCTCCGACCTCACCGTCACCATCACAAATGTTTATGCTCCCTCTGACCATAGCCTCACTAGCGAATCTGTTGATGAGATGCTCTCCCTGACGCCCTCTATCGGTGGCCCATGGGTGGCTATCGGTGATTTCAACCTTATTCGCTACCCCATGGACAAGAGCAATGACAATTTCGACCACGGCCTTGTTGCTGCGTTCAACTGGATGATCCGTGACCTTGCCTGGTTCAAGATTCCCCTCTTTGACAGTCGGTACACCTGGTCTAATGGCCAGGCTAACCTTGTCTTGGTCAGGCTGGACCGTGCCTTCTTTAACTCTGATTGGAACTCCGCCCTCCCGAACTCTGCCCTCGCCTCCCTCCCCCACCCTGTTGGAATTATGCCCTAGAGGCAATAATAAAGATGTTATTATTATAATTCTTGTTCATGATAATGTTTATATTCCATGCTAGAATTGTATTAAGCGGAAACTTTAATACTTGTGTGGTTTGTGAACAACACCGTGTCCCTAGTACGCCTCTATGGACTAGATCATTGATTAATGATGATTAAGGTTTCCTAACCATGGACATGAGTTGTCGATTAATAATGAGATCATATCATTGGGAGAATGATATGGTGTACAGACCCAAACTAAGCGAAGCAATTAGATCATGTCATCGTGTTCGTCTTTGCGAAGCTTCTCTTATGTCAAATATTGTATTCCTTAGACCATGAGATAATACAACTCCCTGGTATCGGAAGAAAGCTTTGAGGTCATCAAACGTCATCCTATGAGAGGGTGATCATAAAGGTGTCTCTCAGGTGATCGGAAAGTATCTGTTGGGTTGTATGTATCGAGATGGGATTTTTCCCTCCCAAGTCGGAGAGATATACTTCGGGCCCACTCGGTAATCGATATCAACACCGCTTGCAAGCATGTGGTTAAGGAGTTAATCACAAAGTGATATCGGATTACAGAACGAGTAAAGTACTTGGTGTGAACGAGATTGAACTAGGTATGACGGTACTGACGATCAAATCTCGGGCAAGTAAAATATCGCGAGACGAAGGGAATATATATATGGGATTGATTGAATCCTGGCATCGTGGTTCATCCGATATGATCATCCATATGAATCAGCTAGATAAAGCTTAAATCCCTAATCCTCAGACCAGCATCATTGGTCTTAGGGATTTAAGAAAGGAAATTTTTCTACTTATCTTTAAAGCCAAACTCATCTTAAGCTTGCACCAACCCCAAACCATGAAATAGAATCTAACTTGTGTGCCATCCAAATATGGTGTCACAAGAACAATTCTATATTAATCAGATTAAGTATCCAACCTTCACAGATTCAACCAACCCACTGTAAATCATATTCCTGTTCTTAAACACAGGAATCATAAACAAGATAGTCACCTATATATATCTTCACTATTTGAAATCATTTGATCTCAAACTACATTTGAATTCTTAAGACAATAGGTGTTAATACAGTGATTTCATCACACAACACTCACTGTCATTAACCAGGTAATGACAGTGGTGAAGCAGTAAACCACAAGATTCCCAAGTATTGATTCTAAAGAAACTTGATCATCTGATCACATCAAAAAAATTAATCAATAGAATCATCTGATAAGCCACTAGCACCACCACAGTTCATCTTAAGCAGCAAACCGCAATTAACAATCATTTAGCATGCTTAGGGACAATCAACACATGATCCAATTCATCAATATATAATCCACAGCAGGGTATGAACCCTAAGTAGAATAAAAAACCCTAATCAGGACAGGATAGTAACCAGGAAGGTCACCACCAACATCTAGCATAGATCGACTTAGTACAGTGAGCACGAGGGGAGAGGAATGACTCACCAAAGGTCCTCGTTGGACACTAGAAGAGGAAGCAAGAGTGGCCGACGACCATGGCGGCACGGGGAGCACCCCCAGGGGGTGCTGCGGCCCATAAAGCGCCACATCGGCAACCATAGCCACTCCTAGGGGCGAGGTGAATCACCACATCACAAGACAGCAGCGACGGCGCCAGGATCAATGCCAACCCCAAACCCTAGGGTTCGGGACGGCATCGATCTGTCGCAGGAGAGATCCATGTCCAAATCCAGTTGGATAGGAGGGAAGAGCGGAGTCGATAACTTCTTCCTGCACCACGGAGGCGGCCAGGACGGTCCACGACGGCGGGAATCGTCGGCGGCGACATCACTAACCACGAGGTCGAGGAAGGAGAAGGAGAGGGGTGAGATCGAGAGAGGAGACAGCGAATGAGTGGGCTGGGTGGGCCGAAAACCCTTCGGGTTGATTGTTTTGACACTTCCCTATTGGGCCACAAGGGCCCAATAAGCCCAAATGGCCAGCCCAAGTCATTTAGAATCTGTCTTAATAAATAGGAAAAGACCAAAATGCCCCTGAACTTAATTAAATTCTAGAAAATAAAATAAAAGTCCAAAAATTATAAATAAAATATTTATGGATTCACAATAATCCAAACTATCCAAATAAATTAAGATATAAAATTTTAGACATATAAATTTTATTAAGAATTTTGTAATTTATATATTCCTTATGGAATTTTACAAAATTATTGAAAGATGATAAAAATAAATAACAATCACTTTCCTTATATATTAATAATGTAGTATTTTAGAAAAATACTAAAGAAATATTTAATAATTTTTTTTGATATTTAATTGATAATTCTTAAAATAATTATTAAATCAAAAAAGTCAAATAAATGAAAAAATAAATAAAAAAATACAATATATACTATGAATATTAAAAGTAATATTTATAATCCTTTATTATTAAAAAGAATTTTTATAATAATAGGGAAAATGCATATGAAGTTAAATGATGCATTACAATACTTTGCATAATCATTTTGCTTCTTTAAATATTGTCCTTACCGGGCAATAATGATGTTTTTGTAGACATAGAAGCTCAAGGTCCAGTGCAAGCATCAGACTTCACTACCTTGCCATCACAAGGCAAGTTCATCACTTGCTCATATCCTTTGAATTGTCTTTATCAAAGTATTTGCAAATCGTGTGTTATCATATATAATCTAAAGAAAGAAAATATTACTTTCACAAATAAAGAAATCATAGATATCATCCTAAGTGATGATATAATGGAGCAATAGAACTTAGGGTTCTATTTGCAACAATGATGATCAATTAGGGACTAAATAACCCCTGACATCAGTGATTCTAGCGCCGTATATTACGTGTTAGCCATGAGATTTGGAATGGTACAGAGAAGTCAGCTGTATCTTCTTCCTCTCGCATGAAGCTGGATGTGCAGGTCGTGGCTGTTATCCTTGTAGCGTGCATATTAGTTGGTAACTCATAAAGGATATGCAGCATATGGGTGGGAACCCTCATCGTCCCACGATACTTCTGGCATCTAACGGTTTGTACAAACCATTGCCATAATTCATTATGTGGGCATGGTGTACACCAAGGAGGCATGCGAGGTCGCGAAGAGGGCAGTGATTAGCTTGGACCAACTAGTGGGCCCCACATCATGGAATTGTGGACGGGAAAGTACGCCCGGTTGTGCAACAAGGAGTTGATCTCTCATGGGTAAAGTAACACACCTCTGCAGAGTGTAAGAATTGTAACTTGTTACTCCCTGTTCCGGGAAGGAGCTACGAACGTGGCAGGAAAGGAACTCCACGAAAGTTCTGGTCAATCCGTGAAGGCTGATTGTCATAGATTTTTATAATAAAATCAATCTTTGAAGAAAGATTTACAAAAACTCCATAGTGCCAAGGACTTATAGTCCGAGGTGGTAGTTAGAGCATCAAACTTTCCACCTTGCATATAATGAACTTGTTGGGTAATGCTGTTACTCATCCTTTCCTTTGATCCCTTGCTTAGACTCTAAGGATTCCGAACACGTGCCAATGTATGCAGCTGAATGTCAAGAATATGTGTTCTACGAGGAGCCTGACCTGTCAAGAGGTGTTGAAGGAGTGGATTACGAAATCCGCTATGGTGTCGATGAAAACGAGTCCAACTAAGTATTCCTAGTTAGTAGTAACCAACGGAGCTGAGCAGCATGAAGTCTACAGAATAAGCTGCTGAGCGCAACTCCTAGTCGGAGTTGCTACTTTTAAATTCTGGTGAAACATTTTATATTTTGGTTTGTAAGTTGAAACCTTTTGAAGTCTTGAACTTCTGGTATTGTAATAATAATAATGTGTGAATGTTTGTAATATGGACCCGCAATGTTTCTGTTGTACCACTCTGAGGGATGTCATATTTACGGAACAGTGTTGTGTGGATGTCATGTCAACGACTATAGTGTACTACACATCAGTGGTATGCTAGGTCACCGCACTCTCCTCCCCAACAACAACAATGTGCCGACATTAGGGTTGGAGTTGTCACCCATGTCATCGAGGAAGAGGTTCTCGATGGCGGGGAAGAAGTCGTCATTGGGGAAGATGTTGTCGGCGCCGGTGAAAGAATGCGTGATGAAGCCAGTAGTCGTGCCGATAGCGCTCCCCAAAAACCTTATCGTCCTTCTCCCGGACAGGACTCGAAGAGGCGGGGTTCCGGAGGCCTAGTATCCCGGCTCGCGGTGCACGCCACAAGACGGGATGGGGAAGAACTGGTGGCAGCTCAGTGCTCTGGAACTTGGAGGCGATGGTTCTGATTGTGTGTATGAGAGAAGAAGCGGCCTTCCGCTCTTATAGGCACAGGTAGACAGGCGAACAGGCGGCGTCGGAAGAGGAAACGAACAAGCAATGACCAAGGCCAAACATCATCCACTAAGTTCGAATTAAACCTCCACTGAGTTCGTATTTAAAACCCATTAGCTGATTGTTCAAATTCTTCACACCCGTTCATATACCAGTCATGTGTGGCAAAAAAGAACTCGGCTCGGCGAGATTCCTGCAACCAACAGAGCACGCACATCGTGACGAGGCGAGGCCAGGCGGGTGGCGGATGAGGAGGAGCGCGCGTGTGGGACTCTCTCCTTCTCCTTCTCAACCTTTTACCAAGTGGTAGGAGAGCCTCCCTTATAAGCTGGTGCAAACCTCCTTCAACTAGCAATGTGGAACTAAACATTTGTCCCACCTCTTTCCATGCATGAATGGGTCACATGGGCCTCTAGGATTTTCAGGAATTATTGGAATGGAAAATGGGCTAAGCTATTTGGGTAAAAATTCCAACACTAACTAGCCATTCCTTGTCCTCTTTTACTGGAGCCGTGCAACTTGTTGTGATATTCCTTCATACTAACTAGACATTTCTTGTCCTCTTTTACAGGAGCCGTGAATACGTGAAGTGTAGCCAGTAAAGAGCAAACAATAGCTTTTTCTTGTAAAGTTAGGCATATCTGATTGTAATAGACTATGTAAAGATTGTAATATCTAGTTTTAGCAGTTGTTAAATAGTTTCATGTGTTCTCTGGGACCTGTCTTAGATATTGATTATGTGTGTGATCTCAATACTTATGAATAGAAACCTAACATATGGGACCAACGACTGAAACAAATCTGTTGTTTTGCATCCTTCTGATGTGTGGGATCAATGTATCTAATGAACATGACATGTGGGACCTATCTAACATGTGGAATCATGTCCAAAACAAAAGGCTAAATTTAATTATACTGTAAATAGGCTAGGGACCATAAAATAAAAAAGGTTGAATTATCTGGTTTGGCCCATGTATCTCACTAGAATTACAGAGGAAAACAACTTAAACAGGCTGAATGTTGGGCTTGGCCCATATAAATGGCTGAAGTGGACTGGGCTGATTTCTTGCCACCTCGGATTGGCCACCTAGGATCTGACGTGGCTAGGCCAGTTTGTCCATGAAGATATTGGATCATCATATCGGTTATGACGATCCAATATCGTCATAGATAGTTATGACGATTTTACCAAAATCATTGTTATAGTTCATTAGCAATGCCCAGCTTTCGATATTTTCGTTTTCGTCATAGAATCATCATAAACGGACTACGGTGAAGATTCTATGAAGAAAATGGAGGGTCATATATATCTAGATTCCTTGTAGTGCATGGGGGCTTGGCTGGTGCCACCACCTTTCCCCTCACTTGCCATCTTGTTTAGTCCCACATGGCTTAGGCAAGGAGCCATGTGCCCACTTTTCCCCTATATAAGAAGAGACATATGAGGCAACTAAATCACCAGAAAATAAATAAAGGCTTCCTAACGTTGGGAATTGCCTCCAGTTGCCTCTCTCTCTTCTCTCTCTCTCGTGACCGCGTCCCCATTGTTTGGGCTATGCAAACGAGGACTTCTTCACCGCGGAACACCGTCGCACCATGGGATTCGGATCCGGGAGATATACTTCTGCAATCTCGGCTGGATCAGAGAGAAGCGGGAGTCGTCGTCAAACACCGTATGTGTGTGACTCCCTCGGGCGGCGCCTTACTTTCGGCACTAGGAGTTGTCGGAGCCGTCGGAGCCGTAGGAGCCTTTGAACTTCGGAACGACCATGAGGTCGACGTCGGTACGACTATATCACCCATGTTCCCCGCGGTACATTAACCATATTCGGTCTTCAAAGGTATGAATAATGTATCCCCTCCCATTACTGCCTTACTAATAGATAGATCCTGACATTAGGGTTTCATTCATAAGAAACTTTTTGTTTTCTACGCTCGAACTCCGACACAAAGATCGCACCGCCGATGATGGAGGCGGGATCTCTCTCTCTCTCTCTTCGTCATGAGGGTCTTCGGCCTAGGTGCACTACAAGGAATCTGGGCTTCTATGACCCTCCATTTTTGTCACAGAATCGTCATAGTAGTTCATTTATGACGATTCTATGACGATTGTGAGATCGTCGAAAGCTGAGCATCGCAAATGAACTATAACGACGATTTTAGTAAAATCTTCATAACCATATATGACAATATTGGTTCGTCATAACCGTTATGACTATCTAATATCGTCACAGGCTAACCGACATAGCCAGGTCAGATCCTACGTTCCTACGTGGCAAAATTGTGACGAAATAAAATCATTGTAGTGTGAATTCAACCCAATCCATTTTAGTTGCTTACATGGGCCAAGACCATTAATTCAGCCTTTTTTCTTCTAAGTCGTGGCCTTTTTAGGATGAATTTTTTTGAGGCCTTGGCCTTTTTACGTCCATTCATTTTACTTTTATTGGCCTTATTATTTAGAATTGTATGGGTCAAATTGTATGGGTCTCAGTATCGTAGGACTTGTTACAGAACTGGTCCAATATAATAGTAGCCTTTCAATAGTGCAATACTATTAGGGCCTGAGCCTCTTTACTTTCAGTAGCCCAATTAAAAGAACACACACATATATTCAATAAATAAGTTAATTTTCCCAATAGATATACAATCAAACAAAGGATAGAATCTAAACAACTATAAATATTTGACAACACCATTTGAATTCCAGAACACCATGACGTGCAGCTAGGTTCAGAGGTCACACAATCAATATTATTACACATAGAAGTACTCCTTCCGTTCAGGATGGATCCTCGAAACGCGCGGGTCAGCTAGATCGATCCCTAGTAGCTCGCTGGCAGCCGGGATGGATCCTCGAAACGTGCTGGTTATCTGGATCGATCCCCAGTAGCTTGCCGGTAGCCTGCCCCCACCAGTAGCTCGTCGGAATAAACCAGTGGCAGCTCACCCCGACCTAGAAGGGGCAGAGCATCCACCAGGGTACCAGAGAGCACCTCCAGGTATACTCCTCCACAAGAAAGCAATGCAGGTATACTCTCGGACCTGAATTTGGCACTCGGGAATTAACCAAGGTAATGCAAAAAAATACAGTTAAGTGGAGTTTCAGTCAAGTGCAGTTGAATCACCAAAATTAACAGTGGTAATGCAGCAACATACCCTGTTCAAGTGCAGTTTTCATCACCAAAATTGACAGAGTAGTAATCACCAAAACTGCAGAAATAGAAACTTCTCTATATTTATTCTTCAAGATAAATTAATTTGAGAAAACTTCAATAATCACAAGCTAGGAAGTCCTACATTCAGTAATAAAGTTACAGAGACAAGTTCAATAGGACTAGAAGATCACAAAGTAATTGCTACTAGCACTCAAATATACACATTTAGTTCATCAAATGCATGACTAGAACACTACAAGTACTAGATAGAACAAATGTACTACTCCCTCCAATCCATATTACTTGTCGTTGAAATGGATGTATCTAGCACTAAAACATGTCTATATACATCCATTTTAGTGACAAGTAATATGGATCGGAGGGAGTAGCACACATTAAGCTCCAGGAAATAGTCAATGTACATGAAAAGAACAGCAGCAAGAAAATTAAGCTCCAGGAAATACTCCACAGGTTTACTCCACAAGTTAAGCAGGCAACAAAAAAACTTTCAGGAAATACTCCATAGTACAAAAAAGTGTTCAGGTTAAGGTTACACACAGATCACTAGCAACCACCATGAAACTTTCACAAGTTTAATCATTAACAATAGAAACTGCAACAGTAGCTTATTAGAACTTTACTTCTCTAGTAAAAATTTGTGGTTACTTAATTGCAAGCTACTGTATGTTTACCAATTAGCATGAGAGACATAATAGTGTTAAAACACAGGTATTCATGCATGGGAGAAGAAGGCATCTGCATCATTTAGGCTAGAGAACCAAACTGTACAAGGTGCATCTGGTTGCTGGTGACCATAATTTTCAACCTATAAGGAAAACTTCCTAGAATTTAACCAACAGATCCAGAGCCTAGAAGGCACGGACAAGAAAGCAAGCAGGAAACATGCCTGACCTCCAGAGATGAAGAGCGGTTTGGTCTGTGGAACTGGACCCATCATGCTCGTCAAAGCGATCGATGAAGTTGTCCACGACTCCTTGTTATCGGCCAGGGATCATCTATTAAATAGATCTCAAACATGCACACAAAAAAATGACAATAAGATTTTAAATAACCAGCTAGCAATAGTTTATGAAGAATCTACGATGATGCACAAAAAGAGACAATAGATTGCAGAAGAAAAGACGGCAGATTGCAGCATCTAACAACAACAATTATCAAGACTCTAAGACTATGATGCAATAAAATAACCATTACCCATGTAGTTCATCAGGGATTCACTCAATAAAATATCCACGTATGCATCTGATCTAACAAAACAACATTCTGCATGCATCCTAACATACTAACAACAATTTTGACAATACTAACAGTAATTTTGATCTTGAAATGTCAACCTCTGAAGATTACCCATGCATCCTGAAAATACTAACTACTAGATATAGTCCCAGTTCAATAAAATCAACGCACATCTACATACAGTAGTAGAAAACAACAACTGACAGTTGAATCAATCTCAAAAACTCTCTCAATACGCAAGAAGACAGAGGACAAACACAAGATAAATTCAGGCAGGTAGTATATGGCAAGAGAACGCAGAAGACGGAGACTGAACAACTAGCGATCAAGTCGGACAGTACCCTCAGTCAAGTGTACATGCGAACATATATATTCTCAGTAGTACAAATTGAGTAGTAAGCATACAGGCAACTATTAACATAGTCAAATATTCATATGTTGGACCAAAGCAAATTATTCTAAAGGATATCTCAAGTTACAGAACAACATGTATTAGCCATCTCAAGTACATAGTCAAATATTTCACAAAAGGATGATCACTTATCAGCAAGAAAGGAAATATCACTGGCAGTTGGTGTACAAACCAAACAGGCAGAAAGGAACATTCCAAATGGCAGAAAGATAACTAACAAACCAAGATCTTAGCCTTCTCTTATGAAGAAAAACTGGTGCTAGAAACAACTGAACAAAAACTAAGAACAATAGTAATAGAAAACCTGTACCCTCATGTTTCCAATAAACTAGACAGTTCAACCTAAATGGCATTTGATTGGCATGGCTCCCACTACCTTGGAAGGAAATAAGCATTGTATCAGTACATAATCCACTATGGACACTTTAGTATATGAGGCAAAAATCCGTGGGGAGAGCTCACTTGGCATGGGTGTCGAGGAACTTGGTGGAGCTTCTAGAAATGATTATGTCGTAGGCGAGGGAGATCTTGAACCCTGCGGTGATGGGAAACCCGGCGACGGCGATGATGATGGGCTTGCTGTAGCGCTCCATCTGCTTGACGAGGTCATTGATGTCGACCTTGAAGATCTCCTATGATGCCTGCAGGTCAGTCTCGGAGCAGAAGGCACGACCGCACCCTGCGAGCACCACCGCTACCACACTGTCGTCAGTGTCGAGGCACATCTGGAAGAACCGGTCGCCCTTCTCCTGGATGCCATGCCGCATAGTGGGAGGTCGGAGGGGAACGCGAGAAGCCACGAGAGGACGAGCTTGTTTACCCTTGATGGAAACATGTAGGGGGCCTGCTAGGGTTCACGCGTGGTGTTGTCTCAGGATCTAGATCGCAGTAGGATGGGCAGAGGTGTAGTGATGACTCTGGACCAGGCTTGAATAGAGAGGGGCGGAAAGGAGGGTGTGGTGGACGGGAGGAGGGGCGCTGGAGTTGGTGCGGGCGGGTGACCGTCGATCTGGAGCCTGGGAGGGGAGATCGTGTCGGGTTGGTGGAGGTGCTCGAAGACCGGGCTTGAATGGAGAGCGGCGGCGAGGAGGGTGTGTTGACGAAGGTGGTGCAAACAGGAGGAGGGGTGCCAGAGGTGGTGCAGACAGGAGGAGGGGTGCCAGAGGTGGTGCATACGGGTGGTCGGTGATCTGGATCGTGGGAGGAGAGATCGTGTTTGGGTGGAGGCGGCGCTCGAGGGTAGGTGGGAGGAGACGATGGGAGGAGACTAAGCGATGGTTGGTCGGCTTGGACTGAGACCTAGAACAATTTTTGGGGCCAAACTTTAGTCTTTCGCGGCCAAAATCGAAAGAATGTGGCGCCACATTTTCGTGTGGGGGCAGGACAGGTGATTTCCGGACGTTGGATCAAGCTGTGTTGATGGCTGAGATCTGCTTGGGCAAGGTGATCCATGGCATTTCCTGCATCTTATTAGCTAGAGGAGGGTTTCCACAGAGTGATGTTTACATAACTCTATTTATATTTTCATCTCTCAAAAGCACAAAACCAATGGTTGGTATGACTAGAATCATGACATAATTTGTGATAATATGTCCATATTATGCATGTATGTGTATCTTGGGACAGCGAACAATGTTGCAGCAGGAAATTTTTCTTTTCGTCTCACGGAAAATCCATTTTCCATTTTCCGAGCGCAAAAGATGGGGCGTTTTGTGAAGCAGGCACCAAATGTTTAATTCAAAATGCAACCATCCCATTTTTCAAAAATACTAGACCACCTTAAATGGACAATGTCCCAATTGGGGTATCTCAAACCTTTTCTTCCACCCCTGGCGAAAAAGACAAATTCCCGTCGAATCGGTAGGAGGTGGGTCCGATTTGAACTACAAGTACATGATCCGATGCCCATGATTTTTTGAAAAAATCATTTTTAGACTCACAATATGTTGTTTCTTCCGAGATCCAGTGCAAGTTTAGCGAGAATCGGCCCCGAGCTAAGAACCTTCATGCCCGTCGTTTTGACCATAGTTTGAAACGGGCATAAAAAATTCAAAAATGGTCCAATCAATGCAATGTGTATTATTATGTGACATAGTTTCAAGTAAAAATACCAAACTTGGTATATTGCAAGTGTCTCAAAAAATCCTTCTCAAAAATGACCTATCATGTTCGAGGTTTCATGTCTTTCGGACCAAACGACCAATGTTATGGCTAGAATTGTGGGTTTGTAATAATGTGCTCATATTGTGCATGCATGTGCATCTTGGGATGGCGAACAATGTTGCAGGAGGAAATTTTTCTTTTCGTCTCACGAAAAATCCATTTTCCATTTTCCAAGCGAAAAAATAGGGTGTTTTGTGAAGCAGCCACCAAATGTTTAATTCTAAATGCAACAATCCCATTTTCCAAAAATACTATACCACCTTAAATGTACAATATCCCAATTGGGGTATCTCAAACCTTTTCTTCCACCCTTGGCGAAAAAAGACAAATTCCCGTTGAATCGGTAGGAAGTGGGTTCGATTTGAACTATAGGTACATGATCTGATGCCCATGATTATTTGATGAAATATTTTTTAGACTCACAATATTCTGTTTCTTCAAAGATCCAGTGCAAGTTTAGCGAGGCTCGGCCCCGAGCTAAGAACCTTCGTGCCCGTTGTTTTGACCATAGTTTGAAACGGGCATAACAAATTTAAAAACGGTCCAATCAATGCAAATCCTTCGTGTGGTGTCTTATTATGTGACATAGTTGCAAGGAAAAATACCAAACTTGGTATATTGCAAGTGTCTCAAAAAAACCTTCTGAGAAATGACCTATTATGTTCGAGGATTCATGGCTTTCGGGCCAAACGACCAATGTTATGGCTAGAATCGCGTTATATTTTTTGATAATGTGCCCATATTGTGCATCCATATGTATCGTTGGATGGCGAACAATGTTGCAGGAGGAAGTTTTTCTTTTCGTCGCACGGAAAATCCATTTTACGACCACAAAAAAGTGGCATTTTGTGAAGCAACCACCAAATGATAGTTTTATAATTCTACTAACACATTTTTCAAAAATATTAGACCACCTTACATGGACAAATATCCAAACCGGGATATCTCAAACCTTTCCGTCCACCCCTGGCGAAAAGGACAAAATCCTGCCGAATCGGTAGGAAGTGGGTCCGATTTGAACTACAAGTACATTATCTGATGCCCATGATTTTTCGAAAAAATCATTTTTAGACTCGCAATATGTTATTTCTTCAGAGATCCAATGCAATTTTAGCGAGTCTCGGCCCCGAGCTAAGAACCTTCATGCCCATCGTTTTGACCATAATTTGAAATAGGCATAAAAAATTCAAAAACGGTCCGATCAATGCAAATCCTTCGCGTGGTGTCTTATTATGTGACATAGTTGAAAGAAAAAAATACCAAACTTGGTATATTGCAAGTGTCACGAAAAAACCTTCTCAGGAATGGCTCGGGAAGGGGGAAGAAGGGGCGGCGGGGGTCGGACGCGTGTGGGGATTAGGGCGGCCTAGGCGGGTTTGGGCGGACAGGTCATGGGTGTGAGAGGATTTTACCAAAGTGCCCCTTATCATTTCTATGGTGCAATGCTATGAACTAGGGTGTTTCTGTCTATTCACGCCCAAGTATGGGAGGCGGGATAACTAGTGCAATAGCTTTGGAGCATTGGATGGAGGCCCTATCAATGGCTGATATCTGATTGGGTGGGTGATCCGTGGATGGTCTGGTTTTCTCTTCTGATTGGTCGCATAAAAATGATAGTTTGAAACGGGCATAAAAAATTCAAAAACAGTCCGATGAATGCAAATCCTTCACGTGGTGTCTTATTATGTGACATAGTTTCAAGGAAAAATACCAAACTTGGTATATTGCAAGTGTCTCGAAAAAACCTTCTCAGGAATGGCCTATCATGTTTGAGGTTTCATGGCTTTCGGGCCAAACGACCAATGTTATGGGTAGAATCGCGGCATAGTTTGTGATAATGTGCCCGTATTGTGCACCCATATATATCGTGGGATAGCGAATAATGTTGCAGGAGGAAGTTTTTCTTTTCGTCGCACGGAAAATCCATTTTCCGACCGTAAAAAAGGGGCGTTTTGTAAAACAACCACCAAATGACAGTTTTACAATGCTACCAACACATTTAAAAAAAATAGTAGACCACCTTACATGGACAAATGTCCCAACCAGGATATCTCAAACCTTTCCGTTCACCTCTGGAAAAAGACAAATTCCTGCCGAATCGACAGGAAGTGGGTCCAATTTGAACTACAGGTACATTATCTGATGCCCATGATTTTTTGAAAAAAAAAATCATTTTTAGACTCGCAATATGCTATTTCATCAGAGATCCAATGCAATTTTAGCGAGGCTCAGCCCCGAGCTAAGAACCTTCATGGCCGTCGTTTTGACCATAGTTTGAAACGGGCATAAAAAATTCAAAAACGGTCAGATCAATGCAAATCCTTCGCATGGTGTATTATTATGTGACATAGTTGCAAGGAAAAATACCAAACTTGATATATTGCAAGTGTCTCCAAAAAACCTTCTTAGAAATGACCTATCATGTTTGAGGTTTTATGGCTTTTGGCCCAAACGACCAATGTTATGGCTAGAATCGCGGCATAGTTTGTGATAATGTGCCCATATTGTGCACACATATCTATCGTGGGATAGCGAACAATGTTGCAGGAGGAAGTTTTATTTTCGTCGCATGGAAAATCCATTTTCCATTTTCCGACCGCAAAAAACAGGACGTTTTGTGAAGCAACCACCAAATGACAATTTTATAATGCTACCAACACATTTTTCAAAAATATTAGACCACCTTAAATGGATAATGTCCCAACCTAGGTATCTCAAACCTTTCCGTCCACCCCTGGCGAAAAAGACAAATTCCTGTCGAATCTGTAGGAAGTGTGTCCGATTTGAACTACAGGTACATTATCTGATGCCCATAATTTTTCGAAAAAATCATTTTAGACTCTCAATATGCTATTTATTTATAGATCCAATGCAAGGTTAGCATGGCTCGGCTCCTAGCTAAGAACCTTCAAAACACTAGTTTCAAAATCATATTTTGAATTATGATATTGTCCCTACTATGGACTAACATGGTATTAGTAGATCCACAATTTTAAGTAATCATACTATTCATAATTAACATCCTAGTATGATATAATGAGATCTATAAAAATTTAGAGACAAAAATCGATTATTTTGGAGTTCTTATGAGAAAGATATACAAGACACAAAAATATGAGGAGGGACAACTAAGTTGAGTTGGTATAGTGGTTAGGTGCCTTCCATCTATGGGGAGGTCTCTGGTTTGACTCCCCCTGTAGCCCTTTTTTTCTTATTATTCCCCCGCAAGTGATCGAGGGTGATAGTTAAAAGGGTTGAGCGTGTGTATGGGACAAGTAAGTTGAGTTGGTCTGGTGGTTAGGTGCCTTCCATCTGTGGGGAGGTCTCTGGTTCGAGTCCCCCTGGAACCAAATTTTCACACATAGGTATGCCACATATGCAAAAACTAACACATAGACATGCCACATAGATGAAACTGCTGGGGCAAATGCTTACTCATTTCAACTGTATTCTATTTTAGACGTTATGAACAATTTAAATCGTCGTAAACCTCTATAATAAATGCCATAGGCTACATCCGCCATATTATGACGATTTTAGCTAGGGAAAATATGACGTTTTGGAGTCAAAACATCTTAATTTTTCAAGGTTTTGACCCCTTCGAACGGCTTATGACTATCTAGTGCAAAATCGTCATAGATCTATGACGATTTTATTCACGGTCACTATCATAAGTTCATAGTTTGCCACATTTCTTGTAGTGGGTGGCGGTCCTCAACAGCGCGGTGGCGTGGGTCGGCAAATTGCAAGCCAAATTGGCTACAACATCCATGTCTACATCGACGACGTGGTGGTGAAATCCACTCGCCAGGGCGATCTACTCGCCGACCTGGCCGAAACCTTCGCAAATCTACGGAGGTACAAGATCAAACTCAACCCAAGAAAGTGTACCTTCGGCGTACCCACTGGACAGATGTTGGGGTACGTAGTCTCCAAACGAGGCAACGAGGCGAACCCCACCAAGATCAACACGATCGCCCGACTCGGCAAACCCGAGTGCCCGCGTGATGTCCAGAAGTTGGCCGAGCGAGTCGCGACTCTCATTCACTTCATCCCCGGGCTAGGCGAGAAGGCAATGCCTCTCTACCGCCTAATGCACAAGAACCCCATGTTCTAGTGGGACAAGGAGGCAGATGAAGCGCTCCATGCACTCAAGGAAGTGCTACTCGCGACCCTGCTACTCGCGGCCCCCGCCGACAAGGAGCCCATCCGAACAAGTCGTAAGCGCCGTCATGGTCGTCGAATGAACAGAAGAGGGCAAGGAGCGCCCGGTGCAGCGAACTGTCTACTACATCAACGAAGTTCTCACCGAGTCACGACAGCGCTACCCGCAATACCAGAAGTTGGTATATGAGGTCTTCCGAGCCCAGCGGCGACTGCCGCACTATTTCCAGGAGCATCCAATCACGGTCGTCTCCTCGGCACCGCTGCGGGACATCATCCGCAACCGTGAAGCGACCGGCCGAGTCGCCAAGTGGGCCGTCGAGATCGGAGTCCACAACATCAAGTACGAGCCGCGTAAGGCAATCAAGTCACAAGACCTGGCAGACTTCCTCGCCGATTGGGAGGAGGCGCAGTAGCCGGAGAAGCTTCCGTACCTCCATTACTAGTCGCTACACATCGACGGGTCCAAGAACAAAGACGGCACAGGGACAGGGATCGTGCGCACGTCTCCCAAGGGTGACAAGCTGCGCTACGTCATGTACCTCGACTTCACCCCCTGCACCAACAACATGGCCGAGTACGAGGCCCTCCTTCACAGCATGCGAGCGGCCAAGGAGATGAACATCAACCGTCTGCACTGCTACGGCGATTCCGACCTCGTCACCGCACAATTCGCCGGCACCTGCGATGCTGTCTCCACCACCATGGCGGCATACTGCCAAGCAATGGACCAGCCGGGGGGCACTTCGTCGGCTACTCCATCGAGTGGATCGACCGGCGCAAGAACAAAGAGGCCGACGCCCTCTCTCGCATCGGATCGGCCCGCCACACGCCACCCGCCGGCGTCTTCCTCGACACCATCACCAAGCCATCAGTCTCTCCCCCGAGGGAGATCGACCTTGGGATACCGCTGCAACCAGAACCAGCCCTGGTTGCCATGATCGCGGAGCCAAGCGACTCGACCGCACCATACGTCACCTACCTAGAGGAAGGGACCCTACCCACGGACGATACGGAGGCCCGCATGATAGTGCTCCACTGCAAATCTTTCGTGATCATCAACAGTGAGCTACACAAGCGCAGCATGACCGGCGTGTTCCAACGCTGCGTCCAACCCGTGCAGGGTCGCAAGATCCTCCAAGACATCCATGCCGGCGACTGTGGCCACCACGCTGGCGCCCGGTCCCTGGTCGCCAAGGCCATCTGACATGGCTTCTACTGGCTCACCGCACATGCCGATGCGGTCAACATCGTCCAACGCTGCATCGGGTGTCAGCAGTACGCCAATCAGACTCACGTACCAAGCTCGATGCTCAAGACCACCCCATCACCTAACCATTCGCCGTGTGGGGCATGGACATGGTAGGCCCCTTCAAGAAGGCCCGCTCAGGCTACACCCACCTCCTAGTCGCAGTCGACAAATTCACAAAGTGGGTGGAGGCCAAACCAGTCTGCAAGTGCAACGCGAAGACTGCTACCAAGTTCCTACGTGAGCTCATCTATCACTACAGGTTCCCGCACAACATCATCACGGACAACGGCACCAACTTCGCCAAGGGGGACATGGCCGAATTCTGCGAGGAGCACAACATACGGCTCGACCTCGCCTCAGTCGCCCACCCGGAGTCCAACGGACATGCGGAATGCGCTAACCAGAGCATCCTCCACGGCCTGAAGCCACGACTACAGGTCCCCCTCAAGCAAACTCCGGGGTGATGGGTCGAAGAACTCCCCTCCGTCATCTGGGGCATCCGCACCTCCATCAACAGGTCGACTGGGTTCACCCCCTTCTTCATGGTGTACGGCGCTGAAGCCATCATGCTGACCGACCTCGAGCATGATTTCCCTCGGGTCGTCAACTATGAGGAGTTCGACAACGAGCTCACACGCCAGGACGGAGTCGGCCAGCTCGACAAAGCACGCAACCTAGCTCGCTCCCGCACCGCCATCTACCAGCAAGGACTCCGCCGCTACCATAGCCGCCGAGTCTGAACTCGCACTTTCTAGGAAGGAGACCTAGTCTTACGACTGATCCATGACAACAAGGGCATGCACAAGCTCTCTTCCCCGTTGGAGGGACCATTCGCCAAAGGGCGAGTCCTAGTCAACGACGCCTACTACCTCATCGACGTCCAGGTGACGGACGGCTCGACGTCAAGAGGTCGTGGAATGTAAACCTCCTAAGGAAGTTCTACACCTAGAACTCCAACATGTACTCCCCCACTATGAAATAAAGAAGATCGACTCGCACAGATTGTGTCCACTCTCCATGTCTTGTGCCACTCGCACTCGTAAAAACAGCTTATGCTAACCGCGGAAGTCAACCCTTGGTTACGCGACCGGCATGGCTAAGTAGTGCGATACAAGGGCATCGATAAATTTTGGGCCTTGTATCGTCCACAAAAACGCCAACCCGGAGCCCCATCGGAGTCGCCTCAATCGATTGGCTTTTCGAGCCAAGACGACCGCATTCGCTTCTCACAGGGACCTAGTCCTCCACATCCTTGGCGCAACGACATGAACGGCCAAGTACCATGATCAGGGACTGATGCAAGCCCAAACTCACGCGGCTAGGGAAAACACCAAGTATGAGAGTGTGTCCTGGACTCGCCACGCGACTGATTATCTGAATCAGGTGGAGCGACGCGCCAAGTACAACACACCTCGTCCTCACCTACCTTGGGCATGCGACTAAAATGGCTAAGTACCACGCTCGGGGACTCGTCCAACCGACCCCGTTCGCATCCGGGAAAACAGCAAAGTATAGACCACCCCTTGGGGTCGCCATGCGACTGGCTTTCCAAGGCACGACGAGTCGACCTAAACTAACTAAAAGTATAACAACAAGCATTCACACAAATAAACGAGGTAAACCCCACAAAAGGGCAGACACGCTCGGGGACTCACACAACCCAACAAACCACAGTCAAAACAAAACTGACAAAAGCATTCATGCATTCCTTCCAGCAACAAAATCTGTTCGCTTACAAGGGCAGGCATACTTTCCTTTCAAACTAACACCAATCGGCAAACTGTTCTACTCCGCAGGCTTCGATGACAATGCGCCACCACCTCCATGGACACGAATGAAGGGAACGAACAGGTTGGACGGATACGTTGTCAAGGTGCCCGCCATCGCTGATCGGAACGGCTGCTCCACCTTGAAGTCGCGATTCGCTGGCTGAACGTCGTTCGGGGCGATGATCGTCTCCTAATACGGCAGGAAGTCGCCCATCGCCAGAACCCGATCGGAGTAGACCGTGGCCCGGTCAGTCAGCTTCAGCACTTCGGAGATCTCGACTGAGCCCGTCGCCGAAGGGTACCCGCTGGTGACGTCTTCAAGGTCGAAGTCGTCGGGGAAGTGCGCGAGCCCAAGGCTCAGTGCAGTCGCAACCCCGCGACGGAAAGATGACCACGACATGAACTCCACAACTGTTGGAGCCCTCTCCAGATAGCGCCAGACTTCGGTGATATCACTGGGGATCACCTCTGTCGGCGAGATTTCCTGAAGATAATCACGAATGCAAGTCGCTGACAGAGCGGCAGAGTCCACCAGCATGGTGACACACTACCGCGCATCGTACGACTGCGCCTCGACCTCGTCGTCAAGAATCTTCCCTGCGAAGCACAAGAAGTTCAGAATCAAAAGGGTGCAAAACGCAAAGGCGATCTGCACGCTCGGGACTCGCCAGACCAAACACACAAAAGACAAAGGAACTCACCAATGAGGGGACGGCAACACACCGTAATGAAGTCCTGAAGACTTGACAAGTCCGTTTGCAGCACCGCAACAAGAGATTCCAACACCTTCCGCTCTTCGGCCGTGGCAGCGACAGCCTCCTTGGCTCTCTCGTCCGCCGAGGTCGCCTCCGCTTTCGCCGCCTTGAGCTCCCGCTCCAGTTCGGCCACTCGCTTCTCTACGGCGGTCAACGACGACTGGGAAGTCGCCAATTCGCTCGCAGGGACCAAACCCTCGCGAGCCTTGTCCACCGCGGCAGCATGACCCTCTACATCAACACAAGCTTCATTATGAAATCAGGAAATGACATACGCGGAGAAGGGCATCTCAAGATCTTACCAGTAGCCGCTTGAAGTTGTTCATTCACCTCCTGCATGGAGCAGAATTCCTTCTCCAAACGATCCTTGGTGGCCAATCGTTCCGCCGACTCGCGCTGGAGGCCCTGCATAGAAAGGGCAAACATCAACCTAACATTACAAAATTTCCTAAGTGCCCAGCCCCTGAAATCTAGCGACTAGCCACTCGGGGACTAGACATCGAAAAAGCAGTAAGAATCTACCCGCTAAAATTCAGCGACCAGATCCCCGGGGACTGGACATACCTGGATGGCCGCACCCAGCATGCTGTGTAGCTCGACTGCATCCATCGACGGGAGCACGAGAGGGGTGCGCCCGCGACGCTGCTCGACCTCCGAGCCCAAAACTTCGGGAAAAGTACTTGCGCATCTTAAAATCATCAGAGAACAAAGCACTCATAGTAGAAAGGTCATTCATATGAGCCACAACACTCTCATTTTCAGTCCCACAAAAAGGTTCTTTCTCAACAATATCTAAATAAGATAAATCAAGAGAGAAATCATAATCTTCATCTTTAATATCTATGGGAGAAGTGGCAAACTTAGGATCAGGGGACATCTTAGGCATAATAGTACGTCTAGCAAGGAGACTCTTCATAGCACTAGTACCATGTGTGTTTTGGCACTCTGCAACAAAATCATCAGTGAACTCAATGTAACCATTATTAATATCATAACTCTCACTAGCCTCAAGTGTAACAGTGTCTTTACTAGGAGTTTTGGTATTTCTTAGACTAGCCATAGTAGCATCTAGAAAAGGACCTAATGGACCACTCGCATCAGGCATAGTAGAAGTAACTGAAGGGTTTCGCGGCATAGTAAATCAAAATTTTCTACGGATGCGAACAGAGGGAAAGCCAAGATCTAATCTAGGAGATGCAATCAACGAGAGAGATTGGATTAGATCTTCATACCCTTGAAGATTCGCCTGAACGTTAACGGGCGTGGGGATGTAGTCGTACTCGCTTCTCCTCCTCGCGATCCGATCCGATCTAGCACCACAAGTGGCGGTGCCTCCGTGAGATGCACACGTGCAGCACCTCGACGTCTCCTCCTTCCTCGGACCAGCAAGTATGGTGGAGAGATAGATTGGATATACAACACGACGGCGTGGTGTATATGGTGGAGAATTTCTGCTGCAGGGCTTCGCCTACAAACAGTCGGGAGGGAGGAAAGCTAGCAAGGCGGCTAGGGTTTGGAGGAGGTGTGGGGGTTTGGCGCCCCACCTCTTTATATAGAGGGGGCGCTAGCCCCTACCCCAAGCCCAAAGGATAAGGAGTGGGGGGCATGGACTCTCCCCTCTTCTAGAAACCCTATCTCTAGTTTAAACGATTTAAACTCTCTAGGATCGGCTGGGCCCTATGGGGCCTTGTGCCCCTGGCCCAATGCGGGACACTCCCTCATAGGCCCATGCCCTCCCGGAAGGTGGGGCCACGTTGGTCCCCTTCGAAGGTTCTAGAAGCTTCGGTACAATACCGATTAACGAACAATTCAACTCCAAAACTGCACCGCCTTATATGAATCTTATTCTCGGACCATTCAAACCTCTCGTGATATCCCGGATCCCATCCGAGACTCAACAAAAATTCATAAACCAATTATCCAATCTATCCTAGCGTCGAGATACGTTAAGTGTGTGACCTGCGGGTTCGAGAATATGCGTACATGATCTTCTATCAATAATCAACAGCGGGGTCTGGGCACCCATATTGACTCCCACACATTCATCAATGATCATATCGGATGAACCACGATGCTAGGATTCAATCAATCCCATATATATTCCCTTCGTCTCGCGATATTTTACTTGCCCGAGATTCGATCGTCTTGCAGTCATACCTAGTTCAATCTCGTTCACAAAGTACTTTACTTCCGTAATCCGATATCACTTTGTGATTAACTCCTTAACCACATGCTTGCAAGCGGTGTTGATATCGATTACGAGTGGGCCCAAGTATATCTCTCCGACTTGGGAGGGACAAATTCCATCTCGATACATACAACCCAATGATACTTTCCGATCACCGAGAGACACCTTTATGATCACCCTCTCATAGGATGACGCGTTTGATGACCTCAAAGCTTTCTTCCGATACCGTGGAGTTGTATTATCTCATGGTCTAAGGAATACAATATTTGACATAGGAAAAGCTTCGCAAAGATGAACACGATGATACGATCTAATTGCTTCGCTTAGTTTGGGTCTGTCCATCATATCATTCTCCAATGTTATGATCTCATTATCAATTGACAACTCATGTCTTTGGTTAGGAAACCTTAACCATCATTGATCAATGAGCTAGTCCATAGAGGCGTACTAGGGACACGGTGTTGTTCACAAACCACACAAGTATTAAAGTTTCCGCTTAATACAATTCTAGCATGGAATATAAACTTTATCATGAACAAGAATTATAATAATAACATCTTTATTATTGCCTCTAGGGCATAATTCCAACAGTCTCCCACTTGCACTAGAGTCAATAATCTAGTTTACATTTGGCAACAATCTCACACCCATGGCACTGAGGTGCTGATCATGTTTTACACGTGGAAGAGGTTTAGTCAATGGATCTGCGACATTCAGATCTGTATGTACTTTGCTAATCTTCAGATCTCCATCTGCAATATAATCTCGGATTATATGAAACTTGCTGTTGATATGCTTGGTCTTTGGATGATATCTTGGTTCCTTAGCGAGTGCTATGGCGCCAGTGTTGTCACACAATATCTCCAGTGGGTCCAATGCACTTGGAACCACGCCAAGCTCAGTGATGAAGTTTCTGATCCAAACTCCTTCACTTGACGCTTCTGCAGCAGCCATGTATTCCGCTATCACGCTTTGCTTGCAGCTTCTCCAGCTTACAGCTCCTCCATTCAAAATATAAACGTATCCTGTCTGAGATTTGGAATCATCCTTGTCGGTGTCAAAACTAGCGTCGACGTAACCTTTTACGACAAGCTGTTCATCACCCCCATAGACTAAGAACATTTCTTTAGTCCTATTTAGGTACTTTAGGATGTTCTTCACGGCTGTCCAGTGTTCCACTCCTGGATCACTTTGATATATGCTCGTCAAACTAAGAGCATTGGACACATCCGGTCTAGTACATAGCATGGCATACATGATAGAACCTATGGCCGAGGCATAAGGCACTTTGCTCATAGCTTCCCTATCATTTACCGTAGCTGGACACTGAGCCTTGTTCAATATCTTACCTGACAACATAGGCACTGAACCTTTCTTTGCCTTATCCATTCTGAACCTTTTCAGAAATTTGTCTAGGTATGTACTCTGGCTTAAAGCTATCAGGCGTCTTTGTCTATCTCTATAGATCTTGATGCCCAATATATAAGCAGCTTCACCTAGGTCTTTCATTGAAAAACACTTGTTCAAATAACTCTTCACATCGTTAAGCATGTTGATGTCATTTCCGATAATCAATATGTCATCCACATATAGTACCAGAAACGTCACCGAGCTCCCACTCACTTTCTTGTAAATACAAGCTTCCTAGCAATTTGGAACAAATCCAAAGCTCTTGATCACTTGATCAAAACGAAGGTTCCAACTCCGAGATGCTTGCTTCAGTCCATAAATGGAACGCTGAAGTTTGCATACTTTACTAGCATCCTTAGGATCGACAAAACCTTCGGGTTGCATCATATACAACTCTTCATCAATGTTGCCATTGAGGAAAGCAGTCTTGACATCCATCTGCCATATTTCATAATCATGAAATGCAGCAATTGCTAATAAAATCCGAATGGACTTAAACATCGCTACGGGAGAGAAAGTCTCATCGTAGTCAACACCTTGAACTTGTCGAAAACCTTTTGCGACAAGCCGTGCTTTATAGACGGTAACATTACCATCCGCGTCCGTTTTCTTCTTGAAGATCCATTTGCACTCAACGGCCTTTCGGTCGCTAGGAGGGTCCACCAAAGTCCATACTTGGTTTTCGCTCATGGATCCCAATTCGGATTTCATGGCTTCTAGCCATTTCTTAGAGTCTGGGCTCATCATCGCTTCCTCATAGTTCGTAGGTTCACTGTCTTCTACTAACAAGACAGTCAAGACAGGGTTGCCGTACCACTCAGGAGGGGCACGCGACCTTGTCGACCTGCGACGTTCAGTAGCAGCATCGTCCGAAGCTTCATGATCCTTGTCATTAGCTTCCTCTATTCTTGGTGCAGGCGGCACTGGAACAATTTCAGGTGTTGCGCTACTCTCCAATTCAAGAGAAGGTTCAATAACCTCGTCAAGCTCTACTTTCCTCCCACTCACTTCTTCGAGAGAAACTCCTTCTCAAGAAAGGAACCGTTCTTCGACAAACACTTTTCCTTTGGTTCGTGATAGAAGGTATACCCAATAGTTTCCTTAGGGTATCCTATGAAGACGCATTTCTCGCTTTGGGTTCGAGCTTGTCGGCATCAACTTCTTGACGAAGCCGCATCCCCAAACTTTAAGAAACGACAACTTAGGTTTAGCACCAAACCACAGTTCAAACGGTGTCGTCTCAACGGATTTAGATGGTGCCCTATTTAAAGTGAATGCAGCGGTTTCTAATGCATAACCCCAAAATGATAACGGCAAATCAAGAAGAGACATCATTGATCGGACCATATCTAATAGGGTTCGATTCATGCTCAGACACACCATTGCGTTGTGGTGTTCCGGTGGCGTGAGTTGTGAAACGATTCCACTTGCTTTAAGATGCGTGAGAAAATCATAACTCAAATATTCACCTCCACGATCGGATCGTAGAAACTTAATCTTTCTGTTACGATGGTTCTCCACTTCATTCTGAAATTCCTTGAACTTTTCAAATGTTTCAGATTTATGTTTCATTAAATATATATACCCATATCTACTTAAGTCATCGGTAAAAGTGAGGAAATAGCGATATCCACCGCGCGTCGAAATACTCATCGGTCCGCATACATCGGTATGTATGATTTCCAACAAGTCCGTTGCTCGATCCATCATTCCGGAGAACGGGGTTTTGATCATCTTGCCCATGAGGCATGGTTCGCATGTGTCCAATGATTCAAAATCAAGAGACTCCAAAAGTCCATCAGAATGGAGTTTCTTCATGCGCTTTACACCAATATGACCTAGACGACAGTGCCACAAATAAGTAGTATTATCACTATCTACTTTGCATCTCTTAGCCTCAATGTTATGGATGTGTGTTTCATCCCTTTCGAGATTTAGAAGAAATAAACCATTTACAAGAGGTGCGTGACCATAAAAGATGTTACTCATATAAATAGAACAACCATTATTCTCCGATTTAAATGAATAACCGTCTTGCAATAAACACGATCCAGAAATAATGTTCATGCTCAACGCAGGCACATAATAACACTTATTAAGGTTTAAAACTAATCCCGAAGGTAAAACTAAGGAGAGCGTGCGGCCATCACATCAACTCTTGATCCGTTGCCAAGCATCGTCACCTCATCCCTCGCAAGTCCGCTCATTCCGTAGCTCTGTTTGAGTTACAAATATTAGCAACGAAACCGGTATCAAATACCCACTACAACGAGGGCTAGTAAGGAAAACATCAATAACATGTATATCAAATATACCTTTGAT
This sequence comes from Avena longiglumis, assembly GCA_030063025.1. Taxonomy (NCBI): domain Eukaryota; kingdom Viridiplantae; phylum Streptophyta; class Magnoliopsida; order Poales; family Poaceae; genus Avena; species Avena longiglumis. The sequence continues at coordinate 45,334,271 of CP125973.1, forward strand.
GGTGCCCCTTCTTGTCCGCTAAGTACTTGGACGATTGCGCTTCCATGACCCTTGTCCTTGCAATAGAAGCACTCAAAGGTCGGCTTAGGACCAGACTTGAGCTTCTTCTCGGCAGAGCATTGCGCTTGCCGCCCTTCTTGAAGGGCTTCTTTGCTCCTTACCTTTCTTAAAGGAGGGTTTGTTGACCATCAACACATGATTATCCTTCTTGATGTCCACCTCCACAGCCTTGACTGCGAAGAGCTCGATGATCGTGTCGTTGGAGCCAATCGATTATGAGTCACTACAAAACTTTTGTAGGAGGGAGTGATTGCAGAACCCTGTCAATCTTGAGCTCCTCTGGAATCGTGCATTCTAGTTGCTCAAGGCTTTGAGTGTAGCCCGACATCTTTATGGCGTGCTCACTAACGGAACTCCCTTCCTCCATCTTGCAGTTAAAGAACTTCTCAGAGATCTCATATCTCTCAGAACGGGCTTGAGTCTGAAACATGGTTTTCAGCTCCTCGAGAATCTCAAAGGGCCCGGGATAGGTTTCAAAACGATTTTGAAGTTCCGGTTCCATAGCAAACAACATGGTGCTCTTAATCACACCATAATCATCTTTGCGCGACTGATAGACAGCTTTCTCATCAGCCGGTAGCTGATGCTGCGCAGGGTCACCTAACGCTTTCCCAAGGACATAGTCCTTTTGTCCTCCAGACAGAATGATTCTTAGATTGCGGAACCAATTTGTGAAGTTAGACCCATTGTTTCTAAGCTTTTCCTTCTCAGCAAAAACGTTAAAGTTGAAGTTGGATTTGGCCATGTGATCTACAGTATTTGCAAGTACAATTTAGACTATGTTCATGATAAATAGTTCAACTTAATCAAATTACTAGATGAACTCCCACTAAATTCAACATCCCTCAAGTTGTTTAGTGAACACGATCCAATTTCACCACACCTAATCCGATCATCACGAGAAGAGATGTGGTTTCAATGGTGGACAACAAAGTGTCGATCATATCATTCATATGACTCATGCTTAACCTTTCGGTTCTTGTGTTCCGAGGCCATGTCTGTACATGATAGGCTCGTTAAGCTAGACCCAAGTATTTCCGCGTGTGCAAAACTGGCTTGCACCCGTTGTATGTGAGCGTAGAGTCTATAGCACCCGATCATCACGTGATGCTTGGACACGACGAACTTTCACAACGGTGCATACTTGGGGAGAACACAGTTTTTTTATCTTGATCTTTAAGTGAGGAATCATCTTATAATGCTACCGTCGCGATCTAAGCATAATAAGATACATAAAGGATAAACATCACATGCATATAACTTTATGTGACATGGTATAGCCAATCTTCGCGCAATGATCTCCATCTTGTGCGTTCCGGCATGATCTCCATCACTCCACCATGATTGCCTTCACCACGAATAGCAACTACAACTATTGCTAACTACTTAGCGATAAAGTAAAGCTATTACATGGCGTATAAGAAGTTGACTCGCAGGTCATACACAATTATAAAGACAACCATATGGCTCCTGCCGGTTGTGTACTCATCGACATGCAAGTCGTGAAACATTATAAAACATGATCATCGCATACATTATACACATCACATCTTGGGCCATACCATATCACAGAAAACACTCCCTGCAGAAAAAAGTTAGACGCCTCTACTTTGTTGTTGCATGTTTTACGTGGCTTATGGGAGTAGATGCTAAGAACGATTCTTACCTACGGAAAGCCACAACGGTGATATTATGGTTGCCAAACTCTGGTGTTAATCCCATGACAACTATAGTGAGAGAAACTGACATCCACCAGCCGCATGTGCGGAACAAGCCACACGTCAGTGCGGAGCCGGTCTCGCGAACGACGTCGCGTAAGGTTGGCCTGGACCGCTTCAATCTCACTATCCCGCGTCATAAGAAGAACACAAACAAGAGGCTTGCAACAGAAAACATCAACGCCCGCAACAACCATGTTGCGTTCTACTCGTGAAACACATCTACGCATAGATCTAGCTCGATACCATCAAGGGTTTCGCGGCATAGTAAATCAAAATTTTCTACGGATGCGAGCAGGAAAGCCAAGATCTAATCTAGGAGATGCAATCAACGAGAGATTGGATTAGATCTTCATACCCTTGAAGATTCGCGACAGTGAACGTTCGTCGGAACGTGGGGATGTAGTCGTACTCGCTTCTCCTCCTCGCGATCCGATCCGATCTAGCACCACAAGTGGCGGTGCCTCCGTGAGATGCACACGCAGCACCTCGGCGTCTCCTTCCTCGGACCAGCAAGTATGGTGGAGAGATAGATTGGATCTACAACACGGCGGCGTGGTGTATATGGTGGAGAATTTCTGCAGCAGGGCTTCGCCTACAAACAGTCGGGAGAGAGAGGAAAGCTAGCAAGGCGGCTAGGGTTTGGAGGAGAGGTGTAGGGTTTGGTGCCCCACCCTCTTTATATAGAGGGGAGCCCTAGCCCCTCCCCAAGCCCAAAGGATAAGGAGTGGGGGCATGGACTCTCCCTCTTCTAGAAACCCTATCTCTAGTTTAAACGATTTAAACTCTCTAGGATCGGCTGGGCCCTATGGGGCCTTGTGCCCTGGCCCAATGCCAGGACACTCCCTCATAGGCCCATGCCCTCCCGGAAGGTGGGGCCACGTTGGTCCCCTTCGAAGGTTCTAGAAGCTTCCGTACAATACCGATTAACGGAACAATTCGAACTCCAAAACTGCACCGCCTTATATGAATCTTATTCTTCGGACCATTCCGAACCTCTCGTGATATCCGGATCCCATCCGAGACTCGAACAAAAATTCATAAACCAATTATCCAATCTATCCTAGCGTCGAGATACGTTAAGTGTGTGACCTCGGGTTCGAGAATATGCGAGACATGATCTTCTATCAATAATCAACAATGGGTGCAGGCACCCATATTGACTCCCACACATTCATCGATGATCATATCGGATGAAACACGATGCCAGGATTCAATCAATCCCATATATATATTCCCTTCGCCTCGCGATATTTTACTTGCCGAGATTCGATCGTCGGTACCGTCATACCTAGTTCAATCTCGTTCACAGCAAGTACTTTACTCGTTCCGTAATCCGATATCACTTTGTGATTAACTCCTTAACCACATGCTTGCAAACGGTGTTGATATCGATTACCGAGTGGGCCCGAAGTATATCTCTCCGACTTGGGAGGGACAAATTCCATCTCGATACATACAACCCAACAGATACTTTCCGATCACCTGAGAGACACCTTTATGATCACCCTCTCATAGGATGACGTTTAATGACCTCAAAGCTTTCTTCCGATACCAGGGAGTTGTATTATATCATGGTCTAAGGAATACAATATTTGACATAGGAAAAGCTTCGCAAAGATGAACACGATGATACGATCTAATTGCTTCGCTTAGTTTGGGTATGTCCATCATATCATTCTCCAATGTTATGATCTCATTATCAATTGACAACTCATGTCTATGGTTAGGAAACCTTAACCATCATTGATCAATGAGCTAGTCCATAGAGGCGTACTAGGGACACGGTGTTGTTCACAAACCACACAAGTATTAAAGTTTCCGCTTAATACAATTCTAGCATGGAATATAAACTTTATCATGAACAAGAATTATAATAATAACATCTTTATTATTGCCTCTAGGGCATAATTCCAACAGTAACATCATGAGCATCAAAATCAGTTTCAGACTCAGCAGTAGTAGCAGTGTGTGTAGCATGAGTATGTGGTGGTGGTGTGACAAGCTTACTTATAAAATACGATGAATCAAGAGCAACAGAGGTGTTTAGGACTGTACCTCTTCTTGTAGTGGATGGTAAAATAGGGAACTTTCCATCATGAGACTTCCCCATGATGAAAGGAGTAGCAGTGAACAATAATAGATCCAAGTGAACTCACAAATAAAGCTATGCTCCCCGGCAACGGCGCCAGAAAATAGTCTTGATGACCCACAAGTATAGGGGATCGCAACAGTCTTCGTGGGTAGTATTACCCAATTTATTGATTCGACACAAGGGGAGCCAAAGAATACTTGCAAGCCTTAACAACTGAGTTGTCAGTTCAGCTGCACCTGGAAATAGTTCTTGCTCACAGAAGTTTATTAGTAGCAACAGTTTGTAGTACTAACAGCAAAGCAACAGTAACAGCAACAACAACAACAACAACAACAACAACAACAACAACAACAACAACAACAACAACAACAGTGAAACATGAGCAATAGTAACAGTAACGGTAACAGTAGGATTCGAGTGCGGTAGGCTTAGGGATGGATGGACGTGTGTTGCATGGACGAGTCTAAACATGTAACTTCAAGACCTTGGGCATTTCAGATAAATAATAACAAGCATCCAAGTACTAAACAATCGTAGGAATGTGCTCCAAATATAGTCATACGTGCTCGCAATGAGAACTTGCACAACATCTTCTGTCCAGCCAGCCCGTGGCAGTGGGGACTCTAGGGAACTACTGGCAATTAAGGTGCTCCTTTTAATAGAGCACCGGAGCAAAGCATTAACACTCCATGAACACATGTGATCCTCACACCACAGCCAACCCTTCCGTTTGTCCCAATTATTGTCACTTTGGGGCCTTTGGATCCCGACAATGATATGTGTACACAACTTGCAGATAAGATCACAAACAATACTATCATAATGATTCAATAATAAGTTTAGATCTGAGATCATGGCACTCGGGCCCTAGTGACAAGCATTAAGCACAACAAGTTGCAACAAAGTCAAATAGCACTAATAGAGATACTAGGCACTATGCCCTAACAGGTCTTATTCGATTACATGATAGAACTCATCCAATATCTACCATACCCAAGCCTACAGCGGTGGATTACTCACTCATGGATGAGGGAAACATCGGTGGTTGATGGAGATGTGTTGGTGATGACGATGGCGATGACCCTCTCCAAATTCCCTGTCCCGGCAGGGTGCCAGAACAGAGTTTCTGGATCCGAATCTTGGTTTCTGGTGGCGGCGGAGCGGAACTCTTTCTGGAAAACTATCGAACCCCCCTGAGTTTTAAGGTCAGAAGGCAACTTATAGGCGCAGAGGGAGACCGAGGAGCTGCCTGGGGTGGCCAAACGCCCTCCAGGCACGAGGTCAGGTGGTCCCGCGCTTGGGGTGGGTCTTCCCCCCCCCCCCAGGCCTCCTCTCTGTCTCCCCTTCTAGCTCCGTGGATCTTCTGGTGAGAAATAGTTTTTGACATATTTTTCGGGATTTTTCCTGATAGTTCATTTTCTGCACAAAAACAAGACACCAAGGTAATTCTGCTGAAAACAACGTCAGCCCATGTTAGTTGTACCCAAATCACACAAGTTTAGAGAATAAACAATAGCAAAGTGTTCGAGAAAGTAGATACGTTTTAGACGTATCAATGACATCAAAAATAAAAAGTTACATTAAAAAATTAGATACTTTTTAATCCAATAAAATAAACATTGCATAATAAATTCATAACTTTAATTCTATAAATCTTAATTCGACAATAATATATCTAAATCGATTAGCATGACATGACCTTTCCAACTATGCATTACTTACTTTCAATTGCATCATGCATCATGGAGAACTTGAATAATCAGAACTGTTTATGCATGGAAAATGTGATGTATAAAATTGGAAAATAATTATTTGTTGTTGATAATGCCTTAGTAATGTTGTATCATCAATGTGCTACGCAAATAACATCTCTTCAACATGGTTTGAATCATTAACTTGCCATGGCATGCATCATATCATGATCATGCTGGATCTTTCGCATTAGTGTAACTGTTGCATCATTTGTTCCTTTTAGTGTTTTTCCTCTTCCCAGATAGGACGATGAGATGTTGTGCGCTTTGACAAGTTCTTCGGATATATTTTCGTCAATGTTTCCCTGTCATGCATTCTCCCACTGCTACCCATTTTTTTTCCTTTTTGGCTTTACTTCTCTCTATTTCTATCTGTATTGTGATCCTCTAGTTTCCATACCATTTATACTCATTACAACCTATATTTGTGTTGGTTACTTCTTATTGACTGTTGTTCTGGTAGGTAGTTGTCCTTGCAAGTTGTAGTTACTTACTCAGGTTTTGGTTCGAGTTGTCGAGTTCCATAGTTGTTGGGAGATTGTCACATGCTTAATGGTGGAGATAATCATGGTTTTACTTACCACTTGATAACTAAAATGTTGGTAGTTGATATAACTAATAAATCGGCACCGGTGGGAAATATTAGTGCTATAAATCTTACTTTGGCATGATGATGGCAACAACTCCGTGTACCAATTCGTTGGGACTCCAAGTGCAGAGTGTTGTATCAAGCGTCATTTCCCCACAAGGATGACTCGAGGGTTTATATCAAACTCTCGAGGAATTGGCTTAGAGATTTATTCTTCCTCTCCTCCTCAAGCAACCTACAAAGCAAAGTTTTGTATTCTGTCCCCAACTCCACCTAGTCGTTGTCAAGCACAAGGTTCCATATTAGTGATAATAAATAACAATAATAAATAAAATAAAATAAAATAACACAAGTAAAAACGAGGCACACAGAGTAAAAACAATAAAGGGTAGTTTTTTTGGGTTTTGGTTGTGTGTGGAAGTGAAGAATTTTTTTTGTTATTTTCGAAATAATAAATAACAGAAAATATAAAGTGTTGGAAAGGTGTTTATTATGGTTTAAAATTGACTAGGGTTCATGGGTTCACTTGTCTACTCTCGTTTTGGGCTATAATGGACACAAATAATTCATCAGAGACATAATATTGGTGAAACTTCTACATGTGTTTGATAAGCATTCATATGGGCATCACGTCCTAACATAGAGATGATGCAACACATCTCTCTTATACTCCTTAAGAAATGGAAAACTCCAAGCAATCTTGAATTAAGAATCAACAGAGTATATCCTTAGGTATTTTGACATCAAGTTTCAATCACAAATATGTTACCTTGACCAAAAAAAGATTATCTAATTGTCACAAGATAACTATAGCACATTGATTCAATTAATCCCTAGTGAGGCAACAAAATAATGGTAAATACCATAATAGATATCGAATGTGTTGTCACTATTCAATCACTACCACCATGCTACTCCATATAATACACACTTCTCCCCACACATGCTCTTGCATACAAGTTGGATCAGAACAACTACTTAAGTACGGGGTACATGATAAGCATCTATTAATACATCTTACACATAATAGCTTATAGTCTCATATATCAAATCATAGAATAAAGATCCACTATGTGGGAATTACATATATGAACATAATCATGTTGGGCAGCTCATATGGTACTATATATATGAAGAACAAGAGAGAGAGAGAGAGAGAGAGAGAGAGAGAGAGAGAGAGAGAGAGATCAAGCTACTGCCACAAACCCATAGTCTAGAGATTGAATACTCCCTCTTCGTCATGGTGATGATGGTGGATATATTGGAGAAGGTAGAGATCCCTCCAGCGGCGGCTCAGGTGGAGTTTCCCCTCTAATCTTCGTTGGTTCTAGCACTGTTTTGGTGTTTCTGTGGCGCAGCCCTCTAGGAACTACCAAGGTCTGAGCAACGGTATTTATGACTAGAGAGCCTCGGAAGACCACGACTCATGAGGTAGGATCTACGGATTCAGACCACGAAGTCAAAAACAACTCCACTTAATGATGCATACCAAAGAGACAATCATGTTAGTAGGACACGCCAATTTACTCTGCAACACGTTCCATCAGTCAATATCGTGGGCAGGAATCTCATTATGATCGCCACCTTCAATTTTGCCGGATGGAACTGATTCCCATGTAGTGAAAAATCTCTAAGAAATGGTAGTTACTGAAAAGACCTCTTCAACCGGTTCAGATTCAGGTACTCACGGCCACGAAAAACATCGTCTCAACTGACTTCCTCAGGTCACAGGAGAAGTTAAAGCAGTTGTCAGCGTCAGTGATTACATCATCTTGGACTAGACCTAAACCCCGCTATGACTTCACTATGTCAAATGGGTCCACGAGCAAGGTTCCAACATGATAAGAGATGGATTTACAGATACCTTCTCGACCTCTCGGTTCGGTACTCCACATCACATATGCGACCTCTCACTCAGACCTTCTCTGGTCGCCAAGGTATCGACACCTCTACACAAAAGGATTGGTTTCCCCTTTTGTTATTAACCATTTTGCAGGACCTCATCATAAGCCCATTACCCTAGGACATCTGAGATGGCAAGGCTCACTAGACTGGTTCTGAAGACGAGCAAGCAGAAAGGTCTACGCGGTCGAGACGTCAGCACATGCGGAAGACCTTATTTAAATACCTCGGGCATTCGCTAAAGACTTCATGCCTCAATACCAAGAAGAAGTCATCGAGCTCAGCAGGCGAAGGTTCAACACGAGCTAAAGCAATCCTTCTGAAAGGAATATCGTCTTATTAAAGGTACTGATCGGGGGCATGTTGGCAATGAGTGAATTTAGGCATGTACCTCACATGGGCCTTAATCCATGATTCCTACCCATGACTACTTCTGTTATCAAGAACCTGAAGGCTTGCATCTAGAAGCTCTCAACCGACCTAACGTCAACTGACCTAACCTACGGGGCTGTAAGATGGCTCTGTGGAGATCCCGAAGACCAGACATGCATCCAAGAGAGATTGGGGATCAAGATTAAGAGCAAGAAAAGATGAAGACCTAACGTGACTAAGGAAGACTCTAGCACCATCGACGCCTATACGTACTCAAGGACATTCATCATTAGCTTTAGTCATAAACCCTAGATTCATCTCTCTCGTCAGGTGTCATTATAAACCCACCGAGATCGTCTTGTAGACACTTTTACGATCCCTCGACCACCTTACGAGTAAATTCTGAGGTAGTCCCTCCATTACACACATATTGTCATCTTTGGAGATCCAAACCTGCTGACCCGAGCCGATTATCGAAGAAATAAACTCTCTTTCGTTCCTCGAAAGTGAGACTTTAGAGGGATCGTGAAAATTATCCTTCGTCAATCGCACATCATATGCAATTTCTGAATAAAAACCGTGAGCTCTGTTAACTATTTTTATGAAATACTCATGGTAAAGTGCATTGTCATTGGAGTAAAGCACAACATTATATTTATGAAATAAATGGAGTGGCGCGTCCTTGGAGGAAATATATATCTCCTATATCTTGGGAGCTAGTACTAAGCTAGTACACGTACGTATTTGCTAAGAACAAGTGTACCTAGTTGTGTGCTAAGAATATGTAGCTAGGATGAATATAATGATGGCTACCAAGCAGCAGCTAGGATGGAGGAGGGACACTGGCCGCCGGGCGAGGAGGCAGCAGCGGCATCATCAATGTAGAGGTCGTAGTGCTTCCAGGTGTGGTCGAGCGGGCATGGCGTTCCGGCGTCCAGGCGGTCCCAGGGCTTTCCCTTGCCCGACCAGTGCATGAGGCTGACGGGGCCGTGGTGGAGCGGCCGGCAGCTTCCGTGGACCTTGTCGCCGCCGAGGCCGTGCTGGTTCCACCGGTGGTCGATGGCCTCCACGTCGCCCGCGAAGACGAGCAAGAAGGGCGGCAGGGAGCCCAGCTCGTAGATGCGCTTCTCCTCCTTGTGGATCTCCATCCACCGCTCGATGCGCCGCCGGTAGTCTCCCGCCCGCCACCGCCCGAGGTCGATCACCATGATGCCCGTGTTGAAGTAGCACGGCGGGCGCCGCCGGCCCGCGAAGACGCGGGCACCGAGCTCCGGGTCGGACCAGAAGGCCGGTGTGAAGTAGAGTGAGAAGTTGGCGTGGCAGTACTCGGGCGCGGCGACGACGGCCGATTCATACAGCAGGGGCGTCTCCCAGAGCCTGCCCACGTCGTCGACGGCGAGCACGTCGGAGTCGAGGTAGACGGCCCGGTGCACGCAGGGCGGGAGCAGGTCACCGAGGTGGTTCCGGGCGTAGTTGAGCGGCTCCTCGAGTTCGGCACGGACAGAGGCCGAGATGAGCCCCGCCACGGCCTCGGCGCGGAACGGGTAGATCTCGAAGCCTAGGGACGGGAACGACGCCGCCACAGCGTGCCCAAGGTGAGCGTCGGCGGTGACCACGAAGTGGAAGAAGAGGGACTCAGGGCAGGAGGCGTGCTTGAGGAGGGAGTAGATGGCGGCCATGGAGCCCCTCAGGTAATGCGCGTCCAGCGTCATGGCGATGTGCACAAGCCCCGGGTCGCACACCGACGCCGACGCGGCCGGGGTGATCGGGCACCCCTCCCCGTTCCGGTACTGCGGCGCCTCGGCGAACCTCGCCTCACCGGCCGAGACGGCGACCACAGCGGCGGCCAGGAAGACGAGCAGCGCTGCCTTGTTGTCCATCATCATCATCATATCGCGATCGATTCGGAGGGAGCTAGGGCCGGGCGTGGCGGTGGCGGCCGCTAATTAAGCAACAAAAATTAGTGCACCGGCCGGCCCCTAGCTAGTATGGTAAGACATGGCGTGGCGGTAGGTATCCCTATATGTTACCGATTTTATTTTGATTTTGATTTTGATTTTGATTTTTATTTTATTTTTGCACCTTTCCTTTCTGGGAGCCATCTTTAGTTAGAATTTTTTTTTCAAGAATACATAACACATCGGGGAAGGTGAATGAGATCCATATATATAGAAGAAAGGGTCCAAGACCGCCCCGTATACAACGCCAAAGGCTACACGATACAAAACATACCGCGGCATGGCATGGCATGGTTCACACTACACACCAACAAAACGACAAAGACTCGTCTTGAACCATTTCTAGCAAAGAACAGCGAGGAGGTGAAACACCGAAATTCTAGGCCGCTTCACAACCCAAGAAGGGAACTACGCAAGATCGATCCAACTCTTGGAAGGCACAAGCCAAAGCACCACCCGCCCATAGCGCCTAAGAGTCAGCGAGTGAACGACGGGACCGAACCAGACTAGAGGAGGCATCGACGAGTAAGCAACAATGATGGCTTAAATAGCGCCCCAGGAGCCCATGCTCTGGGGGTAGCCAAGAGCGGACTCCACCAAGCGCACCGAGGACGCTAAGAAACACCTAGGCGACGCCCCAAGGAGTGAATGACACAGCTGCGACTCCGCCCCCGATCTATAAGCCAGGTCAAGGATTTCCCCGGTGCTTGAGGCGGGGAAGCACGGGCACTGACATGATGATCCCTCCAAGGAGGTGGCCGCGCCCACCGGCGTCGTTGTCGCCAGCTTCATGCAGGGATTTTGTCTCGGCCCTGTCGTCAACCCCGACACCATCGGGCATGTAGCAAGTAGAAGCCTTTCGACGCACTGTCGTCGAGGAGAGATCCGCATATGCCATTGGTGGAGGAGGGTGGTTGATCGCCGTCTCGCCACCACCGTAAAGAGGACTGGGTGGTAAGAATCCAGCCACCGCCGCCTGGCTGGCCGCCGGCACCACCAAGGGCACTGGCCACCACCGGTATTGCCACCAGCTAACATGGGTTTGGGGGAGGAGGCCCCCCATGCCGGCTGCCACCACAGCTGCAACATCCACGCAGCACGCCGGAGCAGGAGCTCCTCGTGCCGCCATTGCACACCGAAGGTGCAGCATGCGCATGCCCGTATTGGCCCAGATCGGACCGTGCCGCCACGCCCGCGGTCATGGGATGCTCGCCACTTGCTGCAGCCTCAGTCGTGTGCCCTCCACACCATCACGATGCGCCCTCCCTGTCATGGGAATGGCCACGGCAAATACTGCAATCAGCAGCGAGTAGTAGAACAAGGGGCAAGGGCGGCCAGCCATCTGCGGTGCGAGATGAGGGCAAAGACACGGGGATTTATCCAGGTTCGCCCCCCCCGGAGGGTAAAGACCTACTCCTGCTAGATTGTATTGATGAAAGAATACAAGGGAGAGCTCGGCGGCGAGTCGCAGGGGGTGTATGGTGGAACGTGAGTTCTATGCGAGCCCTAGGGAGGTTTATATAGAGTCACCTCGCTAGGGTTTACAGATCTACAACCGAGTTGGATAAGCACTCGGAGAGTGCTTGACCTAATCTGACTGGGCCTAGCTACGTTTCTGGGCCTTCAGCTTCCAGTCGCCTGACTCCTTACTGGATCGTGATCCAGTCGCCGTCCTACAAGCCCACTCGCTGGTATTATGGTCCAGTAGGAAACGTCCTGCTGGCTATACCCCACTCTACATATTCCCATCAGTAGTCCCCGAGGCCGTCGTTGATTCGTTGCAGGTGTTCTTTGGAAGTCGGAGTATTCGGGTCCAATTTGGACGCCTAGTTGAATCGGTGATGGACTCCCTCAATGGAAGAGAGAGCATGTTTCCTTAGTCACGATAACGGCGACCAGTCAAATCACAGCCATGGCGAATTGGTCGTCGAGAAGCCGAATCGCTGCTATGGCGAATGGGTCGACGCGAAGTCGAATCGCTGCGGCTGGCGAGTCAAACAGACAAAGTTGGACCGTCAATCTTGGTCAAACTAGCCGTTGGGTAATCCAACGGTAATATCGGTGCAATCATCGCGCGGTAACGGCTCCCCGAAAATGGCGGGTAGCAACCGCTATATAAGGAGAGTGACGGACGAAGGACGATCATTCCCCACACTTCTTCCGACCTCGAGCATCTCCCAAACTTTCATTCCTCTGTAGCGACCCAGAATGATCCAGAGCGATCCAGAGCGACCCCGTGATCCTAGATCCTCCGATCGATGGCACCACCAACAGATCCGTGGGGGATATCCAAGTGCACCAAGACACTGTTGAAATCCTTCGAGGATGCGGGAATCCTCCATGCCGGGAGATGGCGAATCCCCGCGGGCGGAGAGGTGGTACCAGATCCGCGCACTGGGGAATTCATCTACTTCACCAGCCACTTGGAGAGGGGGCTCGCCTTCCCCACCTCAATCTTCTTCCGTCGCTTCTGCGCATACTACGACATCCATCCATCAGATCTGGGGCCGCACAACATCGAGCAACTCGCCATTTTTGTGGCGTTTTGCGAGTGCTATCTGGGTTGTCGCCCATACTTCCCCCTGTTGCAAGAACTATTCCACGGGCGGGTCGGACACGAAGGGGCATGCGACCCAATGCTAGCTGTGGGCGGCCTCACCTTCTAGTTGAAGTCCAAGGCCTCCTTCCTCGACCTCATGCTGCCGAAGAAGGCGACGAACGAATGGAAGAAACATTGGTTCTACGTGAGCGAGTCGACACCGGGCGGCGAGGTGGCGCTTACGATGTACTCCGCCAACCGACCCGAACCGCGTCGGCTCCAAGTCGCCAAACTCCCGCTCGACCAGCGGATGGTGGTCGACGAGATGTTGACGATGATCTGTCAACTGAAGAAGAAGGGCCTTCAAACGATCAACTTGTACAACTGCTAGCTCGGGCGGCGGCTGGTGCCTCTGGCCAGCCGCGCCCATTGGATGTATGAGTACATTGGCAAGGATGATGCGACCAAGTCCTGCACCACGGCGTGGAGCACCGACGACTATGCCCTTGCGCTAAAGAATATCACTGACGTGGAATATCTCGACTCGAGGGCCGGGATTCCCACGTATACCATGAAGCGCAAGGCGCCACCAGTGAGTCTACTCTTCCTTATCCATTTCGCAGTCGTAGAATTGCAGTCGCGGCTGTGCTGATCATATTTCATTTGTGTAGTTGTTCCAAGTGGTGGAAAGTTGGCTTCCACCCGCCGATGACGAAAACTCGAGCGAGTCCATGGAGGACGAGAGCGAGTCCTCCTCTGATAAGGGAAATGTCGGAGGTGATGACGACGGAGACAACGAGGCCGTAGAGGTTGCCGCACCCACGGTTCGGAAGACTCGCGGGCAATGGCAGCGCGAGCTCGAGGCCAGCAAGAGCCTCAAGGCTCATGACGGGGGCAAAGGCGAGGCCCTTTAACACACTTCTCGACGCGTGGCCACGCTGTCTAAGAAGAAGTCACTGCAGAAGAAGAAGGGGCCGGCCAAAGCGGTGTCACCGCCTCGGTCTGCGAGTAGCTCCGAAGTGACCAGCGCGGCCAACGAGGCCGGGGCTAGTGTGCCGGCGCAGGCGACTGCGGCAGTTTATGCAGCCGTGGTAGAAGATGAAGTACCGTTGGCGTTGCTTCCACCACCCTTCTCCGCAGTCGCCAGGCTCGAGGCTGCTCCACCCGCGGGAGCATCGCCACCACGGGAGGCACATGCGTCTACCGCCGGGGACCTTCATGTCGCAGCCGCATCCTCGAAGAAGGCCTCCGTGTCATGGGCACCAAGCCTGTTCGAGACGGGCCTCAGCCGGAAGTTGGGGCCAGAGTTGGAGAAGCCGGCGCATATTCGCACCGGCCTATGCTTTATCCCAGTCACCAAGTAAGTGTTTTTGGTGTATTCCGTTGAACGACTGGCTTGTAGTGGTCTGGTGAGCTTCTGATGATGTTGCTTTGCAGGACTAGCATGAAGAAAATCGGTCACCCCTCGGTGGCTAAGGTTCCAGCAGGTGCCGCAGGGGTAGAGGGCGATCCCTCGAAGAAGAGGAAGGGCGACGAGGTCGAGGCGCCTGCTGAGGGCGCAAAGAAAGGAAAGGGAAACAAGGTCTTCACGATCTCTGATGAACTAGTCGACGCCCCTAGTGAGGCTCCGACCGGAGTGGATGCGGCCGTGAAGGCCGTAATGGACGCAGGGTCGCAGCAAGTGTTGCTAAGATCTTCCCTTTTTCACTAAAAGGAGAAGCTAGGGCTTGGTTTAATAGATTACCTCCTGGTTCCATTGATAGCCATGATTGCTTGATTGCTTCTTTCTTCCATAAATATTTTCCTCCCAGTGCTAGACATGCTGCTTTACAGAGACTTTTTTATTTTAAACAGGGAGAAGAAGAGAAATTGCCTGAGTCATGGAAACGATTTTGTGCCTTGATTCATGCACATCCAGGATGTCCATTACCTAAAAATGAGCTTCTTGATATTTATTATAATGGACTAACTGGTGATTCTAGGACCTACCTAGATAGCTTTGCTGATTGTGTTTTCAGGCAAAGGACTCCTACAGATGCTGAAGAATTAATGACCAAGATAATCAAGAATTATGATGATTGGACTTCAACTGAGCTGAATACACCTGAGCCTATTACTCCTGAACCAGTTGTTCCTGAACCAGTTCCAACACCAACAACAATGAAGAGGGGAGTTATTGCATTAAATGATGAAGTGATGAAGGAAGCTAAGAAGTGCCTAAAGGAGAAAGGTATTAGAGCTGAAGATGTGAAGAATCTACCTCCTATAGAAGAATTATGTAAGCCAATTCCCCACTCATCCACTATTGAGGTACACTCTCTCCAACACTTTGATGAAGGTGATATTCCCTATGGTAAGCCTCTTGATCAATGCTTAGAGGAACTTGACACATTTATTGTTAAACAAGGTTATTTTAATAAACAAGTTCAGAATCATTTATTGGAAAACTCTAGAGCTATCCATGAGTTGAAAGATATTGTGGAAAGAACTTCTAATGATATTAAAATGCTTCGTAAACACTTTCAAATGGTTCAAACCCAACTTGATCAACTTGCTAAGGTACAAAAGGATATGCTAGTTAATGCTTCAGGAGATAAACATGCTTATGGAATTAGAACTAGGAGTGGTATAGCTACTCAAGATCCTTTATATCCTAAAGGACACCCTAAAAGAATAGAGCAGGATTCCCAACAAGGTGAAGATAATGGTAGTCCTCGTAAGAGAAAGAAAAATAAACATAAGAGAGTTGAGGAACCACTTGAACCTGTTGTAGATCCTAATAGTATATCTGTCTCTGATGCTGAAACTAAGAGTGGTAATAATAATGATGAGTTTCCTGATAAGGAGGAAGGTGAGGAAGAACCTGAGAAGCACACTAAGAACACTAGGTACACAAAGGAAGATTTTATTGCTAATAAACACGGTAAAGATAGAGAACCTTGGGTGCAGAAACCTATGTCTTTTCCAGGTAAGAAACACAAGTCAAAGGAGGAAGAACACTACAACAAGTTTTGTGAGTGGATGAAACCTTTATTCTTGCAAATTCCTTTGACTGATGCTATTAAGTTTCCTCCTTATTCAAAGTATATGAAGGATATTGTCTCTAATAAAAGGAAGATTCCTAATGAGGAGATTTCTACTCTACTTGCTAATTATTCCTTCAATGGTAAGGTTCCAAAGAAACTTGGTGATCCAGGTATACCAACTATTCCTTATTCTATTAAGAATAATTATGTTAGAACTGCTTTATGTGATTTGGGAGCTGGAGTTAGTGTTATGCCTTTTCTCTCTATAAGAGACTCCAGCTAGAAAAGTTGATACCAACTGATATATCTTTGCAAATGGCTGATAAGTCAACTATTATTCCTGTTGGTATATGTGAGGATGTTCCTGTTCAAGTTGCTCATAATTCCATGGTCTTAATTGATTTTGTTGTGCTTGAAATGCTTGAAGATGATAATATGTCTATTATTCTTGGGATACCTTTTCTTAATACTAAAGGTGCTGTCATCAATTGCAATCAAGGAAAAATAACATTCAATATTAATGACAAAGCGCACACTATCTATTTCCCCAAGAAGGTTGCTAAGAGCTATTGCCTGAATTCCATTGAAAATATTGAGAGCATCAAGGTTGGAGAAATATATTGTCCCATTCCATAAGAAAATTTTGAAACTATTATGATTGGGACCATTGCTATCAAGTATGAGGTAACATAATCACCTTGTGGAATGCAAAATTTTGTTTCATATAAAATTGTTTTGGTAACAAGACTTGATCAACCTTGTTAACAAAAGGATTTTAATGAACACAATAATGCTTTCACTGTGGTTATACTTGCTCACTTTTATTTTTCTCCTTTCCAATCTTTGCTCTTCGTCGTGCCTAACTTAAAGGCGTTAAAGAAAAGTACTTGTTGGGAGATAACCCAAGAGTTTCCGTGAGTCTTGGAAGTTATTACTTCAGTAATGATCTCTCCTTATCCTTTTTGTTTGCTTTTTGTGCCAAGAATGACCTCTAATGAGAGGGAAGTAAGATTTGGGGAGTTGCTGTCCCAAAACAGATTTCTGTCCTCAACCATAAAAATTAGTGAGGAGTCTTTGTAAGTTGGATTGGGCTAAAAATTTACGCATAAATCCCCTAGTATGTTAGCTAACTTTATTTAGTTCAACAAGTTTTTATTTGAGCAACAGAGGATCTTCCGAAAAATCGATTTCTACCTGCTGGTCTGTTTTGACAGATTTCTGCCATTATTTGCATTTGCTTCTTATTGATTCCTTTTCGGATTCTTTTTAGGAAATTGAGCTTTTTGAGGGAGTTGCTACAGTAGCTTGTGTCTTTAGTGAAAGTTTGTTGTTTTAAAACTAAACCCCAAAGGTCTATTATCTTTTGAATGCACTAATGTTGCTAATGAAGATTGTGTGAAGTTTTGTATGAAGGAAAAAAATTTAGGTGTAAGGAAAGAATGATGTAATGAGATAAAGAATGGACAAAAGCTCAAGCTTGGGGGAATCCACCCCGTGTCACCCCAAGAAATATTCAAGAGGTACAAGCGTCAAAGCTTGGGGCTGCCTAAGGCATCCCCTTCTTCATCAATAAAAATCTTAGGTCTTTCTAGACACTTCGTTTTTATTGTTTCATGCACAGTTGTGTTGTTCTTGGAGAGTCTTAGTTTTTTTTGGTTTTCTTTTGCTTTGTTTGGTTTGATTTTTCTTTGTTTGTTTTTTCTTTGTTTACTTGTTTCTAAAAAATCGAAAACAAAAAAAATATTTGTTGTTCTTCTTTGGTTTTGTGAGTTCTTTGCAGGGTTCAGTCGTCCTTAGTGGATTTTGGTTTCATGTTAATTATTCAAGTCACACAAGTGAAGGGCAATAATGAAGATTAAGACAACTCGAGGTGTGGTAAGAGGCTGGTAACGAACTCTACTTGTTTCATTTTTGTACATATACTTATCATTGTGAGCATTCTTAGCTTGTTTGTGTAAGGTGTATGTCATTATGGATGCTTAGTAGTTCTTACTTGTCTATGATTAGCTCCAGCTTGCTAATAGTTTGAAGCATGTCATATGAATGTTTGCTTGCATTGTTTTATTCATACTTTGGTATGACATTGTGGTATCCTCCTCTGACTTTTCATGTGAATCGACTTGGGACATGCTCACGCATGCATATGACTAATCAATAGTGAGTAAGCCTTGATGATTTATTTTGCCTCAGAGTTCTTCTATCACTTTCATGTCATAGTTAGTCCTGTTTTGTTGCAAACATGATTATGACAGCTATTGCTCTCTCGTTTGTCGCTACCTCTCTATTGCTAGCCTTCACTTGCACTGAGTATGTGCTCTGCCTGTGTTTCCAACTCCCCAAAAACCAATATTGCCAGCTGTGTCCACCATACCTACCTATTAGTATCATTTGCTATTTCAGTGCATATTCCATATGTCGTGTTTTCTTCCAAAATAAAATGTTTGTCTGTTTTGAGAAAGTTAGTTAGTAAAGCTCTCACGAACTTGATGGCACACTTTATTCCTTGCACTTAATAATCTTGAACCATTGTGACTAGTCTATGAAAGTTATATCCTTGCTAATTATATACTAGGAGTCGGCAGAACCGTGCTGTCACACAGTGGCGGAGCCAGCTGGGTGGAAGGGTAGGGCTGGCCCCACCCTACGATTTGGCCCAACCCATACTGCATATATAGGAAATAAGAAAAAAAAAATGAAAAAGGCCGGCCCAAGTTAGGCCTGCCCCACCCTAACAAAATGGGCTGGATTCGCCACTGCTGTCACAGGTAACGCTTTCAACACTTTTTGGATATCTCATCCAGTTGATTCCTTGCTCTTTTGTTTATGGATGTCGACGATGTGAAATAAAAGGGGAAGTTATTAGTTCATGGAGTTTATACATTGTGTTAGAGAAATGTCTGGGCCGCTAGCCTAAGCCATGCTTAATCATGGTGGAAACTTGCAGCTTCACCATAATGAGCATCTATGAAGTGTCCTCAATAAAAAGCTATGCATATGGTAAATAAAAATATTTCTGAGATGCTCATTGTCTGCTTGCCTTGTCATTTTGGTTATGGGAAAAATCCCGAAAAATATGCTAAAAACTATTTCTTACCAGAAGATCCACGGAGCCAGAAGGGGAGACAGAGAGGACGCCTGGGGGGCCCAGACCCACCCCAGGCGCGGGCCCACCTGACCCCGTGCCTGGAGGGGGTTTGGTCACCCCAGGCAGCTCCTCGGCCTCCCTCCGTGCCTATAAGTTGCCTTCTAACCTTAAAACTCAAGGGGGTCGATAGTTTTCCAGAAAGAGTTCCGCTCCGCCGCCGCCACCAGAAACCAAGATTCGGATCCAGAAACTCCATTCTGGCACCCTGCCGGGACTGGGAATTTGGAGAGGATCATCGCCATCGTCATCACCAACGCATCTCCATCAACCACCGACGTTTCCCTCATCCATGAGTGAGTAATCCCCTGTTGTAGGCTTGGGGATGGTAGGGATTGGATGAGTTCTATCATGTAATCGAATAAGATCTGTTAGGGCATAGTGCCTAGTATCTCTATTAGTGCTATTTGACTTTGTTGCAACTTGTTGTGCTTAATGCTTGGCACTAGGGCCCGAGTGCCATGATCTCAGATCTGAACGTATTACTGAATCATTATGATAGTATTGTTTGTGATCTTATCTTCAAGTTATGTACACATATCATTGTCCGGATCCAAAGGCCCCAAAGTGAAAATAATTGGGACAACCGGAGGGGATGGCTGTGGTGTGAGGATCACATGTGTTCACGGAGTGTTAATGCTTTGCTCTGGTGCTCTATTAAAAGGAGCACCTTAATTGCCAGTAGTTCCCTAGAGGTCTCGCTGCCACGGGCTGGCTAGACAGAAGATGTTGTGCAAGTTCTCATTGCGAGCACGTATGACTATATTTGGAGCACATGCCTAGGATTGTTTAGTACTTGGATACTTATTATTTATCTGAAATGCTCTAAGTCTTGAAGTTACATGTTTAGACTCGTCCATGCAACGCCCGTCCATCCATCCCTATGCCTACCGCACTCGAATCCTACTGTTACCGTTACTGTTACTATTGCTCCTGTTTCACTGTTGTTGTTGCTGTTGTTGTTGCTTTGCTGTTGCTACTACAAACTGTTGCTACTGATAAACTTCTGTGAGCAAGAACTATTTCCAGGTGCAGCTGAACTGACAACTCAGTTGTTAAGACTTGCAAGTATTCTTTGTCTCCCCTTGTGTCAAATCAATAAATTGGGTAATACTACCTGCGAAGACTATTGCGATTCCCTATACTTGTGGGTCATCAATCATATTATTAATCCTTGTATTTTTCTTATCAGAAAAAATATATTATACGAATTATTTGGATATAGTAATTAAAATATGTGAATAACTGCAAGTTATATCGAAACTAGAAAATTGTTAATTGTTTGACTATTTAGGATAATTATTTTTAATTTTTGAAAATGGATTTGAATTAATTATTCAAATTCTAACATATTTCAGGTTTTGACATTTTTCCAAATTCCAAACATAATTGAATTTGCATTGGATATGACTCTATTTGGGAAGGTGACTTGGTCCAGGGGCTAGAAAGGAAAAATAGGTCCTGGGGGTTCTTTTAAAAAGCAACTAGAACTGATTGGGAGAGGACCGAATCAACTAAAACGGGTGCGTTCGAAAACTTCTAGCTCTCGAGAGATAACTTGGCGGGATGATTCCGGACGCGCCTTAGCTTTGAGTACTGCTTGTTGGTGATGGGGTAGCGGATGATGCCCGGGTCCAACTCGTCATGAGGGAGATCTAGCTCTGGTTCAGCGTCGGGGCTCAGCGGCAATCCTCATAGCAACAGCACCGTGAGGTGATGAAAACAGATAAGGAGAGAAGAGGGATGGTGGCGGAGAGGAGAGGAGAGGGCAGAGCCTAGGGTTCCTGGGGTGCGGCGCGTGGAAGAGATAATAAGGAGGACAATGGAACGAACGGCTACCTGCCACTCTATCTGTCTTGTACAGAGAGGAGAAGGCCGATAGAGAGAGATGGACAGTTACAGAGAGATCTAAGGAGTACAGGCCACTACTGGCAAGATATGGACCGGTCCAAGAGGGAGGGGAGAGGGATCTATCTGGCCATGTGGTCTAGCGAGTTGCTGATCTTGCTTGTTGGGCTGATGCTGCTTGCGGGTAGTAAGGAGCGGCCCTCGCCAACGATGTACCCAAGCTTTCTGATGTGCCTATAGAGGCATACTAGGTAATTCCTCCCGAGTAACTATGCACTAGAGCTAGGAGAAGGACTGGTTACGTAATAACCTCTAGGTATGAGGCCAGGATAACCTGTGTAGACGCCATGGACATAAGAGCCAGGGTAGATCACCGTAGGGTCGCAGATGTAGGGGGCCTCGACGTACCCATAGGAGGGCTCCGAGCAAATAATATGCGGGAGGCCTGAAGGGAGTGGAGAGATGGGATTGAATTAGTCAGACTCCAGTGGTGCATAAAGTACTGTTTTGAGGTACCGACAGTACGTGGGTCCATACATTGCCTCGATACTACCAAGTAGACCTTGTGCGGCGTGTTTGGAGTGTTCCCCAAGCCATCCACTAGGAGGTGTTTGGCGGCTCCATCAAACGAAGAGGTGGATCCGATCTGCATGATGCGGGTTCCCCTGCTTGGGGCGCCAACTAACGAAGCATAGTTTTCACGATCCCTCCACAGTCTCACTTCTGAGGAACGAAAAAGAGTTTATTTGTTCAGAATTTGTCTTGGGTCAGCAAGTTTGGATATCCAAATACAAAGACGACAATATGTGTCTAATGGGGAGGATTCCCTTAGACTTTATTCATTAGGTGATCGATAGATCGTACAAGGTGTCTACAAGATGATCTTGGTGAGTTTATATTGACACCCGATGAGAGAGATGAGTCTAGGGTTTATGACTAAGGCTAATATTGAAGACTCGGGCGATTATGGCGTGTCCTCTTCAGGCGAATGTCCTTGAGTACTTATAGTACTTATAGGCGTCGATGGTGGCACAGTATTCCTTAGTCATGTTAGGTCTTCATCTTGTCTTGCACATAATCTTGATCCTCAATCTCCTTTAGATGTGTGTCTTGTCTTCGGGATATCCAGAGAGCCTTCTTATAGCCCCACATGTCAATTCAGTTGAGGTTGAGTTAGTTAAGAGCTTCTAGATGCAGGCGTTCAAGTCCTTGATCACAGAAGTAGGCGTGGGCAGGAATCGCGGATTAGAGCCCATGTGAGGTACAAGCCTAAATCCACCCATCGACAACATGCGATATCATGCACAGGTGGAACTTTTATAGTGTGTGCAAAAAAAGTGAATGGTGGTCGGTTCCATTGTTGGAAATTGTGTGTCACTATGTTCGGGGAAACTCCACGGGTTGTCCGAAGTTGGGACTTACTTAATTATGGTTTACTTCGTGAGAAAGTGCCAATCATGATTTTTTTTGTTGATTCACACCACAATATTACAAAAGCATTCACATTGATCAACTATAAACGGGTTCACATGGACTAACTAGTTTAAGGTCCTAAGATTACGAGAAGATCAACACACAGCCGCTCCTCTCGATCAACAATTAATCCGAGCAAAGTCTAAGAACACTGACGCCTCCAATGGTTGTCGTACCAAGGTCAAGTGTATACTTCTACATGGAAGAATGCATGTTATTAAAGGTGAACTTCACCCTTCGTGCAACAGGGTCCCCCGTCTCCCGGTCCCCCGTCTCCCGCTCCTCACCACCCACATGGCCAAAAGAGCCATGCCATTACCACTTCCATGTTGCCTGTCGTAGTGATGCCAGTGCAGTCCACCTTCCGAGGCAGCCTCCCCGGCGTCCCAAATCTCACATTCACGTTATGGCGCAACACAACAATGATAGGTCGGACAGAACAAGAAGGATAGGACGTTGCTAGTCAACCAGCCCTCAAACGGTGCAGTACAATGAGCAGGATGCACCTACAAGTCGATCTTGTAGATCCTAGAAGGGGCAGCTGCCATATCGAGGCACAACGAGCCTAGATCCGGTGCCCCGGCCACGCCATGGCGAGGGGGTGGTATCCCACATTGGAAGCCCCTAAAACCTAACGATCAGCAAGGCCTGGCTAAACCGAATATACCCAATGGGCCTAGATCTGGGCCAAGGCCGAAGCCCACAATCGTCGGCTAGCTCCACCCGCGGCAGTCCAAGGGTCGCTCCTTCATGCTCCTATGCATGCCACCGCCTGGTTCTTGGTCCGAGTTCCACCGCTATTGCCACCTTGCCATGCACCTCATACATGTATTTTATGACCGAGGGTACATACACGGATGTTCATGGTAACACGTAAATGTTGGAAGACCGAGATGGTCACTATAACTCCTTGCTTGTCCATGCCAACGTCCGAATACGAATAGCTCGCCGGAGGCGTCGGTGTCTACTATAGTAGACCCTCATATGTGTTGAGGCCATACCACCTCATCCACCACATATACACATTTACATTGCATGCAATTGTATATGTGGATTATTTATTTTGTTGGAAAGTTGAACATATTAGTATTATTAACCTCGGTCATTTCATCCCCTAGAGCAGTCACTACAGGAAATTTGTTCTTTGCCGTGTAACATACAATGCACGGCAAAAGCCTAAAAAGGCACGGCAAAGGCTTTGCCGTGAGAAATTACACGGCAAAGACCGCACGGCAAAGATAGGGCCGGCAAAGAGTTCTTTGCCGTGCACCATACACGGAAAATCCTTTGCCGTGTGCTCGCCACCCCCGGACGGCACACAAAAGGTACTTAACGATGCTACCCCCGACGACGCCGTGATAGTGGGTCCCGTGAACTTTTGCCGTGCGCTTCCAGCGATGGACCCCACCTGTAAGTTTTGTCGTGCTTGTTTCTTTGTCGTGAGTTTCTTGTCTGCCGTGGTCACAGCTTTGTCGTGCACCGCGCACGGCAAAGATTTTGCCGTGCTTTCGTATTTACCGTGCGTTCTTACTCTGCCGTGTTTGTCCTTTGCCGTGTGTTTTATGGCAAAGTCTTTGCCGTGTGGGATGGCACGGCAAATACCACCTTCAGCAACCCGTCTGCCCGCCTTTGTCGTGCGTCCCTATGCCATGTGTCTTTGGGCGGAATATTTGCCGTGTATTCTTGCACGGCAAAGTGACCCCAATTTGTCACAGATACCCAGGTGCACACAGTATGGCGACATGTGGCACCTTTGCCGTGTGCTTATGCACGGCAAAGGACAATAGGTTAATTTGCCGTGTGTTTGTGCACGGCAAAGGCCTAATGAATTTTTTTTGTTTGTTTTTATTTCATTCCTTCAATTCAAATATAAAATATAGCCATAAACATGCTCATGACCACAGATAGATCACAAATATGTCCATAATAATCACATACAAGCTCAATGACCACAAGTGTGTCCATAATAATCACATACAAGCTCCATAACCACAAATATGTCTATAATAGTCACATACAAACTCCATAACCATAAATATGTCCATAATAGTCACATACAAGCTCCATAACCACAAATATGTCCATAATAGTCACATACAAGCTCCAACACTAGAAATAAGATCATACACAAGCTCCATGACCACAAATAGTGCATAACAAGTGCATACGATTTCATAATACAACTCCACATGTCAACACATCACCGGAGATCGATAAGTTCATCCTTCATGGACATCCTACAAGTGATTCACAAGTAAATTTTGACATAGGATAGAACATAGCAAGTAAATTTTGACAAGTCATTTGGTAAGAATAATCACAATTCATATAGCAAGAATAATGACATGAGATTCACACAAGTCCTATGTTGGGAGTGATTCTACAAGTCATATGGTAAGAATTTCACAATTTTGACAAGTCATATTTTCTACAAGTCCTATGTACTATGTCGGGAGTGATTCTACAATGTGAAATTCTACTAGTCACGAGAACGAGAGTACAAACCTAAAGAGTGAGCGATGGAGCGGGTTGTTAGGTCGTTGTCCCCCTGTAGGAGACGTCTGCATGGTCTCCTCCTGAGACGGTTGTCGCCCGAACTCCATATTGTTGGATCCACCTAAGGCATGTAGCTACAAGATAGAAAATATGAGCCATATTCAATATGCACTACACATGTGGTATTTGAGATTGGCACCTAATACACAAGACAACTTACCCATGTGATGATGTCAAAAGGAGGTGGATCAACCGTAGGAAGAGTGGCGCCACTCGGCAGCAACGTCTACAAATCAAGCATGTGCGGGTAAGGTGTATGGAACTAGAATTCATCTTAGGTCCTATGAGCAAGAACTTACCGGCTCGTAGGCTGTCATCTTCTGTGCAAACCACGCCATCATCTGCCGGTATTAGTTTGATTAATTTTAACAAATACAGGTTTTACGAGTTGCACCCACACCTATCTCTCCAATAGGTAAAGATAGGTCATAATCCCACCCGAGGATGTGCAGATTGGGTACGTTCTCCATGCTCTACCCCGCCCGAGACAGAATTTCGGCAGCACCTCCCCGCTGTTCTCCTGATACACGACTCAGACAAAAGCCGAGAGGATGTGCATCCGGAGAACAACAGGGAGGTGACGCCGAAATCCTGTCTCGAAACGGAGCAGAGCATGAAAAACGACGTACCCAATCTACACATCCTCCGGCTGTCCAAAATGCGTGGACAATCCGAAAGAGTTACGACCATAAATATGCAATTTAATGCATATTTACTCGCGTAGCCCTTCCGAACGGGAGACACCTAGGTAACGCGACTGACTTGGTGATCTAGACACAAAAATAAAACCTAGGTACATATGTAAACATGGGCGCGAGATTTATACCCCTCGTAGCGTGCTCGACCGTTTAAGAAGATCTGGGACACTACTTCAAGAAGCCCTACGACGCCGGTCCCCGGTGTCCACCTCCAAACATAGCCTGCACATGTTAGAAATTGATTAGGGGCCTTTTTCTTTCCTAAACATGTCTACTTTACACAACTGCCTAAATCCGAAACACCATTCTAAATACCCTATTTCTAATTATTTGTACACTAAATCCTATTTCTAAACTACCCTATTTTTCATGCCTATTTATTTTAACTACTCTAAATACTACTACACTAAGTAATTAGCTAGTGCTTGTTTGTTCTTGCAATGCCAAAATTAATTTATTTCTTTTTTGGTTGATAACCAACGAGGACACAGTATCAAGATTCTCCAACCAAAATTGCTAAAGTATTATCTGACGGTAACAATCCCTTCATCTTCTCTATCTGGGACATGAAATCAATTTCGTACATACGCAAGTCATAGTTATTCATCCCCACATCCCCTGTCTATTTCTATTCGCACATCCTCTGTCTATTTCTAAACAAAGCTAACCAAGTTCAAGTAATCAGATTGACAAGGTAGCTAGCAACCAGCGATCAGCAGGAATTATCAAGGAATAGTAGTTAGCATCAAGGATTATCGCCGGACAGAGGCAGGGCAAGGAAAGGAAGATGCATGCGCCGGCCACTCCACCACCGCCACGCCTGCAGGGGGCAGGGGCGCCGGACGGCCGGGCCTGGGGCAGAGGCGGCCAGGTGAGAGGGGGCGGCCAGGAAGAGGCGAGGGGCAGGGGCGCCAGGCGGCCGGCCGTGCTCGATGCTCTGTTGGGCGGTGGCGGGCTGGCGGCGCGGGGGCGTGTGCAGGCGGGGGAGAAGGCTTACCTCGACGGACGGACGGGCGCAGAGGAGGGACGGCGGAGGGAGGGCGAGGCAGCGAGCTACTGGCGGAGGCGAGCCGGACAAGCGGCAGGAGCGGCGGCGCATGGGAAGGTGAGGCGCGCGTGTGTGTAGCTCGGTTTGGTCAGGGGTGAGGATAAGGTTGTTTTTTTACCCCAAATAAGTCTTTGCCGTGCGCGCAGCTCTGAAGACATGCACGGCAAACGCACCCTTCGCCGTGAGGCTTACAAGGCAAAGAATGATTTGCTCGTGCACACCACACGGCACAAATTTTAATTTAAAATTTTGACCTATATGTACATCCATGCAAAATCAGTTCTAATTTTTAATTTTAAATTATGTATTTTTATTAATATTACTCTCTCCGACCCATATTAGTTGACTTGCATTGTCTAGATTTAGATGAATCTAGACACTATTTAGTATATAGGTTCATCCAAATTTTGACAAATCTAAGTCAACTAATATAGGTCGGAGGGAGTAGTTGACTTGGATTTGTCTAGATTCAAATGTATGTTATATCCAAATTAAATCAAATCCAAGTCAAATAATATGGGTCGCAGGGAGTACAATAAACTATTTTTTCATTAACAAATAAACAAAAATATTAGTCAATCCTCGTAGTAAGATAGCTAATAGATCTTTCCCGAGGGCTAGAATGTGCCACAGGATATCAAAGTTGGTTTCCTTGTATCTATGTCCTAAACAAACCTTAACCAACAAAAAAGTACATTGATGGAACCTCGTGCGGAGAAAGCTAAGGGGTAGACCTTCCCAGGGCCCGCAGACGGGTGTTTTCGATGGAGAATGACCCCCGGAGCCCACCCAAACTTTCATGTGGTGCTAGGAAACATGCATGAAGACCTAGGATACATGTAAAAGTGTTGTATAAGTCCCATATATGCAAGACATATCTCCATGGTGTGAGGTTCTTCACATTCAGGCGATAACACTTAGCAGATTCCTCGACCTATAGGGGGAATGTCCCGCTGCGGGTATACCAGGGGCTAGAATGTGCCACAGGGTACCAAAGTTAGTTTTACTTGTATCTATGTCCTAAACAAACCTTAACCAACAAAAAAGTACATTGGTGGAACCTCGTGCGGAGAAAGCTAGGGGGTAGACCTTCCTAGGGCCCGCACATGGTTGTTTTCGATGGAGAATGACCATCAGAGCCCCGGGAACCCACCCAAACTTTCATGTGGTGCTAGGAAACATGCATGTAGACCTAGGATACATGTAAAAGTGTTGTATAAGTCCCATATATGCAAGACATATCTCCCCGGTGTGAGGTTCTTCACATTCAGGCGATAACACTTAGCAGATTCCTCGACCTATAGGGGGGAATGTCCCGCTGCGGGTATACCGGGGCTAGAATGTGCCACATGGTACCAAAGTTAGTTTTCCTTGTATCTATGTCCTAACCAAACCTTAACCAACAAAAAAGTACATTGGTGGAACCTCGTGCGGAGAAAGCTAGGGGGTAGACCTTCACAGGGGCCAAGACATGGTCATTTTCGATGGAGAATGACCCTAAGAGTCAGGAACCCACCCAAACTTTCATGCGGTGCTAGGAAACATGCATGTAGACCTAGGATACATGTAAAAGTGTTGTATAAGTCCCATATATGCAAGACATATCTCCCGGCGTGAGGTTCTTCACATTCAGCGATAACACTTAGCGATTCCTCGACCTATAGGGGAATGTCCCTTCTGGTATCTGGGGCTAGAATGTGCCACAGGGTACCAAAGTTCATTTTCCTTGCATCTATGTCCTAAACAAACCTTAACCAACAAAAAGTACATTGGTGGAACCTCGTGCGGAGAAAGCTAGTGGGTAGACCTTCCTGGGGCACATGGTCATTTTCGATGGAGAATGACCATCAAAGCCCCGGGAACCCACCCAAACTTTCATGTGGTGCTAGGAAACATGCATGTAGACCTAGGATACATGTAAAAGTGTTGTATAAGTCCCATATATGCAAGACATATCTCCCCGGTGTGAGGTTCTTCACATTCAGGCGATAACACTTAGTAGATTCCTCGACCTATAGGGGGGAATGTCCCGCTGCGGGTATACCGGGGGCTAGAATGTGCCACAGGGTACCAAAGTTAGTTTTCCTTGTATCTATGTCCTAAAAAAACCTTACCCAACAAAAAAGTACATTGGTGGAACCTCGTGCGGAGAAAGCTAGGGGGTAGACCTTCCTGTGCACATGGTCATTTTCGATGGAGAATGACCATCAGAGCCCCGGGAACCCACCCAAACTTTCATGTGGTGCTAGGAAAAATGCATGTAGACCTAGGATACATGTAAAAGTGTTGTATAAGTCCAATATATGCAAGACATATTTCCCCGGTGTGAGGTTCTTCACATTCAGGCGATAACACTTAGCAGATTCCTTGACCTATAGGAGGGAATGTCCCTCTGCGGGTATACCGGGGGCTAGAATGTGCCACAGGGTACCAAAGTTAGTTTTCCTTGTATCTATGTCCTAAACAAACCTTAACAAACAAAAAAGTACATTGGTGGAACCTCGTGAGGAGAAAGCTAGGGGGTAGACCTTCCTAGGGCCCGCATGACATTTCGATGGAGAATGACCCTCAGAGCCCCGGGAACCCACCCAAACTTTCATGCGGTCCTAGGAAACATTCATGTAGACCTAGGATACATGTAAACGTGTTGTATAAGTCCCATATATGCAAGACATATCTCCCCGGTGTGAGGTTCTTCACATTCAGGCGATAACACTTAGAAGATTCCTCGACCTATAGGGGGAATGTCCCGCTGCGGGTATACCGGGGGCTAGAATGTGCCACAGGGTACCAAAGTTAGTTTTCCTTGTATCTATGTCCTAAACAATCCTTAACCAACAAAAAAGTACATTGGTGGAACCTCGTGCGGAGAAAGCTAGGGGGTAGACCTTCCCAGGGCCCGCACATGGTCATTTCGATGGAGAATGACCATCAGAGCCCCGGGAACCCACCCAAACTTTCATGTGGTGCTAGGAAACATGCATGTAGCCCTAGGTACATGTAAAAGTGTTGTATAAGTCCCATATATGCAAGACATATCTCCCCGGTGTGAGGTTCTTCACATTCAGGCGATAACACTTAGCAGATTCCTCGACCTATAGGAGGGAATATCCCGCTGCGGGTATACCGGGGGCTAGAATGTGCCACAGGGTACCAAAGTTAGTTTTCCTTGTATCTATGTCCTAAACAAACCTTAACAAACAAAAAAGTACATTGGTGGAACCTCGTGAGGAGAAAGCTAGGGGGTAGACCTTCCTAGGGCCCGCACATGGCTGTTTTCGATGGAGAATGACCCTCAGAGCCCCGGGAACCCACCCAAACTTTCATGCGGTCCTAGGAAACATTCATGTAGACCTAGGATACATGTAAACGTGTTGTATAAGTCCCATATATGCAAGACATATCTCCCCGGTGTGAGGTTCTTCACATTCAGGCGATAACACTTAGAAGATTCCTCGACCTATAGGGGGAATGTCCCGCTGCGGGTATACCGGGGGCTAGAATGTGCCACAGGGTACCAAAGTTAGTTTTCCTTGTATCTATGTCCTAAACAAACCTTAACCAACAAAAAAGTACATTGGTGGAACCTCGTGCGGAGAAAGCTAGGGGGTAGACCTTCCCAGGGCCCGCACATGGCTGTTTTCGATGGAGAATGACCATCAGAGCCCCGGGAACCCACCCAAACTTTCATGTGGTGCTAGGAAACATGCATGTAGCCCTAGGTACATGTAAAAGTGTTGTATAAGTCCCATATATGCAAGACATATCTCCCCGGTGTGAGGTTCTTCACATTCAGGCGATAACACTTAGCAGATTCCTCGACCTATAGGAGGGAATATCCTGCTGCGGGTATACCGGGGGCTAGAATGTGCCACAGGGTACAAAAGTTAGTTTTCCTTGTATCTATGTCCTAAACAAACCTTAACCAACAAAAAAGTACATTGGTGGAACCACGTGCGGAGAAAGCTAGGGGGTAGACCTTCCCAGGGCCCGCACATGGCTGTTTTCGATGGAGAATGACCCTCAGAGCCCCGGGAACCCACCCAAACTTTCATGCGGTGCTAGGAAACATGCATGTAGACCTAGGATACATGTAAAAGTGTTGTAGAAGTCCCATATATGCAAGACATATCTCCCCGGTGTGAGGTTCTTCACATTCAGGCGATAACACTTAGCAGATTCCTCGACCTAGGGAATGTCCCGCTGCGGGTATACCGGGGGCTAGAATGTGCCACAGGGTACCAAAGTTAGTTTTCCTTGTATCTATGTCCTAAACAAACCTTAACCAACAAAAAATTACATTGGTGGAACCTCGTGCGGAGAAAGCTAGGGGGTAGACCTTCCTGGGCCCATGACACATGTTCGATGGAGAATGACCATCAGAGCCCCGGGAACCCACCCAAACTTTCATGCGGTGCTAGGAAACATGCATGTAGACCTAGGATACATGTAAAAGTGTTGTATAAGTCCCATATATCCAAGACATATCTCCCCGGTGTGAGGTTCTTCACATTCAGGCGATAACACTTAGCAGATTCCTCGACCTATAGGGGGAATGTCCCGCTACGGGTATACCGGGGGCTAGAATGTGCCACATGGTAGCAAAGTTCGTTTTCCTTGTATCTATGTCCTAAACAAACCTTAACCAACCAAAAAGTACATTGGTGGAACCTCGTGCGGAGAAAGCTAGTGGGTAGACCTTCCCAGGGCCCACACATGGCTGTTTTCGATGGAGATTGACCATCAAAGCCCCGGGAACCCACCCAAACTTTCATGTGGTGCTAGGAAACATGCATGTAGGCCTAGGATACATGTAAAAGTGTTGTATAAGTCCCATATATGCAAGACATATCTCCCCGGTGTGAGGTTCTTCACATTCAGGCGATAACACTTAGCAGATTCCTCGACCTATAGGGGGGAATGTCCCGCTGCGGGTATACCGGGGGCTAGAATGTGCCACAGGGTACCAAAGTTAGTTTTCCTTGTATCTATGTCCTAAACAAACCTTAACCAACAAAAAAGTACATTGGTGGAACCTCGTGCGGAGAAAGCTAGGGGGTAGACCTTCCCAGGGCCCGCACATGGCTGTTTTCGATGGAGAATGACCATCAGAGCCCCGGGAACCCACCCAAACTTTCATGTGGTGCTAGGAAACATGCATGTAGACCTAGGATACATGTAAAAGTGTTGTATAAGTCCCATATATGCAAGACATATCTCCCCGGTGTGAGGTTCTTCACATTCAGGCGATAACACTTAGCAGATTCCTCGACCTATAGGGGGGAATGTCCCGCTGCGGGTATACCGGGGGCTAGAATGTGCCACAGGGTACCAAAGTTAGTTTTCCTTGTATCTATGTCCTAAACAAACCTTAACCAACAAAAAAGTACATTGGTGGAACCTCGTGCGGAGAAAGCTAGGGGGTAGACCTTCCCAGGGCCCGCACATGGCTGTTTTCGATGGAGAATGACCCTCAGAGCCCCGGGAACCCACCCAAACTTTCATGCGGTGCTAGGAAACATGCATGTAGACCTAGGATACATGTAAAAGTGTTGTATAAGTCCCATATATGCAAGACATACCTCCCCGGGTAGATCCCGGTTGCCCCGAAGACCGTAGGGTTTCGATGGGAGACGGCCGCTGGAGCTCCGAAATCCGACCAATCCACATAATTATAATGTGCTGGGCAAACCATATAATTAAAGTGTCCATAGATGCAATATGGGTTATATCTGAGATAGCTAAAAGAAAACGAAGGCAAAGAAGAGATGGAAATGGCAATAAGCAGGTCTTTGCCGTGGGTGGTGCACGGCAAAGGCGCTGTTGCCGTGGGAGGTGAACGGCAAAGACACCTTTGTCGTGTAGAGTTCACGGCAAAGACCCTCGTTCATTGAACAAAACTCACGGAAATATTTCGCGCTTCGAACAAAATAAATGGCGTGAATGTTTCGCGCGTTGAACAAAATATATAGCGGGAATATTTCGCGTAAAAACAGGAATTTGCAATTCAAAACTTTGCTGTGTCTGATGGTGAGACACACGGCAAAGCCCTGCCGTCACCCCGGGCCGTGAACTACGCAGTATGGTGGGCCCAAGGATGATAGTGTGCCGTGTGGTTTCTTTGCCGCGGGTCGTTTTCGGGATTTGCCGTGAATTTATTCTTTGCCGTGTGTCTACACTGAGTTTTGCCGTGAGGTGCTCTGATGCCGTGTATCCTCTAGGGTGCCGCCGTGCAGTTCTTCTTTGCCGTGCGTTGTGGTGTGGGCTCGCACGGCAAAGAGTGCATCGATGCACGGCAAAGCCTAAGTGCACGGCAGCGTCCAATTTTCCCGTAGTGAGTTGCTGAGAGCCAAAAACACCTCGCTCCTTAATGGTACAAGGTATTTAGAGAGGTGTTTACAGAAATAAACCGTACGTTTTTTCTTGTAAGAACTCATCATGTTTATTTATACAAGGAGGAAGATATATACTTATTAAGTAGGCATCCCCGGCCGTGTAGAAATAAGCAGTAAGCTAGTACTTACTAGAGAAAAAAGTTTGATTTATTTCTATAAGCACCTCACCAGCTAGGCATCCTGCTGCATTAATTATACAAGGTCTCATGCATATAGTCATGGTAAGTGACAAGCAAGCAAGCTAGATATGGGGGGGAAGAAGCCACATGATATCATGACGACCACACTTGGTGAAGTAGCCTACGGATGAGATTTTCTCGTCAAAGGGAGGGACACTCGTCCTGTCTTGTTTGTTATAGGTAATAAGATGGTGACCACCACCATCATGATGGTGTTTGGAGATGGTCAAGATCACCGCATCACCATGGACTAGAGCATTTAGACTTCGAGAAGAATTGTTGCAGCAGTAGTAGATTCTGTTTCTCTCCACATCGCCGCCATTATTCGTTGTTGTTGTTGGCACCAGCTTGGAGAATGTTTGCCCCAAAAATAGGGCATGGTCGCCTAAGCTTGTTACCTCCTGCCAGCAACACATTGTATCGTCGAGCTGGAAGAGCTTGAAGAAAGGCTCGCGGAAGCGCCACCACCAGGTCACCATGGCTACCGCGAGCTTGCCGTGTAAATCAACTATGTAAGCGCCAAACTCCTTGCAAGTGTTCCTCGACATGTGACGGCTAACCATGTACAAGGAGGCTACTCGCCGCCGCGTACTAGTACTGTCTCCGGCGCCGGTGACCACCACCGGAGCTCCGTCCTCGTTCTCGCTGATTTCAAACTTGACGAGCTCCTCGCCGTTGTCGGTGAGGCCATAGAGGTCACCGTTGTGGAAGGCAATGTCGATGAATGTCTCGACCTGGCATCCGTGTATGGTCCACCCGGCGCCACGTGGGCAACCAATCCTGCACAGCGCCACGCCGCAGTTGTCGGTCATGGCGGCCATGATACATCTCTTGGAGGTGGGCGACTCTGAGAAGACGACTTTGGACACGATTATGGGGCCGCGGGTATCGCCGCGGCCGTGGTTGCGGCGCGGGCAGGCGATCTTCCTCTGTTTCTCGGAGAGGGCCACCTCGGCGCCCGAGAAGAGGTTGACGATCCTGATGGGCGGCGGGTGGCACGACACGACCCAGCAGCCGTCGTAGCCACCCACCAGGCGCCTCCCGACGGCCCCCAGCCGGGGAGAGATGCGCATCACCACGCCGTCCTCGGGGCAGCGCGCGAGCCTCGTCCTGTCGCCGCCGCAGTCGGCGTCGCGTGGCGAGAGGAGCAGCCACGGCAGGACGGGCACCCGCGGCTCGGCGGCCACTGCGGCGCCCCAGGACCGACACACCGCTCGGAACCGTGCGCGGCTGCTGGGGTGATCGGCCAGCAACCGGTAGATGATGACGAGGACATCGTCGGCGAGCATGGAGAAGGACGACGACCTGCTGCTGCTGCTGCTGCTGGAACGACGCCGCAGCCGCGCGCGCTTGGTGGTTCTGTGTTGTTGTTGGTCGCCGGCGGCGGCGGCCATCCGAAACGGCATCGATCGATCGCGTGTGTCGCTGCTGCTATCGATCGGCCGTGGATTATGAGGTGGTGAGGAGATCGAGGAGGCGGGAAGACATACTTATAATACTATTTGTAACTCGATCGTTTGTTTCCATACATATGCAGCATGGAATCGAGTCGGTTTCAAGTGAGTAGCTAGCTAGCTATGATCGATTACTACTCAGCTACGGGCTACGGCTAGCACCAAATTATTTAAAAAAATAATAGTTATATCTAAGTCGTTGATGTCATCTTAATATTTGTGTTAATTCTCAGTTTCAACCTACTTGCAGGCCCGGCCCTGAGCCTGTGCAGGCTGTGCGGCCAGGGCCCCGATTGTTTTGGGGCCCCATCCAAGTACATAAGCCTAGTAGGAAGTAGGCCAGCAGCTTAGAGGAGTTCTAACGCAGGTTTTTTTTTGCTAAAAAAGAAGTCCGATTTGATCGAACGTGGATAGAAACGCCTCCCTTAACCCACCTCTTCTCGCTCTCCTCGTTCTCTTTGTGGGTCGTTGCCGCTCTGGCCCAATTCTAAATCAAATTAACGACAGGGTGTTGCTCTGACGTTTCGATGTGGAAGGAATTAATGGAGAGATCCCCATTTGTTGGCTTTCAACAACTTCCTTCTCAATCTGCAACAGTTAGTAGAATCCCTCTCCTTTACAATCTCGTTAGATTTTACATGTTCTTATAAATACAGTCTGCTCCGGCTTGATTCCGTTCAGTCCTATTACTCATAAATATGGTGCAAGGAGAGAGGGGATTGGCGGCGGAGTTTTCCCAGGACATGCCGACGGTCAGAGCTCGGCGACAAGGGGATTCATGGCTAGCGATGGGCAGCCAGGACGAAATATATATAAAAAATACCTCTATAGTTAATTATGTACAAGGGCCTTTTTTTGTCATGCACCGGGGCCCACAATTGTCAGGGCCGGCCTGCCTACTTGTAACTCATAAGATTAGATCTGTACTAATTTTCAGTTACAACCTAGTTGCAACTTATTAAATTCTCAGTTACACTCGAGTTGCAACTCATATGTAACTTCTATTTTGCACGAATCACGAGGTAAATCGACCGGTGAAAGAGACGACTAAGACTTAAGAAGTTCTTAGACGCATGAGAACTAGCAAATCCGGAAAAAAAAATCTGCTACTTGCTGGCACTACGTACCAACTCTTTTCTTTTTTTCCTTCATTAATAATTGTAGAAAAAATAGTAATTTAATAGTTTCATATCAAAGATTCAGGTAGATTATACTGACAATCCCATGTTGAACGATTGTGAGTAGGTACTAGTACCTTGCTAGTAGTTTATTTCATGCACTGATATATGGTACGATTCCAATATACCACGTGAAAATACTTGTATTGCTGGAATACTTCTTGCACAAAACTCAGACATGAACAATAAAAACATGACTGTAATCAGCGAGAAGAAATAAAAGTGGATTTTGCTAGCTAGTAGCCTATTGGATTTTGCTTCAGCATCTTGATAGAATCCATCTATCTATTCTTCCATTCTTTGTCAGTAAGTCATGTCTTGCAACTAATGCTCCTGAAATTCTGAAACTTAATTTTGCAGAAGCAGCATGAACAAAGGAATTGGAGTTGACAACATGCACACTATCTAAACGATGGCCTGCTGTGTCTCCATGTCACCATGTAGACTAAGCAATAATGCATTTATTTATAGTTGTTATAATAACTAACCCAAGCAGACAGCTCAGTCAAAGCACCTCCTTAATGGTGAATGCCACAGCAATTTCTTCATGTTTACCACAGCAAGATCCTTGATTTCCATCCCAATGGAGTGGAGGGCGGTAAACATCAAAGAACCTGTGTCCTGCTGAGTTTGCAAGTCATTCAGCTCAGTTAAATCTATTTAGGTCTTCTCCTTCCTATATGTATGTAGCTTGGATCATCCACCCTCCTGCTGCCTTTGCAAGTGTTGTTTGGTTGTCAGCCTGCATATGTTGTTAGTAATGAGGCTTGGATCTTGCGATTCCATTAGCTGTGCTGTGTAGTAGCGGAGAAAGAAATTCCAGGACGCGTGAGCATTGAACCGAACCTGGGATCTTGCGATTCCAGGACCCAACACCGCCGAATTGCACCACATAATAATAAAAGTTTGGATATTTATTAGTGGTGCATGTGGGTGATTTATATATATTCTGTAATGTAGGTACAGGATGATTTTGAGTCGGTGCGGGAAAAAAAAACACTAACTAGTTCCCAGATTGCAACACGTTTTGCATACGAATCTGACAGCAACCAAAACACACTGCAGATAAACGAGTTTTCCCTTCTCATACAAACTTATGGAGTACATCAAGGCCAGACAAACCAAACATGTTAGATTATATATGTCTTTCAAGCAATTCATAGCAACCGTACGGCCTGCATCCCAACACAGCAAGCTAGCAGCCAGTCCAAGGAAACCAAATCCTGCGTGCTCCCAAGATATAGCAGCAGCAAGCTTCAGGTCGTGTAGCGATTCTTGGGGGCTTTCTCAGCCTTCTTTGCATCCTCCTGCAAGCAAGCAGAAAGAGAACCATGTCAGTCACAGCCAGCTAGCCATAGTGACGCAAGAAGAAATCAAGACTTGGAAGTGTCACTCACATGAACGATGAACCCGATAGAGTCCTTGTATTCCAGGAACTCCTTCCACTGCTTGCCAATGCTTATCTATATAAACAGGGCATATGGTCAGAACACCCTCGCATGGCTAGGAAATCAATAATAGCACACTGATTGGATCATGATGATGATGATTCAAACAGCCCACACAAAAAATTAGTAATACTCCGTCAATCTATTAGTGAGTAAGCAGCGCACATGAGAGAAAAATAAATAGGACTATGCTGGGGGAACAACAACATCTAGTCACAATTAAGGATACTACTACTGCAGTACAAATCTGCACAAGAATCTAACGGAAGGGAAAACAACTAAGTATACAAGGAGTTAATATAGCCGAATAATAACACCAAGAAATAGATAGATGTTGCACGAAACAGTTAAGATGATTTCAGTTAATAATAAGCACACAGCTGGGGTACTGTTTTGAGCTAAGGAAACATTCATTGGACAAACTTATCTTGGGAGCTAGAAACACAGATAACAATACAAGTTTTATTCAACAATGTTTTGCTGTTCAGGGTACATCACACATCCTTTAAAGAACATTAGCCTATTCAATTATGGTTTGCTCTTCAGATAACAATGTACACAATTTTTGCATGACTGCATATGACACAGTTTTAAACTGTTGCAATATATATTACATGGCTGTTGTGCTTGCAATCAAAGAAAATAGTTTGCATTGTATAATCCATACCTGAGCAGCTTCATTGGCAGCATTTTTAGTCCAGATGGCGACTCTTTCCTGCTTCTGACGGATGCTAACAACTACTCCACATATTTCATCACCAAAGTCGAATTGCTCACCAATCAATGCCAGCAACTAAACAGTATATTGTACAAAAGGAATTAGGATGGATATTACGGAAATGATAATCCTGCAAAAGGAAAAATCGATGCAAAAGATGCTTACAGTATGCAACCACAACGTGTCAGATTTTCCTCTGCCACAACTGATGGTCCATTTACCGCCATTGGCACAAATGGGATCTTCCCATTTCGGCTCAATCTTATTCTTGAAGCAATGAAGGTCGGCTCCCACAGTCAACTTGCTAGGGTGATGAATATTGTTGTAAAGGCTGAAACACCAGTCAACTAGTTAGCCATGAAGGAATTTATTATAACAGATAAAAATAAAAGATTGAAAACAGGTGAAAGAACAAACCAAATTATCTAAGCAAAAGATAACCAGATTTCTGTAGCAAACTATTAACATAAATGAATTAACCTGAAGTATATTTAGAGAGGATGGCAGATAATCTGAGGAAACAGTGTCGGGAATGCAGGTTAGTGGATTATCTCGAATCCGTGAACATGTGCATGCTTGCAAGAGGTTGAATGTTGCTCATAAAACTAGAGCCACAGAACACATATAATTTTAGCTAATATCACCTAGTAGATATTATAGGCGTAAAGTACAAGTAACATATTCTAGCAATCTGGTTCATGCTAAACTCCATAACATAGAAGTACTTTTTTTTTGTTTTCTCGTCATATATAGATGGGTATAGTTTTCTAATGCTTGTGCAAACATTTAAGCACGTACAAATGGGCTATAAATATGCATCTGGGCTTACGTCAAATGCACTACAAACTTGGAGCCTAGACTTATATTGCATCAGCTGATATGATTGTCTTATGGAAAATCTAAATTACAGTCTTGGGACATGGTTGATTCTCAAACATGAGTATGAAAACAAAGATGCGTCTATCTCATGTCAAGTGCACTAAAATTTGAACCCTATTAATTTGAGTATGAGTATCAAAAAAACAATATATAAAAGTGTCTTGCATTCAGTTGAGATGAATGTCTTAAGAGGGAATCAAAATCACAGTATAGGGACATCCTTCATTCTTAGAAGCAAGAGACAAATTCAACACAAGGGAACTCTCATCATGGTAAAAGTAAATAAATGAAGTGTTATTAGGCACCAAAAATTAGGAATGTTGAAAATATGCATCATAACATGGAATAGCATGCTAGGGGGGAGAACACGTCTCATCTCCTGAGCCAGGTGTGGTCCCCCGAAAAAGCTAGAAGGAAGGCATGCCCTCTTGAGGGCTAAGACTGCCTAGAAGATGTATGGTGGAGAAACCACTGCAGCATAGATAGTTGCAATCGCATGGGGGGTAAACCTAGTGAAGCGAGAGAAAAGGGATCTGGGTTGCTGCCAGAAATCTGGGTACCTCCAGAAGTCCTCGACGGTGGAGAAGGTGTGGATGGGGTGGATGGTGCTCCCCCAGGCCTGCTGCCTGGACTTGCCCTGCGGGTTGTCGAACCAGAAGGTCCACGCGTGCTCCAGCGGGTGGCTCACCGCCCCGCCGCCGCGCGGGCCCAAGGACGAGTCCTCGTCGTCCGCGATCTCCCCCTCCTCCCTCTCCTCTCCTCCCGCCGACGCGGGCCTAGTCTCCGTGTCCTCAGCCATAACGTCGGCGGCGGCGGCGATGCGCTTCTGTGGGGTGGGGTGGGGTGGGCGGGCGGCTTAGGGCACAGCAGCAAGAGGAGGAGGAGGAGGAGGCGGCGGCGGCGTCGGTGTGCCGCTTAGATAGAGTAGAGGACGGACAGGAGCAAAGTGGTAGAAAACGGAGTTTGTTGCGCAGTGGGCTGGGCTGGGCTTTGTGGCCCGTTAGGTTTATTTCTCGTAGGCGGGTACTACACGTCCTATGGAGATAATTTCCCGAAATCACCCGAATCCTCCTGCTGACACGTGTTCCTATAAAAAACTCAAAATCCTGTTTTTACTACAAACATACCTATTTTTGCTATAAATAGTCTCGATTTTGCTATATTAGCAAAAAATGGTTCGATCCAGAAATAGAAAAACAGACTGGACCTCGCCGGAGACCTCGCTAGCGACCGTATAGCAAAAAAGTTATGCTAACGTAGCATATCCGACCTCGTCAGAGACTCGTCGGAGGCTTTCGTTGGGAGACTTCGCCAGAAAACTTGTAGCAAAAACTTTACGCTAATGTAGCAAAACAACAAAACAGTGGTAGCAAAAAGAAGTTGCTAATGTAGCAAAAAGGACGACCTCGTCGGAGACTTTCGCCAGAAACATTGCATGAGAACTCGTAGCAAAAACTCTACGATATTATAGCAAAACCACAAAACATTTGTAGCAAAAAAAATATTCAAACGTAGCAAAATCAACTTCGGACATACAACATTGTAGCACTCCCAGAATAACAAAAAGTAGCAAAATAAATATGAGTATGTAGCTAAAAGAATATTCAAATGTAGCAAACATTAAACTACTGCTTGCACCACCGTGCTAGGCTAGCAGCTTTGCGCGTCCGTGCACGGGCGCCATGGGAGGTGGTAGAGCAGGCCAGCGCCATGGAGAAAGGCGACGGAGCAGGCCTGCTTGTAGCTACGCCTCACAGGCCTGTGGTAACAAAGTCGCCGTTGCCGAAAACTCGCCGCACACCCATGTAGCACCGGAACATGGAAACGCATCACAGAGGGGGAGAGAGAGCACCCATGGCTTGCCCGACGACATGACTGATGGAGGTGGAGGTGGAGATAAAGCCCACCCATGGTAGGACCTCCGCCGCTGGTAGCAGAGAGTCCTCGCCGGAGAAGACGCCGCCGACCACCCATTGAAGCGCCTCCCGCGCTCGCAAAAGCATCACCCACCACCTGTAACAAGGCCCACCACCTATCTAGCGCAAAGACAGACTAGGGAGCACGCGGCAGGGGAGGAGTAAAGGAACGAGGGCAGAGCAGCAAAGCAGCAGCGCGTGGCTTAGGCGAGAAGCACCATGTAGCTTCTGATGTGGTTCAGAGAGAGGAAATAGGTAGAAGAAGAATATGTGGCTGGGAGGGGATGTGGTGTCGGTGGATGGGTCCCACCCACCAGGTGGTGTGCACGCACGGTGCGTAGACACAACACGCGAGCACTGGCCCTGAAGGAAGGAACGAGCGGCACGGACCCGGGGGATGGAAACTTTTCATCCCCCGGATGATGCATATCATTTTCCTTTCTCGTAGCCGAGCCACAGCGTACGTTACGTGTCGACGCCCCCCTACCCCCTGAGCCCTCGAGCAGGCAGGCAAGCTGCTACACTCACGAGGTCATAGCCTGGTCGTGGATCGCTTGTCAGATAGACTGCATGTCCAGTCAGTCTGCATTAGAGTACGTCGAGAGAACGAGGTCACAGGGGTTCTCACCATCCATCGATCTAGTTGAGCACCCTGCGCTAGAAGTTCCGGTGCCATGGCTTGGAGTCCCGAAGGATGTATGCGGATCCAGGCACAACCTCTTTTTTCCAGAGAACCTGATGTGACATCAGGACCTCGTCGGCGGAAGCATGGAGAGGAGTCCATGGTAGTATCCGGTAATTCATTTTGGAGGAGATAATAAGATTATTGCTGGCCACAAAGAATTTCCATGGAGAGGAGTCCATGGACAGAGTCCATGGTAGTATCCTGTAATTCCCTCTATCAGGAATTCCCTGCATTGTTTTCTATCTGCACAGCTCCCATGATGTTAGTTGCCGAGGCAACCCATGAAGATCACTGGAACATCCCGTTCTGGAGGTACTTCAATGATGCTGAGGCGGATGACTTCCTAAGGCTGCGGGGCTTCCTACCCTTGTCCCTCTCAGAAGAGAGGGATAAGGTTACATGGGGCCAGTCTCCCTCGGGAGCTTTCTCAGTTAGTTCGGCTTATAGGACTCTCTTCCAAGGCCCTGAGTTACCTTGGATGACGCACCTTTGGAAGTCTCCCCTACCCCTGAGCTTGTGTATCTTCCTGTGGCAGCTGCTACGAGATCGTATTCCTTCAGGGGTAGAGGCGTCGAAACACAATGGTCCCGGCAATGGGCTGTGTTCGCTATGTGGGACGCCGGAGATGTGCATCCACATTATGACATGCCCTGCCGTTCAGTTTTTATGGAACTTTATCCGAAAAGCACTGGGCCTACTTGGCAGGCCCAAGAACTCGGCGAGTTCCTGGAAACAGAGGCAAATCGTATGAGTAGAAGGTGCCACCTCTCTGGTTGGTAATAGAGCGGATCTTTCCTCGCCGTGTATCTGACTCTGTGTTTTCTTTGCTTGCCTACCTATAGCAGTGGTACCCCCCTGTATAGGCAGCGGGACCGGGAGAGCGTGGACGACATCCTGCAGGCTATCAGGGCGTCGGTGCAGCGCTTCACGGTGCCTGCTAGTGTGTCTGCGGTCTCATAGAGGGAGCGCCCCTCCAACTCTTTTTTTGGTCTCTGGGCATGATGTGTTGTGGCCCTAGCGGACTCTTTTTTTCTTTGCCTAGGTGTTCGGTGACGATTGTACTCTGAATGGTCGTTGCTTTATTTATAAATCTGGGTGTAATGCTTGTTTTGAGAAAGTAGGCATACATATTCGACAGATATTCAACATAAACTTTGAAATAAACTCTTGATTAATTCTATCAAAGGGGTACAGGGTTGAGGGTTGGTATATTACAATTCGTAGCCGAGTCACAACCGACTTGGGCTAAACCTAATCTTGCAAAATATGTTAAGCCTAAAACTGAATCAAACTAGTCTAGGAAGGGCTGGTGCTAGCTTTCCAAAAAAAAAAAAAGAGAACAAAAAGTTGAAGGCATGGTTTTTCGTATTACGATCTTTGATTGATACCAAACTCTTCGCTACCTGAAAAAAAGATACCAAACTCTTGGCCATGAGAAGGTTGATTTTGTTTGTCGATGGCGATGGAACTCAACATCTAGTTTTTCTTTATATTTCTTGAAAGGTACGAAGTCAATATTTCTTGATATAGATAAATAAATATAAGAGTCAGTCTAGCGAGCGTCCGGGCGCAAAACCGACACCCCGAGCGCACACTATCGACAAACCCGGCAGGCTCGCTGGATCGTTTTCGCGCCCTCCCCCAATACCCACCTACTCCTGTGTCCCGGCTCTCACTATCGATCCCCTTGTTCCTTCGCGCGCTGTCTTCGCACCCCGTATCGCCGGGAGAACTCTGGTCTCAGACACGTTCGTCGCCATTCGTGGCCAAAATCGAACCCGCTCCACCATCCAGCTTACGTCGCCACACTGGGTCGGCAACGCTCCCTTTGCCAGGGGCGGAGCCAGGATTCAGACATAGGGGGGCGAAGAAGACGAAGATCGTCAAAATCGAAATTTTTTGTTAAAATTTCACGAAAGTATACATATGATAGTACCAATACCAACCATTAGTTCATAATCAACCAAACTTATTCATAATAGAATCATAAGTACAAATTAATATGAAGTAGATTGTAATATAAAAATCATGGGCTAATGGGCTATACCCTTGTGCGTTGTGGATTTTAGAATTGAACGATTAGACCTATAGGCTATACTTGAGTCTAATAGGCAACTAATAATTATGATTAATGTTAAATAGTACGCTGCAGATTGTTAGGGAGGGGGCGATCATTAGGGGGATCAGACCCCTGCTAGCCCCCTGGCTCCTCCCCTGCCCGGTGCTTCGTCGAGCGCACTGGAACAGGGAGATGGCGGTGTTCTTGGAGGCGCTGGTGGCGGTGGACTTGGAGGCGCTGGCGGCGGTGGACCAAACTTGACGAGTGGGGACAATGGCGGGAGCTCACACATGCCGAAGATGTCGTTTCCCCGGTTTGCTGGTGAGCACCCACGAATCTGGAAAGACCAATGTCTCGATTATTTCAGGATTTTCAACATTAGCCCAGCTCTATGGCACACCACGGCCACACTTCATTTGGATGGCAACGCAGCCGTGTGGCTTCAGTCTTACAAGCAGAGACATGGAATATGAGGCTGGCCCAGTTCATTGCTGCAGTTGAGGCCGAGTTCGGTGGTGATGATCAAAGACGTTCGATGAAGGCGTTAGTTCAGTTGAAACAAGGTGGCTTGGTGGACGAATACATCCACGAGTTTCAGTCATTGGTGTACCAAGTTTTCATGTTCAACCCATACTATGATGAACAATTTTTTATCTCCCAGTTCATCAAAGGGCTAAAGGCAGAGCTACGGGCGCCATAGAATCACAAGTTCCTGCTACTTTGGAGCGAGCGTTCCTGATAGCTCGGGTTCAGCAGGATGTATTAAATGATGCGAGACCAAAAGGACAGAGGCCATTTGCACGTGCAGACCAAGCTATTGCGCGTGTCGAGGCCCCAAAACCAGCACTAAAACTGGCCACAGGTGACTTCTGGAAGGATCGTCAGCTCCGCGATTTACGTCGTGCCAATGGCCTTTGTTTCCGGTGTGGCGAGAAATATGATCCAACACACCACTGCGCTGCCAAACCTGCTGCAGAACTGCACACAATTGAGACCGAGCTCTGTCCAATATAATTATCTGAGGAAGTGTTAAATATAATCGAGATGCAGGATATTGCACAGGCTGAACAGTTGAGCTTGTCGATCCATGCCATGGCTGGCTCTGATGGTGGTGATACGATCCGTCTCCGCACATTAGTGGGCAACCAAGTTATACTTACGTTGATCGATTCTGGAAGCACCGGTAGTTTC
Source organism: Avena longiglumis (assembly GCA_030063025.1). Classification (NCBI taxonomy): domain Eukaryota; kingdom Viridiplantae; phylum Streptophyta; class Magnoliopsida; order Poales; family Poaceae; genus Avena; species Avena longiglumis. The sequence continues at coordinate 45,379,148 of CP125973.1, forward strand.
ATTCATGCCAACATGGTGGATCGCATCAATTGTCAGACTACCACGGTTCCTCCAGTAGCTGTCAAAATTGCCAATGGGGAGTACATGTACTCTACAAAACTGATTCCTGCCTTGTCTTGGTGGACACACGGTGAGACCTTCACCACACCCATGCGTGTGCTGGATTTGGGGGCTATGATGCCATCCTTGGCTTAGATTGGCTTAAAAAATTCAGTTCCATGATGACTGATTGGAGCAAAAAGACACTCTCATTTCCATACAATGGCAAGCAATTGACACTACACGGGGTTTCTTCTACTGATTCAGTACCAGTTCGTGAGATGCCAGTGGAGCAGTTGATCAAGTGGTCCAAAGGAAATGATATTTGGGCGCTAGCTGTTGTACACACAAATTCTGAAGCAACATCATTTGCTCTGCCTGAAGGCCTGACACAAGTGCAAGCTCTATTGTCTGAATTTCAGGAAGTTTTTGCTGAGCCCATGGAGCTACCACCAACACGGCAGTATGATCATGCTATTACGCTAAAGCCTGACGCAGTGCCAGTCATCTCAAGACCATACCGGTATTCACCAGAGCATAAGGACGAAATTGAGAAGCAAGTGGCTAAAATGCTCGAGGCTGGTATCATTGTTCCCAGCATGTCACCTTTCGCTTCTCCCGTATTGCTCGTGCAGAAGAAGGATGGGACATAACGATTCTACGTCGACTACCGTCGGCTCAATGAACTCACAATCAAAAATGTATTTCCCATGCCGGTGATTGATGAGCCGTTGGATGAGCTCGCAGGCGCGAAGGTGTTCTCTAAACTGGATCTTCGCGCGGGGTATCATCAAATAAGGGTCCTTCCCACTGATGAAGCAAAAACGGCATTCAAAACTCACCAAGGCCACTACCAGTTCCGCGTCATGCCTTTCGGCCTCTGCAATGCACCGGACACCTTCCAGTGTGTCATGAACACCGTGCTCCGCCCTTGTTTGCGTCGAACTGTCCTGGTGTTTATGGATGACATATTAGTCTATAGTGCCTCACTTGAAGAACATGTTCGCCATCTCCGGGAAGTATTGACATTGTTGCGCGACCAGCAGCTCTTTGTGAAACAGAGCAAATGCTCCTTTGCATGCTCAACACTGGAGTACCTTGGGCACATTATCTCATCGGAAGGGGTTGCAACTAACCCACGCAAAACCCAAGCGATACAGGACTGACCACAACCTACCAGAGTGACAGAGCTAAGGGTTTTCTTGGCCTCACGGAATACTATCGCAAGTTTGTCAGGAATTATGGAGTGATTGCTCAACTGTTACCAATCTGCGCCGACAACGAGGATGTCCCGGACGGCGTGATGAGCTTCTAGCTCTTCTACAACGATGGAGCTGATTCTGTGCTCCGCCTGCTGCTCGAGAGCGTGCTCGACCACCTCTTGGGGATCTGGTGCGCAGTACGGTGATGACTAGGACGACGCTGTGGGGTGGTGGCCTGCGCCCTGAGGCGGCCCGATTTGGGGAAGACGGGGGCGGTGGTTGGCGGAACGTGTGCGTTGGTGTCTGGAGTGTCGTCTAACGTGCGCTAGACTTGACGAACGAGCGCGCGGGCGCTACGAAGCATTTGGGAATAAATAACGGTTTTGTTATTTCTCAGGCGTCTGAGAAATAGTTATTTCTTAGTCATCTTGTTCACCGTTGGATTTTGGTTTTAAGATTCGATTTGAGCCATCTGGTTGCAGTTTTTTGTTCTCCATCAGTCTTTTTTTTGGTTCTCGAGGGGACACATCGATAAATCTTTTTGGTTCTCCATCAGTCTGCAGCCTAACAATTTCTTACTGTTTCATTTATTCTTGTCTATTTTTTTTTATTTCAACGCAGAAATTTCAGATGCACATCATTCATCTGCTGGGCTGGATCCAAAGTTACGTGACAACCCACAGAAATTCTAGGGTATGCAGTGAAAACTCAAACATGTCAATTCATTACTACCTCCGTTTGAAAATGTAAGACATACGTTATATATTAGGTAGGCTAATTCGCCTATCTAAATAAAAGTCTTATATTTATGAACTAATAATGGCGAGGTTAGTTGATTAGGATATACATTATTTGATGTTACCACGCTCTCTTTTCACCGAAGCCGTAGAATAATGCATATGTTGTGGTGAGGCTGCTCTTGTGTCAGCTGACAAAAGAAAATGAACAGTATGACCAGTGCCGCTGTCAGCACTAATCCTATGTCGAGCTGGTCGAGTCAGGTTCGTGCGAGAGTCGCCGCCGGCCGAGGCGTTGTGCAGCTGCATGCATGCAGTGAGTTCGTTATTAGCTCTCCGTTAGGGATTATAAGGCCTAAGAGCTTTTTTAAAATGTTAGAAATTATAAGTCTTTTCTCATTTATTACCATCTCTCATCCAATGCATGGTCTTCTTTTTCTTTTCCTTCTCTCGTGCATATATAACTATTGGTGCATGTAGTAATCAAGAGGGTGAGTTATTGATTTTCTTAATCTTATCAAAATGGTCCATAGGCCTTATAATCGCTAACAGAGGGAGTACATGGCAAAGTCGTTGTGATCCTTGATCGGAAGCTGCGCAAGCGGTGGGCGTGGGCTACCTATGTAAGCTCGGCTAAAAAAATGCCTACCCCATCTACTCCTTATGACTGAGCGGAAGAGAGATAAGATTAGAGCGTCTGTGCGCGCCCCCCCACGGCGGCGTTCGTGCGCTGGCTAGTAAAATAAATTCTGTTGTCTTCTTTCTTTCTTCTTCTACCTCCGTCCGTGAGCGAGAGAGCGAGGAAGAAGAGGGGTAAACAGTATCATTTAACCTAGGGTAAACAGTATTCCTCTTCGGTGGTGCCAGCTGGAGTGGTTGCCAAAATCTTGTAAAGCTAAATCTAACTTTTATTACCTACACAGTAGCATTTCTTCAGTGACAGACATGATGTAGCACAATCTTTTCTGAAGGTTGCTGTTTTATCAAGGACGGAAGGCAGGGCAAAAAACAGAGCACCTCACAAACACACAACCTTTTCTGCATTGGTTAATTACGTGTATAGAAAAGAGAGTTTATTACTCCCTCCATTTCAAACTACTCCGGTGCCGTACGCTTACCTAGGTGGTCATTCAAAAAAAATCCTGAGATTTTTTTGAAATATATAGTATGTAATGTGTACAAAGTATTTCAAAAAATCGAAGGAATACTTTACATAAAAAATGAAAGAGTACTAACCCGTCTAGATAAACGTGCGTGCGCAGTAATTTGAAACAGACTAGTATTTCACAATGGGCGTGTTTTACTTACTAACTAATCATATTCCTCCACTTCTTTGGATAAAATGCTTCCTATTTATTTTACTCACCTTAGATTCTGATTCTTGCATCCTAAATTGTCATGTTATGTTTACGGCCTATTGCCAGTTAATTCCAAGTGTGTGTGTGCGCGCCCACAAATAGGTTTCACGATTACTGTAGTAGTCACCAAAGAGGAACAGAACTTATGACAAGGTCAAGGTCGTCTTCTCCCCCACTTCCGGCCACCACTATCCACCGCCGGCCAAGTGTCACACAAGCCCCTTTGCCGATGTGATTTCTGGTGGAACAGAAAAGGGAAAAGCAAGAGAGAGAGAGAGAGAGATTTGCAGCGGTAACCAACATAGAGCCTATGTTGGTTACCGCTGCAAATCTCTCTCTCTCTCTCTTGAGCCTATGTTGGTTACCGCTGCAAATCTCTCTCTCTCTCTCTCTCTCTCTCTCTCTCTCAATGTTGCCTATCTGTTATTTCTGTAAATCAAAGTTGTACATATCTATTAAAACACGTATGGCTTATGTTATCAAATAAAATATTGAATCACTTTTTGCTACTTCTAGTTTGTTTTATTGTTCGTGTAGGTTTCTTCTAATTGTGTGATGTACTGTTTCATGTTAATTGAAAGATGATGTACTGTGTTCCATGTTTTGTATTTTTAAACACATCTTATCTATATATTTTTTATTGGGCGTGTCTAGGGAGCAATCGCGGGCTGGATAGTCCAATCCAGCGCTCGGTCCCGTGATTCTACTTTTGAAAATCCATCCCGATCTCACTCGGGTACGGACCTGCCAGGCTGCCCACACGCCGTGTCCCCTTCCTACTAGATTCCCATCAGGTGCTTCACTGCTTTTCACCAAACAATAACTTGGTTCCCGTAAAATGAGAATGTGTGGCATCATCACCTTTATACTATCTTACTGGTCTTTTCGAAAAAGAACACACAATCTTAAAAAAAAACAGAAGTCTATGAGGGTACACTTCGTTCTCCTGACCTCGACTGGTTCCGGCAGCCGCGAAGAACCACCAGCCGCTTCCATTGGTGACAAGCAGGCACGGAGCATAGGCACACAACCTATCTTCAAACTTTCTGTACACAAGCAATCCCCGTGATCTTTGCCAGCTTGATGTACCCTGACTTGCCTAGAAATGCCCAAAAAAAGAACAAACAAGATCATTTTGTTAGTAGAAACCTGCAACTAACTTGTTTGGCACGTACAACAAGAGCACAAACATGATACAACTAGTTTTGTAGCTATAGAACCCCAGCTTCTTTTTAAGTAGGGCATAAGTAATACCCATGCGGCAACTTAGTTGTATGAAAAAACAACATAGTGTGAATCCTAGAACATACTAAATTGCATATAGGGATAATGAAAGATCCTTTGTTAACTAGAACATGATTATATCAAATGCATCAACTTAGTTGCATGATAAATACAACACAAGGCTAATCATGGGGACAACTTAATTGCATAGTTTGGGAATCCCAGATTCTTATTAAGTATAACATGAGTATATCAATGCGGCAACTTAGTTGTGTGAGAAAACAACACAAGGTGAACCATGAGACAACTTAAACACATAGTTACGGTAGCCAACATGCTTCTTAAGTAGAACATGAGGAAACACAAGAGCAATTTACTCTATATGGAAAAATATCAAAAAGCACAAAAACTAGGACAACTAACATACATTGGGACCTCCACATGTTGCTATGTAGTAAAATGTGAAGTAACTTAGTTGAATTCATTGATACCCAGGTGTATGCAAGATAAAAAAAAAGAGGAAACCACTTGCACAACATAATATGTATATATTCAATCACTGCATCCAGCTTCCTTTGTATTCTACGAACACTCTCTACGTGCAGCAACAAAGCAATGTATCTAAAAGCAACTTAGCAAAAGAACACTATTTGTAAGAAATTTAACACATTTGTGGCATGACAAAGTACATATGTAAAAGATCCTTAGCCAAAGGACTCTCTTCGTCGATCAACACTATGTGTAAGCAACTTAGAGCATGCGTGAAGCAACAAAAGCACCATATATGTAGAATAACTTAATATGTTTCATTAAGCAAGTTAACAAGTAGCAGTAAGTAACTTAATTAAGGTGGATAAGAAACTTGTATCAGATGGGAAACACGCAAAAAAAGGGAAGCAATCCCTAAATTAAACTCCATAGATGTACAAATAACGTAACAAAGTTTCAATAAGCAACATAACAATTAGCAGTGAGTAACTTAATTAAAATGGATAGGCAACTTACTCTGGTCAAAGGGCCATGATTAGCTCGTACTCGCAGCGTCGCGGCCGTCGCCATCGGCTGGACCACGCTCTAGGTGCCAACAACAAGATGGATGCTAGTCAGGGGTCATGACCAGCTGGTGTTACGATCCGGGAGTAGAGGTACTACGGCCCCCACCGCACTGAAGCTGCCACGTGGTGGATTCTAGTCCCGGACCATAGCAAACCGGCACTAGAGATAGGGGCCTCTAGTCCCGATTTGGCAGTCACGGGTCCGAAACCGGGACTCGAGCCCGTTACTGCCCGGGACTAGAGGCCCGTTTTCCACCAGTGCGTCAAAAGTAAACATGATTCTTGTGTATAGAGGAAGTTTAGTGAAAGCTCAGTTGCATTTCTATTACTATATGTAGATGACATATTGTTAGTACAAAATAATGTTCCAAAGTTGCAAGAAACCAAGGATTCATTAGAAAGGTGTTTTCAAATGAAGGACTTGGGTGAGACATGATTTATACTAGAAATCAAGATCTATAGAGATAGATCGAGGCTGCGCATAGGTTTGAGTCAGAGTGCGTATCTCTAGATAAGATATTGAAGGGGGTCAATATGGATTCAGCTAAGAAGGGATTCTTACCGATGGCGTATGGAATCCGACATAGCAAGACTCAATGCCTAGCGTCAGCCGAAGAGTGAAGTTAGATGGAGAAGATCCTTTATGCCTCGAAAGTGGGATTGATCATGTATGCGATGATATGTACTAGGCCGGATGTTTCCTATGCTCCAAGTGTAGCGAGCATATATCAGTCAGATCCGGGCGAAGGCCAGTGCATAGAAGTAAAGAATATCTTTAAGTACTTGAGACGTACTAAAGATGAGTTCCTAGTCTATGGTGGTGAGAAATAGCTAGGTGTAAAGGGTTACATGGATGTTAGCTTTCATACCGACATGGATGACTTACATTCGCAATACGGCTATGTGTTCATAGTGAATGGAGGTGTAGTGAGCTAGAAAGGTTCCAAGCAAGAATCGATAGCTGACTCTACTACGGAAGCTGAGTATGTTGTTGCCTCAGAGGCGGCAAAGGAAGGAGTTTGGATCAGAAATTTTCTAATGGAACTCGGGGTTGTTCCGTACTATGACAATACTGGTGCTATTGCACAAGCTAAGGAGCCACTGGCGCACCAGAAAAATAAGCACATACTCAAGAAATTTTACATAATTTGGCAGTTCGTCGAATGAGAGATTAAGCTATGTAAGGTACACATGGATGCAATTGCAGACCCGTGGACCAAACCGCTTCCATAGCCCAAGTTTGAGGCGCACGTTAGAGCGATGGGCATGAGATTCCTAAGTGTTTGACTCTAGTGCAAGTGGGAGACTGTTAGGAATGATGCCCTAGAGGCTCACTTTCTGCTTTGTGTTTATAACCCGGAATCCGGCATAGCGCTAGTTGTGCAAGTCACTGCAATTGTTGTAGGTGTGGAACCATGTACTTACATCTAGCTCTAGCTAGTTTGTCCTTGGTCATTTAAGATTGGGAGAAAACCCCATTGCCGTGACTAATTTATAAGTCAAATGGTTTGAATCCAACGGTCTTAGATTGATAATTTCAATACCTTTCTAGCAAAATTGGTTTCATGCAATTTGGTTCAGTAAAACTCTTTGAATTTATTTTTGAATCTACTGACTGAACTAGAGTTTGAATAAATTGGAAAATATCTATTTGAATCTACGGGTGGCGGGGGAATGTTCTTGGGCCCAAGCCTGACATGCTTGGCGTAGAGGCTGCTGACAAGGGGTTCAAGCGTTAGCGGCTCAGTCTAAGCGAAGGGGTATGTTTCAATCTGGGCCGTGCGATTAGACTAGGATCCTACGGTTGTGGTGTGTCGTCTTCGTCGAACAACTTCGACGAGACCGAACACTAACGGCGACGGTGGGGGTACGCGGCGGCTTACCAGGGATCCATCTAGGGTCGGCGATGGGGGCGAACGCCATTGTCGACGATGACGGTTCGAACGGTGATCGTGGCGGCTCCTAGGGTGGCTCCAATCAATGGCTCCCCTCGTCCTCTGCAGCGGCAGACTCCGGCCAAATTTCGGCGATGCGTAGATCGCCTTGCTCCGGGGAAGGGTCAGGGGTTGTCTGTGAGGAGTGGGGAGTGAGGTGGTATGAAGAATTGAGGCGGGGGTGGCCTCTATTTATACACCGGCGAGAGGGGCAGTGCGGCATGGTCAGAGCTCATCGGTGACGACGGTGCAGTGAGATAATGGCATGGCGAAGGGCGTAGACCAGTGCGGTGTCTCCTGGCGATCATCACGGGCTTAATGGCGTGGCACGGGGCGGTCGAGAACGGTCGGAACGGGTCGACGCTCTGCGCGGCGCCGACGGTATTTTCGATGACATACAGTGGCTACTGGTCGCGCTGCGGCGAACGGGCATGTCTAGGGGGTAGGTAGGGTCATGGTGCGTGCAGTGATGCGCGGCGAGGGCGAGGCGCAGCGTGTGCGCGCGTGTCGGCGGCGGCGCTCTAGCGCACTCTCGGCATGGTAGAGAGGAAATGGGCATGGCTGTTCTCAGTGGTCCATGGCCTCGAGGGTTGGACAGGGGGTGGCGATGGGCGGTGGCCTGCCTCATGGACATCGTGGATGGGCGCGGCGTGTCCTCCTGCGTGCTGTCAACGGTCGGACAGCAATGGTGGCTTCGGGTGGCACGACACTGGTGCAATGGGTAGAGGGCTAGCTTGTTCAATGGAGTGTTGGGTGCTGGGGGTTACAATGGGAGAGAATTGGGGACAAGAATTGGACAAGGCATTGATCAAAAATAGTGATAGTTAGGCAGTGATTACTGTGCTCACCAAGTGTTTGATGAAATGGCCGCATGAAGTTTGAATTTGAATTTTTGGCTGAATTTTGGTGAGTGCTCTGGTCACAATGTTGGTAGTTTCTCGTTGCTTGGGTTTATCAAGGTGAACTGGTTTGAGTGGTTTTTGAGAAATGGGGATCTTAGTACCTACACTTGATTCAATTTTGAATTGTCCTTTAAATACATTTGGAATTTGTTTCTGTTGGTTTGTAAAGTGGGCTTGGGTTCACTTTTACTTGGTCTAGAAAGGGGTGAAAAGAATTGGATTTGTTTATGTTAGAAAACTTGTACAAGGAACACTCAAAGTGGTCTAGTGGTTAACTTTGGTCAAAATGACCATTTGCTTATTTTGTTTATTTTCTATTTTCTCTTCATTTGATTCTGCTTAGAAATGATCTAGATGATGTTATTTTCATCTTTAAACCAAACCTTGCCATTCATAGCAATCAAACATGGCAATTTCAATCATTCATGCATTCATCATAGACACACATGCATTCATATTAATTTTAATAACAAAAGTTTTTGTTAACCCTAAACTTGGGTGATTAGAACTTGATAATGTTGTTTTAATATTTTTGGGATGTTACATAGGGAGTCGCGTCCTTCATGTGCCTGGGCCACCCGAATTTTCATGGGTTTCACCACCGAATACAGATCGTTATGTTGGCTCCCGTCGCGCCAGGCCAGATAGGCCAATCTTGGGTACCCGTTGGGCATACCCATGTCTAAGGTTTGATCCAATTTTATCATAAAAACAAACTTCCAACACTACTATTATCATTTACCTTTGCTGCAATTCAATATTTAAAAAACAAAAAAACTTATTTGTAGACACAAACAAAACACAAAAAGACCTTTCTATTATTGCATTTACTTTACTTGCATACTTTATTACCGTTTTACTTTACTTGTTATTTTTATTATAATTTCATATTACTAGTACGAAACCTTGTGCTTGACAACCACACGGTGGAGTTGGGGATACAAGGCAAAAACTTTGTTTTGTAGATTGCTTGAGAGGAGAAGAAAAAGATACTCTTTGCCAATTCCCCGAGAGTTTGATATAAACCTTCAAGTCATCCTTGTAAGGAAAAGACGCTTGCTACAACACTCTGCACTTAAAGTCCAAACGAGTTGGTACACACAGATTTGTTGCCATCAGCTGCCATTGGGAGTATATGTAGTGTAGTTTTGTACTAGTGTGGGTTATCACGAAGGACCCCCAAACGCCACTAAAGCTCACCTTCTCCTCCTTGAGTCTCTTCCACGAAGAAAGATCCCAATCGCTTCTGGTAGACTTTGAGGTGGCCTCCAAGCCGAATGCCTCCTAGTAACCCTAGCCACCTATGGTTTCCCACAAACCCAAAAGTAACAAGCTAGCTCAATGAATTCAATGAACTCAAGTTAGTCTTGATTTCTACCAAAGGGATTTGTATTTGGTTGGATAGAATGAGAAATCCTCGAGATTTGGTGGTTCAACAATGTGTTGGGGTTCGTAGCATGGAAAACAAAAAAATTCTATCGCATGAACACACATAAGCCAAGATCTATCTACTAGATTGCAGCAACGAGTCGATAGAGTACTAACCCTCGAAGATCCAAAGCGCTTAACGAGAGAAGATTCTCGTGGATGATGTAGTCGTACACTTTCGATCTCAAGATCGCGTAGACAATCCTTCCGGCGCTGCGTTCCGGCAGCGCTTCCGCAGTCGGTCACACGTTCGGTACTCGATGAAGACCTCCCTCTCCCTTGTTCCAGCAGGCAGCGAAGGTTGTAGCACTCTCCTCGCGATTCCGACAGCACGGCGGCGTGGTACCGGAATGTCACATCCCAAGATTTTCCAAATCTTGTAATGTGAAAAATAAATAAATAAAAATAAAACTTTGTTTGATTTTCAGGGCCAGAAGAAACTTTTGAATCCATTTGGAAACTTTCAAACCAATTTGGATCAAATAAATCCTAAAGGGATTTAAAAAGATAAACATTTAACAAAGAAAATATTTTGAATATTTAAAATTACTATTTTGGATCTTTTAATAAAAGATTTTGTTTTCAAATGAAAAGGTGGATTTATAAATAAAGATTATTTTATAAAGCCAAATTAAAACCTTGGCCAAGCTTTTGAATTAAAACATTTTGTTTTGAATAAAAATAGCAAAGGTTTATTTAAATAAAATAATAAGGATTTAATATCCAAATATTATTAAAGTAAAGGCTTTTCCCATTTTAAATAAAACACTAAAACTTATTTATTTATTTTAAATAATTTTTCTAAGTATTTTATTTTCTTAATTAAAACCTACTGAAATGTTTTGGTTTTATTTTAGATTTCAAATAAATATTTTAATAAAACAAATCCTATTTGATTTAATAACTAAGGTCCATTTTATTTAATGATTAATGGACCCTATAATAAAATGTTATTTTACTTTAAACAAGTATTTCAAGTATTTTATATTTTCAAATAAAACCTTCTGATTTGGTTTTGAAAATATTTGGATTTCAAATGGAGATTTTATTAAATAAATCAAACCCTATTTGATTAAATAACTAAAGGTCCACTTTATTTAATTAATGAATGGGTCCTAAAAAGAATAAAAATATTTTTTTTTATTTTGGGATTGGGTTTTATTTTGTTAAACAGAACCAAAACCAAGTGCAAAGAGTGTTAAATGTTCGAATTGTTTGAATGTTGAATAGTTGATTGAAATTCAAAACAGGAAATAGTTTGGAAAAAGAAAAAGATTTCAGACAGAAAAAAATAGAGCAGCCCAACCATCTGGTCCAAATTAATGACTCCTTTTTCTCCCCGAACGTTTTCTTCACATGAAGCGACCCGCTAAGCAGCTGACTTGTGGACCCCAACTCCCTCTCTCAATCCACTGACGCAACGGTCCCACATACCCAGCCATCGTCTTCAAGCGAGACCCCATCGTCCTGCCGTTGCAGTGAGTTACTCCGGTGGTGAATGCGCGTTGATGGAGGCTTTGATTCCTCGCAGTGACCATGCCCCTTTAAACGCCAGTGACTCCTCTCCACTTCCCCTCTGTCGCCCCACCTCGACACGCCCTTAGGCTGTCAAATTTCGACCAACACTCCCTCTGTTCCGACGATGCTCCGGCGAGGATTCCGGCCAGCACACGCCACCTCTTGCCCCCTCGAGCACGCAGCTGTGATCAGCATTCCCCAACGGACCCTTCTGCAGCCGCAGCTCGCTCGCGCGCATCCCTGAGCGTCGGCAACGTCTTCCCGAGCCAGCGCCGTCGTCTGCTCCAACTGCGGCGACGTCTCCCCGGTAAACCAGACCTCCCCTCTCTTCCTCGTGGACACGGTGACGATCTCCATGCTCTTGCGAATCTAACAGTACCTCCCGTTTGTCTTAGGGTTCCCCCTAGCCTCCCCCCCGTCGACATCTGACCGCACCGAGGCCCAGAACAACTCCGACGAGCAATTGAAGACGAACCCGTGCGCCCCTTCACCAACCAGTACCACGTTGAGCATCAGCATCGTTCAGCGAACCAGGTGAGCACTCTCTCCCTCCTTCTCGCTTCCTGTAACGCCGGCGACGCCACTGACAAGCCACCGCCGCCGCCGCGCGTCAGAGTCCAGCGCCCCCAGTTTCTGGTCGGGGCACTAAGAGCCGTTAGATCTAGATCGGACCGATAGGATAGTTCAATTAAACGAAAGGGTAAGCGTTGATCTGAGCCGCACATGCCCCTTTTAATCATGTGGTCCGTGTCGCTCGATCCACACGAACCGTTTTCGTCCAATCAGAGACAGACACGTGGCCAGGTTTAGTTTTAAAAACAGATTTGGATCTGTTATAGATTCAATTTTCAAACCTTTGTAACTTTGGATCCACACGTCCAAAAATTACAAACTTTATATCGTTGGAATCAGTAGAACAAACCCTATCCAACCATGCCCTTGGTTTAGCAAATAGTATCTGTTAGAATGGGTGTTTTTGCAGAAACTTTTGTATGCTTGTTAAGGATGTAAAAATTGTTTAAAAATGAATTTGGGGTTAAAATCTTTTGCAATTGGATTGCTTTGAACCTACTGACCCTAGGAAACACTTTGTGGACTCAAAAATGTATTTGGTGAAATAAAATAATGATTATTTGATTTAAAACCATTCCTAGTCAAATAGAAATGTGGTTTATTTATTAAAAATGATTTGGGAAGAAAACCTTTGGAAAATGTTTTGTTTTAAACCCTCTGACCCCAAACATCAAGTTTTGTGGTTTGAAAACATATTTTGTGAACCCTATAGGTTAATGCCTTAGTAAAAATATTTCTACACCACATAAAATGATACTTTGTTTTGAAAATGGTTTATGAAATGAAACCTTTTGCAAATGACTTTGCCACTTTACAAAATGACCATTAGGTGTTTTCAAATGTTTATGACCCATTAGGAACCACTTTTTCAAACAAAACAAAGTTTGGCATGCTTTCATGCATTATCTTAGTTCTATGATTTTATGTGTTGTTTTGCTTGATTGGTAGATTGAATTTGTGCCTTGCTTGATTGATTTGTAGTGACTTGAAGAGTGTGATTGTTGCAAGGACAAGGAGTGAACCCATACTCTACCAAAAAGGCAAGTGATGCTTCATACTTTTTGTCCCATTACTTTCACTATGCATTAGTGATTTTGCTAAGTAAAACTTGCATGGATTTTGCTAAGTATAAACCTTGCTATAGGAAAACCTAGTAGATGAATCGTTAGTAGGATTTTCCTAAGTTAAGATTCCTATTACTACCAAGCTTAGCCTAGCTAATAGAAAACATGGGTGGAATATATATTCACACTATGGAAAAATATTCTAAGTCTGAGGACTTATGTTTTGTTTAATAAAACAACTAAGTTAATGAATCACCTGGGTGGAATGGTAATTGCTTGGTGGTTTTTGGTTGAGTGGTTCACAAGGCCCATGTTTATGGTTGACCTTGTGTATCTCACTTGTGGATGGCCACCCAGGAACAAAGAGATTTGGGATGTCAAATGTTGAGAAGCTTCAAGTGCAACCACTTGGTAATATGGGCTCTGCCATGATCATATAGGTTGCAAGAACTTAGCCATATGGACAGAGGGTGGTAGTGTTTGATAGGTTGGAACGCGTCCATTTTGGTCTAAGGGAAGGCTTCTGAAAGATCTTGTCTTGGGAAACCAAGTCTTGTGGGGAAAGTGCACCACCTTTGCAGAGTGTAAAATCTAAGTACTTAGCCATGTCCCTGGTAAAGGACAATTTGAGCATCAAGACATGGAAGCAATCAAGAATCTCATCATTCAAATTTCTAAGTTAAAACTTGTGGTTTGAACAAGGGTTATTTGAGATCTTCAATCTTTGACTGAGAGAAGCTTTGGAAAAGATTTTGTCAAAACAAAAACTTAGTATTTTCAAAATAATAAGGAAAATCTATTTTGAGCAATGCAAGCCTCAACCCCACTTAGCCAAATGCATATAGATGATAGACTCCACTATACCACCATAGCATCACTTGCCAATACAATTCAAATGTATTGACCCTTTGTGGTTGTAACTTTATGTTGCAGGTTTGATTATTTTAGTGAAGATTGATTGATTAGGATTACAAAGTCTACAACCAACATCTGCCTGTGGCACTTTGAAGATGAAGGACCCATGACTATAGTTATTCCGCTGCAATGTATTGTAATAGCCAAATGAGCTATGTAAGATGTAATAAAATTATGTTATTCCTGGTTATAAAGTTATATTATGACCTTTGTTTCTTGATATTACATCTTAACTGTGGATGCTAGCTATTGATCCAGGGACTAGCATTGTAAACACAGGGGACTCCACCTTATATTGTTGTAAGGATGGGACACTCCCTCTACAGATGGTATCAGAGCATTGTGTTGCCTGTAGGATTTGTAAACCTAGGATTGGACAAAAACCCGTAGAAAAAGAGGAGTTGTTTTGTTCAAAAACTTATTTACAAACAAATCTTGTAAACTCTTTCCTCAACCATTTTGGTTTCAACTCTACTTCTCTTCTATTTCAACTTGATGGAAAAACCTACCCAAGACCAAAGACTTCACCATGTGCAAAGGACTTCTTCAACTTCTTCAACTCTAATGACTTCAACTTCTTCAACTCTAATGACTTCAACATCTTCAACATATTCCCCAAGGATTTCCAACTTGGATACCACTAAGGACTACAAGTGAGACAAGGAAATCTTGCTCAAGATATGGAGACTAGGGAAATGCAAAATAAGAAGGAACCATCATCACCTTTGAAGCTTTTGTAACCAAGAGTTTTTATTCCAAGGAACCATGATCTCAAGTAAGAAGAAGCAACCAAAGAAGGATGGAAATATCACAAGTAAACCATATAGATGGACCACCATATTTTAGTTAAGTCAAAACCCACCAACTTATGTGGTGTAACAAAAATATTTTGTTGCCTAAGTATGTGCTAGAACTTTGTTGTTTGAGTGAAATGTTTGACTTGTGATTGCATGCACATTGTTTGTGTGAATTGTGATGTGCGTGATTAGAAATATTTCCTTAGAAATAATCTTGCCTATTCTAATCTCCCTTCAAACCCAAACAGATGACTACTCCAAGAAACTCCAACATCAAGGTTGATGACAACAACAACCAAGAGGACAACATGAGAGAACTTATAGAAACCCAAAACCAGTTGAGCCAAGAGACAACTCAGCTATTAGCCAACAACAATGGACTAGACCCATCCATACAAAGGATTTTGAAACTTCAATCCCAATTGTTGCAAGGATTGGTTACTCAAATGATCAACATGGGAGAAAACTTTTCCCAAAGAGCTAATGACAACAAGGATGACAAAGAAGCTAATCTAGAAGGAATCCAAGCCAGCAATAGTTTTAGAGACAAAGATCATACATCCAAGGAACATGAAGATCACTGCCCCAAGAAGAGAGAAAGATCTCCCACCTATGAAGAACATGAACTAGAAGAACTCCTAGCTTTGGAGAGACCCAAAAAGAAGAAGAAGGGCATAAGCCAGTTGCAGTGTTACAATTGCAAAGAGATGGGACATTATGCCAGTGAATGCCCAGAAAAGGAGAAGAACCAAGAAGACAAACAAAGGCTAGTGAAACCCAAGATGAGTAAGGATATTAGCCAAGTGATGTGCAAACACTGCAAGGAGTTAGGACATTATGCATCATATTGTCCAGAGAAGCCACCTCAAGACCTCAAACTTATAACATGTTTCAAATGCAAGGAACTAGGCCACTATGCAAACAATTGTCTAGAAAAGATGAAGAACAAGTTAAACAAGTCTATGAAGGATCTCAACCTTGGCCCATGAGTCAAGTATGGAAACAAAGGACACAATGCAAATGTTGCTTAGAGAAATTTTCCCCAGGATCCCAAGAAGGATAATATGTAATTTTTGTTTCAAAATTTTTAAGGGTGGTAGTACCCTAGTTGTTTTGAGCCTACTTGTAACCCTAGCCTCCCCAAATCTCGGGATGAGATTTATTTTAAGGGTGGTAGCCTGTCACATCCCAAGATTTTCCAAATCTTGTAATGTGAAAAATAAATGAATAAAAATAAAACTTTGTTTGATTTTCAGGGCCAGAAGAAACTTTTGAATCCATTTGGAAACTTTCAATCCAATTTGGATCAAATAAATCCTAAAGGGATTTAAAAAGATAAACATTTAACAAAGAAAATATTTTGAATATTTAAAATTACTATTTTGGATCTTTTAATAAAAGATTTTGTTTTCAAATGAAAAGGTGGATTTATAAATAAAGATTATTTTATAAAGCCAAATTAAAACCTTGGCCAAGCTTTTGAATTAAAACATTTTGTTTTGAATAAAAATAGCAAAGGTTTATTTAAATAAAATAATAAGGATTTAATATCCAAATATTATTAAAGTAAAGGCTTTTCCCATTTTAAATAAAACACTAAAACTTATTTGTTTATTTTAAATAAGTTTTCTAAGTATTTTATTTTCTTAATTAAATCCTACTGAAATGTTTTGGTTTTATTTTAGATTTCAAATAAATATTTTAATAAAACAAATCCTATTTGATTTAATAACTAAGGTCCATTTTATTTAATGATTAATGGACCCTATAATAAAATGTTATTTTACTTTAAACAAGTATTTCAAGTATTTTATATTTTCAAATAAAACCTTCTGATTTGGTTTTGAAAATATTTGGATTTCAAATGGAGATTTTATTAAATAAATCAAACCCTATTTGATTAAATAACTAAAGGTCCACTTTATTTAATTAATGAATGGGTCCTAAAAAGAATAAAAATATTTTTTTTATTTTGGGATTGGGTTTTATTTTGTTAAACAGAACCAAAACCAAGTGCAAAGAGTGTTAAATGTTTGAATTGTTTGAATGTTGAATAGTTGATTGAAATTCAAAACAGGAAATAGTTTGGAAAAAGAAAAAGATTTCAGACAGAAAAAAATAGAGCAGCCCAACCATCTGGTCCAGCCCAACAGCCCAGCTCCTTTTTCTCCCCCGAACCGTTTTTCTTCACCGCACAAGCGACCCGCTAAGCAGCTGACTTGTGGACCCCAACTCCCTCTCTCAATCCACTGACGCAACGGTCCCACATACCCAGCCATCGTCTTCAAGCGAGACCCCGTCGTCCTGCCGTTGCAGTGAGTTACTCCGGTGGTGAATGCGCGTTGATGGAGGCTTTGATTCCTCGCAGTGACCATGCCCCTTTAAACGCCAGTGACTCCTCTCCACTTCCCCTCTGTCGCCCCACCTCGACACGCCCTCAGGCTGTCAAATTTCGACCAACACTCCCTCTGTTCCGACGATGCTCCGGCAAGGATTCCGGCCAGCACACGCCACCTCTTGCCCCCTCGAGCACGCAGCTGTGATCAGCATTCCCCAGCGGACCCTTCTGCAGCCGCAGCTCGCTCGCGCGCATCCCTGAGCGTCGGCAACGTCTTCCCGAGCCGGTAGCCGTCTGCTTCCAAGCTGGCGGCGTCTCCCGGTAAACCTCCCTCTCTTCCTCGTGGACACGGTGACGATCTCCATGCTCTTGCGAATCTAACAGTACCTCCCGTTTGTCTTAGGGTTCCCCCTAGCCTCCACCCCGTCGACATCTGACCGCACCGAGGCCCAGAACAACTCCGACGAGCAATTGAAGACGAACCAGTGCGCCCCTTCACCAACCAGTACCACGTTGAGCATCAGCATCGTTCATCGAACCAGGTGAGCACTCTCTCCCTCCTTCTCGCTTCCTGTAACGCCCGCGACGCCACTGACAAGCCGCCGCCGCCGCGCGTCAGAGTCCAGCGCCGCCAGTTTCTGCTCGGGGCACTGAGAGCCGTTAGATCTAGATCGGACCGATAGGATAGTTCACTTAAACGAAAGGGTAAGCGTTGATCTGAGCCGCACATGCCCCTTTTAATCCTGTGGTCTGTGTCGCTCGATCCACACGAACCGTTTTCGTCCAATCAGAGACAAACACGTGGCCAGGTTTAGTTTTAAAAACAGATTTGAATCTGTTATAGATTCAATTTTCAAACCTTTGTAACTTTGGATCCACATGTCCAAAAATTACAAACTTTATATCGTTGGAATCAGTAGAACAAACCCTATCCAACCATGCCCTTGGTTTAGCAAATAGTATCTGTTAGAATGGGTGTTTTTGCAGAAACTTTTGTATGCTTGTTAAGCATGTAAAAATTGTTTAAAAATGAATTTGGGGTTAAAATCTTTTGCAATTGGATTGGTTTGAACCTACTAACCCTAGGAAACACTTTGTGGACTCAAAAATGTATTTGGTGAAATAAAATAATGATTCTTTGATTTAAAACCATTTCTAGTCAAATAGAAATGTGGTTTATTTATTAAAAATGATTTGGGAAGAAAACCTTTGGAAAATGTTTTGTTTTAAACCCTCTGACCCCAAACATCAAGTTTTGTGGTTTTAAAACATATTTTGTGAACCCTATAGGTTAATGCCTTAGTAAAAATATTTCTACACCACATAAAATGATACTTTGTTTTGAAAATGGTTTATGAAATGAAACCTTTTGCAAATGACTTTGCCACTTTAACAAATGACCATTAGGTGTTTTCAAATGTTTATGACCCATTAGGAACCACTTTTTCAAACAAAACAAAGTTTGGCATGCTTGCATGCATTATCTTAGTTCTATGATTTTATGTGTTGTTTTGCTTGATTGGTAGATTGAACTTGTGCCTTGCTTGATTGATTTGTAGTGACTTGAAGAGTGTGATTGTTGCAAGGACAAGGAGTGAACCTATACTCTACCAAAAAGGCAAGTGATGCTTCATAATTTTTGTCCCATTACTTTCACTATGCATTAGTGATTTTGCTAAGTAAAACTTGCATGGATTTTGCTAAGTATAAACCTTGCTATAGGAAAACCTAGTAGATGAATCCTTAGTAGGATTTTCCTAAGTTAAGATTCCTATTACTACCAAGCTTAGACTGGCTAATAGAAAACATGGGTGGAATATATATTCACACTATGGAAAAATATTCTAAGTCCGAGGACTTATGTTTTGTTTAATAAAACAACTAAGTTAATGAATCACCTGGGTGGAATGGTAATTGCTTGGTGGTTTTTGGTTGAGTGGTTCACAAGGCCCATGTTTATGGTTGACCTTGTGTATCTCACTTGTGGATGGCCACCCAGGAACAAATAGATTTGAGATGTCAAATGTTGAGAAGCTTCAAGTGCAACCACTTGGCAATATGGGCTCTGCCATGATCATATAGGTTGCAAGAACTTAGCCATATGGACAGAGGGTGGTAGTGTTTGATAGGTTGGAACGCGTCCATTTTGGTCTAAGGGAAGGCTTCTAAAAGATCTTGTCTTGGGAAACCAAGTCTTGTGGGGAAAGTGCACCACCTCTGCAGAGTGTAAAATCTAAGTACTTAGCCATGTCCCTGGTAAAGGACAATTTGAGCATCAAGACATGGAAGCAATCAAGAATCTCATCATTCAAATTTCTAAGTTAAAACTTGTGGTTTGAACAAGGGTTATTTGAGATCTTCAATCTTTGACTGAGAGAAGCTTTGGAAAAGATTTTGTCAAAACAAAAACTTAGTATTTTCAAAATAATAAGGAAAATCTATTTTGAGCAATGCAAGCATCAACCCCACTTAGCCAAATTCATATAGATGATAGACTCCACTATACCACCATAGTATCACTTGCCAATACAATTCAAATGTATTGACCCTTTGTGGTTGTAACTTGTATGTTGCAGGTTTGATTATTTTAGTGAAGATTGATTGATTAGGATTACAAAGTCTACAACCAACATCTGCCTGTGGCACTTTGAAGATGAAGGACCCATTACTATAGCTATTCCGCTGCAATGTATTGTAATAGCCAAATGAGCTATGTAAGATGTAATAAAATTATGTTATTCCTGGTTATAAAGTTATATTATGACCTTTGTTTCTTGATATTACATCTTAACTGTGGATGCTAGCTATTGATCCAGGGACTAGCATTGTAAACAGGGACTCCACCTTATATTGTTGTAAGGATGGGACACTCCTACCTGAAGTAGGGGAGATCTCATGAGGCTTCGCCTTAAGCCGAGGCGAGTATGGTGGACTATGAGAGAGGCCTTGGTGATCTAGGGTTTAGAGGCACCAAGGGGAGAGATCTAGGCCGGCGGCTAGGGAAAGGGGAGGGCCCCAACTCGGCGGCTAGGCAAACCCTAGGGGCGGCGGCAACTTGGTGGAGGCCGGCGGCTAGGGCTAGGGTTTAGAGGAGAGAGGTGTGTGGAAGAGGGGCACCCCTGCCCCTCCTTTTATAGGTGGGAGGGAGGCGCGGTTGGGAGGAGGGAGTCCTCCTCCAACTCCTCCTCCTTGTTCGGCGGGTGGAGGGAGTAGGACTTCCTCCCTAAGTAGGTTTCCTACTCTCCCTCCACCAAGCAAACTTGTCGTTTGACTTTTCAAATTGGCGTTTGACTTTCAAACTAGGATTTGATTTCTCCCTTTATTTTGCCTAGCCAAGTGAGCTAGTACATGATGCAACCATTCCACATTGTCATGACACATTCATGTACCCTTCCCCTCTGGAGTGCCGGACCTTCCGGACCCTTCTAGAACATTCCCGGTGAAAACACCGGAATCATTCCCCAACTCCGAAATAGGACTTTCCTTATGAATATTATTTTCCGGACCATTCTGGATCTCCTCGTGATATCCTGGATCCCATCCGAGACTCCGAACAACATTCGGTCTCTTACTCATCATTCCATAACTACTCAACAACATCGAATCCTTAAGTGTGTCTCCCTACGGTTCGTGAATTATGCGGACATGATCGAGACATTTCTCCGAACAATAACCAATAGAGGAATCTGGAAATTCATATGGCTCCCACATATTTCTATGATTACTTTGCGATCGAATGAACCACTAACATACTATACCAATTTCCCTTTGTCTCATGATAGTTTACTTATCCGAGGTTTTGATCGTCGGTATCTCTGCATACCTAGTTCAACCTCGTTACCGATAAGTACTCTTTTCTCGTTCCCGTGATATGTGATCCCTTGTGAGCCAGTCACATGCTTGCAAGCTAATTGGATGACATTCCACTGAGAGGGCCCAGAGTATATCTATCCGTCATATGGATGGACAAATCCCACTCTTGATCCATGTGTCTCAACCCATACTTTCCGAACACTCAATGCCACCTTTATAGCCACCCAGTTACGGTGTGGTGTTTGATGTCATCAAAGCATCCTTCCGGTGATGATGATTAGCATGATCTCATGGTCGAAGGAATTAGGTTACTATGTATCAGAAAGCTTATAGCAAATGAACTATATTAAATGACTTGATCTTTATGCTATGCTTAACTATAGGAGTATGTCCATCACATCATTCTCCTAATGATATGACCCTGTTGTTAATAACATCTTCTATGTTCATGATCAGGAAACCATGATCATATATTAACCAACAAGCTAGTTTAGCAAGAGGCTTCACTAGGGACTCTTTTATGTTCACAAATCACACAAGTATTAATGTTTCCGGTAAATACAATTTTAGCATGGTATGTAAACTTTTATCATAAGCATGAAGATATGATAATAACCTACTTTATTATTGCCTCTTGGGCATATCTCCAACAGTCTCCCACTTGCACTAGAGTCAATAATCTAGTTTCAAACCTTTGTGTATTCAACACCTATGGCTTTCCGCTGTTGTATGTACACGATTGCTAGTGGTCAACTGATCTCCGGATCTGACACTTCAAGGTCCGTGTGTAATTGCATGTCTTTGCGTCCCTACGCATCACTCATTCTCTAATGAGAAGGCTTTGTATAAATTTGGTCCTTTGGTGAGACCTTTAGTTCTTTGGGGTTAAAACATGTTGATAATATTGTTGTACAACATATCTTCATAGTATTATCCCGCTGTGAACTACACCTAGTTTGATAACAAACTACTTGACACAAATGCCCTCTTTTGCTGCTATAATAGCAGTCATATACTTAGACTTTTGTTGTAGTATCTGTCACAATTTCTTAACTTAGGAACTCATCCAAATCCATTATGGAACTTACTTTCCATTATATTGTGCCACCCTTAGTTTAGAATGAGATAAACTTAATTTGTACTTTGTGACAAAACTAGTATCAATGTAGTACTTTTACAATGAACTAACATCTATTTGTCACTTCCAAAATAATATATTCTTAGTTCTTCCAAAAGATCATAAGAATATCCTTACTATCGTCCAATGATCATCTTATGAATCATTCTGGTATATGCTCACAACATTTAGAGCATAGGACATATCTGGATTTGTACATATCACGGTATGATTGATATAAATACTCTTTGTGTTTTCATACATCAAGTATCAATCTATACTTGAATCTTTGTTTCACTTACCAAGTGTCAATACACTTGAATATATCATCAATATTGAACTGATTCAATCCTTTCTGTGCGACAAGAACCTTTCTTGTAGTTTCTATATTGAACTCATTCAATATATCATCTATGTACTTTCGGCACAACCATATTAGCATCTATTGATGCCAAATATTTGGGTTTGCCTAAGTCTTTCATCAGGATGAAATTCTTAATATGTGTTAATAAAAGATACATCATTTCCAATCAACAACATGTCTTCCACATAATGTATTAGAAACATGTCTTAGCGCTCCCACTTAATTTCTTGCAAATGCAAGCATCTTCATTGTCTCCGATGAAATTAAACTCTTTTAACAGCTTCATCATAGTGAAGATTCCAACTCCGTTATGCTTACTTCAACCATTGAAGTTTGCATATGCTTTTAGCATCCTTTGAATTAACAAAACCCTTTGGACCGTGTTATGCACACGTCCTAGGTAACAATTCTATTAGAAGAACTTGTTTTTGTTTATTCAACTACCACATAACAAAATTATATGTAGTGGTTGCTACATTAATCCGTCTAGACTAAATATCGCTATGAAAGATCAAATCTTGTCATAGTCAACCCTTTGAAAATTGTTGTGAACTCTTTCCCAACATATCGACTATTTCATAGATGTGAAACACCCATGTCTATTTCTTTATAGATCCAAACACGACTGTAAGGTCTTACACCTTTCTCGAGGGTCCTTCAAGTTCAAAGCTTGATTTCTCGTGTATGGAACTATCATGGATTTTATGGCTTCAATCCATTTTACGGAGTTAGGGCCCATCATCGCTTCTTTGCATGTCGTCCGTTCATTATTCTCAAATAATGATTCAACCCTCAAATCTTGATATTTGATTGTTTACCTGACCTACTTGGTTCAATAGAAACTTTGACCTTCGTAACCACAACCTTTGAGGCACGAGAGCCATGAGCATTGTTGCTGCCTCCGGAACACTTTTCGGCGCTGCGCAACTTTGCACATATATCTAAGGTTCTTTTAACCTTATCAAAGTTCTATTATCCTCCCACTTATCGTTTCACGAAAAATTTCTTCTCAAAGAAACTTGACGTTCTAAGTGACAAACACTTTTTGTCTTCGATGTTATGGAGGAATACTTAACAGTTATTTGAAATAACATACAAATACAGGTTCATCCGACTTTGGTTGCAAACATATTTATTATGCACAGCATACCAATGTTTAAAAAGGACAACTTGGGTTTTATCCCAAACCATAACTTTATATGGTGTCATTTCAGCGGATTATGATGGAGCTCTTTTCAGTGGAAAAACGGTAGTCTCTAAAGCTTTTAATCTTTAAAATATAATGACAGTTTTATGAATTACACCTTTGATCTTACCATGTCAAACAAGGTTTTAATTACATATCTCGAATGCTCCATACTCTTATGGTGTTTCGGGAAATGCAAATCCACGGAATGATTCCTTAAATCTTAGGTGTTTATGCTAAACTTAACTCAAATATCTTCCTTTATGATCTTATCATAAACTATTTATATTCTTGTTACAATGATTTTTCACTTCATCTTGAAAGTCTTTGAACTTTTCAAATGTTTCATACTTCATCCCTATTAAGTAAATATTCATATATTCACTCAAATTTTCGGAGAAAGCATATGAAGTTGAAATCCATCGCTCTTGACTACATATAATGGACTTCATACAACAATATGTACAAGTTCCAATAATCTAGTCATTCGTTCCCTTTTGGCCTATGAACGAAGTTTTAATTATCTCTAGGAAAGTTTTCGCAAGCGTCATTTGATCAAAATCAAAGGACTCCAAAATTCCATCCACATGGAGTTTCTTCATGTTTTCTTTCGAATATAATTTAAACAGCGATGTCACTTCCTAAGTGATCTTTCAATCAATTTGTCTTTCGACATTTTTAGCACTAGTTTTATGGATGTGATTCTCCAACGAGATTTGTAGATCATCCATCTTTTATGGATTACGGCAATTATTAGAACAACCCTTTTATTCTCATAACTCCTGATAAAACAAATCTTGAAGGCAAGCTTTTGATGTTTAACGAGCAACACAATAACACTTTATTTGTTCTCAATGAACATCATCACATATTCTTTTGCTAGTTACTTAGGCCATTGTAGTTCATGAATTCTGTTGTTTCGAATGATGATTCATACCAAAAAATTCAGTATCCAATACTTAAGAACCACATTATTTAACAAGCAAAGAATACAGCCATAACGCGTATATCCTCTATATACCTAAGCTGAACAATTCTAGTCTTTTCTTTTCTGCCATATATTTATGAGATTCTCTTTCAGTATTTCCTATTCTGTTTGAAAGAATCTATCAACATCAATAGTGGAGCCATACACATGACACATAGTCCAAAGCGTGTATAGTTAAATACCAATGTCTTTGGACTTGCACTTTGAAGTAGATCACCATCATCAAATGTTTGGTGTTCTTTCAAATTCCTTTCTTTAGTAATCTCTTGGTGTAGTAAACATTTTACCTACATCAAATATTCACCCTTATCATGGAATTATTCATGATCAAGTCACTTTAACTTATAACAGTGAATCACGAGTATAATGTTGCTTTCCAAAACCTTTTGGTGGATTAGGACAACTAGTGTCTCCAACCTTTTGTAAATTCTCATCAAATATGAGAACAAAAACTTTTCCACATTATACTCTATCATGTTGTAAACAAAATATTGTTTCAGATATCGCAATATCTTCCACATATGATTGTTTCTGAAACAATTCTTTTAGCTCCTAGATAACCTTGATATTAAAACAATCTTTCGAATATCAAGAATCATGGAGATAAACATGATACTTATATACTAACACTGGAATTGTTACTCTTGATTTAATATCAACTATTAAACTTCACGGAGTAATCGAAACTTACTGAAAGTTTGCAATGGGACTTTTAAACTATAGATTAACACTTCAAAACAATACGATACCAGTTCGTAAAGTAACTAACCAGAATTCTATAGTTCTATCATCTCAATTATAACTAAGCGCAAGGTGGTAAACGAATACCAATGACTACAACAACTATGCAAATTTACTTTGATTTAATTTATGATAAATAGTGTTCAAATTTTAATCGTATTGCTGTTGAACTCCCACTCAAAACAATATCCCTCATATTGTTTTAGTGATCACATGAACCAAATCCACCACATCAAAACCGATCATCACGAGAGATGATGTAGCTTCAAAGGCGAACAATCAACATGTTCATCATATCATCTATATGACTCATGCTTTACCTTTCAGTATCCCGTGTTCCGAGACCATGTCTGTACATGCTAGGCTCGTCAAGATCAAACCTTATCTTCCGCATGAGCAAATCTGGCTTGCTCACGTTGTATACACTCGCAGAATCTAACACATCCGATCATCACGTGGTGCTTCAAAACAACGAGCTTTAGCAACGGTGCTTACTAAGGATGAACACTTTAAAACTTGAAATTGTGTGCTTGAGGGATCATCTTATAATGCTACCGTCGTAAACTAAGCAATACAAGATGCATAAAAGGATTAACATCACATGCAATTCATAATATGTGATATGATATGGCCTTTCTTCTTGTGCTTCCGATCTCCATCTTCAAGCACGAACATGATCTCCATCATCACCTGTGTGGCGTCAAGGTCAATGGCCTTAACGACTATTACAACTACTTTGAATAATAGACACACAGGACTTAACGGAATTAAAAGACAACCATATGCCTCCTGCCGGTTGCCAACTTACAACAAGGAACATTGCATACATCATATATAAACACAATCATGGCCATATCACATCACGGCGCACCCCTGCAAAACAAAGTTAGACGCCTCTAATTTTCTTTGCATATTTTACGTGGTTTGGGGCTTTCAATAAGTGTCGTTCTAACTTACAAACAAGAACCACAACATTGATACTAGTATTGTCAATCACCCATTATAAATTGAATCTTAACTATGTTGGGAGAAACAGGCACCCGCAAAGCCACTTATGCAATACAAGTTGCATGTCAAGCGTGGAGCAAGTCTCATGAACGATGTCATGTAAGGTTAGCCCGGGCCGCTTCATCCCACCATCCCGCAAGATGCAAAGTACACAAGAAGCAATCGACAACAAAAACATCAATGCCCACAATGACCATTGTGTTCTACTCGTGCAACAGATCTACATATAGACACGGCTCTGATACCACTGTTGGGGTTCATAGCATGGAAAACAAAAAAATTCTAATGCATGAACACACATAAGCCAAGATCTATCTACTAGATTGCAGCAATGAGTCGATAGAGTACTAACCCTCGAAGATCCAAAGCGGTTAACGAGAGCAGATTCTCGTGGATGATGTAGTCGTACACTTCCGATCTCAAGATCGTGAGCGATCCTTCCGTTCGTTCGGCAGCGCTTCATGATCGGTCACACGTTGATTTTCGATGAAGACCTTCCTCTCCCTTATTCCAGCAGGCAGCGGAGGTTGTAGCACTCTCCTCGCGATTCCGGCAGCACGACGGCGTGGTACCGGAAGTAGAGGGGAGATCTCGCAGGGTTTCCCCTTAAGCCGGAGCGAGTATGGTGGACTATGAGAGAGGCCTTGGTGATATTGGGTTTAGAGGCAACAAGGGGAGAGAGCTAGGCCGGCGGCTAGGGCAAGGGGAGGGCCCCAACTCGGCGGCTAGGCAAACCCTAGGGGCGGCGGCGACTTGGTGAAGGCCGTCGGCTAGGGCTAGGGTTTAGAGGAGAGAGGTGCGTGGAAGAGGGGCACCCCTGCCCCTCCTTTTATAGGTGGGAGGGAGGCGCGGTTGGGAGGAGGGATTCCTCCTCCAACTCCTCCTCCTTGGCCGGTGGGTGGAGGGAGTAGGACTTCCTCCCTAAGTAGGTTTCCTACTCTCCCTCCACCAAGCAAACTTGTCGTTTGACTATTCAAATTGGCGTTTGACTTTCAAACTAGGATTTGATTTCTCCCTTTATTTTGCCCAGCCAAATGACCTAGTAAATGATGCAACCATTCCACATTGTCATGACACATTCATGTACCCTTCCCCTCTAGAGTGCCGGACCTTTCGGACCCTTCTAGAACATTCCCGGTGAAAACACTGGAATCATTCCCCAACTCCGAAATAGGACTTTCCTTATGAATCTTATTTTCCAGACCATTCCGGATCTCCTCGTGATATCTCGGGTCCCATCCGAGACTCCGAACAACATTCGGTCTCTTACTCATCATTCCATAACTACTCAACAACTTCGAATCCTTAAGTGTGTCTCCCTACGGTTCGTGAATTATGCGTACATGATCGAGACATTTCTCCGAACAATAACCAATAGAGGAATCTGGAAATTCATATGGCTCCCACATATTTCTACGATTACTTTGCGATCGAATGAACCAGTAACATACTATACCAATTTCCCTTTGTCTCACGATAGTTTACTTATCCGAGGTTTTGATCGTCAGTATCTCTTCATACCTAGTTCAACCTCGTTACCGATAAGTACTCTTTTCTCGTTCCCGTGATATGTGATCCCTTGTGAGCCAGTCACATGCTTGCAAGCTAATTGGATGACATTCCACCGAGAGGGCCCAGAGTATATCTATCCGTCATATGGATGGACAAATCCCACTCTTGATCCATGTGTCTCAACCCATACTTTCCGAACACTCAATGCCACCTTTATAGCCATCCAGTTACGGTGTGGTGTTTGATGTCATCAAAGTTCCTTCCGGTGATGGTGATTAGCATGATCTCATGGTCGAAGGAATTAGGTTACTATGTATTAGAAAGCTTATAGCAAATGAATTATATTAAATGACTTGATCTTTATGCTATGCTTAACTATAGGAGTATGTCCATCACATCATTCTCCTAATGATATGACCCTGTTGTTAATAACATCTTCTATGTTCATGATCAGGAAACCATGATCATATATTAACCAACAAGCTAGTTTAACAAGAGGCTTCACTAGGGACTCTTTTATGTTCACAAATCACACAAGTATTAATGTTTCCGGTTAATACAATTTTAGCATGGTATGTAAACTTTTATCATAAGCATGAAGATATGTTAATAAACTACTTTATTATTGCCTCTTGGGCATATCTCCAACACAATGGTGATAGAGAGTGAGGAAAATATTAGAGTTATTAGCATAGAACTACCACATTTCGTCTGAAAGTTCGAATAACCACCACTTTACAAAAAATCGCAAAAAACCACCACTTTTCGGCAGATTTTTTGCAATTCACGCTAAAACCCAATTTGCGGTCGATTGACAGTGTTTCTGACAGGGGGCCCCACCAGGATGATGACATGGCAAGTGGGAGACGGCTCCTGGCCACGGCCGTTGCACGCCGTTAACTGTTGTGTGGGGGCCCACACAGGCGCCGTGTCTGAAAGAGGGGGAAAGAGCCAGTTAGGTTTCTGTTTCCACCCTTCCGCACGCGCTCCCGCTCCCGATGGAAGATGGCAACGGCCACTTTCGGCGGGTGGCGCCGGTTTCAGCATAGGAAGTGGTGGATCAAGCGGCGGCGACATCGAGTCGCTCGCAGGCGGGGACGGTGCCCCTCTATCCTTCCTATCGTCCTTCACCCGAGGTGCAACACGGTTGCCGGAGCGTTCCACTGAACCCGCCGCCGCTCTTGCTCGGGTGGTTCTGGCTTCACCTGCGAAGAGTAGCTACCATTGGGGGTCCTGCTTGGGCGGCATCGAGTAAGCTCTCACCTCACTTCTCTCTCATAATCTTGCTCTGTCTAGTTTGAATCTTGGATAAGTTAAGGATTGCATTTTCTAGTTAGGGTTTGAATCTAGGACAGTTAGGTTTTGAACCTTGGATAGTATGGGTTTGAATCTTTGATAGGTGGCTAGTATTGTTTGTTTAACTGAATCTTATGTTGCCAGTATGAACTGAAGCTTAACTCAATCTTGTGTTGCCGGTATGAACTGAATCTTTTATAATTTGTATGTATCATCTTGGACAGTATGAACTGATGTAGTGACAGTAGATATAATTAGTTGGTATTGTTCCCTATCAATTAAATAGACTGATGGATTGATAGTACATATAATCATTACTTGTTGTACTATGCAGTTTGGATGATGACATTTGGGATATTTGATTTAATTTCCCTGGTGAGGACAATCTAGATATAACCTTGTGTAGTGCAGACATCACATATATGAATTTGTTGGCCCTTATTGAAGAATTTGGTTGTTATAATGTCAATGGCACCATGTACTACATCAAAGAAAGGGGGAAAGGGTTGGAGGGATTGGAGGTTGTTACCAGTATGGCAAAGGTTATTAAGATGAAAGAACTTTTTGAGAATGATAAAGTTCTTAACTTGATAGTGATCAGACACAATTCAGTTGTGCCACCTGGACTGAATAAAGAAGAAACTGAGGCTGACATCCCATCACAAGACCCATTGATACTAAGGGTGGACAGAGATGGAGTGTCATATATTAGTGAGGAGGAGAATGTATATCCAGTTGCTATGGATATGTCAGATTGCCTCTATATAGGAACACAACAGAGCTGCAATTTTGTGCTGGGCAAACCAGCTGATCATGACAAGGCTGTTGGTGTAGTGGATTCTGATGATGAATGGATGTATGAGCTGCAGCACAACCCAATTGATCATGACAAGGCTGTTGCATCAGAGCTAGAGTACATAAAGGAATTGAAGAGGAAGAGACAAGGTGGACAGGATGGGCACAATAACAAGAAGAGAGGAGAATCTCCTGTACACTTTGAAGGGGAAACTGATGTGGAATATTTGTATGAGGAAGAAGAAGAGGAGGATGAGGAGAGTGAACTAGAGGCTGTGGATGAAGAGGAGTTTATTTCTGAGAATGATAAGAAGGGGAAGGCCCCACAACAAGCAGATCACATTATCAAGAAGAGGTAGCTGATGACTACTATTTCATACCTTCAGGTGATTATGACAGTAGCCCAGATGATTTGCCTGACAGTGTTGATGATGGTTTTGTGCCAAAGTGGGTGTCGTGGTATTGTCGACGAGTACGCCATGAAGGGGTCCTCATAGTGCGTGTTTAGAGTCGTGGGGGAAGGCGGATGGTTGACGGGTACGAGGTAACATAGCTTACCCAGGTTTAGATCCCACGACGGTGGCGGAATCCTACTCCTGCTATAAATCACTATAATGGCAATATGCCGGGTTACATGGATTGGTTTGTTGTGCGCGAGTTGAGTTGTGCGTGCCCTAAAGGCTCCCATAGGCCCGACTTATATAGTCACCAGGTCCTAGGGTTATAGGTAAACTCCTAGCCGGACAGGTTATAGAGTCCTACACGGTATACAACTGGTCTAACGTGTCTTGCACTCCAAGACTCCGACTATGTCGGTGAATCCTCCGTATCCTTCCTTTACCCGGCATGGGCCTCCCTTCTGGATCCATCTAACTAGGCTGCCCAGCAGGCCATATGCCATGCTACCAACTATGGGCCACCCGGGTTAGCCGGATAAGAGACATGCTATGAGGATACCCATATAGCATATCTCCAATAGTGGGTGCTGCCTAGTGGGTAGAAGAGGAGGGTGAAGAAACTAAAGAAGAGGGTCTGGTATGATGAGTCTAGGGCTAATGCACATCAGCTGTTTGCCCTGAAATTGTGCTTCAAAGATGTCTACCAATTTAGGATAGCTCTTAGGAACTATCACATTGCTCAGCTTAGAAACTATGGTTACCACAGAAATCACCCTGCCAGAATCATTGTCAACTGTACTGAAGATGGAGTGAAATTAGGATGCCCATTCTTTTTGTCTGCCTCCATCATTAAGAATGAGAAGACATTCTGCATAAGAAAGTTGAACCCTTTGCACACTTGCATCCCTCATGGAGAGAACACCAAGGTCACTATAGATTGGCTGGAAGTTCAGTCTGGGCAAGCAATTAGAACAGATCCAAGTACAAGTGTTGACACAATCATTGATAATGCAAAGATAAAATTTGGAGTGAATGTGCCAAGGAACATGGCTTACAGGGCAAGGCAAAAGGCCTTTAGTGTTATCATAGCTGATCAGAAGAAGCAGTACACAAGGTTGAGATATTACCTGCAAGCTATCTTGGACACAAATCCTGGTAGCCGATGTATTGTTACAACCAAAGATTTGTTGGAGCATCCTAGTGCAAATCCCAGGTTCCATGGACTGTTTATCTGTCTAAATGCTTCTAGACAAGGTTTTCTTGATGGATGCAGGCCTTTCATAGGTTAGTTCATGTGTTTATTTGTAGTCAAGATGTGCATTATGTTGCTAGTCTTTGGTCATGTTTCATCTTACACATGCTTTTATGTAATTAATTTAGGTCTGGATGGATGCTTCATTAAACTAACAACTGGGCAACAAATTTTGGCTGCCACTTGGAGAGATGGAAACAACAATATATTTCCCTTAGCATTTGGTGTAGTGGACAAAGAGGATACTGCTAGCTGGCTGTGGTTTCTTACCAAGCTCAAATAATGCATAGGAACATCAGTGAAATTTGGGAATTACACCACCATATCTGACATGCAAAAGGTGAGTTTGTTTTCCATGTATTTATTTGTTTTTTCCCATTCAGCTTTGTGTTTGTTTTCTAACAACAAGGCTGGATTTCAGGGTTTGCTCAAGGCTGTTTCCCATGTTTTCCCCAATTCTCCTCAAAGGTTTTGTCTCATGCATATTTATGCCAACTTCAAATCAGCTGGATTTAATGGGGAAGAGCTTAGGAAGTTGATTTTCCAAGCTAGCTACTCATGGACCAAGACTGGATTTGATGCAGCAATGGAGGAGATTCAGAGGGGTTATGAGCCTGCCTATAATTGGCTTATGTAAATACCTATGGATGCTTGGGCCAGACATGCATTTGACACCAACTTCAAGATAGACCTCACTGTCAATAATTTAAGTGAGGTTTTCAACAAGATGATACTTGATGTTAGGGGCAAGCCTATTCAGTCCATGATCAAGGGCATAATTGACAAGTTGATGGTCAAGTATAGTGCAAAAAGGGAGAAGGCGGATCTTACAAGATGGGAAATCACACCTTTCTACTCAGAGAAATTAGAAACAACTAAAAAGTTCTCAAGAACATGCAGTCCTAAAAATGCTGCTTTTGGTCTATGGAAGGTTGGCACAAGTGGGCCTAGAGTGCATGCTATTGATCTTAGAGCAAAGAACTGTGGTTGCAGATATTGGGATGTGACAGGAATTCCCTGCAATCATGCAATTTCTGTCATTATGAAGCTCAAACAGTTTCCAGAGGATTATGTGCATGCCTTTTTCAAGAAACCCATGTATAAGGAAGCTTACAAAAATATTATCTATCCAAACCCTGGGTCTGATGCTTGTCCAAAGACACCTTACCCAGACATAGACCCTCCATTTTTCAAAGAAAAGCCTGGCAGAAAGAAAACTAAGAGGAGGAATGGTGCATTTGAGGTACCTACACCTAGAGATACTTCTAGGATGACCACCATCACCTGTAGTAACTGTAATCATCTGGGTCATAGGTACACATCTTGTCCTGTTCAGCTCAGGCCTGAGCTAGCTGTAAGGAAAGCACAACAGAAGGTTGTCTCATATTGCAATACTCTTTCATGTACCAAGAGATTGAATGCTATAACAATTTATTTGTGTTTGTAGGCCAATAAGAGGACAAACACAGATGACTACTCTACATCACAGAGCACTACTGTGCCTTCTCCAAGGGCAGCACCAACACCTCCAGCTCCAAGGGCAAGACAGGCCTTCTCAGCTCCAAGGGCCACTGATGCATCAACTGTAATCCCTAGGACCAGTGGTAGAGAACCAAAGCTCACAAACAAGATGAAGGCTACCTCAATGCTGGGAAGCACACCAGCTACAAGGGGTACAATAAAAAGACTAAGGCCAACAACTCCAGCTCCAAGGAGTGAATATGGTTCTGTGTTTGAAACTATCTATGCTATGTTCTTGTGTGTTTGAAACTATCTCTACTATGTTATGCTGTTGTTGAAACTTATTTGGTATGCAAAACTATGTTCCTGTCCAAGACTATGTTGATGATTGGAACCAACTTAGACTATGGGACTATGATCTTGTGTAAAACTATGTTTCTTTGCAAAACTATGTTCCTGTGGAATCTATGTTGTACCTTTTTACTATGATGCATTGTAAGACTATTCTTTTAAATGGTTACAAAGGTTGTCGAGAACCCTAACCAAATACTATAAAAATGGTTACAAAGGTTGTCAAGAACCTAAAACACTACTCCAATAATGATTACAAAGGTTGTCGAGAACCCTCGAAAACTCTAACCAACTACTATAAAAATGGTTACAGAGGTTGTCGACGGTTCTCGATAATACTAAAACTACTCTAATAATGATTACAAAGGTTGTCGAGAACCCTCGACAACCCTAACCAACTACTATAAAAATGGTTACAAAGGTTGTCGAGGGTTCTCGACAAACCTAAAAAACTACTCTAATAATGATTACAAAGGTTGTCGAGAACCCTCGACAACCCTAACCAACTACTATATAAATGGTTACAAAGGTTGTTGAGGGTTCTTGACAAACCTAACACTACTCTAATAATGATTACAAAGGTTGTCGAGAACCCTCGACAACCCTAACCAACTACTATAAAAATGGTTACAAAGAAACAGAATTGAAATAACAATAACACATAAGGGTTCTAAAAACAATGCACAAAGGAACACATTTGAAATAACAAAGGGATTTAATTTCAAATGACAATATATAAAGGGAGAGCATTTCTAATATCAATAACACAGAAGGTTTCAACATAGATAGATCCATTAAACTAACAAGGTTACATCACAATTAGTTCAACACTAAATTCAACAAGACATACATCACTAGTAGTTCAACACTGCTTCCAATAACAAATCTACGACCGTAGTTCAGCATTACATCCACAGTAGTTCAGCATTACATCAACACATTCACTCATCATCACAAATTGCCTTAATCTTCTTCACCTTCTGCTGGAGACTGTCCTTGGCATTGAAGAGGTCAAAAGGCATATACTCTAGCTTCTTTTTCTCATCCTTGAGGGCCAGCTTCTCATCATCACATTTCTACATCTTGGACTTCATTACATCGGCTTGAGTTTTAGGTATCTCTTTGAGCTCAGCCACTGCAGTCTTCAAGACCTGAACTTCATTCTTGAGAGTAGCTGTGTGCTCCTCCTTCTTCTGCTCAGCCACACTCTCTTTCCTTTCTTCCTTGAACTTCTGATAATTATTCAGAAGAACCTTCCTCTCAGTTTCATCCATGAACTTCTTCACATTGTATAACATATAATCATGTTTCTTCTGCTTATCCTCCGACAGTTGCTTCACCAAAATGGCTTGCTCATACCTGTCATTCATTCTACCATCATGGGCTTCATTGTACATGCCCCAAAGCCTTGTTAAATCCCTCTGCATAGTTTCTGGCCTCTCTTCATTATCAATCCAGGAGTGGAATCCACAGTTCATGACTTGCTACGATGCACACAATCCAATAAAAATATAAGCTACTGCTAAAGCACTGTCAAAACAAGACACATCAAAGAGTAGAAAACCATTGCTAAAGTATAACTTATGTTGTTGAAAATCATTGCTAAAGCAATTATGCTAAAGCAATTATGCTAAAGCACTAAAGTAATGTGCTTCTAATACATCACTGCAGCTTGTCACTAAGATAAACAATACAGGAAATAATCACAGTTAATAAGTATAACTTAAAACAATGCACAAAATAAGGTAGGCAATACTAAAATTCTTACATTTCCAACTTGGCACATGTAAAATCTACGACCGGTGTTAGTGCCCTCAAAGGAGACGCATTTCTACGCCAGCCCATGCAAACGGCATACTTCTGGAGAATCCAATGCCACACCATGGAATTCGGGATCCTCACAGGTATCTGGGGCGTAGTCCATGTCCAGAAATTCCTAAATTATAGATATAACTAGTTTAATCGATCTAAATCGACGAGGAACCCTAAAATCCCAAATCACTGGATCCAGCCCGAACCTCAGAAATTTGGGAACTTACCCCAAGGAGGGAGTGGCTCGACGAGTCACTGTTGTCCCAGCTGGGCATGGCGACGACGGACGGTGGGCTGCTTCCACAGACGCCATGACGACGGTACCTGTGTGGCGGTGGCGGAGGGCTACAGCGACCTCGGTGGGGCGGGGTCGCAAGAGCGAGCGTGGTCGGGCGGCTAACTGGCGAACTAGTCCACCCGAACCCTCTTTCAGACACGGCGCCGGTGTGGGCCCCACACAGCCGTTGACGAGGTTCGATCTCGTCAATGCCCATTGTTATGGACTTGGGTTTTGGAGAAGATGGGGATGATGGAGATCGCGGAATGGTTAGCAAACAAGAAACACGGGGACACGAAGTTTACCCAGGTTCAGGCCTCCGGAGGGAAAACCCTACTCCTTCTTGTCTGTTCTTGATTACGTCGGAACCGAAAATTACAAGGGTGCGTAGATGCAATCTGGCGTGAGGTGCATATTAGGTGAGTATGAGTCGTCCTCCTTGTTGTGCCTTCCTAGCCTTTATATAGATAGGTAGGTCCCGGGCATAAGGTCGAGTCGGTTACAGATTAGGGTTTACCCCTTTGAAATTCTATCTACTCTAGTCTTGCTCTCCAAGGATCTGAAGGCGTCATGGGCTTGGGCCACCCAAAAGTATCCATAGGCCGCGTATGTTCTCATGGGCCTTCCTTGGGCTGGACCAGGTATACTAATGTCATGTACCCATAGGGTATAACCATGTCAGTAGCCCCTGAGTGCTCAGTCGAATCATAGATTCGACTGAGGACTCTTCACTCTTTCGGGTGCAGTTGGTCCTGTTCATAAGATAAAGAATGATTTTATTTCGTAGGGATTGTTGCTGCGTGTGCCCGACTCTCCTGAAGGATCAGGGCCAGTTAAATGTCATAGGACAAAACAACACGATCTTCTTCAGACTCGAGTCCCCGGACTCGAATCTGGAACGGATGCTGGTGCAATTCGACTCAGGCTGCTGAGGTCTTACAAGAGTTGAATCCCAGTAGTTTTCGATTTGTGTACCCAACGTGTCCGTCAGGATTTTCTTCGTGTTTGTTGACACGGTATCTTGCTGGCAGAGCGCAGTCAGGTGCGTTACCAGGTCATCAGGTTATATCTGTAGGTCTTATCTTTGCGTCGTAGACACAACATCCAAAGTGTTATCATCGTGGGGGTGTTTCGGGTGACCAAGGAGAATGCTTCTCTCTTAGCGTTGTTTTGGGCAAAGTTGCCAGCAAGATTTTTTGCATTTTGATCCGAAGGATCGCAGTCGAAGGTTTCATAGGGTGCACGACCAGCGCTCCCTATGGGACTAGCCCCCGAGTGTCTGTTCGAGTCCTTAGTGGAGTCGTAGAATCATCATAGGACCTGAAGATAATCGAGAGGTGCAGGTCTCCAGTCATTTCTCAGGTGCGCGACCAGCGCTCCTGGTAGGAGTAGCCCCCGAGTAGTTGTTCGAATCGTAGATTCGAATAAGTACTTGTTTTTCTAGCCGAAGATTTCCAGCCGTTGCTGGCTCGCTTTTTGATGACATCAGTGCTGACGATCAGTGACCTCAAACTTCCGTGGCGTTAGAGGTGACATGATAGGACGCGCGTGGGTCCCACTTCCTGACTTGGAGCTGTCTAGCCATGCGCGTCGTGGCAAAAATTACGGCGTCTCCTCGATTTCCCTACAAAGTGGATGGCGTGCGAGCGACGGTTCGCTTCTATGTTGACACATGTAGGGTTAGATTTTGCCTGCGCATTAGGGCTTCTGGATGAGCGGTTCGTGTTCATCGTCCTCATCCTTATAACCGTGGGGAAAACAGTGATTTTTTTTCACCCTTTGCCATTTGCTTTCTCCACTGCCTCCATTTTCACGAGCTCTTCCTCGCGCGCACTGGACGTTCTCCGATCTTTTCCT
This sequence comes from Avena longiglumis, assembly GCA_030063025.1. Lineage (NCBI taxonomy): Eukaryota > Viridiplantae > Streptophyta > Magnoliopsida > Poales > Poaceae > Avena > Avena longiglumis. The sequence continues at coordinate 45,416,460 of CP125973.1, forward strand.
TCTTCATTCCTGCGCGCGCATCGCCGTCGTTGAAGATCCGCAATGGTCAAGTCAAATAAGGCCTCCGCAGTAGTGGGCTCGAGCACCGCCGCCGATGGCAAGAAGGTTGCCGGTTCTTCGCGCATCACCGATGGCAACTGGAGGCGCACCAAGGTGCGTGCGGCGGACATGCGCAAGCTGCGGGATTGATCCCACAGGACAAGGAGGCAATGATGCTTACTGGCGATGAGGTAATTCCCCATCCATCAGCAGGGTTTCGGGTGATGTTTGTCGCTTTCACTCTTCGCGGCCTTTCTCTCCCTATCCATGATTTTCTTCGTGGACTTCTCTTTTTCTATGGCCTCCAACTCCACCATCTTTCGCCAAATTCTCTTCTCCACATCTCCTGCTTCTTTACCTTTTGCGAGTGCTGGCTCGGTATCGAGCCGCACTTTGGCCTCTTCCGGAAGCTCTATTCCATGAAGAGGCAGTCCGACACCGGCGGGGTCTACCCGCTCGGCGGCTGCGCCATTTCCATTTGATCTACTGTTATTTTCTTTTCCTTTTCTATGTCTGAGTCCATCCAATACTGGCGGAAGAAGTGGTTTTATATCCGCGACTGCAAAGTGGACGGTCAAGATTTTGGCCTTGCTCCCTTCGAATCCTCCCAAGAAATTGTCCTGAAGAGGTCCTGGAAGAACCATATCCTGGAGGGAGAGGTGGAGGTGGAGAAGCTCTACCTTCGGGTGGAGGCACTCCAGATGGAAGGTGGTAAAGAGGTCAATGGTGTGGATATCATCCGCACCTTCCTCAAACGTCGGGTGCAGCCGCTTCAAGCAAGGGTTCATCTTATGTTCCTTTACACTAGCCGCAACGATCCGATGAGGGTCTTAGCCGAGGAGTTGTCCCGAGGTGACCTCGACAGAGTTCTTCGGCCGCTGCTGAAGTTCAAGTCCGAGGAGGACCTTCCGGGGAAGTCGTTGACGTCCCCCTTCAGTGCTACAAAACCAGTTCCTTAGGTGTAGATTTGTGACATACGCGCTGCGCCTTTGTTCGACTGCTTTTGCTTTTGATTGTTTGTACTAATGGCTATATTTTATGTCGTTGGTGTGCAAGAGCTCAAGGTGGCTGGCATGGTGCCCCCACTGCCCGAAAAGTTTCCGGTTGCGCCGGAGAACGAAGATGTGGACTCTGAGTCTGAGCTTCCACCGACGTAGTCGCCAACTCATGAAGCCCCCAAGGCAAGCGAGGGGAGGACCCGCAAGCGCGCACGGAGTCCGAGCGAGTATTCAAACGCTTCGACCCTGCCAACGCCTAGGGTCCCATCTTTCCTTGAGCGCCATGGCGAGGATGACGGCGCTTCTTCCGCACCGTTTCCGGCTGTGCCTATTCGAGCGATAGCGCCGCAGCCACCAGCCAAGAAGAAGAAGAAGGAGAAGACGCCGCCCGTCTTCAATTTGAGTGACATTGACTCGTAAGTAGTTTCGAATGTTTTTGTTGTGTATTTTGCGTGTGCATCTTTTCTTCCCGTCTTGATCAATTCTTTCCTTGCAGCCACTCTTCGGAGGGTTCTCTTAGTGAGGGCTCTCAGGAGGCCGTAGGGGAGTCGAAGCCGATGGCTCCTCCCTCTCATACGGTGGCCAACTCTAGGGATGGTGCTCCGAACCCCTCTCCGTAGGAGGCTCGAGTGATCGTTACTCAGAAGACTGCACCTGGACCTTCGGAGTCTCAGTCTGAGCATGTAACTTGTCTGTTCCTTTTTTTCTTATAGGGGGAGCCCCCGAGCCCTTTTGTCGGATGACCTGCTGATCTTCTTTTGTTCTTGTGAGTCATATCCCCCGGGCTTTTGCTGATGCTTGTTTTTTGTTTTGCTTTTTTGTCGCTGCCCTTTGTGCGCAGCGCAAACCTTCTCATCCAACAACATCTGGCGCTGGAGGCCAGCATGCAGCAGCTTCAAGGTAACTAGTCGTGTTTGTTCTTGTCTATTTCGTCTGCTGCATGAATGTAGCTTGTGTTGCTCATGTGTGTTCTTGATGTTTTGCAGATGAAAATAATGCTGCTCTTCGTCGGCTGGACGCTCTTCAAAAGAGCCTCGGTCGAGCGGAGAAGAAGGCTGCAAATGCTGTGGAGGCGAAGGCGCTGCAAAGGAGTTGGCGATCTTCCGAGGCCAAGGGCGCTGCGGGAGTCTTCGGATCGCGAGGAGCAGCTCGCCACTATTGCGGCTGCACGTGAGAAGGAGGTGGTCGAGAAGCTGATGGATGTGACCAAGGCTGTCTCCGGTGAGTATCTTGTGTTTGATTTGATCTCTGAATTTTTGGTTGTTCCAATCACGTTCTTATTCAGCTCTTTTGTTTCTATTCTTCCTCAGATGCTTCAGGCATCGCGTTTGATCGTGGTGCTCTGGAGCATGGGAGTGTTCTGGATGATGCCACTACATCAGTCGAAGACCGCTGCAGCACTGCTGCCAGTTTTCTGGCGAAGGACAAGGGGGTACTCCAGCGCTTCTACAAGGAGATCATTCCAAGGGCGCTGCTCTTGAGGATGTCGACGCTCTAGAGGATGCGTTATCGGAGGACGCCCCTGCAGCCTACAAGCGCAAGCAGAAGGGCATCGCCGCCTCCGTGGGGTTGGCCATGGCTATGGCCTCAGTAGCGGAGCTGGATCTTCCACGCGTCACCTCCTAGATGCCAACGGTGCCAGACGGCTCAGAGGTATCCTTTACTCTTTTCGCGTCCCGCTGTAAGCGCTATGGGTCGAAGCTCATTGACCTGTTGGCGGACTATGCTGCGAAGCAGCAGGGGGAGGCCAAGAGAAGGCACTCTGGCTCCGAAGCCACTCCGGATGCTGATGCATAGGCTCTGGTGCTATAGAGTAGGATAGTTTTATCCTCTTCCTCTTGTTGTAAGATTTTGATGATGAACAATGTCTCCTTGTGCCACGCAGTGGCTTTTTTATGTATATAAATTATATTTTCGAGCTGTAACTAAAGGTGTGTGTTGTTCATATCTTTACTTGCTTGTATCTAGGGACCTTCGGGTGAGGTTCCCGTGGATACTTCGGATGTTGCTGAGCCGCGACCGTCCTTGGATGACGCGTCGCAGCTTGTTTTTCTTCGGGATCACGTACATAGCTTAGATAAGGAGATCCTTGGCATTAGAGGCCACGCAGATGTATGGAATTCGAAGGCTGAGAGAGCTACCGACAGGGAGGAGTTTCTGATGGGGGAGCTGCGGCAGCTGAGCGAGTAGTTACAATGTGAGTCTTCCTGAGCTGCTGCTCGTTTTCGGATGCGCCTTGTTTGCGAGCTCTTTTAATCTGTTCTTGTTGCAGGTGTTAATCTCGTTTCGAGGGAAGAGAAAGAGTGCATTGCAGTTCGAATGAATTGCTTGACCCAGCAAGATTTGGAACCTGGTGGCTTTTTCTGGATGGACCGTGATCGCGTCGTTGTCCTTGCGACGGTGCAGGATCGTGTTCATCAGGTGTCTCGTGTGCTAAAGCAAGCGAGGACTTCACTAGCGTCTATTTTCTTTGTCATGTTTCCCTTAGATGAGGCACCTCCCACCATTTTGGGTCTTCTGTCGAAGTTTCGGGATGTCGGTCGTATTAGGGAGTTAATACGGCACCAACTGATTGCTGGAGTGAAGGCTGCCCTTTCACTCGTTCGGCTGCACCGCCCTGATGTTGATCTTGCGGCGATAGCACATGGGCCGCCCGTTCGACCAGATGGTAGCCTCTGGGATATGTGCCCGCATTATGCAGCTGTGAGGTAACATGCCAAAGAGATCGTGGATCTTTTTGAGGATCGGGCGCGTATGATTCTTCAGAATAGATAGGCCCTGTAAAGAAACAGATTCATGTAAAACTTGTGTATATTCGAGTGGGATTGTTATGCCTTTTTGTAAAGTTTGTTTGTGTGATCACGTGGTGCTTTTGCTATTTGCATGTCCTTTTCGTTAGCCTGACGTGGTCATCTACTCAGGTTCATGCGTCATTTTCAGTCGACGAAGTCGTGAGGTGAGGCGTAGCCCCCGAGCGTGTTATACCCAAATGAAATGCGAGGTACAAGGAAATTTGGGTGAGGAACTTAGATTTTATTCATATCGTAATGAGGGGATACATTTGTTCGGCTGAGTAGCCTTATTGAAAGTAAAGAGGTAGCTAGGGGTAGAAGCGTCGCAGCTATGGGACGTTCCAGGGGTTGGAGTATTCGACTCCTCATGCAACGTCCATGAGACGATAGGCGCCACCTGGGATGACTTAGGTGATGATGTAGGGTCCTTCCCAGGGTGACTCGAGCTTCTTCGTCCACTCTTGCTTGAGTCGTAGGACGAGTTCTCCTTCGACGAAGGATCTTGGGCGCAGCCGACGACTGTGGTAGTTGCGCAGGCTCTGCTGGTATACGGCTGAGCGAGATGCAGCGATGTCGCGTGCTTCGTCGAGTGTGTCGACAGCGTCTTCGAGTGCGGCCGATGATTCGGCTTTGCTGGTTGCAATGACCCGTGGGGCCTTATGGTGTACTTCTGCAGGTAACACGGCTTCGGCTCCGTGCACCATGAAGAAAGGCGTAAAGTCTGTTGAGTTGTTTGGTGTTGTACGCAAGCTCCATAGGACGGAGGGTAGTTCTTCTACCCAGGCTCCCGCGAGCCTTCCGAGGGGGCACATTAGACGTTTTTTGATGCCATTGCCTATGAGCCCGTTGGCCTTTTCGACCTGTCCATTGGTTTGCGGGTGCGCCACGGGTGCGCCACGGAGGTTTATTCCGAGGCCTTTGCAGAAGTCCTGGAATTCTTTCGAGATGAAGTTCGAGCTGTTGTCCGTAATGATGTTGTGTGGAACGCCGAACCGAAAAACGATGGACTCGAAGAATTTTACGGCAGTTTTGCCGCTCTGGTTGGTGACGGGCATCGCCTCTATCCACTTGGTGAACTTGTCGACTGCGACCAAGAGATAGACATGGCCTCCTTTTGAGTACTTCGGCAGTTTGCCGATCATGTCGAGGCCCCATTGGGCGAAGGGCCAGGCAAGCGGTATGGGCCTTAGCTCGGATCCGGGTGCATGTGGCTTGTCTGCGTACCTCTGGCAGGCGTTGCACCTGGTGACGATGTCCTTGGCATCGTTCATGGCCGTTGGCCAGTAGAATCTAGCTCGTAGAGCTTTGGCGACTAAAGCGCGGCTGCCTGCGTGATGACCGCAAATGCCCTCGTGGATGTCTTAGAGGATGTTTTTGCCTTCACCGATGGTGACGCACCTTTGAAGTACACTCAAAATGCTGCGCTTGTACAACTCGCCATTGATTATGGTGAAGGCCTTGGACCGGCGAGATATGCGCCGGGCATCTGTCGGGTCGTCGGGCAGTTCTTTGTTTATCAGGTACCGTAGGTACGGCTGTGTCCATGTCTCTTCGACTGCCATTACCTGCATCAGGCTGACCATCTCGACCTCGGTGTCAAGATTTTTGGCTCCTTCTCGTCCTTCGGGTGGTGCAGCCCCCGAATGTTCTGCTTCTTCGGATGACCCCTTGGATAATTTCCTTTTAATGGAAGGTACACATATTTATTCGAGGAACACACCTGGTGGCACCTTTGAGCAGGTGGAGCCAATATTGGCGAGTCTATCGGCTTCTTCGTTGCTTTTCCTTCCAACGTGACGAAGCTCGCAGCCGTCGAAATCTCCTTCGAGTGAGTTGTAGAGCGCGCGGTACACGATCATGTTGGCGGCGTGGGCGTCGCACTCGTTCATCATCTGCTGGACGACGAGGTTCAAGTCACCGTAGATTACTAGGCACGTTGCGCCACAGATTTTTGCCATCTTCATGCCATGGATGAGGGCATCGTATTCGGCCTCGTTGTTGGAGGTGCGAAATTTCATCCGAAGGACGTATTTCATTTTGTCACATTGGGGGAACGTTAGTAGGCCATCGGCCCCTGCTCCGGCCTCGCGCTTGGAGCCGTCGAAGTGCATCGTCCATGACTGCATCATGTCCGGAGTATCCGGTAGCTGGAGTTCCATCCGTTGGACAATGAAGTCAGGAAGGACCTGAGATTTGATGGCCTTGCGCCGCTCATAGACTTTGTCTAGAGGGGATAGCTCGATGCCCCACAGGGCTACGCGTCCTATGGCTTCGAGGTTGTTCAGGATGTTGGAGAGTGGCGCCTCATTGACGACCATTATCTGGTGCTCTTGGAAGTAGTGGCTCAGCCGACGAGCCGTCATGAATACGCCGTAGGCGAGCTTTTGGTAATGAGGGTACCTCTGCTTGGTTGGGATCAGTACCTCGCTGAGGTAGTAGATTGGGCGTTGGACCCCATGGGTCTTGCCTTCTTCGGGTCGTTCGACCACGAGTACGGTGCTTACCACCTGATGCGTGGCTGCGATGTATAGCAACAAGGGCCCGGGTTCCTTTGGCGTGACCAAGACCGGCGAGGTGGAGAGCAGTTGCTTCAGGTCTTTGAATGTGTCGTCTGCTTCGGGTGTCCACTCGAATTTGTCTGCTTTGCATAGCAGATGGTAGAAAGGCAGGGCCTTCTCACCCATGCGGCTGATGAATCTGCTCAGCGTCGTGATGCGCCCAGCGAGTTGCTAGACTCCCTTGATATTCTTCGGCTTCTCCATGGTCAGTATGGCCCGGATTTTCTTCGGGTTCGCCTCAATCCCTCGCTGGGAGATGAAGTAGCCGAGTAATTGGCCATATGGGACGCCGAAGGCGCACTTTTTTGGGTTCAGCTTGATCTTATAGTGATCAAGGTTATCGAACGTCTCGCGGAGATCGTCGATCAGTGTTTTTGCTTCCTTGGTCTTGATTACTATGTCATCGACATAGACTTGGATGTTACGACCGATCTGGTTTTTCAGGCATGCCTGCATGCACCTCTGGTACGTGGCACCTGCGTTCTTCAGCCCGAAGGGCATGGTGTTGTAGCAGAATACTCCGAACGGCGTGATGAACGCCATTTTCTCCTAATCTTCGACCTTCAGTCGAATCTGGTTGTAGCCTGAGTAGGCGTCAAGGAAGGACAATTTCTCACATCCTACAGTCGAATCAATGATTTGGTCGATCCGCGGTAAGGGGAAGTGTTCCTTGGGACAATGCTTCTTGAGCGATGTGAAGTCCACGCACATTCGAAGGATGTTCGTGTCCTTTTTAGGGACCATCACAGTGTTGGCTAGCCACTGGCTCTCCTTGATCTCCCGGATGAAGTACGCATCGAGCAGTCTGTTGACTTCGACTCCGACAGCTTCGGCTCGTGGTTCGGACAATCGTCGGATGGACTGTTTGACGGGCTTGGCGTCCGGAAACACATTGAGTGCGTGCTCGGCGAATTCTGTAGGAACTCCTGGCATGTCCGTAGGACACCAGGCGAAGATTTTCCAGCGCTCATGGAGGAATTCGACGAGCACGCTTTTCTATGTGGGGCTAAGGTCGTTGGTGATCAGCGCTGTCTTGGAGGCGTCCGTTGGGTGGACCTGCACCTTTTTCGTGTTGACTGTGGAGTTGAACGACATGTCGGGTATGTTTTGCCTTGAGACTGGGGATGCCCCGTTGTCTATCACCTCTCGGAGCCTTGTGAGCTCCTCCTGCATACCGAACGACTAGGAGATTCTGTTGAAGTCTCTATCGCAGTGGTCGGATCGAGTGAAGCTGCCTTGGATGGTAATGACGCCCCTAGGTCCTGGCATCTTGAGTAGCAGGTACGCATAGTGTGGTACTGCCAAGAATCTTGCAAATGACACACACCCTAGGATGGCATGGTACTGTGATGGCCAGTCCACCACTTCGAACTCTAGCCGCTCGCACCTGAAGTTTTCGGGCTTGCCGAAGATAATGTTGAGCCATATCTTCCCCAGGGGATACACGCCTTTCCCTAGGACTATGACGTGGAATGTTGTGTCGGATTGTTCCAGGCTACACAGCGGGATCCACATTGCTGCTAGACTGGTTGCAAACATCAGGTTGATGCCGCTGCCGCCGTCCATGAAGACGCGACTCATCTCGAACCCTCCAATCCGCGCCTTGAGCACTAGGGCAACATGACCTGGGTGAGGGATCTGGCGGGGGTGATCTGAACGACTGAATGTGATGCATGACTCCGGGCCACTAAGGTACTCAGGGATGGCAGGCGGAGCGGTCACAGCCAGGCTGACTTGGCGGGTGATCTTCTTTTGCACCCTATTTGTTGGGCACCCCTTTTGGATCATCAGGGACCCTTTTGGCACTGGGTACCCATTTATGCCGTTGTATTGTGCGGGTGCGATTGCTAGATTCACGGGTCCAACGGGTGGTGGTGGAGGAGCGCCGTGGGCGATATCACCTGGTGTAGGTGCGGGTCCAAACCCAGGGTTCACGATCTGGCGCCGCATCTAAGTGAGGCCTTCGCTGAGTTTCTTGAATTCGCGACAATCCTTCAGCATGTGGCTGGCCTTCTTTTTACCATCCTACTTGTCGATGTAGAAGTGGATGGTGCATGGACCCGATAATTTGTCATATGCCAATGGCTCGTCGTCGCGGTTGCGACATTGGCACGTCTGTGTGGGGCGTCCTCCGTCGTGGAAGTTGCCTCCGTGGTATCCTCCGCTACTGTGGTTGTTATCGTTGCGGCGGTTGGCTTAGCCAGCCACAACCATGTCGGTTCCGTCGCGATCGTCGTAGATGCGTGACCTTCGTTTGCTATGGCGCTCGCGCATGCGGCCATAGTCATCCTCATCATCCGAATGTGTTCGGTGGAGGGAGTCCTTGCCATCTGCCCACCTGTTGGCGATATCCATAAGGTGGTCGAGCGTTTTGGGCTTGATGCGCCCAAGTTCTTCTTTGAAGTCCGGTCGTTTGACACCGTCCTTGAAGGCGTCGATTGTCCTTTCCTCGGAGATGTGTGCGGTAGAATTCTTGATGTTGGACCAGTGCAGGATGTATGAGCAAATGGATTCACCGGTACGCTGGGTGCAGCCCGCAGTTCTTCGATCGAGGCTGGCCTCTTGCTGGTGCCCTTGAAGTTTCGGATGAAACTATATGCCAGCTCCTCCTAGCTTCGAATGGAGCCCGAGGACAGGCTGCTGAGCCAGATTTGAGCTGCCCCTGTAAGCTGTAGCTGAAGGCATTGCAGGGGGGTGTTCCTGTTACCACCATGTAGCTTGACGGATGAAAGGTGGTCGCTGAGCCAGGCCTTCGGGTCCTGCGTGCCATCGAACTTCGGAGTTTCCGAAGGGAGCTTGAATTTTTTTGGCATCCACGTTCGCCAAAAGGATCTGCTGAAACATCTGGCTCCGCATAGCTCTCCGTCGTTTTCTTCCTCAGATTCGGTTGAGCACGCGCGCTTGGCGTGAGCCTTGTCAACCTTGCGCTGGGCGAGGTCGCTTCGAGCGTCGTAGTCGCTGCTGCGATGCCTATGGCTCTTGCGACGTCGAGGCAGATCGTGCTCGTCCTCGTCGGATGAGGGTGTGGGGCTATGATTGAATCTAACCGTAGCTTTCTTTTTCGGCTCCGCATTAGTCTCATCGTGGAGCGCAGCTCCGATGAGCCCAAGTCCGGCTAGCGCGGACTTGTGCATGGCCATCTTTGGGTCGTCCGCCGGAGGCAGATGGGATGCGAGATAAGTGGTGGCTGCCATGATTGCAACCTGTGGCGTTTTATGTGTAACAACGCCGTTGGCGTCCATCGCCATGAAGGATGTGTTGAGGGTTTTGGTGACCTCGCGACGTGCGGCGGGGTCCATGTTCTCTGTGCGAGAGCGATGCTTGTTGGCATGGTTGCCGTGCGAGCTGGAGCCGACAGCGGCGGAGAGCGCAGCTCGCCGCGCGCTAGACTTCAAAGCCGCCTGCTTGCGTTTGTCGAGTTCCTCCTGCATCTTTACATGTCGGTTGTGTTCGGCGATGAGGAGCAGGTGGTATGCCATCAACATGTCTCGTGAAGCATTCACAGGTAGGATCCTGTTGCCCACCACAAATTCGCGTTCCTGGCGCCATCCATCCTCGTTGAGGTTGATCTTCTGATAGGTGTTGGCGTCACCTTCGTTGGGCTGGAGGGGCGGCTGCCCCCCGTTTCCTCCGTTCCCAGCTTGCGGGTTGAGCGGTGGATTGGGTGGCGGTACGTGGGCACCCGAACCTGGTGCTTGTTCCACCTCGCCTTGGATGACCACGACGCAATTATAGCCCTCGCGGATTGGATCGCTGCTCCCGCAGCTTTCGGATCCGGAACCGTAGGTTCCTTTGTTTGATGGGGGGTCGCACAGATATGAGTTGCAGCTGCTGCTGTCGTATGACTCGTCTATCAGCGTCGGCATGCATAGCACGCTGGGATGTGGGGCTCATGAAGCGGGCCTGATGGATGGTAGCGGCACCCGTTCTGGGAGGCGAAGGGTGCCGGTCTTCCCCACCTGGAAGCAGAAGCTCCCGAATAGAATTTCGAGTCCGTCGCCTACGGGCTCGAAATTCCTCATGGTGGCTAGTGAGTGGGCGGTGAAGTCGAAAGCGCCGAAGAGGAGGTGGCTCTCTGTAGTCGAAGATTTGTAGATCGCTTTGGTTGGGACAGTCACGATCGCACAATCAGCGCCCCTGATTCCCACAGACGGCGCCAATTGACAAGGTTCGATCTCGTCAATGCCCATTGTTATGGACTTGGGTTTTGGAGAAGATGAGGATTATGGAGATTGCGGAACGGTTAGCAAACAAGCAACACTGGGACACGAAGTTTACCCAGGTTCAGGACCTCAGAGGGAAAACACTACTCCTGCTTGTCTGCTCTTGATTACGGCGAAACCAAAAATTATAGGGGTGCGCAAATGCAATCTGGCGTGAGGTGGTATGAGGTGAGTATGAGTTGTCCTCCTCGCCGTGCCCTCCTAGCCTTTATATAGAAAGGTAGGTCCCGGGCAACAGGTCGAGTCGGTTACAGAAGGCGTCATGGGCTTGGGCCACCCAAAAGTCTCCGTAGGCCGCGTATGTTCTCATGGGCCTTCCTTGGGCTGGACCAGGTATACTAATGGCGTATACCCGTAGGGTATAACCATGTCAGCCGTTAATGGCGTGCAACGGCCATCTCCAGGAGCCGTCTCCCACTTGCCATGTCATCATCCGGTGGCCCCCCTTGTCAGAAACACTGTCAATCGACCGCAAATTGGGTTTTAACGTGAATTGCAAAAAATCTGCCGAAAAGTGGTGTTTTTTTGCGATTTTTTTTATAAAGTGGTGGTTATTCAAACTTTCAGCCGAAATGTGGAAGTTTTATGCTAATAACTCGAAAATATTATGATTTTTAGATGGTCAACTTACCCCTTCGGAGAAGAAGGGGTGTCTTTTATAGTCCATGTGGAAACTAGCCGTTTAGTGCTAATTCTGGGTTGTTCGAATTAAGGATGACAATTTTATCCATGGGTACGGGTACCTGCAGGTATCGTATCCGCATGGGTAGGGTATGAGCACACTTTTATACCCATGGTTAATACCCATACCCTACCCGTTAAGTCACGGGTACGGGCACGGGTATAGACTTGTACCCATGGGTATACCCATACCCTGCCCGTTTAAACTGACATGTAAAACTTACCTATAGAGTTTGAACCTATGCGACCGGGGACGAGTATGAGATTTCCACTTCTAAACTTTAATTTTATACCTTCATGTACTCATCTACTATTAGTAAGTAGAGATTATTGTCTTTTTTCAAATATTCTATTGATAAAAGTAAAATTTTGAATAACTTGTATACTATTGAATATACTCGTCGGGTACCCAATGGTACGGGTACCTGTCGGGTATGGATATGGGTAAAGTTGTATACCTGCGGGTATAGGTATGAATAAGCTTTTGTACTCATTGGCTATTGACATGCTTACTTCGGATGCAGTGCTGGTTGGACCAAACCCTGGAACGGACGCAGAACGGGGCCATCATGTTTGAACCGGGCTCCCAACCGACAGGGTCCTGGGACCTGTCCGGATGAGGATTCGTTTAAAATCGAGAATCCTGGTTCCAGCTCCGGTTAAACCTGCTCTGGAATCGAACACCGAATAAAAATTAGGGCCTGTTTGGTTGCACTTTTGGCTGTGGCTTTTCAGGCTTATAAGCAAAAGCCCAACCAAACACATATTTCAGCCAACGTGCTTTTGACTAAAAGCCACCGCAAATCACCTTCCTCGCAAAGCACGCTCTGAGATGCTTTTTCTGCGTTCACCGCGGCTGCGTTCCCCAAATCCTATCCTGGGTGCACCGCCGCCTCGCTGGTGGAGGCCCGAGGCGAGCTCCCTGGCCAAACATCCCATCCCTGTCTCTTTCCACCGGCCGCGTTCCGCATCTTTCCGCCCGGCCAGATATTCCTACCGCCGCCATCCCTAACCCATTCCGTCCACACCGAGACGGAAATCGTCAGAAGGAACTGCAGCCCGACGGCTGCCCCCATCCTCTCCTTCCCCACCTCCCTACCGGGTTCCTCCGCCTCTCTCCATCCACAGCAGGTCAAGGGGAGCTCCATCCATAGCTCCATCCACGGACCGCCGAGGCGGCAGTGTGAGCTGGAGCACAAGGACCGTTGCCAAATAGCTTTGTGGCTTTCTCACAACGTACAGCCAACAGCTGCTTTGCCACCGCCCACACCGCACAGCTGCTTTCAGATAAGCTAAAGTGCAACCAAACAGGCCCTTAGACCGAATCCAACGCTATTCGGCGTCGTAGTAACGCGACGGAATAAAATTTCACTGTTGGGATAAAAAAAATTGGCTTATCGCCAAATGGAAACGCGGGTAAAGATGCTTGTGAGGCATGTCAACCTATGAGGTCGTCAACCTCGCTTACCGTTTCCCCACCTCTTCATCTCATACTCCCTTCGTTTCAGGGCTTAAGACGTTCTCGTTTTGCGTGTTTTTTCTTTGACCAAGAATTACTCTAAATACGTAAAGAGTTTTGGTATAAAAATAGTACACTGAAAAGTATTTTTCAATACGAATCCAACTGTACTAATTATGAACATTATAATCAAAATTTTGTTGTTCAATTTTTTCGGTCAAATTTTATTTTGAAAAACGTGTACGCGTTAAGCCTGAAACGGAGGTAGGATATACTTGGGCTGAACACATATTTCCAGTAGGCAAGGAGGTGCTGGAGCAGCAGAAGAACGCTCGACCATGGGCTAATAAATGACCACCATTCACTCGGCCCAGTAACTGACGGAGGGTCACGCAGGCACGAGCCCACGTTCTATCCTCGTCCATGGTCTTCTCCGCCAGTTCCGGCGCCGCCGCCGCCGCCACCCTTATCCTCCCGGCCGGCGTGAGAGCGTGGTCCCTTGCCCGGAAGCTCGCCGCCTCCGTAGACATTGTCGAAGATACGGGACACGTGCCCTCCATGGAGGCCTCTCCACACCGCCGCTGCTCGCTCTCTCCATCCTCCTCCTTGGAGCACAACAGACAAGAGGAGGCCTTCCAAGAATTGGGAGCATCATCACAAGTGAGCATCTCTTAGAGGCCTTCCTGAGGAATGCAGCTCGTCTCTCATTGTCCTAGGCAATCAATCATTTACACGTGCTCAATTCCTGTTACTGATTCCCATGATTCTGTATCTGCAGCTGCCTCCTTGGGTTGCAGCCTAAGCAAACACCACCTAAAATTAGTTATGGATTCAGTTATTAGTGAGGTCTTTCTGGTGTGGGTATGGACGGTTGATCTACTTCTACTGTTTGTTTTATGACTTGCACTGAATTTTCTTTTTCTCTGCAGCAGGAAGGAAGCACAAGCAATGTGGTTTATTCTGGTGTGGTCACAAATGAGCAAAGACTTGTCAATGCCCCTTTTGATGGGATACAGTGACCCGCACGGCACAACAAGGCAAAGCAGGCATTGACTGACTTGGGAGTTGGTCCGCACAACCACAAGAAAGTAGTGGTGTGTTCTGATGTGGCCACATCAACGTCCTCTCCAGTCCAGGGTGCTTACCATTCCTGTTCTTCGCCATGTCTTCTTACTTGGGTCAAGTGTGACCACAAATTTGAACTAGCAAGCAACGAAAAAAAAGGCCTCCCTGAGACTATGCACTCGCCACACACCGCTGTTAAATACAATCCCCAGATACACCAACTGCTGCCTCAACTGAATTTCTGTGATGCAAGTAGTGGTGTGGCAAAATCAACAACGTCGTCTCTAGTCCAGGATGCTACTTTTCTCTTACTTGGACCAAGAGTCTGCCATTAATTTGTACTAGCAAGACAGTCATGCATGTTGTTCAAAGAAAAGCCTCCCTCGGACGTTCCACATACCACTGTTAAATTCCCATATACTCACACTGCTCCCTATACTGAATTTCTCAAGTGAAGTTGGGAGCTGGGCAAGCTGTCTTGATTATGGGTGTCTTTCTGGTGATGGCTGTGTCACTCTCTCTGTTGGTGCTTGGGAAGCTAGCATCTGGAGTCGTAACAAGCCACAACGCTGGAGGGAACTGGGTGCAATCATCAAGTGCCTCGCTTGAGGGCTGCCCAACAAGCTGCGGTAATCTAAGCTTCAACTACCCCTTCGGCATAGGATCCAGGTGCTCCCATGGGCCTGATTTCAACCTCACTTGCAACGGTACGGTTGATTCTCCCAGACTCTTCTTGTGTGACGGCATCACTGAGGTAATCGACAGCATTGATGTTCTTACCGGTCCCGATGGAGTCCCTGGCTATGCACACAGCATCAGTACCTCCTTCTGGCGTACCATCCCCATGATATCTGGTGTCAGTGTATACGACATGTCTTTCAAACCACCTGGGAGTTCCTTCACCATTGAGTCCACCATACTGAACATCACTGGCTGTAATCTGGATGTGTACTTGGTTGACAAAGTCAACAACAGAACCATGTCGGTTTGCACAACTGTGTGCCCGGACCAAAGAATCACAGAAACGGTGGCTACCCGCAACTGTAACGGCTTTGGATGTTGCTCTATTCAGATGGCAAATCCTGTCGGTGATGGTTTTCACTTCAGATTTGTCCGCAGACACAACGAAAGCAACACTGGAGCACGCTCTAACCGAACCTCTCAGTTGTGGGACAGAATCACCATAACAACCGATGGGTCTTATGGATTTTCGCTCTTATGGCATATAGGGGATCAACCCACCTGTGTTGCTGCCGTGCAAAACAGGACAACCTACGCGTGTATGAGCAAGCTTTCTGAGTGTGTTGACAGTACATTCTATGGTGATTGTAGCAATGATGTCAGCTGCATTAACGGAGGCATAACATCAAGAAGTGGCTACTATTGCATCTGCAATGATGGCTATACAGGCAACCCCTACATTCCAGATGGCTGCTCCAGCGACAAAGGTGATTTACTTTCATAATAATCGACCAAACACACATGTATTTCTATGTATTTTGGGTCTTGCAACGTTAATACATGATTGCATGCTGACATCTTACTCATCAAACTAGGGTATAATCCAATTCCGAGCAGAACTAATTGTACGAGTCGGTGTGGTAACATTATTGTACAATTCCCATTCGGCTTAGAAGACGGCTGCTTTGCAAGGGAAGAGTTTCACCTCAATTGCACAAATATGACATCAGCTGCTGTTCTCCAGAGGTATTCTTCTCAGGTAATCGACATGAATGTTTCTGAAGGGACCATTAACCTCGCCGAGCCTGAAGCAGTATACGCAATATTTGGTGGAGGGTTCAATCTTTTTGTTGGTTTTGAACAATCTGTGAAATGGGCTGCTGCTAATCTAAGTTGCCTAGAGGCCCGACAGAATAGATCTGGATATGCTTGCGTGAGTATGAACAGCAAGTGTGTTGCTGTAGGCACTGCAGATGACTACGTTGGTTACCGCTGCAAATGCTTAGATGGCTTCCAAGGGAATCCATACATTCAAACTGGCTGTCAAGGTAAGCGCACACAGTCACAATATTTCTCTAATATGCCATCTCGTTGATGGCTCCTGGTCTTCAGTACATGCTATACCTGAAAATAAATTTCATATGCACTGTTTCTTAGCCCTAAATAAATTGCCGGGCAATACTCTCTCCATTGTTACCTATGGGCGTATTTTCACTTTGCACAAATACTGAGGTAATGAAAATCTAGTGAGTGATTTGATTTAGAGAATGGACAATTCTCTTATACTGAAAATTGATGTCTCATGTCACTTCCACTCTTAAGAGCATCTCTAACCCATCCCCTTTCGGCCGTTAGAGGACTTTATTTTCTCCTCTAACTGCCGGAACACTCTCTAACCAAACCCCAAAAGGCTTTAGAGTTGGAAAAAATTTAGGAATCGGCCTCTGCGGCTCGCAAATATATGCACCGCGGGCCTCGACTCGCAAAATTATTCTCCTCCACGCCATTCCACCTACCTCGCCGCCCCGCCACACCATTCCTGCCGGCGTTGTCGCCGCCGGCCACCTTTTCCCTCCGCCGACTGCCCGAAGCACCATCGCCCTATTTCCCCCATCCGCCCCAGTCGCCGGTGCAAGCCGTCGCCAGAATCGCCCGGGGGAGCCGCCGCATTGAGGTGGAACCCGCCTCCGGTCGGAACCGATAGAAAGCTCGTTTCTGGCCACGGCGAGGTCGATTTTGGTCGGCAAAAGACGTTGAAGGGGATGGAAGTGGTGTAGATCGACCACAACCGACCAGTTCATGGCCAAAACCGAGGTTCGTGGCCGGATTCCGACGAACTTTTCCCGGCGGAGGAGACGTTGGTTCATCGTCGTCCGGTCGTCGTGCTGCCGCCAGGAGGGCATTTCTCAGCCACGACCTTGCCATCCGGTTGTTGCGTAGACCCCGCGGTCGTCGAGCCCCCTTTTGGCCGGCGCAACTGCCTCGGCTGTGATCTGCACCTCCGCCGCGCACAAGGTATTCGATCGAATTCCCATATGACCTTTGGTTTATTTTTCGCCTTTGTTCACGGCCTAGATTGACCAAGAGCACCATTGGCTATAGATGAAGAGGTTGAGCGAGATGATTTTCGACGATTCTTCGTCCGAGGAGGAAGACAATGAAGGCAAAGATTTGGAAATGGCAATGATCATGGTTTTGAACAATGATTTTCCGGCGCGGAGGAGGGGATCTCAGTTTGGCCGTGCATGGATCAACCGAAACAGAGCCGAGGGTCATGCAAAGATCATGAGAGATGATTTCAACCCTGATGCAACCTACACAGACAAGCAATTCCGGCGCCGGTTTCGGATGCAAAAAGACTTGTTCCTCACCATCACAAGAGCCATCGAAGACTATGATGATTGGTTCAAGCTTCGTAGGAGTGCTACGGGAGAGTCAGTGCTAGCCCGGTGATGAAGTGTGTGGCGGCCATGAGGGTACTTGCGTATGGTTGTTTGGCCGACGCCATTGATGAGGGTGTGCTTCAGAAGCGCTTTGGCATTATTCGTGGACCTATCGAGTATTGGAAGCCAGAGGTCCTCTGGAATATAATGACATGTTGCATCATTTGCATGACATGATCATCGAAGATGGGAGAGACATGGTTGATGACTTTAGGTACATCTCAAATGGAGACCCTGTTGTGCCTGAGCATGATCTATCCAGGATCGACTAGTTCCTCGCAATGCACCGAAGCATCGAGAATAAGGAGGCACATACTCAGCTATAGGTGTTTGTTTTCATTAATTTGCTTTCAAAAAATTTGATTCATTACATTCAATTCGGTTTGTAATATTGAACAATTTGATTTATTACATTTATTTGGGTTTGTAATAATGAATAATTTGATTTATTACACTTATTATTCATTATTCATACTTTGGTTCAAAAGTTTTGATTTGCAAAAAACAAAATTTTAGTCCACTTAAGTTTTTTGGGGATCGATTCTGCGGCGCTAAGTTTAGAGGAGCAAGTTTACTCCGGCCGTTTTCTCCTCTAAAGAATAGGGGATGGGTTAGAGATGCTCTAACATAGTTAAAGTTCAGAGGTTACACTGAACTGAATTCAGTTACACTGATCTTGGTCATTATTCCCAAAGTTACTGAATTAATCATTCACCTAATAAATGATTGATATTACCTTAATGCAACACTTTTCAATAGACATGTCACCATGTTTAGCTAACCATTTATGCATATCAGTACTTCATGTGTATTTTACCAGTATGTTAAACCTTAGCTATTTCAAGTTGTAGTTATCAAAGTGGCGTAATATCCGAATTTCTGGCACTCCATTAGCTACTTGTTACAAGTTTATGGACCCGTCAAGTTTGCTTAGACGGTTAGAAATACTTGTCTACATCTACTTTTTTGTAACCATTCCTGTAGGTCTCATTTAATCGGATGATGCAAAGATGTTCCATGTTATTCAATTTGTTAACACGCCTTACCTATATTTTTCTAATTTCAGATGTTGATGAATGTCGTGACCCAAACATTTGTCACGGGATCTGCCATAATACAGAGGGAAGCTTCAATTGTACTAATTGTCCTTGGAAGACAACATATGATCCAGCAAAAATGAAGTGTACTACAACGAAACAGCAGACTCTGCTTTTAGGTAAGGCTATTGTTCTTGTATTTCTCAAGTATGATAGGCAAGGTAGAAGAGAAGAGAAACTTTAAGAGCTTGGTGCCTGCAGGAATTATTATTGGGCTGTCTTGTGGCTTCAGCATTCTATTTTTTGGCTTTGCTACACTATTTCTCGTTCGTAGACGGAAAACAATTGTTAAAAATCAACTACGGAAGAAATATTTCCGGAAGAACCAAGGTCTTCTTCTACAAATGTTGATATCATCTGATGGAAGTACTGAAAATGGGATAACGAAGATTTTCTCGTTAAAAGAGTTGGAAAAGGCAACAAACAACTTTGATCCTACACGTGTCATCGGGCGTGGGGGTCATGGCATGGTTTACAAAGGCATATTATCTGATCAACGTGTCGTTGCAATAAAAAAGTCTAAGGTCATTGAGCAGTGTGAGATTAGTCAATTCATCAATGAGGTCGCGATCCTCACTCAGATAAACCACAGAAATATTGTAAAGCTCTTTGGATGCTGTCTTGAAACCGAGGTTCCACTGCTGGTGTATGACTATGTTTCCAGTGGCTCACTGTCTCAAGTTCTCCATGGTAATTCAAGTAATGATTTTTCTTTGTCTTGGAGTGATTGCTTAAGAATTGCTCTTGAAACATCTGGAGCTCTATCTTATCTCCACTCTTCAGCTTCAATATCAATCTTCCATCGTGACGTGAAATCCTCAAATATTCTCTTGGATGGGAACTACACAGCCAAAGTTTCAGATTTTGGCGCATCCAGATTGGTTCCGATTGATCAGACACACATTGTTACAAACGTACAAGGTACATTTGGGTACCTAGATCCAGAATATTTCCATACCAGGCAGCTTAATGGGAAGAGCGATGTGTACAGTTTTGGTGTGGTACTAGTGGAGTTACTTCTTAGAATGAAGCCTATTTTCACAAGTGAATCGGGCACAACCCAGAACTTGTCAAACTACTTCCTTGAGAAGTTGAAGGAGGGAAGTGTCATGGGTATTGTCAATTCTCAGGTCCTTGAGGATGCAACCGAGGAAGAGATCAACAGTGTTGCCTCTCTTGCAGAGTCGTGCTTAAGGCTACATGGTGAAGAAAGACCCACCATGAAACAAGTGGAGATGGAACTGCAGACCCTGCGAACGAAAAGTGTGAACTTGTATCAAGCTGGTCCAAGGAACAAAGAAAGAACACAACCAGGGTCATTAACTACTCGAAGAAGAGCACCAATTGTCTGATATAATAATCGAGCGAGAGAGTCTATTTACAGTTAGGAGACAGACATCAATGCTATAGCTTGGAGGAGGAAGAGTTCATCTCATCTGCTACTGTACTACGCTAGATATGTTTGTCAAGTTCATAATAATGAATGATTATGTTTCCCTTTATTGTTATCTGATGCATGGGCTTGTATTATAGGAAAATGGTGCTGCATAGCTTGTTGCTAAAATAGAGTTATGTCCAGTTAGTTATAGGCACCATGATTGTGCAAGTACTCCATTGGAATGATGCTGCTATATTCATATTTATGCAAACTGATTATTATCTCGAGATGTGGATTGGCATATGCATTGTATTGGCGAGGTGTTTAGAAGTCTTATTGAGCATTCATGGTATTTATACATCGAGGAAGAAGAGTGTTGAATATAGAGAGAATTCCTTATTTGACATTACTCTTAAATATGATTTCCTATATGACACCAGAAAACTTTAACTTCCTTATTTGGCACTAGGTATCGTCGTTCGCCCACCTCGCCGACCCTCGCCTCAGCCCCGGTGAGCCCCCGATGACCCTCACCTGCCGCGTTAGGTTTCTGTCTCGCCGGCGCCGCCCGACGTGGACGATGAATAGCAGCCGTTCCATTAGACTTAGATCGTGCGGATGAGATTGCCCCGTACCGCTTCGCGTTTAAAGAGCCACTGACTGGTGGAACCCCCTACTAGTTGAGCCCCGTGCCGCGGAGTGACACCGGGCCGGCCCATTATTGTTTTCCGCGCAGCCCAGTCGTTTGAATTTAACTTTTTCAATTTTAATTCAAACACAGTTCTGTACCTAGTTTCAAAAATCAACCCATCTCGATTCAGTGCACCAAATTGAATGAAACCAATTTTGTTAGAAATATATTGAAATGCTTAATCCAAGCCCGTTGGATTCAAATCATTTGATTCTATAGATCAACCTTGGTAAAAATAACAAGGCAGAATCTTTTCTGCATTCAAACATTTTTCAAATTTAAACCATAGTAGCTTTTGAGTTGATTCCAACTCTCAAAAATCACAATTGATCATACCTTTCAGAATATATAATAACATTTGGGTTTACTTACAGAAATAATGTTCAAGTAATAAAAGAATGCCACATAGGAATTTCTAGTCACTTTATTTAAGTAAAATAAAAGGTTAAACCTTATTAAATTGTGACACCACTTTAAATCACATTCCCATGGACTAAAATATGTGGTGATGACATGTGTCAACATGATCCCATGTTTGATTTGGATAATATTAAAACTTAAGTAGTTTTTCGATGAGTAGAAATTACTTTTCTAAAAATAAAAGAAATTAAACCAAGCTTTAATCTTGTAATGTTAGTGATGATGCTAGATCATCTATAGGACCCTTTTGTGTGATGATTGAAAGTAGTTAAGTATTGTTTGGTGATTGTGTACCTTGTATTTATTCATAGACGCTAGTACCGACCAAGGATACGAGGAGGAATGAGGATACTACGAAGAAGAAGCCGAGGAGAACTTCAACCCCTTCTCTGCACAAGGCAAGCCAATACTTGCAAGCTATTAACTTAGCAAGCTTATACTGATACTTGTGCAAGCTAACACTTGCAAGATACTATACCTATGCAAGCAAATACTTGCTTGTTACCATGCCAACTATATGCCTTAAGCATATATGATCATAACCACTTGATAAACCAATTCTTAGTTTTACTTACAAGCTTTATACTTTATTTCTTTATCAAAGCTACTACTTAGAGTTTACTTAAGTGAATTGTAGATACTAGAAAGATAATTGAAGGTTGCATAAAGAGCATAAAATTTGGCCTAAGCTAGATAATCTTTATGTCATCCTAAGGAATGAGATTGAACTTAGTTAAACTCCAATAGTTTACCACCCCTCTTTAGTACTTACCCCCACTTGTAGAGGCTAGTGCTAAGCATAAAACTTGATCAACTTAGATGGGAATACTTGGTGGAAAAATGGTTATGAAAACCTTGGAATGATGGATCATTCTATTGAAATGTTTTGGACATGTGTTTCCGAACACCAGATGATTTATGGTGATGAAAATGTTGAGGCATGAGCCTTATCCCTTTTTAAAACTGATGGTTGTCTGGATGAGATACCATTCCAATTCTACCGTACAACCACAATACACGAGAATTGGGTAGGGCTTGACTAGAAGCTTATATACCTTAGTATTGGTTCCCTCACGGCCAAGGTCTGAGTCGAGGCTACCTTGTGAAGATTGTCCACCTGTGCGGTACCCAAGATGACAGTTGGTCATGGTTGGGAGGCCAAACTCACAGGAGAGGTGCTTATACTAGGGTGTGTAATTGAAAGGTTAGGATTGATTATCCGCATACTGAGTATGGTGAATTCAGGATTTGTTCCTGACGGATGTATCGAATGTTGTGGTGAAAGTGTACAATCTCTGCAGAGTGTCAAACTATTCGAATAGCCGCGTCCGCGGTTATGGACAGTTGGAGTGGCCATACTGTTCCCCCGTCAAATGTTTTCAAAATGACTTGTGAAATGACTTGAGACTTTGACTTGACCACAATAGAGTTGTTATATGAAATTCAAGTTCTCACTTAGGTGTTATAAAATTTCAACTAGCTTTTCTTACTTC
This sequence comes from Avena longiglumis, assembly GCA_030063025.1. Classification (NCBI taxonomy): domain Eukaryota; kingdom Viridiplantae; phylum Streptophyta; class Magnoliopsida; order Poales; family Poaceae; genus Avena; species Avena longiglumis. The sequence continues at coordinate 45,438,758 of CP125973.1, forward strand.
TGAACTTAGTAGATGTAAATCTGGCTTTTTGCAAAACAACCATAGAGCTTAGTGTCCTACTACAAAAATCCCCTTCACTTGTTAGTATTAGTTTGCGAGTACTTAAAGAGTACTCATGGCTTTGTCCCTGGCTATTCCCATGGCCAAACTATGAAGATGAGTACCAGGAGGATGGACCCCAGGAAGGTTACGACAACTAGGATCATCTCCCATCGTCAGCATTGCCTGTGACCCCGAAGATGGAGCTTCGCCTACGCTACCTTTATTATTACGTATTTCCGCTGCTTGAGTTGTATTAAGAACTGGATCATGAGATCCTTATTTGTGTAAGACCTTATGTATGGTTTGTATTGGATGATGTACTGTGGTATCCAATTCTGTTATGTCTCACAAAAATGGTAATCCTGGGATTGCGATGTATGGCATAACAGGCATCTGGGATTAAAAATCCGGGTGTTGACAAGTTGGTATCAGAGCCATCCTGACCATAGGAGACCCTAGTTAGACTGGACGTTTGGAATCAAAAACTTAGTTTCAAAACCAAAGAAAACAAATATTTACAAAAACTTATTCCCATTCTTATCACTTTGATTCTTTCATGAAAATTCATGTTCCTCAAAAACTCTTGCAAAATACATAAAATTTGACAAACTTGATCACTCTACTAACTTACTCATCTTATATTCTTTTAGATGGACGTGAAGTACAGCAAGTTTTACCAGTTGGGAAATGGTGGAGACCTTATCTTTGAGAGGGATTTGGACCAGTTTTCGGAACTTCTGGAGCGTCCGCACCCCGAGTTCTTCGGAGCTCAGCTCAATGACCAAGGAGGAGAAGATCTGCAGTGGCTAATTGTTGCAAGTCTCCGAGGAAAGATTGAACCTCCCACTGCTAAGGGAATTCAGTTTACCTTAAGAGAGAACAACTGGCTCGATGGACTTGCCAGGGCCATGCAGGAAGCTCTTGCCCGTCTGTGTGGGCAGATTATCAACCAGATCAAGGGTACCCGCTTTGATTTTTGTCCAAGGCGTGATGCTAATGGACAGCCACTGGAAGCCCCATACCACCACGAGCTGAAGACTCAGTTGGACCACCTGAGCTTCATGATGTATGATCGTCAGCAGGAGTTGGATAATTGCCGTGACTACTCCAACCACAAGTCCGCCATTATCAAGACGAAGGATCAGACCATCGCCATGCTAGCAAAGGATCGCAAGTCTCGCCGCCGTCAGCTCGACAAGAAGGAGCGCATCATTGCCCGTCTTCACCACCGTATCTTGTCTTTGGAGGAGACCATCCACGATAGAGACATGCAGTTGGAGGAAAGGGAGAATGCCGGAGAGGATCTTCGTGGAGACCCCTACTCCTATCTCAGCGATGATGACGATTTTATGGAGGATCAGGCTATCGATTTCTTCACCGATGAGGAGGATTTCGCCTTCATCAATGACGACGACGATGATGAGGATGACGACTACACCGACTCCGAGGAGTAGTAGCACTTGAGCACTAGCGTAGTGAGTAGTATTCGGTCCCACTGTATCGTAGTTTCTAGAATGGTTCCTAAAACCATCTGTTTACCTTGTTGTGGTGTGTGTTTGTATCGTGTGCTATGAATGAATGAATGAAAAGCAAGGTGTTAGAAAATATGAGTCAAACTTTAAAAACTTTTGAAAGCCCTGAACCTTAGAAATTTCCCTGTTTCCTCATGATCTATCTCAATCTTCAGATGCCACGTGGAGGAAGTGGTTCATCCCCGGACCCGATGTTGCAGATCCTGCAAATGTTGGTTTCTGACCGCGAAGCTAAAAGCGGAACGTCAAGCCAACCTAGCCACCCTTCAACAGATAGCTCAGCTAGCCCACAACAATCAAGGCCACGGAAACCAGGACAACCATGGATCTAAGCTCAAGAATTTCCAGAACACCAACCCACCTGTTTTCACTAAGTCGGAAGAGCCCTTAGACGCCGATGATTGGCTGCAAACCATGGAAAATAACCTAGAAGTCGCCAGAGTGGAAGCTAACGAGAAAGTTCTGTTCGCCACCCACTATCTAGCCGGAGATGCCAGAGCATGGTGGAACAGTGTTCGTGCAATGACCGGAGGACAGATGATGGCCTGGGAGGAATTCAAAGTCAAGTTCAGCAGAACCCATGTGCCACCAGGTTTGATCAAGAGAATGAGAGACGAATTCAGAGAACTGAGGCAAGGAAGGATGACCGTAGTGGAATACCGTGACAAATTTTTGTCATTATCTAGGTATGCCCCGGATGAGATCGACATTGAAGCCAAGAAGAAGGAGAGATTCTTGAATGGTGTGCACGATGAGATGCAGACAGTGTTAGTCAATATCCCCTTTGCTGATATTGAAGCCCTAGTCGACTCTGCCATCCAGATGCAAGGAAAGATCAACCAAGCCAATAAGAACCGCAAGCGTCGCATGACGCATCAACCAGGAACCCATCAGACCCCAAAGAACCGCCCCAACCCATCTCCAGGAATTGCCCCGAGAACCAACAAACCCCCAATGAACCGTTTGACCTATCCCAACCGTGGAAACCCTAGGCCCGGAGGAAATCACAACAACCCCGACAACTCTACCAATTTCAACCGTGCCCCACCGAAGTTCAACAACAACAATGCTACCGCCAACACCAACACTTCCCCGAGGACTGGAAGCAATGTTGTCCCTGTTACAGCAAAGGACAAGTCGCAAGTGACTTGTTATGACTGTGGAAATAAGGGTCACTGCTCCAACGAGTGCCCCAACAAGAAGAATGCCGCAGCCCCCAATGCAAATGCCCCCGCTCCGCAGCTGCGTCGCGTTCAACCAGAAAGAAGGTTTGCCCCAGGGAATTCGCTCAACCACAACGGCCGTATTTTTCTCATGCATGCTGAAGAAGCTCAGGAAGCGCCAGACGTCGTGCTGGGTATGTTTTGTGTTAATTCAGTACTTGCAAGAGTGTTGTTTGATTCTAGTGAATTGCATTCATTTGTCATCGAAGAATTTGCCTGCACTAGTAAGATTCAACCAACAAAACTGAAGCATGTTATGATCGTTCAAATTCCCGGTTCAACCACCAAGGCTAGGAAAATTTGCAAAGCCTTCCCTATCTGAATCCATGGCATAGATTTTTATGCTAACCTGATAGTACTCGGAACTAAAGGTTTGGAAGTAGTACTAGGATTGGATTAGATGTCCAAACATAAAGAATTGATTGACTGTGCCAAGAAAGCCATCACCATGACTAGTACAACCGGAATATCAGTCGAGCATATATCTACACGGAAGCCACTGTACGAGAAACATGTTCAATCTCTAAGTCCCTGGGTGGTTTTCTTCTAGTGCACATCCAAAAAGATAGCCATATAAACATGGTTCCCTTTGTTTCCACCTTGTCCAAAATTGAGTATCCTCATTCCACCCAGGTGGTTCATTGAGTACTTGTTTTATTATATAAAACAAATATTTTTCCAACACTTCATATAATAATATCATGTATTCCATCCCAAGTCTATAGCAGGGCTAAGCATACTACAACTATGATGTTTTCACTAAGGAAGATGGATTTCCTATTAGGACATAGCATAGCATAGTAATATAGTAGCCCTATCATGCATACTACAAAAATACCACTAAGTGTAATGGAAATAGTAGGACATGGATTATAGTGCCACTTGCCTTTTTAGTAGAGAATGTTGGTTCACTTCTTGATCTTGCAAATATCACACTATTCTAACTTCACTACAATTCAATCAAGCAAACACAAATTCAACTAGCATTCCAACCAATTTATCACACATAAAATAATAGAAATAAGGTCATGCATGCAAGCATGCAAAAGATAGTTTTATTTAGAAAAGTGGTTTCTACTAGGCTCTAAACATTTTCAAGCTCACATTGGTCATTTACAAAAGTGGTATAACCATTTGCAAAAGGTTTTATCTATAAACCATTTTTAAATCAAATCAATATTTTATGTGGTTGAAAATGCTTTTAGCAAAGCAATATTCTTTAAAGGGTTCACCAAATATGTTTTTAAACCTCAAAACTTAGTGTTTAGGGTCATAAGGTTTGAATCAAATCATTTCCCAAAGGTTTTACTCAAAAATCATTTCTAAAACAAAAACAATATTTTTATTTGACTAGAAATGTGCTAACTCAAATATTTACTCCTTAACTTCACAAAATACATTTTTAAATCCATAAGTTGGTTCCTATGGTCAGTAGGTTCACAACAATCCATTTTTCAAAGATTTCATACTAAAAATATATCTAGAACAATTTTTATATTCAAAATAAGCCTACACAACTTTCTGCAATTTCAACCAATTTTCCAGAAGCAAATAATTAAACAAAGTGCATGGTTGCAAATTAATTGTTCTGCTGAATCCATTGATATAAAATTTGCAAAATTTGGACGTGTAGAACTAAAGTTATGAATTTTACAAGTTTGATTTTCAAATAGATTCTATTTTCTGTTTTTAACAAAACCTTGTCCACGTGGCTCGATCTTATTGGCCGGTACCGCTTCGTGCGGATCAGCCTCTCTGGACCGCAGGATTTCACTTAAATCGCACGACGCTGATCAACTCATACCCCTTCGTCTGATTCTAATCCTAGCCGTAAGATCAAGATCTAACAGGCACTGTGTCTCTGACCATGGGTGGGCGGAACTAGCGGCGGCTGGCGGCGGCGCACGCTCTGGATGCGGCGGAGCCGGCGATACAGGATGCAAGGGAAGGAGGGAAGTAGCTCACCGTGATCAGGGAATCGTGGCGATGCTCAACGTGGTCGCGAGGAGGCAAGGGGCGCACGGGGACGAAAGTAATCGCTCGTCGGAGTTGCTGCGGCGTCGGACGGCTCTGTTTATCATCGGAGGCGGGGCTGCAGGCCACCCTAAGGCAAACGGATGGGGCGTTAGATGTGTACGAGCATGGGGAGTACGGGAGTATCATAGGGAGGGCTCGGGGCGGTCTGGGCTTACCAGGGGAACTCGCCGGAGAAACGGCCGTAGACGGTGGTGCTCTGATGTTGATGAAGCCGAGCTTCTAGAGCGCGCGGGAGCGAGCTGGGGCTATGGGCAGGTGCGCCTGACGATGGGGAATAGGCTCGCGTGCTCTGTGAGGAGAGGGGCGGCTGCGTTTCGCCGGAATTGGCCGAGAACACCGTCGGGGATAGAGGTGGTCGAGCTCGAAATTGGAGCAGCCTAGGGGCAGTGGGGAGGCGATGTTTGGGGGAAAGAGAGAGGAGGCGTGGGCGTTTATGTACGCGTGATCACATCGAGGAATAACTCAGGCATTAACTCAAATTCATCGCCGCAATCAAGGGCAGCAACGGCGAGGGGGAACGGTCGCGAGGGAGACGATGCTGAGGTGGCTAGTGGGGTCCAACGGTCAGCGAGACAGAGAGAGGGGGCACGGGGTCCACTGGTCAGTGACTCTGTGGGTTCTTTTCTAAGTGAAAACGGTTCACCAGCGAGGGAGTTTAGTTGGGTTGCGTGTGGGCTTACTGGGCTGGCCAGATGGGCTGCTATTTGTTTCCTTTTTTATACTGAAGCTTTTTCTTTTTTTATTTGGAATTTCTGTTTTGATTTTTAAACAAATAATTCAAACTCCATGTAGCGGGAGTGTCCCAACCTTTATACAACATAAGGTGGAGTCCCCTGTGTTTACAATGCTAGTCCCTGGATCAATAGTTAGCATCCACAGTTTAGATGTAATATCAAGAAACAAAGGTCATAACATAACTTTATAACCAGGAAAAACATAATTTTATTACATCATACATAGCTCATTTGGCTATTACATTACATTGCAGCGGAATAACTATAGTCATGGGTCCTTCATCTTCAAAGTGCCACAGGCAGATGTTGGTTGTAGACTTTGTAATCCTAATCAATCAATCTTCACTAAAATAATCAAACCTGCAACATACAAGTTACAGCCACAAAGGGTCAATACATTTGAATAGTATTGGCAAGTGATACCATGGTAGTATAGTGGAGTCTATCATCTATATGCATTTGGCTAAGTAGAGTTGAGGCTTGCATTGCTCAAAATAGATTTTCCTTATCATTTGAAAATACTAAGTTTTTGTTTTGACAAAATCTTTTCCAAAGCTTCTCTCAATCAAAGATTGAAGATTTCAAACAACCCTTGTTCAAACCACAAGTTTTAACTTAGAAATTTGAATGATGAGATTCTTGATTGCTTCCATGTCTTGATGCTCAAATTGTCCTTTACCAGGGACATGGCTAAGTACTTAGATTTTACACTCTGCAGAGGTGGTGCACTTTCCCCACAAGACTTGGTTTCCCAAGACAAGATCTTTCAGAAGCCATCCCTTAGACCAAAATGGACGCGTTACAACCTATCAAACACTACCACCAACTGTCCATATGGCTAAGTTCTTGCAACCTATATGATCATGGCAGAGCCCATATTGCCAAGTGGTTGCACTTGAAGCTTCTCAACATTTGACATCTGAAATCTCTTTGTTCCTGGGTGGCCATCCACAAGTGAGATACACAAGGTAAACCATAAACATGGGCCTTGTGAACTACTTAACCAAAAACCACCAACCAATTACAATTCCACCCAGGTGATTCATTAACTTAGTTGTTTTATTAAACAAAACATAAGTCCTCAGACTTAGGAATTTTTCCATAGTGTGAATATATATTCCACCCATGTTTTCTATTAGCTAGGCTAAGCTTGATAGTAATAGGAATCTTAACTTAGGAAGATTTCCACTAAGGTTTCATCTACTAGGTTTTACTATAGCAAGGTTTATACTTAGCAAAATCCATGCAAATTTTACTTAGAGAAAATCACTAATGCATAGTGAAAGTAATGGGACAAAAAGTATGAAGCATCACTTGCCTTTTTGGTAGAGGGTATAAGTTCACTCCTTGTCCTTGCAACAATCACACTCTTCAAGTCACTACAAATCAATCAAGCAAGGCACAAACTCAATCTACCAAACAAGCAAAACATCACATAAAATAATAAAACAAAACAACACACAAAATCATAAAGTCAAAGTAATGCATGCAAGCATGCCCAGCTTTGTTTTGTTTGAAAAAGTGGTTCCTAATGGGTCATAAGCATTTGAAAGCACCTAATGGTCATTTTCATAAAGTGGCAAAGTCATTTGCAAAAGGTTTCACCTCAAAAACCATTTTCAAAACAAAGTATCATTTTATGTGGTGTAGAAATATTTTTACTAAGGCATTAATCTATAGGGTTCACCAAATACATTTTCTAACCATAAAACTTGGTGTTTGGGGTCAGAGAGTTTAAAACAAAACATTTCCCAAAAGTTTTCCTTTAAAATCATTTTTAATAAATAAACCACATTTCTATTTGACTAGAAATGGTTTTAAATCAAAGAATCATTATTTTGTTTCACCAAATACATTTTTGGATTCACAAAGTGATTCTTATGGTCAGTAGGTTCAAATCACAACATTTTCCAAAGATTTTATCCTCAAATTCATTTTTAAACAATTTTCACATCCTTAACAAGCATATAAATGTTTCTGCAAAAACAAACACTCTAACAGATACTATTTGCTAAACCAAGGGCATGGTTGGCTAGGGCTTGCTCTACTGATTCCAATGATACCAAACTTGCAATTTTTGGACGTGTGGATCAAAAGTTACCAAGGTTTGAAAATTGAATCTATAACAGATTCAAATCTGTTTTTAAAACAAAACCTGGACACGTGGCGTGTTCTGGTTGGATGATACCGGTTCAGTGTGGATCACACTGCAGACCGTTGGATTAAAAGGGATCTGTGCGGCTCTGATCAATGCATACCCTTTCGTTTAAGTCGCTGGTTCCTACGCGTCCGATCTAAAACGAATGGCTCTGATCTAATTGACCACAAAGTGGCGGCGCTGGCGGCGGTGGTTGGCGGCAGCGTGCTCAGACGGTGCGGTCGCCGGTGATTTAGGAGGAGAGGGAAGCAGAGGGGTAGCTCACCAGAATCGCCGAAGGCTGCTGATGCTCAACGTTGTGGAAGCTCGTCGAGGGGCGCACTGGAGCGGGCTTGATTGCTTGCCGGAGTGGAGCTACGCCTCGGCCTTGCTCAGTCGTCGTCGAGGACGGCGCTAGGGATCACTCGGAGGCAAACGAAATGCACGGTCAGATGCGCCAAGACACGACGAAGATGTGTGCGTGAACGAGAGGGGTCGAGGTAGTCTGGTTTACCAGAGGGAGGTCGTCGGAGAAGAGCCAGATGGCGGCGATGCTGGAGGTTGTCGTTCTTGGGGTTGAGGCGCCATGGTGAATGGAAAGCGCCGGGAGAAGTGCCAGGGCTAGGGGAGTATGTGAGTGTGCTTAAGGAGGCGAGGGGTGGCAGGACACGGCCGGAATTCTCGTTGGAGCATCGTCGGAACAGAGGGAGAGTAGGGAAAAATTCCGCGGCCTGGGGGCGTGTTGAGATGGGGAAACAAAGGGGAACCAGAGAGGAGTCACTGGCGTTTATCACTGCATGGTCACGGCGAGGTTTAATCCATCCATCAACGCGAATTCAAGGGAATTAACACGGCAGTAAACGGCGAGGAACGGTCGACGCGGTGGAGACGATGAACAGAAAAAGGGTGGGGCATACCTGTCAGCGAGAAAGGAAGTGAGGGGGAAGGGTCCACCGGTCAGCTTCTCTGCGGGTTAACAAGTTGGTGCGAACCGTTTTCTTTCGGAGAGGGCTGAGTCTTGGGCTGCTGGGTTGGGTCGGCCAGTTTCTATTTTTTTTCTTCCTGTTTGCTTTTTCTTTTTCTAATTCAAATTTCTGTTTTGAATTTCAATCAACTATTCAAACATTCAAACAATTCAAACTATTCACCACACTAGTAAAGACTTTTTGGTTCTGTTTATCAACATAAACCAATCCCAAAATAAAATAATATTTTTATTCTTTTTAGGATCCATTCATTAATTGAATAAAATGGATCATTAGTTATTTAATAAAATAGGGTTTGATTTAATTAATAAAATCTCCATTTGAAATCCAAATATTTTCAAAACCAAATCAGTAGGTTTTATTTGAAAATAAAAGATATTTGGAAATCTTGTTTAAAACAAAATAACATTTTTATTTTAGGGTCCATTAATAATTAAATACAATAGACCCTCATTATTAAAACAATTAGGATTTGTTTTATTAAAAACTTTATTTTGAAATCTAAAATAAAGCCAAAACACTTCAGTAGGTTTTATTGGAGAATATAAAATACTTTAGAAAACTTATTTAAAATAAATAAATAAGTTTTAGTGTTTTATTTAAAATGGGAAAAGCCTTTACTTAAATAAAATTGGATATTAAATCCTTATTATTTTATTTAAATAAACCTTTACTATTTTTAATCAAAACAAAACATTTATTTCAAAATATTGGCCAAGGTTTAATTTGGCTATATAAATAATCCTTATTTATAAATCCTCCTTTTCTTTTGAAAAACCAAAACCTTTTATTAAAAGATCCAAAATAGTAATTTTAAATATTTCTATTTTCCCTTATTAAATGTTTATTTTTTAAAATCCCTTTAGGATTTATTTGATCTAAATTGGTTTGAAGGTTTCCAATTGGATTCAAAAAGTTTCTTCTCACTCTGAAAATCAAACAAAGTTTTATTTTATTCATTTATTTTCACATTACAAGATTTGGAAAATCTTGGGATGTGACAGGCTACCACCCTTAAAATAAATCTCGTCCCGAGATTTGGGAAGGCTAGGGTTACAAATTGTCTCAAAGTAACTAGGGTACTACCACCCTTAAAATATTTTCCAACTAGTTTACATATTGGCTTGCTTGGGATCTTGAGGTAACTTTCCTGGACAGAAATTTGCATAGTGGCCTAGCTCCTTGCATTTGAAACATGTGATAAGTTTGAGGTCTTGAGGTGGCTTCTCTGGACAATATGATGCATAATGTCCTATCTCTTTGCAGTGTTTGCACATCACTTGGCTAATATCCTTCCTCATCTTGGGTTTCACTAGCTTTTGTTTGTCTTCTTGGCTCTTCTCCTTTTTTGGGCATTCACTGGCATAGTGTCCCATCTCTTTGCAATTGTAACATTGCAACTGGCTTTTGTCTTTCTTCTTCTTTTTGGGTCTCTCCAAAGCTAAGAGTTCTTCTAGTTCATGCTCTTCATACCTCACCTCAAAGGTGGGAAATCTTTCTCTCTTCTTGGGGCATTGGTCTTCATGCTTCTTGGATGTATGATCCTTGTCTCCACAAAAATATTGCAAGCTTGGGTTCCTTCTAGAATAACATCTTGGTCATCCTTGTTATCATTAGCTCTTTGGGAAAAGTTTTCTCCCATGTTGGTCATTTGAGTAACCAATCCTTGCAACAATTGGGATTGAAGTTTCAAAATCCTTTGTATGGCTGGGTCTAGTCCATTGTTGTTGGCTAAAAGCTGAGTTGTCTCTTGGTTCAACTGGTTTTGGGTTGCTATAAGTTCTCTCATGTTGTCCTCTTGGTTGTTGTTGTCATCAACCTTGATGTTGGAGTTTCTTGGAGAAGTCATCTGTTTGGGTTGGGTAGAGATTAGAATAGGCAAAATATTTCTAAGGGAAAATTTCTAATCACACACATCACAATTCACACAAACAATGTGCATGCAATCACAAGTCAAACATTTAACTCAAACAACAAAGTTCTAGCACATACTTAGGCAACAAAATATTTTTGTTACACCACATAAGTTGGTGTGTTTTGACTTATCTAAATTATGGTGGTCCATCTATATGGTTCACTTGTGATCTTTCCTTCCTTCTTGATTCTTCTTGTATGAGATCATGGTTTCCTTGAGAAAAACTCTTGGTTGCAATACTTCAAATGATGTAGGCTACTTCTAACTTTTGCATTCCCTCAGTCTCTAAATCTTGAGCAAGATTTCCTTGTCTCACTTGTAGTCCTTAGTGGTATCCAAATTGGAAGTCCTTGGTGAATATGCTAAAGATGTTGAAGTCATTAGAGTTGAAGAAGTTGAAGTGGTCCTTTGCACATGGTGTAGTCTTTGGCCATGGGGTAGGTTTTTCCATCAAGTTGAAAATAGAAGAGATGTAGAGTTCAAAACCAAAATGGTTGAGGAAAGAGTTTGCAAGTGTTTTTGTAAATAAGTTTTGGATCAAAATATAACTCCTATTCTTCTAAGGGTTTTTGTCCAATCCTAGGGTTTACAAATCCTACAGGCAACACAATGCTCTGATACCATCTGTAGCGGGAGTGACACAGCCTTTATACAACATAAGGTGGAGTCCCCTGTGTTTACAATGCTAGTCCCTGTATCAATAGCTAGCATCCACAGTTTAGATGTAATATCAAGAAACAAAGGCCATAACATAACTTTATAACCAGGAAAAACATAATTTTATTACATCATACATAGCTCATTTGGCTATTACATTACATTGCAGCAGAATAACTATAGTCATGGGTCCTTCATCTTCAAAGTGCCACAGGCAGATGTTGGTTGTAGACTTTGTAATCCTAATCAATCAATCTTCAGTAAAATAATCAAACCTGCAACATACAAGTTACAGCCACAAAGGGTCAATACATTTGAATTGTATTGGCAAGTGATACCATGGTAGTATAGTGGAGTATATCATCTATATGCATTTGGCTAAGTAGAGTTGAGGCTTGCATTGCTCAAAATAGATTTTCCTTCTCATTTGAAAATACTAAGTTTTTGTTTTGACAAAATCTTTTCCAAAGCTTCTCTCAATCAAAGATTGAAGATTTCAAACAACCCTTGTTCAAACCACAAGTTTTAACTTAGAAATTTGAATGATGAGATTCTTGATTGCTTCCATGTCTTGATGCTCAAATTGTCCTTTACCAGGGACATGGCTAAGTACTTAGATTTTACACTCTGCAGAGGTGGTGCACTTTCCCCACAAGACTTGGTTTCCCAAGACAAGATCTTTCAGAAGCCATCCCTTAGACCAAAATGGACACGTTCCAACCTATCAAACACTACCACCAACTGTCCATATGGCTAAGTTCTAGCAACCTATATGATCATGGCAGAGCCCATATTGCCAAGTGGTTGCACTTGAAGCTTCTCAACATTTGACATCTGAAATCTCTTTGTTCCTGGGTGGCCATCCACAAGTGAGATACACAAGGTAAACCATAAACATGGGCCTTGTGAACCACTCAACCAAAAACCACCAAGCAATTACCATTCCACCAAGGTGATTCATTAACTTAGTTGTTTTATTAAACAAAACACAAGTCCTCAGACTTAGGAATTTTTCCATAGTGTGAATATATATTCCACCCATGTTTTCTATTAGCTAGGCTAAGCTTGATAGTAATAGGATTATTAACTTAGGAAGATTTCCACTAAGGTTTCATCTACTAGGTTTTACTATAGCAAGGTTTATACTTAGCAAAATCCATGCAAGTTTTACTTAGAGAAAATCACTAATGCATAGTGAAAGTAATGGGACAAAAAGTATGAAGCATCACTTGCCTTTTTGGTAGAGGGTATAGGTTCACTCCTTCTCCTTGCAACAATCACACTCTTCAAGTCACTACAAATCAATCAAGCAAGGCACAAACTCAATCTACCAAACAAACAAAACATCACATAAAATAATAAAACAAAACAACACACAAAATCATAAAGTCAAAGTAATGCATGTAAGCATGCCAAGCTTTGTTTTGTTTAAAAAAGTGGTTCCTAATGGGTCATAAGCATTTGAAAGCACCTAATGGTCATTTTCATAAAGTGGCAAAGTCATTTGCAAAAGGTTTCACCTCAAAAACCATTTTCAAAACAAAGTATCATTTTATGTGGTGTAGAAATATTTTTACTAAGGCATTAATCTATAGGGTTCACCAAAATACATTTTCTAACCATAAAACTTGGTGTTTGGGGTCATAGAGTTTAAAACAAAACATTTCCCAAAAAATTTCCTTTAAAATCATTTTTAATAAATAAACCACATTTCTATTTGACTAGAAATGGTTTTAAATCAAAGAATCATTATTTTGTTTCACAAAATACATTTTTGGATTCACAAAGTGATTCTTATGGTCAGTAGGTTCAAATCACAACATTTTCCAAAGATTTTATCCTCAAATTCATTTTTAAACAATTTTCACATCCTTAACAAGCATACAAATGTTTCTGCAAAAACAAACACTCTAACAGATACTATTTGCTAAACCAAGGGCATGGTTGGCTAGGGATTGCTCTACTGATTCCAATGATACCAAATTTGCAATTTTTGGATGTGTGGATCAAAAGTTACAAAGTTTTGAAAATTGAATCTATAACAGATTCAAATCTGTTTTTAAAACAAAACCTGGACACGTGGCGTGTTCTGGTTGGATGATACCGGTTCAGTGTGGATCACGCTGCAAACCGTTGGATTAAAAGGGATCTGTGCGGCTCTGATCAATGCATACCCCTTCGTTTAAGTCGCTGGTTCCTACGCGTCCGATCTAAAACGATTGGCTCTGATCTAATTGACCACAAAGTGGCGGCGCTGGCGGCGGTGGTTGGCTGCGGCGTGCTCAGACGGTGCGGTCGCCGGTGATTTAGGAGGAGAGGGAAGCAGAGGGGTAGCTCACCAGAATCGCCGAAGGCTGCTGATGCTCAACATTGTGGAAGCTCGTCGAGGGGCGTACTGGAGCGGGCTTGATTGCTCGCCGGAGTGGAGCTGCGCCTCGGCCTTGCTCAGTCGTCGTCGAGGACGGCGCTAGGGATCACTCGGAGGCAAACTAAATGCACGGTCAGATGCGCCAAGACACGGCGAAGATGTGTGCGTGAACGAGAGGGGTCGGGGTAGTCTGGTTTACCAGAGGGAGGTCGTCGGAGAAGAGCCAGATGGCGGCGGTGCTGGAGGTTGTCGTTGCCGGGGTTCAGGGGCGCCCGCGGGTGAATGGAAAGCGTCGGGAGAAGTGCCAGGGCTAGGGGAGTATGTGAGTGTGCTTAAGGAGGCGAGGGGTGGCAGGACACGGCAGGAATTCTCGCCAGAGCGTCGTCAGAACAGAGAGAGAGTAGGGCAAATTTCTGCGGCCTGGGGGCGTGTTGAGATGGGGAAACAGAGGGGAACCAGAGAGGAGTCACTGGCGTTTATCACTGCGTGGTCACGGCGAGGTTTAATCCATCCATCAACGTGAATTCAAGGGAATTTACACGGCACTAAACGGCGAGGAACGGTCGACGCGGTGGAGACGATGAACAGAAAAAGGGTGGGGCATACCTGTCAGCGAGAAAGGAAGTGAGGGGGAAGGGTCCACCGGTCAGCTTCTCTGCGGGTTAACAAGTTGGTGCGAACCGTTTTATTTCGGGGAGGGGGAGCTGGGCTGGTACTGGGCTCAGTTGGGCTGCTGGGTTGGGTCGGCCAGTTTCTATTTTTTTTCTTCATGTTTGCTTTTTCGTTTTCTAATTCAAATTTCTGTTTTGAATTTCAATCAACTATTCAAACATTCAAACTATTCGAACTATTCACCACACTAGTAAAGAGTTTTTGGTTCTGTTTATCAACATAAACCAATCCCAAAATAAAATAATATTTTTATTCTTTTTAGGATCCATTCATTAATTGAATAAAATGGATCATTAGTTATTTAATAAAATAGGGTTTGATTTAGTTAATAAAATCTCCATTTGAAATCCAAATATGTTCAAAACCAAATCAGTAGGTTTTATTTGAAAATAAAAGATATTTGGAAATCTTGTTTAAAACAAAATAACATTTTTATTTTAGGGTCCATTAATAATTAAATACAATAAACCCTCATTATTAAAACAATTAGGATTTGTTTTATTAAAAACTTTATTTTGAAATCTAAAATAAAGCCAAAACACTTCAGTAGGTTTTATTGGAGAATATAAAATACTTTAGAAAACTTATTTAAAATAAATAAATAAGTTTTAGTGTTTTATTTAAAATGGGAAAGCCTTTACTTAAATAAAATTGGATATTAAATCCTTATTATTTTATTTAAATAAACCTTTACTATTTTTAATCAAAAAAACATTTATTTCAAAATATTGGCCAAGGTTTAATTTGGCTATATAAAATAATCCTTATTTATAAATCCTCCTTTTCTTTTGAAAAACCAAAACCTTTTATTAAAAGATCCAAAATAGTAATTTTAAATATTTCTATTTTCCCTTATTAAATGTTTATTTTTTTAAATCCCTTTAGGATTTATTTGATCCAAATTGGTTTGAAGGTTTGCAATTGGATTCAAAAAGTTTCTTCTCACTCTGAAAATCAAACAAAGTTTTATTTTATTCATTTATTTTCACATTACAAGATTTGGAAAATCTTGGGATGTGACACTCCAATTCAAATCAAACCACCACCAAACTTTGTGTTGATTTTAATTCTGTTTAACAACATAATCCCAAGTCCAAAATAAGATAATATTTTTATTCTTCTAAGATCTATTTAATAATTAAATAAATAGACTTTTGTCTTTATTTCAAAAATAGGATTTAATTTATTTAAAAACTCTATTTGAAATCTAAATAATACCAAACATTTTCAGTAGGTTTCTTTTGAAAAACAAAACACTTGGGAAATCTTATTTAAAATATTTGAACAAGTTTAGTGTTTATTTTAAAAGGGAAAAATCCTTTACTTTAATAAAATTGGATATTAATAAATCCTCATTATTTTATTTAAATAAACCTTTACTCTTTTTATCAAATAGAAATATTTTATTTCGAAAGTTTGGCCAAGATTTAATTTGGCTCTATAAAATAATCCTTATTTATATTTCTACCTTTGCTTTATAAAAACCATATCTTTTTATTTAATGATCCAAAAAATAGTAATTCCAACTATTATAACTTTATTTATTAAATTTTTATCTTTTTAAATCCCTTTAGGATTTTATTTGATCAAAATAGGTTTTGATGTTTCCAATTGGATTCAAAAAGTTTCTTCTCACCCTGAATTTCAACAAAAATTTATTTTGTTTATTTATTTTTCAAAATTCAAAATTTGGAAAATTTTGGGATGTGACAATCTACTGTGATAGCATGGGCGCCATAGACAATGCGCAAGAACCAAGGTCACACAAGAAGCTGAAGCACATCAAGATACGTTTTCACGCTATTCGAGAACATGTCCAAGATGGTGACATAAAGATTTGCAAAGTACACATAGATCTGAACGTGGCGGATCCATTGACTAAACCTCTCCCGAGGGCAAAACATGACCAACACCAAACCGCCATGGGTGTTCGGTATATCACCATGTAATCTAGATTAGTTGACTCTAGTGCAAGTGGGAGACTGTTGGAGATATGCCCTAGAGGCAATAATAAATGTAGTTATTATTATAGCTTTGTGTTTATGATAAATGTTTACATTCATGCTATAACAGTATTAACCAGGAAACATTAATACTTGTGTGATTTGTAAACTAAATTAGAGTCCCTAGTAAAGCCTCTTCATAATACTAGCTTGTTGGTTAATAGATGATTGTGGTTTCCCTATCATGAACATTGAGATGTTATTAACAACAAGATCATATAATTAGGAGAATGGTATGATGGACATACTCCTATAGATAAGCGTAGCATAAAGATCAAGTCATTTTAATAGTTCAATTGCTATAAGCTTTCTGATACATAGTAACCTAATTCCTTCGACCACGAGATCATGCTAATCACCATCACCGGAAGGATGCTTTGATGACATCAAACACCACACCGTAACTGGGTGGCTATAAAGCTGGCATTGAGTGTTTGGAAAGTATGGGTTGAGACACATGGATCAAGAGTGGTATTTGTCCATCCATATGACGGATAGATATACTCTGGGCCCTCTCTGTGGAATGTCATCCAATTAGCTTGCAAGCATGTGACTAGCTCACAAGGGATCACATACCACGGGAACGAGAAAAGAGTACTTATCAGTAACGAGGTTGAACTAGGTATGCAGAGATACCGACGGTCAAAACCTCGGATAAGTAAGCTATCGTGTGACAAACGGAAATTGGTATCGTATGTAAGTGGTTCATTCGATCGCAAAGTAATCGTAGAAATATGTGGGAGCCATATGAATTTCCAGATTCCTCTATTGGTTATTGATCGGAGAAGTTTCTCGATCATGTCCGCATAATTCACGAACCATAGGGAGACACACTTAAGGATTCGATGTTGTTGAGTAGTTATGGAATGATGAGTAAGAGACCGAATGTTTTTCGGAGTCTTGGATGGGATCCGGGATATCACGAGGAGATCCGGAATGGTTCGGAGAATAAGATTCATATAAGCAAAGTCCTGTTTCGGAGTTGGGGAATGATTCCGGTGTTTTCATCGGGAATGTTCTAGAAGGGTCCGGAAGGTCCAGCACTCCGGAGGGGAAGGGTACATGAATGTGTCATGACAATATGGAATGGTTGCATAATGTACTAGGTAACATGTCTGGGCAAAATAAAGGGAGAAATCAAATCCTAGTTTCAAAGTCAAACGCCAATTTGAAAAAGTCAAACGGCAAGTTTGCTTGGTGGAGGGAGAGTAGGAAACCTACTTGGGGAGGAAGTCCTCCTCCCTCCACCCGCCGGCCAAGGAGGCCAAGTTGGGGGAGGACTCCCTCCTCCCAACCGGTGCCCTCCCACCTATATAAGGAGGGGCAGGGCTGCCCCTCTAGCCTACACCCAACACACCCTAAACCCTAACCCTAAGCCGCCAGTGCCACCACCCTTGCTGCTGCCGCCGCCTAGGGCACCACCAACTCGCCGAGTTGGGGTGATCCCAAACCCTAGCCGTCGGCTACACTCTCCCCTTGGTGCCTTCTAAACCCTAGATCGCCAAGGCCTCTCTCATAGTCCACCATACTGCCTCGGCAAGGCAAGCCTGCGAGATCTCCCCTACTTCCGGTACCACACCGTCGTGTCTTGGGAATCACGAGGAGAGTGCTACAACCTCACGCCTTACGGAACAAGGGAGGAAGGTCTTCATCGAAACCGAACGTGACCGATCATGGAAGCGCCGCTTAACGCAGCCGGAAGGATCGTCTACGCGATCTTGAGATCGGCAAGAGTATGACTACATCACCCACGAGAATCTGCTCTCGTTAACCGCTTTGGAATCTTCGAGGGTGAGTTCCTCTATCGACCCGTTGCTACAATATAGTAGATAGATCTTGGCTTGTTTGTTTGCATGCGGTAGAAATTTTTTGTTTTCCATGCTACGAACCCCTACATAATCTTCATTTGCTGCGGTGTTCTCGTCTATGGCCGTAGTCGTCCTCGTCATCCGAATGTGTTCGGTGGACGGAATCTTCGTCATCTGCCCATCGGTTGGCGATGTCCATGAGGTGGTCGAGCGTCTTGGTCTTGACGCGCCCAAGTTCCTCCTTGAAGTCCGGGCGTTTGATGCCATCCTTGAAGGCGTCGATTGTCCTTTCTTCGGAGATATGTGCAGCTGAATTCTTGATATGGGACCAGCGTAGTATGTACGAGCGAATGGATTCGCCGGTACGTTGGGTGCAGGCTCGCAGTTCCTCGATCAATGCTGGCCTCTTGCGGGTGCCCTTGAAGTTGCGGATGAAGCTATATGCCAGCTCCTCCCAGCTTCGGATGGAGCCGGAGGACAGGCTGCTGATCCAAATCCTAGTTGCGCATGTCAGCTGTAGCTGAAGGCATTGTAGTGAAGGGAATATGCCCTGAGAGGCAATAATAAAGTGTTTATTATGTGTATTCCAAGTATATGATAGATGTTTATTTTGCATGCTATAATTGTATTAATACGGAAACGTTAATACATGTGTGTTTAATAAACAAACAGAAAGTTCCTAGTTATGCCTCTCTCATAAACTAGCTCGTTGATTAACAATATGATCAAGGTTTCCTGATCATGGACATTGGATGTTGTTAATAACGGGATCACAACATTAGTGTAATGGTGTGATGAACATTCATCCGAAGTATAGCATTACGATCAAAGTCATTGAGTTTATATTGCTATAACAACTTACGAAGTGATCATAATCCTTAGACCATGAGATCATGTCAATCACTAACACCGGAAGAGTTTCTTGATAACATCAAACGTCACACCGTAACAGGGTGATTATAAAGATGGATTCAGAACTAATAAAGTGTTATGTTGAGTCTCATGGATCGAGAGTGGAATTTGTTCATCCCGATGACGGATAGATATACTCTAGGCCCTCTCGGTGATATCACATTGATTAGCTTGCAAGCAAGTGATTTGATCACTAGAATGTTATATCACAGGAACGAGAAAAGAGTGCATGTCGGTAACGAGATCAAACTAGGTATGGAGATACCGATGATCGAATCTCGGACATGTAATATATCGTGAAACAAAGGGATTAAGATACTAGCGTAAAAGGTTCCGACGATCACAAGAAAGTCATCGTTGAATGTGTGGGAGTCAGTATGGGTCTCCAGATCCCGCTTCTGATTATTGATCCGAGAGGGGTCTCGATCATGTCCGCATTATTCACGAACCGTAGGGTGACACACTTAAGAGACACCGACATCCAATTGGAGCAAATGTTTCATGCCGAAAGAATGAACAAGCGCAGGAATTTATTTCACTAGATACCGAAACAGGTTTTCGGGTGAAATTGCATAAAGTGGTTATGCATGTGAAATAGAATTCTAGCAAGGGGTTATTTGTGAATGTTTGTCATTAAAGTAATTGACAAAATTCTGAATAAAATAAAAGAGTTTTATTTAATGAGAGTTTGCATTAAATTTGGTGGAAATTTAATGGGAATTTGAGTGGACTTTTGAGTGGAGGGAATTTAAAGGAGATTTGTGAGTGGAGTGTCCACCCACATGAAGAGGGGAGGGCAAGGGGGTAGCCCCATGCGCCGGCCACCCCCTTGGGGTTCCCCCCTCCTCCTATAAAAGGAGCCCCCTCCTCACATGTCTCACACACCTCCTCGTGAAGGATCTCTCTCCCCCTCTAGAATTTATTCCCCATGGTCTCGGACTAGCGAGATACATGTTCCCGGTGGATATTCGGCAAGAAAGAGTTGTGCTTCCGCTGCATCGCTGGAGCGAGGAGGCGGAGGTTTCTCGGTGCCTCGAACGTGTGTGCGAGCACGGATGCGCTGTTGATTTGCGGCGCTAGGACTTCCTCTCGATCTTGAGATCGGCAAGAGATCGTCTACATCAACTACGAGTTGAACTCGTTAAGCTTTGTCGGTCTTCAAGGGTATGTTCTCTACGGATATACATCCGCCCGTTGTTTGTATCTAGTAGATAGATCTTGGTATATAGTTCACATCATAGGAAAATTTTTGTTTTCTATGCTGCGAACCCTACAAAGGGTATCGTCGAGCGGATCTATGCGTAGATACTTTACACGGGTAGTACACATATGAGTATGTGGGAGATGATGATCATGTTGTTGCTCCTTTGTTGTAATTTTGTATATTGGTGGCATAGTGGGATGAAGCGTCCCGGACAAACTTTACATGTCCTCGCACATGAGACCTATTCCACGCTTGACATGCAACTAGTTTGCATAAGTGGCTAGCGGGTGTCTGTCTCTCCTACTATAGTCAATATCTATTTTGCAAGCGAGTTGTCAACAATTTGATTATCCTCGTTGTGGTTCATGTTCGTAGGTAAGAACGGTTTTATCTCGAAAGCCCTAAGCCACGTAAAACTTGCAATGGATAAATTAGAGGCGTCTAGTTTAGATTGTTGCTGGGCTAGTGTTATGATATGGTAGTGTTGTAAGTAGAAGTATGAGATGATACTCTTACAACACACATAGCGTGTAAAATCCATAGACCTTGGATTTACACATATAGGTATGATAGTGATCATACCACGATGCACATGATAGAGATCATCTGCGGGAACCATATAATTTCACTAATAAACATATGATGTTTGCATCTTATATTGCTTGTTTAGCGCTTTGTTAGCATAATAAGATGATCCCTCATTTAAATATCAAGATAAGAATTTGTTCTTCCTTTAGTATGCAATGATTATGTTTTCGTCGCTCCAAGACATCACGTGATGATCGGGTGTTCTTGGATCCACGACCATATTTCGGGTGTAAAACAGTTACACACGCGAATACTAAGGTTCTAACTTGGCGAGCCTAGCATGTACAGACATGGCCTCGGAACACGGACCGAAAGGTTAAGCATGAGTCATATAGTTGATATGATGCCCATTTGATGCTCGCCTTTGAAGCTATACCGACTCACGTGATGATCAGACTTGGTGTAGTGGATTTGGTTCATGTAATCACCAAAAAGGCACGAGGGATGTCGTTTTTGAGTGGGACTTCATTCGTAATATAGATTAGTTGAACTCAATCTATCATACACTTAGTCTAAACTTTACAAATTCTGTTGTAGATGGCACCACCTGCTTTTAATTTCAATGTGTTCATGGAGAAAGAGAAACTAGCAACGAACGGTAGCAAATTTATCGAATGGGCCATGAATTTGAGGATTCTCCTCTCTGCTGCACAAAAGCAATATGTGCTAGAAGCGCCGTTAGGCCCCCCACCTTTAGATGATGCCCCTGACGAGGATAAGAATGTCTATCAGACTCGTCAGGAGGACCACAACTTAGTTCATTGCGGCATATTGTATGGGCTAGAGCCGGAACTTCGAAAGCGTTTCGAAAACGGCAATGCATTTGATACAATGGGTGAGTTGAAAATGATTTTCGACACACATGCTCAGAGAGCTACAACGCTCGTAAAAGTTCTTTAGCTACATGATGGAAGAGCACAGCTCGTTAGTGAGCATGTACTCAAGATGTCGGGTTACGCCGATAAGCTTGTGTCCTTGGGAATATCGATTCCCATTGATTTAGGCATCCATCCCGTTCTGCAGTCTCTGCCACCTAGCTATAAGAGCTTTGTGATGAACTATAATATGCAAGGCACGAAGAAGTCTCTCCCGAGCTCACAATGCTTAAAACTGCAGTGGAGATCAAAAGGAACATCAAGTGTTGATGATCAATAGGAACACCGGTTTCAAGAAAGACAAGAAGGGAAAACGGAAGGAAGTAAGGCGGCAAGCCTGTTGCCGCGCCTGAAAAGAAACCCCGAGTTGGACCTAAGTCTGATTCCGAGTGCTACTATTGTAAGGGGACTGGCCACTGGAAGTGCAAATGCCCCAAGTATCTGGCAGACAAGAAGGCCGGCAAGGCAAACAAAGGTATATATGATATACATGTTATTGATGTGTACTTGACTAGTGCTCGCAGTAGCACCTGGGTATTTGATACCGGTTCAGTTGCTAATATTTGTAACTCGAATCAGGGGTTGCGGAACAAGCGACCACTAGCAAGGGGTGAGGTCAAGATGCGTGTCGGCAATGGATCAAGCGTTGATGTGATCGCCGTCGGAACGCTGCCTCTCCACTTACCGTCGGGATTAGTTATAAACTTGAATAAATGTTATCCGGTGCCTGCACTGAGCATGAACATTGTATCTGGACCGTGTTTGATGCGAAGTGGTTATTCATTTAAATCCGAGAACAATGGTTGTTCCATTTATATGAATGAAATCTTTTATGGTCATGCACCGATGATGAATGGTTTATTTCTATTAGATGTCGATGATAATGTTACACATATTCATAATGTTGATGCTAAAAGGATTAAACTTAATGATGATATATCCGCATTTATGTGGCACTGCCGTCTAGGTCATATTGGCGTTAAACGCATGAAGAAGCTCCATTCGGATGGACATTTGGAATCACTTGATTATGAATCATTTGATACATGTGAGCCATGCCTTATGGGCAAGATGACTAGAACGCCGTTTTCCGGTTCAATGGAACGGGCGACAGATTTATTGGAAATCATACATTCTGATGTATGTGGTCCAATGAGTGTGTCGGCGCGAGGTGGATATCGTTATTTTGTTACTTTCACGGATGATTTGAGTAGATACGGTTATATCTACTTGATGAAACACAAGTCTGAAACCTTTGAAAAGTTCAAGGAATTTCAGAATGAAGTGGAAAATCATCGTAATAGAAAGATCAAATTTCTACGGTCCGACCGTGGAGGTGAGTATCTAAGTTACGAGTTTAGCACTCACATGAAAGAGTGTGGAATTGTTTCACAACTCACACCTGCCGGAACACCACAGCGAAATGGTGTGTCGGAACGTCGTAATCGTACTTTATTAGATATGGTTCGATCTATGATGTCTCTGACGGACTTGTCGTTGTCATTTTGGGGTTATGCACTAGAAACTGCTGCATTCACTTTAAATCGGGCACCATCTAAATCCGTTGAAAAGACACCGTATGAATTGTGGTTTGGAAACAAACCTAAGCTGTCATTTCTTAAAGTTTGGCGATGCGATGTTTATGTGAAGAAACTTCAACCGGATAAACTCGAACCCAAAGCGGAAAAATGTGTCTTCATAGGATACCCTAAAGAAACTATTGGGTATTCCTTCTATCACAGATCCGAGGGCAAGGTTTTTGTTGCCAAGAATGGATCCTTTCTAGAGAAAGAGTTTCTCGCGAAAGGTGTGATTAGTCGGAAGGTAGAACTCGAAGAGGTTGTGGAACCTTCTCTTCAAAGTATGGCGAGTAGCGCAGCGCCGAAAGTTGTTCCGGAGTTGGATCCACCTGTTGAAGAGGGAACTAATGATAATGATCATGAAAATCCGAAAGAGAGTACTACCGAACCTCGAGGTCAAACAGACGCTGCAGCCCCGAGTCAGACGGAAATCTGTCATGAATTTCATGGTTTATGAAAATGATGACCTGACGTATGAAGAAGCGATGATGAGCCCGGATTCCAACAAATGGTTAGAAGCCATGAAATCCGAGATGGAATCCATGTATGAAAATCAAGTTTGGAACTTGGTGGAATTACCTCACGACCGAAAGGCCGTGGAGAACAAATGGATTTTCAAAAGGAAAACTGATGCTGATGGTAATGTGACCGTCTATAAAGCTCGACTTGTCGCAAAGGGGTTTCGACAAATTCAAGGAGTTGACTATGATGAGACTTTCTCTCCCATAGCGATGCTAAAGTCAGTTAGGATTATGTTAGCAATTGCTGCATATTTCGATTAAGAGATATGGCAGATGGATGTCAAAACCGCTTCAATGGTAATATTGAAGAAGAGTTGTATATGATACAACCAAAGGGTTTTGTCGATCCTAAGGATGCTAACAAGGTGTGCAAGCTTCAGATCCATCTATGGATTGAAGCAAGCATCACGGTTGGAATCTCTGCTTTGATGAGGTGATCAAAGAGTTTGGATTTGTCCAAACTTATGGAGAAGCTTGTATTTACAAGAAAGTGAGTGGAGCAATGTGGCATTTCGATATTATATGTGGATGACAATATTATTGATCGGAATGATATAGATCTTTAAACAGTGTTAAAAGTTATCTAAACAAAGAAATTTTCAATGAAGGACCTAGGTGAGCGTCATACATATTAGGCATAAAGATCTATAGAGATAGATCTAGGCGCCTAATAGGGCTATCATAAGTACATACCTTGATAAGATTTTAAAAAAGTTTAAAATGGACGGAAGTAAGAAGGGGTTCTTACCTATGTTGCAAGGCAAGACATTGAGTAAGACTCAAAGTCCGGCTTCGGCGGAAGAAAGAGAGATAATGGAAAAAGTCCCCTATGCTTCAGCCATAGGCTCTATAATGTACGCCATGCTATGTACAAGACCGATGTGGCACATGCTATTAGTTTGACTAGTAGGTACCAATCGGATCCAGGTTCGGAACACTGGATAGCGGTCAAGAATATCCTTAAGTACTTACGAAGAACTAAGGATATGTTTCTTGTATACGGAGGTGAAGAAGAGCTCGTCGCTAAGTGTTATGTCGACGCTAGCTTTGACACCGATCCGGATGACTCTAAGTCTCAATCCGGATACGTATTTCTCATGAATGGCGGAGCGGTTAGTTGGAGGAGCTCCAAACAACCTGTGGTAGCGGGATCAACAACGGAGGCCGAATATGTTGCTGCTTCGGAAGCGGCTCAGGAAGCAGTTTGGATGAAGGAGTTCATATCCGAACTAGGAGTGGTGGCAAACGCGTTGGACCCAATGGTGATCTATTGTGACAACAATGGTGCCATTTCCAATGCCAAAGAGCCAAGGTCTCACAAGCATTCCAAGCATATTAAGCGCCGGTTTCACTCCATCCGCGAGCATGTCAAGGATGGAGATATAAAGATTTGTAAAGTACATACGGATCTCAATGTAGCAGATCCGTTGACTAAAACTCTCCCTAGAGCAAAACATGATCAACACCAGAACTCAATGGGTGTTAGATTTATCACTATGTAACTAGATTATTGTCTCTAGTGCAAGTGGGAGATCAAGGAATATGCCCCGAGAGGCAATAATAAAGTGTTTATTATGTGTATTCCAAGTATATGATAGATGTTTATTTTGCATGCTATAATTGTATTAATACGGAAACGTTAATACATGTGTGTTTAATAAACAAGCGAAAGTTCCTAGTTATGCCTCTCTCATAAACTAGCTCGTTGATTAACAAGATGATCAAGGTTTCACGATCATGGACATTGGATGTTGTTAATAACGGGATCACAACATTAGTGTAATGGTGTGATGAACATTCATCCAAGTATAGCATTACGATCAAATTCATTAAGTTTATATTGCTATAACAACTTACGAGTGATCATAATCCTTAGACCATGAGATCATGTCAATCACTAACACCGAAGAGTTTCTTGATAACATCAAACGTCACACCGTAATGTGGGTGATTATAAAGATGGATTCGAACTAATAAAGTGTTATGTTGAGGCTCATGGATCGAGAGTGGAATTTGTTCATCCCGATGACGGATAGATATACTCTGGGCCCTAGGTGATATCACATTGATTAGCTTGCAAGCAAGTGATTTGATCACTAGAATGTTATATCACAGAACGAGAAAGAGTGCATGTCGGTAACGAGATCAAACTAGGTATGGAGATACCGATGATCGAATCTCGGACATGTAATATATCGTGAAACAAAGGGATTAAGATACTAGCGTAAAGGTTCCGACGATCACAAGAAAGTCATCGCTGAATGTGTGGAGTCATGGGTCTCAGATCCCTCTTCGATTATTGATCCGAGGGGTCTCGATCATGTCCGCATTATTCACGAACCGTAGGGTGACACACTTAAGAGACACCGACATCCAATTGGAGCAAATGTTTCATGCCGAAAAGAATGAACAAGCGCAGGAATTTATTTCACTAGATACCAAACAGTTTTGGGTGAAATTGCATAAAGTGGTTATGCATGTGAAATAGAATTCTAGCAAGGGGTTATTTGTGAATGTTTGTCATTAAAGTAATTGACAAAATTCTGAATAAAATAAAAGAGTTTTATTTGATGAGAGTTTGCATTAAATTTGGTGGAAATTTAATGGGAATTTGAGTGGACTTTTGAGTGGAGGGAATTTAAAGGAGATTTGTGAGTGGAGTGTCCACCCACATGAAGAGGGGAGGGCAAGGGGGCAGCCCATGCGCCGGCCACCCCCTTGGGGTTCCCCCCCCCCCCCCTCCTCCTATAGAAGGAGCCCCCCTCCTCACTTGTCTCACACACCTCCTCGTGAATGATCTCTCTCCCCCTCTAGAATTTATTCCCCATGGTCTCGGACTAGCGAGATACATGTTCCCGGTGGATATTCGGCAAGAAAGAGTTGTGCTTCCGCTGCATCGCTGGAGCGAGGAGGCGGAGGTTGCTCAGTGCCTCGAACGTGTGTGCGAGCACGGATGCGCTGATTTCGGCGCTTAGGA
The DNA here is from genome assembly GCA_030063025.1 of Avena longiglumis. Lineage (NCBI taxonomy): Eukaryota > Viridiplantae > Streptophyta > Magnoliopsida > Poales > Poaceae > Avena > Avena longiglumis. The sequence continues at coordinate 45,465,529 of CP125973.1, forward strand.
CTTCCTCTCGATCTTGAGATCGGCAAGAGATCGTCTACATCAACCACGAGTTGAACTCGTTAAGCTTTGTCGGTCTTCAAGGGTATGTTCTCTATGGATATACATCCGCCCGTTGTTTGTATCTAGTAGATAGATCTTGGTATATAGTTCACATCGTAGGAAAATTTTTGTTTTCTATGCTGCGAACCCTACATGTAGGGCGATGTTCCTGTTGCCGCCGTGCAGCTTGACGGATGAGAGGTGGTCGCTGAGCCAGGCCTTTGGGTCCTGCATGTCGTCGAACTTCGGAGTGTCCGAAGGGAGCTTGAAATTTTTTGGCATCTGCGTTTGTCGTATGGATCTACTGAAGCATCTGGCTCCACACAGCTCTCTGTCATCGTCCTCGTCGGATTCAGTTGAAGACGCGCGTTTAGCACGTGCCTTGTCGATCTTGCATTGGGTGAGATCGTTTCGAGCGTCATAGTCGCTGCTGCGGCGCCGTGTGCTCTTGCGACGTCGAGGAAGATCGTGCTCGTCCTCATCGGATGAAGGCGTAGGGCTGCGGGTGAACTTGACCGCAGCTTTTTCTTCGGCTCCGCAGGAGCCTCGTCGTGGAGCGCAGCTCCGACGAGTCCGAGACCGGCTAGCGCGGATTTTTGCATAGCGCGGATTTGTGCATGGCGCTCTTCGGGTCACCCACCGGAGGTGGATGGGACACGAGATATGTAGTGGCCGCCATGATCGCAACCTGCGGTGTCTTCGGCATGACGTTGTCGTTTACGTCCATCGTCATGAAGTACGTGTTGAGTGCCCTGGTGACTTCGCGGCGCGCGACGGGGTCCATGTGCTTCGTGCGGGAGCGATGCTTGTTGGCGTTGTTGCCGTGCGAGCTGGAGCCGCCAGCGGTGGAGAGTGTAGCTCGCCACGCGCTAGACTACAAAGCCGCCTGCTTAGCTTGTCGAGCTCCTCCATCAGCTTCACCTACCGGTTATGCTCGTTGATGAGGAGGAGGTGATAGGCCATCAGTAGATCTTGTGAAGCATTCACGGGTAGGATGATGTTGCCTGCCATGTCTTCGCGTGATTGACGCCAGCCTTCCTCGTCGAGGTTAATCTTCTGGTAGGCGTTAGCGTCGCCTTCGTTGGGCCTAAGCGACGGGTCTCCCCCATTTCCTCCGTTCCCAGCTTGCGGGTTGAGAGGCGGGTTGGGTGCACTCGAACCTGGTGGCAGTTCCGATTCGTTTTGGATGACCACGGCGCATAGGTAACGTCCACGGACTGGATCACTATGCCGCAGCTTTCAGATCTGGAACCGTAGGTTCCTTCATCTGAGGGAGGGCCGCATAGATCTGAGTTGCAGCTGCTGCTGTCATCTGACTCGTTTGTCAGTGTTGACGCGCGCAACGCGCCAATGGGTGGGACCCATGAAGCGGGCCTGATGTATGGTGGTGGCACCTGCTCTGGGAGGCAGCGGGTGCTGGACTGCCCTACCTGGAAGTAGAAGCTCCCGAACAGCATCTCGAGCCCGTTTCCAACAGACTTGAAATCCCTTAGGGTGGCTGGAGAGTGGGCGGTGAAGTCGAAGGTGCCAAAGAGGAGGTGACTCTCCGTCGCCGATGAGTTGTAGATCGCTCCATATGGGACCGTCATGATCCCATAATCAGCATCCCCAGTTCCCACAGACGACACCAATTGATGAGGTTCGTTCTTGTCAATTCCCATTGTTATGGACTTGGGTTTTGGAGAAGAGGGGGATGCTGGAGATCGCGGAACGGTTAACAGACAAGCAACGCGAGACACTAGTTTTACCCAGGTTTAGGCCCCTGGAGGGAAAACCCTACTCCTGCTTGTCTGCTCTTGATTACGGCAGAACCGAAGATTACATGGGTGCGCAGATGCAATCTGGCGTGGGGTGCGTATGCGATGGTGGAAGAGATCCTTCTCGCTGTACCCTCCTGGCCTTTATATAGATAGGCAGGTCCCGGGCTTAAGTCAAGTCGGTTACAGATTAGGGTTGGTACCCTTTAAAATTCTATCTACTCTAGACTTGTCCTCCAAGGATCCGAAGACGTCATGGGCTTGGACCACCCGAAATCTTCATGGGCCGCATTGTCTTGACGTGGGCCTTCCTTGGGCTGGACCAGGTATACCAAATGTTATGTACACGTGGGGTATAACCATGTCAAGGTCCTTGAGATCTATCTCGGCATTCATCTCATTGATCTTCTTGTTCCTACCCTGCACTCTCTTCTCTTGGTTCTTGAACCTCTTGTATTGCTTCTCGACCCTAGCCTCCATCTCCTTGATGCTCTCATCCTGCTCCTCAAAGCCCTTGTCCTTCTCTCTCAACTAGACTTGAAGCTCGTCATTGCTAAGCATGATGTTGGTCCTATCAGTATCGAAGTGTCTAAGAAGGCTCTCTAGGTCCTGAAGATAGAGACACACTGGCTCAATAGTCTCTCTAGTGGCCTCTTCATACACTATAGCCTCTCCCTCCTCGTCACGTCTCCCAAATGGGTGGAAGTAGAGGCCCTTGAGCTCGGTGGAGTGACGGCCACATAGACGACCAAGTAGCTCCTACGTGGCAACATCGAGTCCCTTCTCCTTGTCGTCATGGAGTATCTTGAAGGCGATGTCCTCGGTGGGTGGCTCCGACTAGCGTCCTGGCTGCGAGACTCTAAATCCCTATAGATACTTCCTCTCGAACTTCCTAAGATGAAGTACCTTAATGTTGGGGAGGGGAGATTGAGCACACTGGTGAGCTCCACGATACGGGATCCAAAACGAGTTCCCTTGAACTCCTCGGCGGTGCTGAAAACAAAGCCAGGCATCTATTGCATAGGATAGAGAAAATTAGAATCAACACAAGTAAAGAGTAAAACACAAGATAGTAGAATCAAAAGCATTACCAAAAACACATAAATTATTTCAAACACACAAGTCATGGCATACAATATTCAATCACAACACTAAGGTTCAAACATAACTTTAAATTTTTTTGCCATACCACATACGTTGGTATGATCAAAATTATTAACGCGAGAAAACGACAAGTGTGGTGGTCCAACTATTGGAGTACATCACAACTCGCACTCACTAGTCAAGGTAGCTACATGAGCATCCTTGGTTGCAATCAGCTAGTCTTGATCACAAGACTCCCATAGTAATTCTATGACATCCTTCCTTAGACTTTTTATGGTGGCCTCTAAGTCTAGGGTATGCTTATTCTCCTCTCTAAGGTCATTTTGAGTGTTGAGCATTCTACACTTGAGTCTATCTCCAAGATCCTTGATGGCATTCCAAGCTGCATTCCTTGCAGAGTCAAAGAATGACTTGTACATTTTGGAGTTGGTGACATGCAGAACCTGACTCTTTGTGGTTGTCCTCCTTGTTTTTATACAAGTGGAGTTGTACCCACCAATACTCTTATCCTTCATCCATCACTGGAAATCCCTTGTACACAGCTTCACCATGTATCCCCATGGTAACCATAAGGTTCTTGAGTGCCTTGGGAAACTCCGTCTCACACTCTAAGGTCATGGTCATGAGTGTTCCCTTCGTGACGTCTTCGTTGATGGCGGCCATCTACAAATAGATATGATAAAGAAGATTAGGAGAAGTTTTACGAGATACAAAAGAGACAAGTGTGGAAATTTACAAAGGGGTTTGCATTTTTTTTCTAGTGGTTTCCTTAGTCTAATCCATTGTAGGGTAATAATCCTATAGGCAACACAGTGCTCCGATACCATCTGTAAGACCTCACCATTTAAGGTAAAGGCCCATGCGATTGCAATGCTAGTCTCTGGATCGAATTGCTAGCATCCATAGTTTAAGATGAAGTACACAGATACAGAGGTCATTATTACATCGTAACATCTAGAGATACATAGTTCTTACAACTCTTTAGCCCAAGGCTAATACATAGAGTTCACAATACTTAACAAAATAAATAAAGTCGTCATCTTCATGTGCCACAGGCAAACATGTTGACTGTAGACTCATAACCCTAGTCACCATCATAGTAACCTGCAACATAATAAGTTACAGCCACAGAGGGTCAATACATTTGGAATTGTATTGGCAAGTGATACCATACTAGTATAGTAACATCTAATAACAATATGAATTTGGCTAAGTGTAGTCCAGGCTGGCTTTGCACAAAAACAAGGTTTGTCTTATTAGTTTGAAAACACTAAGTTTTTGTTTGAGAAAAACATCCAAGGAACCACCAATAGAAATTGGTGAACCTTTACCCTTATTCAACCACAAGTTTTAACTTAGAGAAATTGGGATGAGGAGATCCTTGATTATTTCAATGTCTTTGAGGCTCAAAATGTCTGTTACCAGGGACACGGCTAAGTACTTAGGTTTTACCCTATCGAGAGGTGGTGCACTTTCCCCACAAGACTCGACATGCATCGAGACGAGACTTTTCAGAAGCATTCCTTCATACCACCATGGGCGCGTTCCATCCTATCAACCCTACCACCAACTGTCCATCTGGCTGAATTCTTGCAACCTAGTTGGTCAAGACAGAGCCCATATGCCATTTGGTTGCACTAGAAGCTTCTCAACACTAAACATCTCAAATCTCTTTGTTCCTGGGTGGCCATCCACAAGTGTGATACACAAGGTAAACCATAGACATGGGCCTTGTGTAACCATTCAACACAAACCAATCTTCCCATTCCACCCAGGTGATTCATTAACATGTTGTTTTATTATTCAAAAACATAGGCATAAACTTTGCATAGTATCATAATATGAATATTCAACCCTTGTAGTCTACTAGCTATACTAAGCACGCTAACAAAGCAAGTCTCTTAATCTTAGGGAAAATTCCAACCAAGATATTATCTATAGGATCCACCATAGCATAGCATATACTTAGAAAATCACCATGCAAATCCTACTCAAAATATCACTAGTGCCTAGTTAAAATAGTAGGACAAAAATATGAAGCATCACTTTCCTTGATAGTTAGGGGAATAGGCACAATCCTCACAATCACACTCGTCACAATCCACAAAATCTACAAATAAATCCATACAACAATATTCACAATCAATATACAAACAAAAAATATAAATGAATGCATACAAAATGCAAATGAATGATTTTTTACACTTTTCAAATCAAACTAAACAGTACTGAATACAAATCATACTTTCTAAAGTCTAAATAGACCAAAATTTACTTTAAAATAGTATTGTAAATAATTTTTATAGCCAAAATAGGCCTACAAATGCTTCTGCATAAATTCCTAATTTTACAGAAGAAAATGGCCAAACCAAGGCCATAGATGCAAAGAGTTTATTTTTCTGAATCCATTGATATAAAATTTGTAATTTTTGGATAAACATATAAAAAATTAATGAATTTACAAGTTTGAATAACTAATAGATCAAAATTCAGATTTTAAATCAAAACCAGGGACACGCGGCGTGTTCTGATTGGCGCCTACTGCTTCGCGCTCGATCACGATTCTGCATCATTAGATCTAAAAGAAATCATGCGGCCCTGATCTAAGCTTACCCCTTCGCTAAGTGATCTAATTGCAGCCCTCAAATGTAGATCCAACGGATCTGACAAGCTCGACCAAAAGCTGGCGACGCGAATGGCCCTGGCGGTGGCGATGCTACTTCCGGTGACACGCCGGTGATGCTAAGGGGTTAGGAGGGGTGTGTTGGTGCTTACTGAGCTCGCGGGAATGTGGGGGTGTGGTCCGTGCGTCCGGTGTTGACGTGGGAGCACTTCGTTGGAAACCCCAAGAGCAACGTGTGATGGAGCACAGCAGCAAGTTTCCCTCGGTAGAGACCGAGGTTATCAAACCAGAAGGAGGAAGGAAACGTCTCAAAGGTGTTGCAAGCAACGTGGAGACCTGCACAACACAAACTCAAGACTTTGTCCCAACGAATCAGTGAGGTTTTCAAGCTCACCGGTTTGCTGTAACAAAGGATTAAATGTATGGTGTGGACGGCAATGGTTCGCAGCAAGTAAACAAGTAACAATGGAAGATGTATCAATGGTAAAGATTGGACCGGGGTCCATAGTTCACTAGAGGTGCTCTCCTTAGATAAACAACATGGCATGAAGGGTAAACAAATTACAGCATGGCAATTGACAGGAACTGAACAAGGCATAACAATGGAATTACTAGTCAGAAAGATCCTATGAGATTCGATTGGGCAATACAACAAGATACATACACACCCATCCAACTGCATCTATGACTAGAAGTCCACCTTCAGGTTATCATCCGAACCCCCTCCAGTATTAAGTTGCAAGCAACAGACAACTGCTTTAAGCAAAGTGTGTAAGGTAAACAGTCCACATGTTCCATGAACAAGAGACCGTTGTTTTCTCCCTAGTAGCAACATCACATAAACGACTGAAGAGATTATTGTCACTTCCCTTGGAAACTAGAGGCATGAACCCACTATCGAGCATAAATACTCCCTCTTGGAGTCACTAGCAACTACTTGGCCAAGATAACCACTAGCAACGGAGAGCATGCAAGATCACAAACAACACAGACATGATAGGATCATAAAGATAAAACCATTAATCAAACCAACATAATAATCTCAATATCCATCGAATCCCCGCAAACACAACATGCATGATTACAAATAGATTAGATCTTGATCATGAAAGGATCTCACAAGATCTATACATGAAAGCACAAGGAGGAGATACAACCATCTAGATAATACATGGACCCATAGTCCAAGGTGGAACAACTCACGCATCATACCGGAGAGAAGGCCTGTGGGATAATCTCCCCTCCCGCAGAGTGTCAGGAAGAGCTTCAGATATCCCCAATCTAGGGACGATGGTGGCGGCGGATACAGACGGTTTCGTGGATTTCTGATCGGGTACCCAGGGTTTCTGCATTGGGGGATTCTTATAGGCGAAGGGGGAGGCCGAGGAGGCGGCCAGGGCAGGCAAACCCTAGCCAGGTGCAGGCTAGGTCCCACCCGCGCCTAGGGTGGGTCTGGCCCCCCTGGTTGGCCTCCCGGGCTCCCCTCTGGACTTCTTGTTCCCCACGGAAAGTAATAGACTTTGGCTTTTGTCTCGTCCAATTCCGAGAATATTTCTTTACTAACTTTTCTAAAACCAAAATCAGCAGAAAACAGGCAGTTGGCACTGTTGCAACTTGTTAATAGGTTAGTACCAGAAAACATGTAAAAAGCACATCAAAGTGTAGACAAGTAAAGAAAAGTAGATAACAAACAAGCATGGAGCATAAAAAATTATAGATACGTTTCCGGCGTATCAGGGTACTCAACGTGTACTTGGCTTGGACATGGGCACACGGACACGGGCTCAGATGCTCGCCGGAGTTCGTCCGCGCGTTGAATGCTCACTGTCGGAGACGAAGACGATGACCTAGGGCGCAATAAGGAAAATGGTGGGCATTAGCGGGTGCCCAAGGTCACAGCAAACACAATCGCGTGAAGCAGGGGTCAAGGGGCTTGCGGATTTTACCATGATTGCTTGCCGAAGTTGAACGGTGCCTCGGGTGCTTGCAGAGGTTGACGGGGACAGCGACATGGGGCAAGATTGGACAAACAAAAGGTATGAGTAGATGCACAAGAGCAAGGGGATCACGATCAACGAGAGGCAGAGGGGCACGCTATGCTCACCGGAATAGCTCACCAGAGTGGTTTAGTGCTGCGGCGGTGCAAGCGAAAATTAGAGGAGCCTGGCGGCGCTTGTTGCTGGTTAGGTGAGGGGAAATGGTTGCGAGGGGTGGGGTTTAAGTAGCCAGAGCGAGGGAGTGATTCACGCCTGCAATCAACGACGAATTATCGGGATTGATTTGGGCTTGAATGGGGAAGAAACGGCTGGCGAACTGGTCGCAGGCACGGTGTCTGGGCACGATGAAGTCGATGTGGCAACGGGGCCACTGTTAGTGAGGGGAAGGGTGCGCACGCGGGTGAGAACTGCGGGGAGAGAGGGGGTGGTTCCCGGGTGGTCCTTAGGCTGCCAGGGAAGTTGGGCCGAATGGGTTGCGCCTGTTATTTTTTTCCTTTTCCCTTTTTCCTTTTCTGTTTTGATTTTCTAGAATAGATTTGAATTCCCATTTCAAATCCAAATGAATTCAAATCTTCACCAAACTTTATACTGTGATCCTTGTGTCCAAAAGTGTGTCAAAAACATATAATCACTCAAAAACATTTTGGGTCTTTGAAAATTAAAATAAAACATTGCCCCATATATATAATATAGAAGGGGTTTAAATATGGTTTTATTTAGGGTTTAGCTTTGAAAATTGTTATGCAAGGTAATAATGCCATGATGATATGAATGCAACAACATGGTTTTGAATTTGATGAAACTTGGGATGTTACAAAGCTTATTAGGTGCAAAAAGTAAAGTGTGCCATCAAGTTTGTGAGAGCTTTAATCAGTAATTTTCTCATAACAAGTTTAATTTGGAAGATAGATAAAACAAGAATATACTTGGAATGGTGTAACACACAATGCATAGGAATTTGTAGTGGACTCGTTGGAATAACTTGGTTTCTTGGGAGTTGGATGCATGAGTAGATCTTACTTAGTACAAGTGGAGGCTAGCAAAAGACTGGGAGCGACCAACTAAGAGAGCAATAATGGCCATAATCATGCAGAGCGACAAAACATTATCAATCAAAGCATAAAGTGGTACCACAAGTCAAAAACTAAATGATCATAGAGGCTAAGGTGACTGGTTCATAGTCATAACATGGTATGACCATGTGCCAAGTCAACCCAAACAAAGCATCAAAGGAGAATACCACAATATTATGCTTTTGTATGCTAAAACAACGCATGATTCTTGCAAGGCACATTAAGCAATCTCAATTGTTTGGAACAAGTCATGCTACAGCAATAATCACCAAGCATAAGGTCAAAGCAACATCTAGCATGACATGATAAATTCTAAGCCATATTCAAAACAAGCTCCCTTTTGTACCACTTAAGCATGAAACTCTCTATTCTTTACCAACACCAATCAACTTATTTGAAACAAAAGAACAAATGTGGGGGTACAAGTACTTATTCAAGCAAACTAAAAAAACAAAAACTAAGATGCTCCAAAAACAACACAACAGTGCATGAAACAATAAAAATGAAGTGACTAAAAAGAGACCTGAGATTTTTATTGATGAGGAAGGGGATGCCTTGGGCATCCCCAAGGTTTGACGCTTGTACCTCTTGAATATTTCTTGGGGTGACACGGGGTGGAATCCCCAAGCTTGAGATTGTGTCCATTCTTCATCTCATTATATCATTCTTCCCCTACACTTGAAAATTTCATTCATACAAAACTTCACACAGTTCTTCATTAGCAACATTAGTGTATTCAAGATAATAGGCCTCTGGTTTTAGTTTCAAAACAAGGAAAAATTTCATTATAACACAAGATACTGTAGCAATTCCTTTTAAAAGCTCAAGTGATCAAGAATAAATCAAGAAGAAACCGATTAAGAAGCAAATGGAAATAATGGCAAAAAAAAACTGTCAAAACAGACCAACAGGTAAAAACCGATTTTTTTGAAGACCTTCTATTGCTCAAATAAAAAATCGTTGAACTAACGAAAGTTAGATAACAACCTAGGGAATTTACTCAGAAAATTAAAGCTCAATCTGACATACAGAGATTTTTCGCGAATTTTTATAGTGAAGCACAAAGATCTGTTTCGGGACAACAACTTCCCCAAATCTTACTTCTCTCTCATTATAGGTTATTCTTGGCACAAAAACCAAAAGAAAGTATAAGGAGAGGTTATTACAGAAGTATAGAAGTTGAAATTTGGAATGCCTAGTGACGATAGAATTATAGAAGTTGAAAGATCCACTAAAAACTTCATGCAAATGCAATATGAGCAGAATTGTTGATTATAAGTGGATTATAAGTCTATGCCTATAATCATTATTACCAAAATTATTCCTATAGGCATTGTTGCTAAAATTGTTGTTTCTAATAAAGTTCACATCAACTTGCTCTTATTGAGCAACCAAAGAGGCTAAAGGAATATAGTTTGGATCAATATGAGCTTTTCCACTAACAAGCATAGACATGATAACATCAATTTTATCACTCAAGGAGGAGGTTTCTTCAATAGAATTTACCTTCTTACCTTGTGGAGCTCTTTCAATGTGCCATTCAGAATAGTTAACCATCATATTATCAAGGAGCTTTGTTGAAGCACCCAAAGTAATGGTCATAAAGTTACCTCCAGCAAAAGAATCCAACAGATTTCTTGAAGAAAAATCTAGTCCTGCATAAAAAGTTTGGATAATCATCCAAGCAGTCAGTCCATGAGTGGGACAATTCTTTACCAAAGATTTCATTCTTTCCCAAGCTTGAGCAACATGTTCATTATCAAGTTGTTTAAATTTCACTATTTCACTTCTCAGATATAATCTTAGCAGGAGGATATTATTTTCCAATAAAAGCATCTTTTCAATTAATCCTAGAATCAATACTATTTCTAGGCAAGGATACCAACCATTCTTTAGATTTTCCTCTCAAAGAGAAAGGAAATAGTTTAAGCTTAATAATATTTGCATCTAAATCCTTATATTTTTGCATCTCACAAAGTTCAAGAAAATTATTGAGGTGAGCAGCAACGTCATCAGAACTAGCACCAGAAAATTGCTCTTTCATAACAAGATTCAGCAAAGCAGGTTTAATTTCATAAAAGGTACCATCATGAGTAGGTGGAGCAATAGGTGTGCAAAGGAAATCATTGTTGTTTGTTCTAGTGAAGTCACACAACTTGGTGTTCTTAGTAGTGTTCATTTTTGCAAAACTGGAGCAAGCCAACATCAGTAGCAACTAAAGTAGGAGCTAATTTTTTGTGTGTTTTTTATAAGGAAAGCAAACCAAACCAAACTAATTTTTTTGTATTTTTTAGAGAAACAAACAAGCAAAACAAAGCAAAATAAACCAAGCAAAACAAAAACAAAGTAAAGAGGGTGATTGTGAGAGACTCCCCTTGCAAAGTTGTCCTTAACTCCCCGGCAACGGTGTAACATCCCAATTTCAGCAACCCTGATTAAAGTCCAAAAGGCAAAAATTAGGGGGAACAAAAACGTTTTCTTGCAATGTGTGCTCACTTCTTTGCTTGTTCTCAAGCAACTATTTGTGTTATAGTTGTGTACTCCCCATCTCAACACTAGTTTACAAAAAACTATTTTACAAAAGAGATATCTTGGCTCATCTCTCATATTCTCAAATGTTCTGGCATTTCACAACCTGAGCCAAGATGACTTTGACACAACCAATTACTTTACTATTCTCAAATGTTCTGGCATTCATGTGGTTTCAAAAATACGAGTGTGCCTTCACCAAGATCCATGAACCAAGATCGAGAACCTCGGGTGCGCCAACATGGAAACCGAAGACCGATTCCTGTGTCCGAAGCCCGAAGACCGATCCCTCTTCAAACCCCCAAGATCACCGAGCCCCCCATGTGTGACCCATATCCGGCCTTATTTTTTATTAAATGATATATATACCTTGTTGCATATTAAATTAATCATATTGCATACATCTTGTGTGGTTTGGGGGCATTATGCCGATTTACCTTATAATTAAATATGGAGACCATATGCGGGTAAATCTAGCCTTATATTGGCTCTATTTAAATTTGTGTAACGAACCGGTGACATATTTTGCCATGTTAAGAAAATATTTAAATTGTGGGGTATCTAAATAACTTGAATCATCTATTTAATTATTAGGACCCCGGTTCCACTTAATATTGCCTAATTGCACCGCACCTTTGCCATGGCATACATCATACATGCATCATGTCCGATCTTCTGCCGTAGTATTAAATAGTGCATCCGATGTTTCTTCTAGTGCTTTGCTTCATCACGAATTAGGCCGATGAGTTGATGCGAGTGTCGTTCGATCTTTGGATCAACCTTCGGCAATGTTTTTAGGCAAGCATTCTCTCCCTTTCTACCTATTTTACATTTCTAGTCTTTACTTCGTCCTGTTGATCTATTGCTATTTGTGTTGCGATGCTATAGATTCAGTATCTCGTTATACTTCCATGCAGCCCTTATATTGACATGGACACATCCTATTACCTGTTGTTTGGTAAATAGTTGGTCCTACGAGTCATAGTTGCTTGCGTAGGTGATGCGTCGCGCCGTCGATCTTCCATAGTTGTTGGAGTAATGTCGCATGTTTAATATTAGAGATGTTCATGGCTTTAATTACCGTTTAATAACTAAAATTGAAAGTAGGTAAATAATGCAGAGGCATAGGTGGGCAATAGATGTTATTTGGTTTTTAACAGGACCCCGAGTACTTGATATATGTTCCTTGAATATTCACACTATCCGCATGTGAGACCATGAATCCCCTTAATATGAGCTTGAGTCATATCTTATTTCTTGGGGCAACAAAGTAGTTTGGGGCTTTGTTACTATCATGTACTTATGCCATGCTTTACTGTTTTATTTACTATTGCGCGTGGAGCACCTGTACTGTTTATGTAAGCAGAGTGTTTTCGCGGTATCGACAAGCCCAGTCATATTTTCGGGTTTCCAGTCGTTTACAGCCATTGACGCAAACCTTTGGGTCCGTTCCGGAGCCAGCCAACTTCGTTGCGGGTAGCTTGGTGGGGTGGCCCCCTGAAATATTATATGAATCTTGCATTTCTTTGCAGTGATGCCTCGTTGGGTTATCATTTGGTTTTTCCGAGGTTGATTGTGCGTGTGTTGCTATTTGTGCCCCCTGCAGGGTAAAACTTTCTGAAAGCCGTGTCCGCAGTTATGGACGACTTGGAGCACAGTATCTCTGTAGGGTTTCGTAGCATGGAAAACAAAAAATTTCTACCGCATACAAATAAACAAGCCAAGATCTATCTACTAGATTGTAGCAACGAGTCGATAGAATAACTCACCCTCGAAGATTCCAAAGTGTTTAACGAGAGCGGATTCTCGTGGGTGATGTAGTCGTACTCTTCCCGATCTCAAGATCGCGTGAGCGATCCTTTTCTGCGTTCGGCGCTCCCTGATCGGTCACCGTTCGGATCGACGAAGACCTTCCTCTCCTTGTTCCAGCGGCGGAGGTTGTAGCACTCTCCTCGTGATTCCGGCTGGCGTGAATGCAGGAAGTAGAGGGGAGATCTCGCAGGGCTTCGCCTTAAGCCGGAGCGAGTATGGTGGAGTATGAGAGAGTCCCTCGAAGATCTAGGGTTTAGACACGCCGAGGAGGAAGCTAGGCCGGCGGCTAGGTTTGCTAGGCGGCGGCGGCGGTTTGCCCTAGGGCGGCGGTGGCGGCAGCAGGTGGCGGCGCCGGCGGCTTAGGGTTTGGAGGAGAGGATCTTGTGTGTCTCTAGGAGGGAGCCCTACCCCTCCTTATATAGGTGGAGGGGCCGGCCGGCCAGGAGAGGAGAGTCCCTCCCCAACTCGGCTTGGTGGGGCGCCGGCGGTGGGGAGGAGGGACTCCTCCCTAACTCGGTTTCCTCCTCTTTTTCCACTTCCCAAAAATAGCCGTTTGACTTTCAAACTAGCCGTTTGACTTTTCAAACTATGATTTGATTTAATCCTTTGTTTTGTTCAGCGATGACACTTAGTACATGATGCAATCATACCAACTTGATATAACACATTCATGTACCCTTCCCCTCCGGAGTGTCGGACATTCTGGAACCTTCTAGAACATTCCCGATGAGAACACCGGAATCATTCTCCAACTCCGAAACGGGACTTTCCTTATATGAATCTTATTCTCCGGACTATTCCGGATCTCCTCGTGATATCCTGAATACCATTCGAGACTCCGAACAACATTCGGACTCTTTCTCATCATTCCATAACTACTCAAACAACGTCGAATCCTTAAGTGTGTCTCCCTACGGTTCGTGAATTATGCGGACATGATCGAGACACTTCTCCGATCAATAACCAATAGAGGAATCTGTAAATTCATATGGCTCCCACATATTTCTATGATTACTTTGCGATCGAATGAACCACTTACATACGATATCAATTTCCCTTTGTCTCACGATAGTTTACTTATCTGAGGTTATGATCGTCGGTATCTCTGCATACCTAGTTCAACCTCGCTACCGTTAAGTACTCTTTTCTCATTCCCGTGATATGTGATCCCTTGTGAGCCAGTCACATGCTTGCAAGCTAATTGGATGACATTTCACCGAGAGGGCCCAGAGTATATCTATCCGTCATATGGATGGACAAATCCCACTCTTGATCCATGTGTTTCAACCAATACTTTCCGAACACTCAATGCCACCTTTATAGCAACCCAGTTACGGTGTGGTGTTTGATGTCATCAAAGCATCCATCCGGTAAAGGTGATATGCATGATCTCATGGTCGAAGGAATTAGATTACTATGTATCAGAAAGCATATACCAATTGAACTATTAAAATGACTTGATCTTTATGCTACGCTTATCTATAGGAGTATGTCCACCATATCATTCTCCTAACGATATGATCTTGTTGTTAATAACATCTCAATGTTCATGATAGGGAAACCACAATCATCTATTAACCAACAAGCTAGTATTATATAGAGGCTTTACTAGGGACTTCAAATTAAGTTTACAAATCACACAAGTATTAATGTTTCCTTGTTAATAATATTATAGCATGAATGTAAACATTTATCATAAACACAAAGATATAATAATAACTACATTTATTATTGCCTCTAGGGCATATCTCCAACAGTCTCCCACTTGCACTAGAGTCATCTAATCTAGATTACATGGTAATATACCGAACACCCATGGCAGTTTGGTGCTGGTCATGTTTTGCCCTCGGGAGAGGTTTAGTCAACGGATCCGCCACATTCAGATATGCGTGTACTTTGCAAATCTTTATATCCCCATCTTGTATATGTTCTCGGATAGCGTGAAAACGTAGCTTGATGTGCTTCAGCTTCTTGTGTGACCTTGGTTCTTGCGCATTGGCTATGGCGCCCATGTTATCACAGTAGATAGACATTGGGTCCAGCGCACTAGGAACCACACCCAGCTCTATAATGAACTCTTTCATCCATATAGCTTCTTGTGAAGCCTCCTAAGCAGCCATGTATTCCGATTTAGTTGAAGATCTCGCCACAACGCTTTGCTTTGCACTCCTCCAGCTAACTGCTGCACCATTCAAAATAAATACGTATCCAGATTGTGATTTAGAATCATCCGGATCGGTGTTCCAACTAGCATCGTTGTAACCATTAACAACGAGCTGTTCATCACCTCCATAAGAAAGAACCATATCCTTAGTTCTTCTCAAGTACTTAAGGATGTTTTTGACTGTTGTCCAATGATCCACTCCTGGATCACTTTGATATCTGCTAGTTAAACTAACAGCATATGCAATGTCGGGTCTAGTACATAGCATGGCATACATTAGAGATCCTATGGCTGAGGCATAGGGAGTCTTACTCATCCTTTCTCTATCTTCTGCCGATGTCGGACTTTGAGTTTTACTCAAGGTCGTATTGGGCAACATGGGCAAGAACCCTTTCTTGCTTTCTTCCATTCCAAACCTCTTTAGAACTTTGTCCAAATATGTACTCTGTGACAATGATATTTGGCGTTTCGATCTATCTCTATAAATCTTTATGCCTAATATGTAAGCTGCTTCGCCAAGATCCTTCATTGAAAAACTATTATTCAAATATTCCTTGACACTATTAAGAAGGTCTACATCATTCCCAATCAACAATATGTCATCTACATATAGTATTAAGAATGCTACAGAGCTCCCACTCACTTTCTTGTAAATACAAGCTTCTCCATAAGTTTGTATAAAACCAAAACTTTTGATCACCTTATCAAACGTTGATTCCAACTTCGGGATGCTTGCTTCAATCCATAGATGGACCGTTGAAGTTTGCATACCTTGTTAGCATCTTTAGGATCGACAAAACCTTTGGGTTGCATCATATACAACTCTTCATCAGTGTCTCCATTGAGGAATGTTGTTTTGACATCCATCTGCCATATCTCATAATCATAATATGCAGCGATTACTAACATAATCCTCACAGACTTTAGCTTCGCTACTGGTGAGAAAGTCTCATCGTAGTCAACTCCTTGAATTTGTCGAAACCCTTTTTGCGACAAGTCGAGCTTTATAGACAGTAACGTTACCATCAGCATCTGTTTTCTTCTTGAAGATTCATTTGTTCTCGATGCCTTCCGCCATCCGGTAAGTCCACCAAAGTCCACACTTGATTTTCGTACATGGATCCAATCTCGGATTTCATGGCTTCTTGCCATTTATTGGAATCTGGGCTCATCATCGCTTCCTCATATGTCTCAGGGTCATCGGTGTTGTCCACCAACATGACACTCATAACGGGATCATACCAATCTGGAGTGGTACGAGTTCTCGTTGACCTGCGAGGCTCTGTAGCAACTTCAACCGAAGTTTCATGATTATCATCATTAGCTTCCTCTCTTATTGGTGCAGGCACCACAGGAACTTCTTCCGGTGCTGCGCTACTCGCAATTTCGAGAGAAGGTTCGACAACCTCGTCGAGTTCTACTTTCCTTCCAGTCACTTCTTTCGAGAGAAATTCCTTCTGTAGAAAGGATCCATTCTTGGCAACGAAGATTTTGCCTTCGGATCTATGATAGAAGGTATACCCTATAGTTTCCTTCGGGTATCCTATGAAGACGCATTTTTCCGCTTTGGGTTCAAGCTTGTCCGGCTATAACTTCTTTACATAGGCTTCGCATCCCCAAACTTTAAGGAACGATGATCTAGGTTTCTTCCCAAACCATAATTCATACGGTGTCGTTTCAACGGATTTAGATGGTGCCCTATTTAAAGTGAATGCGGCTGTTTCTAATGCATAACCCCAAAATGATAGCGGTAAATCTGTAAGTGACATCATAGAACGAACCATATCTAAGAGAGTTCGATTACGACGTTCGGACACACCATTACGCTGTGGTGTTCCCGGCGGTGTCAACTGTGAAAGTATTCCGCATTTCTTCAAATGCTCGCCAAACTCGTAACTCAGATATTCACCTCCACGATCAGAACGTAGAAATTTAATCTTCTTGTTACGTTGATTCTCTACCTCACTTTGAAATTCCTTAAACTTCTCGAAAGTTTCGGACTTATGTTTCATGAAATAGATATACCCATATCTACTCAAATCATCCGTGAAGGTAAGAACATAACGATAACCAACATGATGCTACACTCATTGGACCACACACATCGGTATGTATGATTTCCAATAAGTCTGTAGCTCGCTCCATCATACCATAAAATGGAGTCTTAGTCATTTTACCCATCAGACATGCTTCGCATCTTTCAAGTGATTCAAAATCAAGTGATTCAAGAAGTCCATCGGAATGGAGTTTCTTCATACGCTTCACTCCAATGTGACCAAGGCAGCGATTACATATAGGTCGAGTTATCGCCGATTTCAAATGTTTAGCCTCAATGTTATTAATATGTGTATTTCCACTATCGAGATTCAACAAGAATAGACCATCTATCAAAGGTGCATGTGCATAAAACATATTACTCATATAAATCGAACAACCATTATTCTCGGACTTAAACAAGTAACCGTCTCGCAATAAACAAGATCCCGATATAATGTTCATGCTCAACGCAGCACCAAATAACAATTATTTAAGTATAAAACTAATACCGATGGTAGATGAAGGGTAGCGTGCGACCGCGATCACATCAACCTTTGATCCGCTTCCCACGCCGCATCGTCACCTCGTTCTTCGCTATCTTCCGTTTATTCGCAAAGACTGTTTCGAGTTACAAATATGAGCAACCAACCAAGATCAAATACCGTGCACTACTATGAGTACTAGTGAGATACACATCAATAACATGTATATCGGATATACCTTTCTTCTTGATGTTGCCGTTCTTCAAATCCGCCAAGTACTTTGGGCAATTCCGCTTCGATGACCTTCTCCCTTGCAAAAAACACTCGATGTCGCTTAGGTCCAGCCTTGGTCTTCTTGTCGGCGTGGTAACTTTCTTACCACCCTTCTTTAAGTGTCCTTCCGTTAGACTTGCCTTTCTTGAATTTGGTGGTCTTATTGACCAACAACACTTGGTGCTCTTTCTTGATCTCCACTTCTGCAGATTTCAACATGGCAAAGAGTTCTGGCAACGTCTTGTTCATGTTTTGCATGTTGTAGTTCATCACAAAGTTCTTGTAACTTGGTGGTAGTGATTGGAGGACACGATAAATCCCCAAAGCATTAGGAATCACAATACCCAAGCTTTGAAGTTTGTTTGCGTGCCCAGACATCTTAAGCACATGCTCACTTGTGAGCTGCCTCTTCCATCTTGCGCTTAAAGAACTTTTGAAGCCTCATAGCTTTCAATTGCCGAATGAGTCTCAAAGATCAATTTGAGATCCTCGACAATATCATATGGGTCAATTCTCAAACCTTTTCAAGCTCGATTCTAAACCATACAAGATAGCACATCGAATCTGTGGAGTCTTGAGTCTTAGAGTGAGGTAAACGTTCTTTACTTCATCGGCACATCAGCTTCAAGTGGGTCACCCAGTGCATCCAAAGACATAGGTCAAATTACCAGCTGTGAGGACAATCCTCAAATTGCGGAACCAATCCGCGAAGTTGCTTCCATTGTTTTTTAACTTTTCTTTCTCTAGGAACGCATTAAAATTGATGGTAGGGGCTGCCATTGATCTACAACATATTTGCAATAGTTTAGACTAAGTTTATGACAAATTGAGTTCAAATTAATAATAAAATTAATCTAGGTGAACTCCCACTCAAAACAATATCCCTCACATTGTTTTAGTGTAGAGGTCCCAATCTTTAATAAGATAGAGCCCCCTGTGTTTACAATGCTAGTCCCTGGATCAATAGCTAGCATCCACAGTTAAGATGTAATATCAAGAAACAAAGGTCATAATATAACTTTATAACCAGGAATAACATAATTTTATTACATCACACATAGCTCATTTGGCTATTACATTACATTGCAGCGGAATAACTATAGTCATGGGGTCCTTCATCTTCAAAGTGCCACAGGCAGATGTTGGTTGCAGACTTTGTAATCCTAATCAATCAATCTTCACTAAAATCAATCATACCTGCAACATTACAAGTTACAGCCACAAGGGTCAATACATTTGAATTGTATTGGCAAGCTTCACTTTTATGTATAATATGAGTGGATCCTATCAATACATGCATATTTGGCTAAGTAGAGTTTTAGGCTCATTTTCTTAAAGCAATATTTTATCCTATCTTTTCAAAATGGTTTTGGTCCTTTGTCAAATCTCTTTTTCCAATTTCCTTGAACTCCTTGGTAGAAACTCAAGTGTTCAAGTCCTTGTCAAAAATCTCTTGAGCTACTTGGTAACCCCAAGTGCAACAAGTTTTATCAAAATCTCATGAGTTCCTTGGTAACCCCAAGTGTTCATGTTTTCAACAAAATCCCCTGAGTTCCTTGGTAACCCCAAGTACATCAAGTTTTGTCAAAGTCTCTTGAGCTCCTTGGTAACCCCAAGTGCATCAAGTCTTTCAAAGTTTTTTTTTATTTAGAAATTAGAATGTCGAGATCTCCCATGGTTCAAACTTTAGTTGCTTAGTATTGTCCATAACCGGGGACACGGCTAAGTACTTAGATTTTATTAACTTCTGCAGAAGGAGTACACTTTACCCACATGTCACAATCCCATCCTTTTGCCACCAGTGGCCTACTGGATTAGTGCTCACCAAGATGGAGTACTGGCAGATTGAGAATGTGACGAAGTCTTTCCAAAGGGTCCTCCCATACACCATTTCTAGCTTGCCTTCAGCACCCATGAAGCATTCCAGATCCCCATGTCCAGTTAACTGAAGACAGTGCATGGGTCTTCCCAATGTAGTTGACTAAGCCAGAGCCATAATAGCATGTGGTTGCACACGAAAGCCACAATTGGAGAAACATGTTCAATCTCTAAGTTTCCTAGGTGGTTTTCTTTTGGAGCACAACACAAAGTGATACCCATAAACATGGTTCCTTTTGTTGCCACCTTCTCCAAAACTTAAAGTATCCTCCACCTAGGTGGTTCATTGAGTCCTTGTTTTATTATGTAAAACACAAGTCCTTTTTCTCAACCTTTGTAAAATCTCAACATGTATCTCTTTTCAAAATATAGCATGGCTAAGCATGTAACAACTACAATATTTTCACTAAGGAGTGTATAGGGAATCCTATTAGGATTTAGCATAGCATAAGTATAAAATTGTTTTCATGCATGTTTTCAAAATCCACTAAGTATAATGAAAATAGTAGGACTTTTGTATGATAGTGTCACTTGCCTTTTTGGTAGGGAATGGTGGTTCACTCCTTGATCTTTCTAGTCTCACACTTCTCTAACTTCACTACAAGTCAATCAAGAAAACACAAAATCAACTAAGATTTCACATCAAAGTCAAACAAACAATTTCACACACACAAAGTAATGGATTCTAAGTCTTGTATGGGAACATTCTTAGGATGGTTTTATTTGCAAGGATGGTCTCCACTAGGGTTCTAAACTTTGTAAGGTCCAAATTGGTCATTTACCAAAATGGAAAAGTCATTTGTAAATGTGTTTTATCCATAAACCATTTTTAAATCCATTCAACATTTTATGTGGTGAAAACATTTTTATCAAAGCAAAATTTTATATTTTTCACCAAATGAGTTGCTATTGAAAAACTTGGTGTTTTGGGTCAGTAGGTTTGGTCCAAAGCATTTTCCCAAAGTTTTCTTTACAAAAACATTTTCATCATAAAATCAATAATTTTATTTGGCTAGAAAATGGCTAAGTCAATTAATCCATCCTAAATTTTACCAAGATCATTTTTAACACCAAGGGTTGGTTCCTAGGGTCAGTAAGTTCACAACAAACCCTTTTGCAAAAGCTTTAAACCAAAAATCATTTTTAAACAATTTTTCAAATCTAAACAAGCACACAATTGAATCTGCAAAAACAAGTAAACTAACAGATACTATTTGCTAAACCAAGGGCATGGTTGGCTAGGTCTTGCCCTCCTGAATCCAACGACATAAAATTTTTAATTTTTGGACGTGTGGATTCAAAGTTACAAGGGTTTGAAAATCACAAATAATTCTGTTTTCAAATCTATTTTTAAACCAAAACTGGCCACGCGTCGCACTCTGGTTGGGCGGTACCGGTTCGGCCGGATCGGTGTTGTGGTGCGTTGGATCTAATGCGAATAGTGCGGCTCAGATGCGTCCATACCGATTCGCTTAAGTCACTCTGTCTATGCCATAGGATTAAGATCTAACGGCTCTAGCGTGCTTGACCAGAAGCTGGCGGCGCTGCGCGGCGACAGACGGCGGCGACGATCAGGCGAGGTGCTAGCGGTGGTTCTAGGAAGCGAGGAAGACAGAGGGGGTGATCACCGTGTTCGCGAGGACGAGGTGGTGTTCGGCGTGTGGTCGACGTGGCAAGGGGCGCACGGGTCAGGTGGGATATCTCGCCGGAGTTGGGAACGGCGTCGGACGGCTCTGTCCGCGGTCGAAGACAAGGCTACAGGTCACGAAAAGACAAACAGAGGTCAGGGTTAGTTGCGCAAGACCGAGGCGAGTGAGGGAGCGTGAACGAGGAGGCTCGGGGTGGTCAACGTTTACCAGGGGAGGTCGTCGGAGAGGTTGCAGACGGCGGCGTCGTTCAGAGCTTGTCGTAGCCGGCGCTCTGGGGCGCTCGCGGTCGAACGAAAGGTACTGGGAGATGTGTCTGGGAGTGGGGAAGCTGCTCGTGTGTTCGGGGAGGCAGGAGGTGGCGAGTACTGGCAGGAATTGGTCGGAGACGGTGGTCGGAACAGAGGGGGTACCAGCTCGATTCGTGGCAGCCTGGGGGCAGGGGAGGTCTGGCGTGTGAGGGGAATGAAAGAGGGAGGAAGGGCGCTTAAGTGCACGCAGTCACGGCGAGGTTTAAGGCGCGGCATCAATGCGTATTCAAGCCGCGACATCAACGGCAGAAACGGCCGGCGCGGTCGTCGCGAGGAAGAAGGAGGAGTGGGAAAGTGGGGTCTGCTGGTCAGTGGGAAAAAGAATAGGGGAGAGGTCCACCAGTCAGTCTCTTTGCGGGTCTGGAACTGCGTGCGAATCGTTTTCTTCGGGGGGGGAAACTGGGCTGGTTTGTTGGGCCTTAGTGGGCTGCTGGGTTGGGTCAGACCTAATTCCATTTTTTTTTTCTGTATCCTTTCCTTTTTCTATTTCTGATTTGTGTTTTGAAATTCCAAACAACCAAATCACATTCAAAACAATCAACAAACTTTGCAACTATGAATTGGTTATGTTCAGTAACATAAATCAAAATCCAAATTAAAATAATAATTTTATTCTTTTTAAGATCCATTCTTTAATTAAATAGATAGCGTTTGATTTAATTAACAAAATATCCATTTGAAATCCAAATATTTTCAAAACCAATTCAGTAGGTTTTATTTGAAAATAAAGAATACTTAGAAAACTTATTTAAAACAAAATAACATTTTTATTTTAGGTTCCATTAATAATTAAATAGAATGGACCTTAGTTATTAAATCAAATAGGATTTGTTTTATTAAAATATTTATTTTGAAATCTAAAATAAAACCAAAACACTTCAGTAGGTTTTATTTGAGAATATAAAATATTTGGAAAACTTATTTAAAATAATTTAATAAGTTTTGATGTTTCATTTAAAATGGTAAAACCTTTTATTTAAATAAAATTGGATATTAAATCCTTATTGATTTATTTAAATAAACCTTTGCTATTTTTATTCAAATCAAAATGTTTTAATTCCAAAGCTTGGCCAAGGTTTAATTTGGCTTTATTTCAATTGAAAACCAAATCTTTTTATTTAAGAGATCCAAAAGATTATTTCCAAAATATTTTGTTTTCCTTTATTTAAAATGTTTAACTTTTTAAATCTCTTTAGGATTTTATTTAATTCAAATGGGTTTGAAGTTCCAATTGAATTCAAAAAGTTTCTTCTGGCCCTGAAAATCAAACAAAGTTTTATTTTATTCAATAATTTTCACATTACAAGATTTGGAAAATCTTGGGATGTGACATTTAGTGATCACACGAACCAAATCCACCACATCAACACCGATCATCACGAGAGTTGATATAGTTTCAATGGCGAACAATCGACATGTTCATCATATCTACTATATGATTCATGCTTTACCTTTCGGTGATCCGTGTTCCGAGACCATGTATGTACATGCTAGTCTCGTCAAGATCAAACCTTAGTTTCCGCATGAGCAAATCTGGCTTGCTCACGTTGTATACACTTGCGGAATCTCACACACCCGATCATCACGTGGTGCTTCGAAACAACAAGCTTTAGCAAGGGTGCTAACTAAGGGTGAACACTTTATGACTTGAAATTCATGTGCATGAGGGATCATCTTATAATGCTACCGTCGTCTACTAAGCAATACAAGATGCATAAAGGATTAACATCACATGCAATTCATAATATGTGATATGATATGGCCTTTCTTCTTTGTGCTTCCGATCTCCATCTTCTAGCACGAACATGATCTCCATCATCACCGGCATTGCATCAAGGTCAATGACGCTTCTCCATGGTTGTCGTCCACCGGCTTCAACTATTACAACTACTTTGAATAGACACGCGGGTCTTAACATAAATTAAAGACAACCATATGGCTCCTGCCGGTTGCCAACTTACAATAAGGAACATTGCATACATCAAATATAATCACAATCATGGCCATATCACATCACAGCACACCCCTGCAAAACAAAGTTAGACGCCTCTACTTTCTTTGCATATTTTACGTGGTTTGGGGCTTTCAATAAGTGTCGTTCTAACTTACGAACATGAACCACAACATTGATACTAGTATTGTTAATCACCCATTGTAAATTGGATCTTAACTATGCTAGGAGAAACAGGCACCATAAAGCCACTTATGCAATACAAGTTGCATGTCAAGCGTGGAGCAAGTCTCATGAACGATGTCATGTAAGGTTAGCCCGGGCCGCTTCATCCCAACATACCGCAAGATGCAAAGTACACAAGAAGAAATCGACAATAAAAGCATCAACGCCCACAATGACCATTGTGTTCTACTCATGCAACAGATCTACATATAGACACGGCTCTGATACCACTGTAGGGTTTCGTAGCATGGAAAACAAAAAAATTCTACCACATACAAACAAACAAGCCAAGATCTATCTACTAGATTGTAGCAACGAGTCGATAGAATAACTCACCCTCGAAGATTCCAAAGTGTTTAGCGAGAGCGCATTCTCGTGGGTGATGTAGCCGTACTCTTTCCGATCTCAAGATCACGTAGACGATCCTTCCGGCGCTGCGTTCCGGCAGCGCTCCCGCAGTCGGTCACACGTTCGGTACTCGACGAAGACCTTCCTCTCCCTTGTTCCAAGAAATGGAGGTTGTAGCACTCTCCTCGTGATTCCCAAAGACAACTGTGGTACCGAGTAGAGGAGATCTCGCAGGGCTTCGCCTTAAGCCGGAGCGAGTATGGTGGAGTATGAGAGAGTCCCTCGACGATCTAGGGTTTAGACACGCCGAGGAGGAAGCTAGGCCGGCGGCTAGGGTTGCTAGGCGGCGGCGGTTTGCCCTAGGGCGGCGGCGGCAGTAGGTGGCGGCGCCTCGGCGGCTTAGGGTTTGGAGGAGGGGATCTTGTGTGTCTCTAGGAGGGAGCCCTGCCCCTCCTTATATAGGTGGAGGGGCCGGCCGGCCAAGGGGAGGGAGAGGAGTCCCTCCCCAACTCGGCTTGGTGGGGCACCGGCGGTGGGGAGGAGGGACTCCTCCCCAACTCGGTTTCCTCCTCTTTTTCCACTTCCCAAAAATAGCCGTTTGACTTTCAAATTAGCCGTTTGACTTTTCAAACTATGATTTGATTTAATCCTTTATTTTGTTCAGCGATGACACTTAGTACATGATGCAATCATACCAACTTGATATAACACATTCATGTACCCTTCCCCTCCAGAGTGCCGGACATTCCGGAACCTTCTAGAACATTCCTGATGAAAACACCGGAATCATTCTCCAACTCCGAAACAGGACTTTCCTTATATGAATCTTATTCTCCGGATCTCCTCGTGATATCCCGAATCCCATTCGAGACTCCGAACAACATTCGGACTCTTTCTCATCATTCCATAACTACTCAAACAACGTCGAATCCTTAAGTGTGTCTCCCTACGGTTCGTGAATTATGCGGACATGATCGAGACACTTCTCCGATCAATAACCAATAGAGGAATCTGGAAATTCATATGGCTCCCACATATTTCTACGATTACTTTGCGATCGAATGAACCACTTACATACGATACCAATTTCCCTTTGTCTCACGATAGTTTACTTATCCGAGGTTATGATCGTCGGTATCTCTGCATACCTAGTTCAACCTCGCTACCGATAAGTACTCTTTTCTCGTTCCCGTGATATGTGATCCCTTGTGAGCCAGTCACATGCTTGCAAGCTAATTGGATGACATTTCACCGAGAGGGCCCAGAGTATATCTATCCGTCATATGGATGGACAAATCCCACTCTTGATCCATGTGTTTCAACCAATACTTTCTGAACACTCAATGCCACCTTTATAGCCACCCATTCGGTGTGGTGTTTGATGTCATCAAAGCATCCATCGGTAAAGGTGATATGCATGATCTCATGGTCGAAGGAATTAGATTACTATGTATCAGAAAGCATATAGCAATTGAACTATTAAAATGACTTGATCTTTATGCTACGCTTATCTATAGGAGTATGTCCACCATATCATTCTCCTAACGATATGATCTTGTTGTTAATAACATCTCAATGTTCATGATAGGAAAACCACAATCATCTATTAACCAACAAGCTAGTATTATATAGAGGCTTTACTAGGGACTTCAAATTAAGTTTACAAATCACACAAGTATTAATGTTTCCTTGTTAATACTATTATAGCATGAATGTAAACATTTATCATAAACACAAAGATATAATAATAACTACATTTATTATTGCCTCTAGGGCATATCTCTATAGGTTGTTTAGTGCATGCTGCACTGCTGCTTTAGTCCACCATACCTATGTAGGCGAGGACCGCCGAATTCTAAGACTCGCCGTGTACTGGTATTAGTACTGACCGCTCTCTTTTTCCTTTGCCTTTTGTCGGCACCCCTTTTGTTTAAGCAGGTTTTGAGATCGACGTCGTTAGCAGGGTTATCCTTCCAGCTTGGCCTGGGCAGGGTTATGGACGCCATTGGTTAATCTTCAGGGCTCTTGGTCCAATTTGCTTCTTGTCCGTACTTGGACGTTGTATCATTTTCAAGGTGATGTGGACCTTTGTACTGTATATCTGTATTCTTGACTCATGGAGTCGTTGTTGTATATATTTGTTCTGTGGGTTCCATCATGGACTAATGTATAATGGTATTACTTTGTTTTCCACCCGCACGAAATTGCCTGGTGGGCGCCTTTGAATCGTTTCTATGCGGGTTTGGCGGGAATCGCTAAAACTTGCATAGGGCCGATCCGAGGGTGTGACATGTTGATTGGAGGCGGTGGCGGCGGTGGCTAAGGCGGAGGGGGCCGGGGTATGACGGTGAGCTCTGCCAGAGAAGCTGCGTCGGCGGCCACATAACTGTTTATGGTGCCAATCATGCTCTCAAAAGTGAGGAGACCCGCGGCCTGTTGCCTCCTTAGCGTATGCCGGAGAAGTGTACCGCGGTCCAGCCCTTCCACAAAGTGATGGATAGCATCATCACTGGGGTAGTGTTCCAGGTCGGCCCATATCCGGAGCCATCTGGCGAGGTAATCGCGGGGGTTTTCACCCCTCTCTCTGAACGCATCGCGCCAGATCGAAGATAGTCACCATGCCGACGAAGTGTGATCTCAACTTTCCAAACGCGGGCGAAGCCGGCGGATTTGCAACGATCTCCCACCAATATTTCCTCCACAGGGGCGATTTGGGTGGGCCTTGAGTTTTTCCGATCTAAGTCGGCAAACTTCAAAGAGAGATCCGGCTTCGATCCTTCCGCGAACGTATCCTGCCCGTAGGCGGTCCGTGTGGGCCTTGACTATCCCCCGGCTTCCAGTGAACTAGTGCCCGAGTCGGTTTCGCCAATGAAGAGGTGGATGTCCCCGATTGTAATGATCGAGCAGCGGGTGGGATTCGTCTTCGACGGGATCCAAAACTTGTCGGGAGGGACGATCGGAACATTGTTGGAGAAGAGAACGCGACCAATGGCTACGGTTTTGCCGATTCGCGTGAAGAGCTTTGACTTCGCCCGTTGTAGAGCCTGAAGCGCCTCTTGCCCCATGGTGGGCGCCAACTATTGTGGTATTGACGACGAGTACGCGATGAAGGGGTCCTCACAGAGCGTGTTTAAAGACGTGAGGTAAGACGAAAAATTGGAGGGTACGAGGTAACACGGCTTACCTAGGTTCAGATCCCACGACGGTGGCGAAATCCTACTCCTGCTATAAATCACTATGACAGCAATACGCCGGGTTACAGGATCGGCTCGTTGTGTACGATATGAGTTTATAATAGTAAAAGTGGGTCAAATAGTACTTACCACTTTTTGGCCGAACAACTAAGAAAAGTTCAGAAATAGACTAGCCGAATTAGACCTCAAGTGGGGTTTTGGACATGAATGCATTGCTCTTTTCTTAAATGAGAAGTCCAGCTATATACTTGAGGGGTGATGACCTATTGAAGCAACACCAATCCAAAATATCGATCTACTATATTTTTCTTTTTCATCTACTTTTATCCCTCTCTTGTGTCCCACCTCTTGTTCTTGGAGGGCAGCAAATCCACGAGATCCTAGGGACAGTTGACCTAGGGAAGCTCATAGCTGTCCTGATAAAAGGGTCTCTCCCAAACGAGCGAGGTTTTGGGTCCACAAAAACGCATCACAGACTATTTTGAATATCCTACTTCCGGCAAGCCTCTCACGATGCGTGGTTTGGCATCAAGGGTACACCGTACAGAGTGTTGTACGTGCTCGTGCTCGCCAACCATGCTCTCTCTCTCTCATTTCCATTAGCCACCCTACTAGGTTGCTCCTGTGCGTGATATATTCCCATGACATTCACAGAGAAAGGTTGAAATGTTTAGCTCTTTTGGGGCACCCTCCTAGGTTGACATTCACATAGAAAGGTTGAAAATTGCAATGATGATTAATAAAATATAATCTTATCTTTTTTACCCTAGCGTTCTTTCTAACAAAGTTTGTTTGCATGTTCCTAAAATTGTGGGAACCTCTTATATTGTTGGGCCCAAAGTTTAGGGATTAAGATTCTTTTGGGAATGTTACCACTTGTGTGTACGGGCTTGACCGCGGGCTGTTGTTTTGTTGGGCCCGAGATGTAGGAAGAGAGGAGAGGAGGGGCCTCTATCTATCTCTATCCCACCACCACCAGTCCCCCTCGCCGGCGCGCCGCCCTTGTACTACCACCTCCGGTCGTGAGAACCGCCTTCTTCCAGATGCTGCGCTGGATTCTCCTTCCACCCACAAATCTCTTCAACAAAAAAAAAGGCCATCTCCCTCCTCGACAGCCAGTCTTAGGGGAAAGCAGTGGATTCTCTTCACTCTTCTCCAATTTCATGCTATTAGTAGTAATATTTTTTGTTATTGTTATTGTTTCTAAAGCTACTCTCTCTGATCCAAATTAATTGACTCAGGTTGTCTAGATTCGGATGCATCTAGACATGCTTTAGTGTTAGATACATCCGAATCTAGGCAAATCCAAGTCAATTAATTTGGATCGAAGGGAGTAACAATGTTTGGGGATTTGGCCAAGTTGGATGAAGATTGGCAGCCGACTACTGCCGCGTTCTCAGCCACTCTGCAGTTGCGTGAGTTCCTGGCAGGTGCAGTTTGCATTGGCTGGCATCTTCATACCGCAATTTTGTTTCAGTTTGGCCGGTTGAGTTTTCTACTACTAGTACTATATCTGCACTAGGAGGTGTTGACTGATGACTGCTAGTCAGGGTCTCCGTGAGTCACAATCACAAGAAAAGTAGCTCAGCATTCTAATGGCCATCTTACTTTGACCACTAGAGTCGTGGATGGCTACTTTTCTTGTGGCTGTTCACGTATGTATTTGTGCCCTGAAACGTACCACAATAAATCCCCCACACACACCCACCCACCCATGTACTTGAGCTGTGCAAGGCCTGCACCATCATGCCGATGCTGCAGGCATCACTCTCCCTGTTGGTACTTGGGTCACTACTAGTAGTAGTGAAGCTAATGGCGCTGGCATCTGGAGTTGTAACAAGCCACAACCCTCAAGAGAGCTGGGCGCAACCATCACTTGATGGGTGCCCAACGAGCTGTGGCAATTTCAGCTTCAGTTACCCCTTCGGCATCGGATCTAGGTGCTCCCGTGGGCCTGATTTCGGCCTCACTTGCAACGGCACGCTTGATTCTCCCAGACTCTTCATGCGCGATGGCATCACTGAGGTAATCGATAACATCGATGTTCTTACTGATGGGAATTACTATGGCCCTCAAAACTTCATCAGGACCTCCTTCCAGCGTACAATTCCTATGGAATCTAGTGTTAGTGTCTACCACATGTCTTTTGATCCACCTGGAAGTTCCTTCACCATCAGTTATTACACTATTCTAAATATCACTGGTTGCAATCTGGATGTATACTTGGTCGGAAGCAACAACAGCACAACAACCATGTGGGTTTGCACAACTGTGTGCCCGGACCAAGGAATCACGGAAATGGTGGCCACACACAACTGTAACGGCTTTGGATGTTGTCGTGTTAATGTTGCAGCTCCCGTGAGTGGTGGTTTCCACTTTAAATTCGTCCACCACCGCCACAGTAAAAGGAATACGGTAGCACACTCTAACCAGACCTCTCAATTGTGGAAGGATAGAATCAGCATAGCTACTGATGGGCCTCTAGCCTTTGCGCTCTCTTGGGATATACATGATCAACCCACCTGTGTTGCCGCCCTGCAAAACAGGACGACCTATGCATGTGTGAGCAAGCATGCTGAGTGTGTTGACAGTAGAACCTATGATTGTATCGGAAATGTTAACTGCATTGACGGTGGCATGAGATCACGAAATGGCTACAACTGCATCTGTGGCATCGGCTATGCAGGCAATCCCTACATTCTAGATGGCTGCTCCAATGACAAAGGTAACTTGCTTTCCTGATAAAGCTATGAAAACACACAACTGTCGATGTGTATTTTGTTCCTTGGAACTTGAAAATACATGATTGCATGCTAACATCTTACTGATCAAACTAGGGTATAATCCAATTCCGAGCAGAACTAATTGTACCCGTTGGTGTGGGAACATCTCTGTGCCATTCCCTTTCGGCTTGGAAGACGGTTGCTTTGCGAGAGGACAGTTTCACCTCAACTGCACAAATACGATGTCATCAGCTGTCCTCCAGATGCATTCTTACCAGGTAATCGACATGGATGTTTCCAAAGGGACCATTAAGGTGACCCTATCTGAATCAGAACAGAATCTTTTTGTTGATTCTGACCTATCTGTGAAGTGGGTTGCTGCTAATCTAAGTTGCCTAGAAGCCCAACAGAATAAATCGGGATATGCTTGTGCGAGCATGAACAGCAAGTGTGTTGCAGTAAGCACTGCATATGACTACGTTGGTTACCAATGCAAATGCTCAGATGGCTTCCAAGGGAATCCATACATTCAAAGTGGCTGTCAAGGTAATTACACATCACAATCTTTCTCTCATGAGCCATCCTGTTTATGGCTCCTGGTTTCCATTGCATGCCATGCATGGCCGACATTTTCATATCACATTGCTTCTTCACCCTAATTGAATTATATGTACTATATCCCCTTCGTTATTATCTTGTTTATTCTCCCTAATTGAATTATATGCAACATTCCATCTGTCATTACCTATGGCCGTATTTTGACTTTGCACAAACTGCAAGGAGGTAACGAAATTGAGAGAAGGGCGAGTTCCTGACTGAATGGCATGTCCCTAAACTTGTCATGAAGTAACAGATCTCAAACTGAAACACATAATAGGTCAGTTCCACTGTAAACATAGCTAAAATTCAGAGGTTACATTGAAACGATGGTATGTACAATGATATTGGTTATTCTGTGACACAAAATGGCTGAATTGGCTGTCCACCTAATAAATGATTGGTATTGATTTAACTCATATATTCAACTAACATGTCACCAATTTTAGCTAACTATGCATGCACAATTGTACATCACTGTTTTATGTGTAATTTGCTAATGCTTCTAGTTTAAGCTAACTATAATCTGCAAATCCTGGGCACTTAATTAATATCTACTAGTTACAAGTTCAGGGCCCTGTCAACTTTACTCATGTTATGGGCAATCAAATAGAGGTAGACAATCTATTTCTTTGTATTGCAGATAATATCCATGGATCTTTCACTTATTTTCATAGGAGTATGATAAAAAAAAAGTAGAAAGATATCTCCATAGAATTGCAGCCTTTGTCTTCCAGAAAGTCTTCTTAAAGTTCAGCCTGGACATACTGCCTGTTGAGTAGTAACTTGTGAAGAGCGCAACACTGCGTGACCTTTTTAAAAGATCTTTTCGAAAAAGTTAAACCGCATTTTTACAGTTGGGTCACTCATTAAGTTTCATGTTTTTTATTCTTCAAGTATTTGTAATACTGGAAATATGAAGGCTAACAACATCAAGTGCTATTTAGGAGGAAAAACTGTCTTTAATCAATATCAGGAAAGCATGTATACATACCATTTCATTTATATTACATAACGGGATAACCAAGATGTTACCCTATCAGGTCAAAAGCAAGTTGTCCTAGGATGTGTGTGTGTGTTCAAACTGTTTGAACTTTTACCAGTGATATTTTGATGATAGTTTTGACCAGACAAGTTAAAGCAATAAGAGTAGGTAATTCTTGGGAAACAATTTTGAGGATAAAGTATTGGAAAATACTTTCATAATTTGTTTAGGTTTTATAACACAATTCCGTTGTTAAGACTATGTGATTGGCTGGTGGAAGATTAAATGAATTTATTTCTGACTGTGAGATGTAACTTAGCTTTGCTTTGTTAGAAAAGTTGTTAGTTCAAAATATTACCCATATCATTAGTAAGTGAATATTTGAGCATGTTGCACCCTTGTCCCCATGCATAACTTGATGTTGAAACTTTGCTTGAGATACTACCAAGTTACAAGCTACCTTAACTTATACTGTACCATTCGAAAAGAATGAAACTAGTAGCTATTTCTTGTTCAGTAAGAAAAAGTTGTACAAATATACTATTAGGCACATGTCATTTTAAAATAAAAAATGGACATATTATTAGACGGTGAAAATTTATTGTATATTTCATTTAATTGGACATATTAATTTCTTCCATGTTATACATTTTGTTGACATGCCTTACCTACATCTTGCTAATTGCAGATGTTGATGAATGTCGTGAACCAAACATTTGTCAAGGGATCTGCCATAATACCGAAGGAAGCTTCTATTGTACTAGTTGTCCCCACAAGACTGAATATGATGCAGCAAAAATGCGGTGTATGATGAAAAAACAACAAATACTTCTTTTAGGTAAGATTGTTGTTATTTTTGTGAATATGAAGGCTAGATAGGGGAGAAGAGAAACTTAAAGAGCTTATGCCTGCAGGTACTATTATTGGGTTGTCTTGTGGCTTCTGCATTCTACTTCTGAGCTTTAGTACAATATTTCTCATTCGTAGGAGGAAAAAAAATGTTCAAAATAAGCTACGGAAGGAATATTTCCGGAAAAACCAAGGTCTTCTTCTGGAAACGTTAATATCATCTGATGGAACTACTGGAAATAACAAAACAAAGATTTTCTCGCTAGAAGAGCTAGAAATAGCAACAAACAACTTCGACCTTACCCTTATAATCGGCCGTGGCGGGCATGGCATGGTTTACAAAGGCATATTATCTGATCAACGTGTCTCCGCGATAAAAAAGTCTAAGGTCATTGAGGAGTCTGAGATCAGCCAATTCATCAATGAGGTTGCTGTCCTCACTCAGATAAATCACAGAAATATCGTGAAGCTCTTTGGATGTTGTCTTGAAGCGGAGGTTCCATTGCTGGTGTATGATTATGTATCCAGTGGCTCACTGTCTGAAGTTCTTCATGCTGATACAAGTAATGGTTTTTCTTTGTCTTGGGGGGATTACTTGAGGATTTCCATGGAAACAGCAGGAGCTTTATCTTATCTCCACTCTTCAGCTTCAATATCAATTTTCCATCGTGACGTGAAGTCCTCAAATATACTTTTGGATGAAAATTACACAGCTAAAGTTTCAGACTTTGGTGCTTCTAGATTGGTTCCAATTGATCAAACACACATTGTTACGAATGTGCAAGGTACATTTGGGTACCTAGATCCAGAGTATTTCCACACGAGACAGCTAAACGAGAAGAGCGACGTGTATAGTTTTGGTGTGGTCCTAGTGGAGCTGCTTTGCAGGATGAAGCCTATTTTTACAAGTGAATCAGGAACAGTCCAGAACCTCTCGAGTTATTTTGTCCAGGAGTTCAAGGAGGGGAGAATCGCAAGTATTGTTAATTCTCAGGTCCTTGAGGAGGCAACCGAGGAAGAGATCAACCGCGTCGCGTCTCTTGCAGAGGTGTGCTTAAGGTTACATGGTGAAGAAAGACCCACCATGAAACATGTTGAGACAGAACTGCAAACACTGGTAACAAAACGGGTGAACTCATGTCAAGCAGGTCCAAGAAATGAAGAACAGATGCAACCTCAGAGAAGAGCTGCCCGCCGATCTCCTGCAGCAGAATTGGGCGAGAGAGTTAACGTGCAGTCACAAGGAAGCTTTGAGGGAGACTTCATGTCATCTGCTAGCCTACCACGTTAGATGAGTATGTTGGTTTCATAATTATGTATTACTACTTAGATTGCTTCTGTAATAAGTCAACTTATGTCCACACAATTTCAGGGATCAAAATTATGTAAGTTTTCCCCATGGCTGGAATTATGCCTAACTTCTATATTCAGAGATGATTTATTACAGTACAGAGTGTTGTATACATCTTCCAGGGTTTGCTAAAAAAAACATGATTTCAAGCAATCTACGCAAAAAAAAGATTCACCTGAGAGACAAACTACACTAAGATTTTGAAACAAACCTTATGCACTCTATACAAATACCCAATCATAGGGGGCACACATCTCAATACAAATCAGATGGTCACATAATAATGCATTCCCTCAAGAACAAAAGAAGAAGAAGAAAAACTAGAAACTTGCATTTAACAAAACTGATAAAACATATAATCAGGTGTGCCAGGAAAAAATACAACCAAAACAAACAGACTGCTGTGCATTATCATATGGTTCTGAAATTCTAGAAATATGAGAATACTACCAGCACAAGATCTGCAAGTTTTCAACTGTTCTTGACTGAAGATAGCAATTCAGACAGGCACAGTCAAATATGAAAACCAAGCACTCATTATGTGTAGAATCTAAATAGGTACATTTGCAATCGTATAAATAAAGGATATATAAAAGTATCAAGATGCCCATGTGATAAACATTCCGCGGATAATGCTGGGGCATGGGATGAATTAAGCATCTTCCGAGAAGCACATCTCCATATGTGACTGCTTTCTGTTACCAATCTCTATCGCGCCAAACTCCGTCAGGAAATCAGTGCCTGGCTTCACCCGCAGAACGCCACCACATTTGATATACCCTGCCACCAGGCAGAGAGTCTTCAGTGTACTTTTCCTCTGATTGTGCAACAGATCCGTCTCACCAAGCAACTCTGCAGATGATAAACGGAACCCAGCAGTTAGGCCCGCACTGTGGCCTCGTGAAAAGTAGACTGAGAAAGAAACAGGAAAAGCATCCAGTTCTTTTCGAGAAATAGAAAGATGATAGGTTTTGAGAATCATATGCAAAGGAAACAAGGACAATGATGATAGTAGCTTTTCCTGCAAGCAAACATCGTACACGTATAATGTAATACTGTGTATAGTTGAAGCATGGTTTTAAATTCTTGTGCACCTTTAGAAAAAAGAAACAACTTAGAAGCAGTTCATCAATGGCAATTCTGTTACACTCTTCAAGAAAAAAAGAAAAACAAGTTATTACTTCCAGTGGTTTGATGGATGCATGGACTGTATTATATTGAAAATACTGTGGCACAACTATCAGAACTCCTGTGGATAAGGATGAAATTAAGTTAACTACAGTGCAATTACCCTGGTAACAAAAGCTAAATAAGATGCCTGGGACTTGTCTTGTTATTCACAATTAACCAAAAGAGTAAAATATAAAAGTATCATAACTGGCACTGCCAGCATAAGAAATGAAGATTGCTTATGTTTATCAGCAGAAGGGGAAAACAAATCAAAGCTTCGTAGTACTAAAAAGAAGATAACAAGAAACTGCAAAAGGAACTAACCTTGCGTTTATGATAAGTTAGAACCCTAGCTTGGAGTCATTCAGCGCCTAATATATTTGAACGAAGAAGATAAAAAAAAAGAAAGAAAACACAAGAGATTCGCTCAAAATTGTCAAAAGTGGAGAATATGATGCCCAATTGCCGTTTCAGAATAAGAATCCTTATTGGCCTATAAAAGAGGAGAAGAAAACACCACAGCTGCAACCCAATTCCCTACCCTTTCAGCATTTCCTCAAACCTTGAAGCAAGGAGCCACAGACCAATCATGTCTCACACTCGTCTGCTCTATCTCCAAGCCCACCAAAACCATGCGAAATTTCAGGACAACCATACCAGTATTCTGAAGAAAGAAGCAGCAGTAGGAACAACCCATTCCCAAACCCGCCAAAAGCAAGTCAAGTTTCAGGACAACCATGCCAATGTTATCAAGAAAGAAGATGTGAATCAGGATGTGGATACTGTGGCTTCTGACTTCATCAAGCGTAAGCACATGTCTTGGGGACTCCAGAAGAGCACAACCATGTATCCCGCTTCTTAAGAGCACCAGGGCCCCCCTTTGTCATGGTATTATCTGCTCATGCTTTGTCAAGTATGACACTTCAAATAAGCAGTGCTGCTTGTAGGGGATCTGGATATCCCTAAGTTGTGTTACTATGATCTTATTTGCGATATGAAATAAGAGTGATGTAAATATGTTGTACTGTTATTTGCACCACTGATGTATGGTATTCTTATATATGAATATCTGGTTTTACAATGATTCTGTGCAACTTCTTTCGGTTTGAAATACTACATTACTATGTGAAAGCATACACATTTTGTGTTATATTGGTCTTTCTATTAACCATATATTTAAGTAGGAGGGGGGGAAACTAACTAAACTACATAATCCCATGATAGAAAATTGTTCACAAACTTCCCGTTTATCCGAGGATTACTATGCCAAGTGAGTGATCAACAATATCTCACCTAAAAATATATCAACGAAGTGTTATTTTAATTATATACTCTAGTACTAGACTATACACTATAGCAGCTTATAACATAGTAAAAAAATTGTGCAGCTAATTTCACAAGCACGCTTCAGTAAACAAAGGCCCATATCGGTTGTGACTTCTGACTACATGCAAGAATTAAATAAGAAATTAAAGAGTCTTGACCTGCTCGTTTAGTTTCCTGCTAACTTCAATTTGTATCAACATTGATCGCCATAAGAACATATATCATCATTCTAAGAACCTGAGATGAGGTGTTGTAGCTCCATAGTTTGTGATCAACACAAAAACAAGAAGAAAAGGTTGAAACTCAGAATGAGTACTATAAAAAAACCATTGCACTATTGTTCAAATTTTTGCTCAGCAGGTTTAACTTGGATTGTCTTTCAAAGGAAATGGATCTGAATAGCTGCAAAAGTACTA
This sequence comes from Avena longiglumis, assembly GCA_030063025.1. NCBI lineage: Eukaryota > Viridiplantae > Streptophyta > Magnoliopsida > Poales > Poaceae > Avena > Avena longiglumis. The sequence goes on from CP125973.1 coordinate 45,502,389, forward strand.
GGAAAACTGAACAAAGGAGATTAAAGATAACTCATTAAAACATTCGCGTTAAAATTAATAACACGTAGCAACTCATGACCACGAATACTAAATAGCAGCTAGCTAGTGTGCAAAAGCTGGTGTTCACCATAATCTCACCAACCTTTGCCGTGCTTCGGTTAAGAAGTAGTACTCCCTCCGACCCATATTAGTTGCCTTGGATTTGTCTAGATTTGAATGAATCTAGACACTATTTAGTATATAGGTTCATCCAAATTTTGACAAATCCAAGTCAAGTAATATGGGTCGGAGGGAGTATTGTCTTTTATTGATTCAAACAGCTTGGTGATTTCATGATGCTTGCGGATATGGAAAGGGCATTTGTACAGTAAATCCTCAGCCTCAGAATATCTCCCCTCCGCAAAGAATGACTTGGAACACAAGCAGATAGACAGTGTATGCCGGATAGGTATTCACTGACCCTCTCAGGGCCTTGAGAAAGTCCCTAGCATCTTCAAGCGTGCAATACTCACAAATTTTAGGAGGGAAGGGGTCTGCAAAAGGTGGAAGCTTCCGGGCTTTCATCAATTTAAGAAGTTCCAGTGCCACAAAAGAGATAGATCTGTATAGCTGCAAAAGTACTACAAATACTGAAGAAAAAAAGAAATGAGATAAGATAACTCAAGAAAATATCTGCGTTACAATTAATACCATGTAGCAACCCATGACCAAGATTACTAAACAAAATCTCATGTCAACAATAATTCCTGACGAAAAGGAACCATCAGTTGTGCATATAAATTATTTTGACAAGCACACTGCAGTAAACAAAAGCTCATGTTGGTAGCAAGTCCTGACTAAAAGCAACCACTAATTGTGTTGATAAAATACATTTGACGAGAACACTGCAGTAAACAAAAGCTTACATTGGTTGTAAGAGCATCTCCACTCGGCTACCCAGGACGCTGATCCAGACGCCGAATTTAGGTCCGGACGCCGAAAATCGGCCCAATCGCGTTCCCAGGAACCTCTTTTCGTCCGGATTTGGGCCAACTTTGGTCCAAACTTCTCAGGCCATTCCCAGGATCCCGGGTACGCCCCGGGAACGCCGAACGAAGCGAATTCGCCGAGTGGACCAGCCTATCAGCGACAGAAGCCGAGTCGTCGTCATCCTTCCCGCCGTTTCCCCTTTTCCCGCCCTCGCTGCCGACCTCGGCCTATAAAAGGCGTACATCTCGTCGTCTCCCTTCACACTCTCTCACACCGCTCCCAACATCGGCGAACTCCAGACGCTCGCACATTTCCACCTCCACAACTCCGCCGAAAAGCCATGGCCGAGAGATTTCCCGGCGACATCGCGGCGGCGAACGGCAGACGCACGCTGCAGACGTGGGAAGCCCGGCTGCTCCACGACGCGGGCTATACCGCGCCGCCGGACTTTCGTCTCCCCGTCGGCTGGAATCTCAGCGCCGGCGGGATCCCTATTCCGCTGGTGCCCGCCGACGAGGATATCGCCGGAGAGATCGGCTATCGCCGCCATGGAAGACCCGGATCTCGCCGAGGATCCTGGCAACCTGGTCTTCTGGAGGCAGTTCTTCGTCGACAGGCGCCTCCAGGATCTCGCCCGACACGAGGGACCGTCGGGCTCGCCGCCGACGCGTCACAATGCGGCGTTTCGCCGCCGCTGGTGGAGCGTTCCAGGGCGAACTCTCGCCGCCGTGATGGAACACATCCAGGCCGGCAACCACCCCCGCCTCGTTCTGTAGAAGCGGCGTCCGGCGTCGACCACGACGGCGGCCTTTTCCTAGTTTGAATTTAATATTTTCCTATTTAAATTCGATGTAATATGTGCGTCCTTGCCCTAATTAATGAAATCTGCCTATATTCGCCCAAATTTCGCCGTGTTTAACTGAATTTCGCCGAATGTGGGAACTCGGTCTGGGAACGCGAGTGGGAAACTCGGCGTTCCTAGGCCGAAAACGAGTTTCGTCCGGCCCAAACTTGGTCCGGATTCGGCCTGGGTTCGCCCAACGAGTGGGGATGCTCTAAGTCCTGACTAAAAGCAACAATTAAAGAGTCTTGATCTGCTCAAATCAGTTTCCTGCTAACTTCCATCAACACTGATCTCTATAGGAACATATATCATCATTCTAAGCCCTAGATATGTGGTGCTGTAGCTCCATGGTTTTTGATCAACACAAAAGGAAGATAAGGTTGAAACTGAGAATGAGTACTATAAAACAATTTCTATTGCACAACTATTCAAGTGGGTGGTTTAATTTGGATTGTATTTCAAAAGAAATAGCATCTGCATGGCTGCAAAAGTACTAGAAAACTGAAGAGAAATAAAAGAGAGATTACTCAGCAACATATCCGCGTTACAATTATACCATGTAACAACCCATGACCAATCTTACTAACTAGCAGCTAGCTAGTGTGACTTCTGTAAACAAAAACCCATATCGGTTGTGACTTCTGACTAAAAGCACCAATTAAATAAGACAATAAAGAGTCTTGACCTGCTCATATCAGTTTCCTGCTAATATCAATATATCAGCATTGATCGCTATAAGAACATATATCATCATTCTAAGCACCTAAGATGAGGTGCTGTAGCTCCATAGTTTGTGCTCAACATGAAAACAAGAAGAAAAGGATGAAACTCAGGAAACAATTTCATTGCACTATTGTTAAATTTTGTGCTCAGATGGTTTAATATGGATTGTATTTCAAAAGAAATAGCATCTGCATAGCTGCAAAACTACAAGAAAAACTGAAGAGAAATACAAAGGAGATAAAAGATAACTCACAGAAATATCCGCGTTACAATTAATGTAACTCATGACCACAATTACTAAACAGCAGCTAGCTAGTGTGCAAAAGCTCATGCTCACGTTTATCTTGCCAACTTTTTCCATGCTTCAGTTAAGAAGCAATCTCCCCTTTTATTGATTCAAACAACTTGGTGATTTCATGATGCTTGCGGATATGGAAAGGGCATTTGTACAGTAAATCCTGAGCTTCTGAATATCTCCCCTCCGCAAAGAATGACTTGAACACGAGCAGATAGACAGTGTATGCAGGATAGGTATTCACTGACCCCTTCAAGGCCTTGAGAAAGTCCCTAGCATCTTCAGTCGTCCCATACTCGGCAATTTTAGGAGGAAAGGGGTCTGAAAAGGGTGGAAACTTGCGGGCTTTCATTGATTTAAGAAGTCCCAGTGCCTCCTCGAGCTTCTTCACCCTGAGCAACTCACTTATGATATGCTTGTAAGTGTTCTGCCAAGGGCTTAACTGGGCCCTGTCCACCATTTCAACAAACAAGGTGTAAGCCGCATCAACCTTGTCTTTTCTGCACAGGCCTTTGACCATCACATCCAGCAAATCTTCATCCACGTCCAAGTTCTTCTCAATCATCTCTGTCAGGAACTGCAGAGCCTTGTCCACCTCCCCAGCCGCGCAGTGCCCCTGGATCAACATGGTCCAAGTCTTGAGATCAGGCGTGCATCCTTCAGCCTCCATTTCATCAAACACCTTGCGAGCCTCTTCACACTTGCCGGCCTTGCATAGCCCAAACACCAGCTGGCTATATGTAATGTTGTCCGGCTGGTGGCCGGCACCTCTCATATCATAGATGACCTCCGCGGCCTCATCGAACCTGCCGTTACTCGTAAGAGCCCTGTGGATCCCGTCAAACACGTCCTTGGTCTTGACCTCGTACACGGCCTCGAACTTCCTGGCTACTCGATAGACCAGGTCGAGATCAGGCGCCTGCCTGAGCGCGATGCGCCTGAGGAGCAACGGCCCGTCCTGCTGCGACGGCTTGTAGGGGCTGTCCATCATGAGCTCGTAGAGGTCCACGGCCTCGGGCATCATGTGGCGCTTCTGGAACTGGCGGGACAGCTTGACGTAGGTGTCGATGTCCAGGTGCACCCCGCCGGCCTTCATCTCCTGGATCAGCTCCCAGAACTCCGTCACCGACTCCTCCCGGCCGAGCACCCTCGCCATGGCGTTGTACGCGACGGAGCCGTGGGCGTAACCCTCCTGCCGGCCGGCCCAGCGGAAGAAGGCCAGGGCCTTGACCGGGCAGTCCCGCACCTCCCGGAGCACCTTGGCGACGGCGGTCTCCGTGAGCGGCAGAAGCTGCTCAGCGACGCCTTCCAGCCTCTTCTCGAGGTCTTCATCCGACACCCCCTCGTCGTCCAGCCCACGGACGGCGTCGGCGGCTTTGGAGACAGGGTTGCCTTGTGCCTTGGCGTCGTCCCTGTCCTTGGCGAGGCGCGCGGTGAGGGAGGCGTAGTCGGCGGTGAGGCTGGCCTTCTTGAAGGAGGCGAGGGCGGCGAGGTAGGTGCCCTGGTCGACGGAGTGGCCGGCGGCCTCCATGTCGCGGAGAAAGGGCCAGAAGTGGGCCTGCGCGGCGGAGGGGCTGGAGGCGAGGGTGCGGAGCATGAGGTTGTAGGCCGCGGAGCCGAGCGGTTGGCCCGAGTCGGCGGAGCGGCGGAAGAAGGCGAGCGCGAGGGACGGGTCCTTGGAGAGGCTGTGGAGCAAGTAGAGGACCGACTCCGTGGTCGGGGCGGGTGGAGGTGGAAGTGGGGAGGGGGCGGTGGAGAAGAGGCGGAGGTGCGGGAGGAGGCGGCGGAGGGCGGAGGAGGAGGCTGGCGGCGGCGGCGGCGCCATGTTCTCTTGGGGGTTTAGGGGTTTGCGATTGGGAGAGGAAGATGCCGGGCCGGCCTATTGAAATGGGGAAGAAAGAAGGTACCGTCGAATGCTCATGTGGGCTGGGCTGGGCTGGGCTGGGCTGGGCTAGGCTCCAACACCGAGCCCACCTCTTCCACGACAACAAAAATAGCCACGCCACCGGACACTTTCGGTCGTCGACACCATTTACATTCAAACTTCAAAGTACTCACTTTGACCCATAGTAGTACTTAAATTTGTCTAAATTTGACTAAAGCTTAGGCACCTTATATTTTGAGATAAAGGGAGTATGTGCGTTGCGCCGGGGGGAGAAACGAAAATCTCAAATGATTTCTCCTATCGGTATTGACACTTAGTTCCATCACGCGCTTCATTTCGTTTAACGCCTCTAGTGTTGTTCTGTCCGTTTAGGCCGCATGATTGCTTTTCGGTTAGTCGCTGTCCGTCGATCGCGTCCAGCGGTGCGACCCATCTGTTCGTGCTTAGCCATCGACAACGCCGGCTTATTTCAAGTGTCTTCCAGCCGCTACGCCATCTCCCACCTTTCTTTCCCGCGGCTTCCCGCGAGTTCTGAGCGTTTCCCGACGCGTCTAGTCGCCGTCATAAAAAGGGGAGGTCGACGAGATATCTTCGACCAGACGTGTTGCCGCCTCCAATTTCGGGACGCTCGCAAATTTACACGCTGCGCCCCGAGCCACGTCGCCCTTTCTATAACCGCCACGTGACCATCGGCGAGCCTTTCACGACGGAGGTGGCGGAACGCGTCGAGCTTGCATTGGTGCATAGCGACCTCCAGGAAGCGGTGCGGGCCAATCCCGACGACGCTTTCCTGTGTGTCCGAGGAGGTGCGGTTGTGCGGACACAGCGAGCGATTATCGTGTCTCTCCAAGAAGAATGGTGTATCTCACCCGTCGCCGCCGCCCCCGCGCCGGCGGCGCCACGTAGTTTTGGATATGTGGTGTGCTTGTTGTTGAAGTGTATAAGTGGATTGCACTGGCCATTTCCATCAGTTCGGACTTTTGGTTGCGTTGGCTAGTGCAGAAAGCTTGACATGGTATCAGAGCCTAAGGTCTCGAGTTCGAGTCCTGACTTTCGCAATTTATCCTAAAATTGTTGTTGACCCATCTGTGTCCACGTATAGGCCTCTTGAGTCATACGTGAGTTTCGCGCGCTGTCGCTCTCTTCCGGTTGCACGTGCTAACTTCTCTCCGTCACACGTGAGAGGGAGTGTTGAAGTGTATAACTAGATTGCACTAGCCCTTTTCATCGGTTCGGACTAAAGACTTTCATTGCAAAAGCTTGATAAGTGTAGTAGAATATTCCCTAATAAAGTTTAGTAGAATATTGGGGTATATGCACATCTCATCCCACAACTATACTATACCTTAATGTGCAGTTTAGTCCCATATGTTGCATCAGGGGAACCCGCCATCCCAGAACTATACCTTGATGTGCAGTTTAGTCCACGGCCAATCCGGAGACGACACGTGTGGCCACGCTGGCACAGGTGAGCCACGTTGGTCAAGTGGTCATTTGCAAAAACGCCCAGGCCTCCCTCTTTTACGCCTCCTCCTTTACCCTAGGGCCTCGCCGCCGCCGCGACCAAATCCCCCAATTTCTGCTCTCGACAAAAATCATGGCAGCACTGGCGAGTTCGACGGAGATCAACAAGGATGGCGGACTGTGCATCCTCGGAGGGCTCCCTAGAGAGTACCGGCCGCTCCCCGGCACCTGCTCGCGGACGGGCGCAGTGGAGAGGCAGGCATGTGTCCCCGGCACATTCTCGCGACCCAGGGCAACAGGTGCCGGTGTCGGTCGAGGCGGAGGCGGAGACAGAAGTGGAGGCGAGGGCAAGGGTGCGGCAGGAGAAGCTGTACCGCAAGTTCATAGTGCTCTACGCCATCCTCGCGTCGGAGGAGGAGAGGGTCGCCATGGCGGAGCCCATTGGATGGAGTCCACCGCTTCCTCTGAACATCAGCTTGGAGACACAGGTGCGTATGCTGCAGGCGTGGGTCGACGCATTGCCACAGCTGCCACCACCACCCTCCCCACCGCCGGCGTGATGCCCACTGGTGGTGGCGGGAGCGTCTGGAAGGAGGGAGATGGCTGGGCGGCGCTCACCGGCGAGTACTATTGGAAGGAGCAGGATGGTTGGATAAAGGAGACGCCAAGTAGGGAGATTGCTGCTTCAAAGGTAGCTGTCAAATTTGCTCTGTTAAATTGCATAGTGTGCTCTGTTCTTCATAGGTGTTGCTCTGTTAGTCGGTTAAAATGAATTTTGCATTCCTATTTGATTTAGGTAGGTGTCTCAAGAGGAAAAGCTAGAGTGAAGAAAGATGAGCCGATTTTTGCTGAACGCGATGTGCTCCTGATGAAGATATGTGAACTAGAGTCTAAGCTGCAGTTACTGAAGTCGGAGAAAAGAGAAATGAAGAAACAACATATGGATGAGCTGAGAAGGAGAGACAATAAGGAAATCACAAGCTGCATTGCATTAGCACTGTTTCTGTTGATGTATGCATCTGTAGCTTTGTTCAGTAGAGGTTTTCTGTAGCATCTGTAGCTTGTTTGGTCACAGTTTGGATCATGATAGTCTAGCAGCAGTACTAGATGTGTATGTGCTAGTCTATCTATCTGGTTGTCTCTTTAGATCTTGAGAAGTACTGGTTGTAAGCTTGTGCGGTGTCTATCTATCTTATTGTCTCTACTAGTCTATCTATCTGGTTGTAAGCTTGTGTATTGAAATAAAGCAATCGAATTTTATGAAATTTATTTTGAAGTTTGGCAACAGTTGTACTGTATGTTACATTATAGCATATGTTTGAAAAATGAGAAGTAATAGGAGCAGTATTTAGTGAAAAATTGGCATAGTATCCAAACAAATCTCATAGTATTAAAACTGAACAGATGTGAATGCAAACACCCAGGTCAAATCTCAATGTTCACAGGTGAACATACTGATCCACACAAATTTAACTAAATCATATAGGAAAATTATCTAAATATCATCAACTACTGGTGCATTCTGACTCACCTCCTGGACATCCACATCTGCATTAAGATCTAGGATTTCTGTTCTTGTAGTATCTCCAAATAGAAGATAATGAGCACTACCAGGTCCAATTGCATAACCTCTCTTTGCAGCTCTAGCTCTTTCAACTATTTCTTCTTATTGACCTTGTTCATATGCACTTGTTCTTTTTCTGTTGCCGGTACTACCTCCTCTGGTGCTACTGCTACCTCTGTTGTTGCTTCTCCCTCCTCTAGTGCTTCTTCTGTTGCTACTGCTTCCTCTGTTGGTGGTGCTAACTCTGTTGCTTGTGGTGCCTTGGGATTTAGATGGTTCCCTTGTAGCAGTACTCCTTCCTCTCCCCTTTCCTCTCAAATTCCCTCTGGTTGATGCAGTGGTAACTCTAGCTCTTGTTTCAGGAATAATGTCTATAGCTGCAGCAATGAAGGCATTTTCTGGCGAAGGACCAAGAACCCTAGCAACAGGTACATTCTCCCTCTCCTAACAAATACTTTGTATTAATTTTCATATGTTTGAATAAATGTAACAATAACTAAATAAACTCTCTGGTAGAATACCTCTTGTCCCATCCTGTATACCATGGTATCAGCTTGATGCATTGGATCCATTGTAGGGTCTGGAATGTGTGGAACTACATGCTACACATGAACCAATCAATCAAGAAATTAATTAATGAGCGGAATTATTTAAGAATATATGGAAATGAACTAATAAAGCAAATGAACAAATCAAGTTAAGTTACCTCCAGAATATATGGAATGTCTTCTTATTGATCCCCATGAATGTCTCTTTGTTGTTGTAGTTCAGTTTCAACAAATTTCTGGTGGCCCCTTCTATTGCGGTCAGCTTTCCCACATACAGAACAGTGCATAGTAACTCCGAATTCGGTGAATATTTTCACTCCCTTCTTCTCCTTCTCCTCAGGTGCCTTTTTCCTATTTTTTTTTGGGCCTGCCCATAACTTTGGTGTAGAGTGGAGGATGGATGATAACTCCATTCATTTTCTCCCAGAAAACTCTGCCTCTTAGTGGAACCAATGTGTGTGCATATGTCTTCCTGTATGTATCAACAGTATAGCAACTATGTACAAGATTTTCTGGGTTGATTCTATCATGCCTACAGCATGCTATGGCATGATGACAGGGAATGCCAGATAACTGCCATCTCTTGCAATCACAGGTCCTGGTGTTGAAATCCACAGAATATGTCCTCTCCATCTCAAGTGAGTTAACTGAGTACTGATAGTTGGTAGCAGGTTGAACTATGCACTGTTTGCTCCACTCAGTAAATTTATCAAGTTTCTTCTTTATTTTTGGACATATCCTTCCTGTAAATGTGTCATCCTCTTTCAGCTTACCTACAGCCCTCTTTAGAATCTTGTAGAACATTGTCTCCAACATGGACAAGAAAGGGAGTTCTCTAGCATCTAAAATGTAGTTGTTGAATAAACATTGCATCAGTAGTAGAAGAACATCAGCACTAGAAAAAACAGATATATAATAAGAGGTATGACAATAATAAACATTGCATCAGTACTAGAAGAACATCAGCACATTACCTGTTGAAAACTTCACTGTGGTTGTTCAACAACATATCACACTTAGGAAAATCTGAGAAGAAAGCTTTCACCCATGTGTTTGGTTTTAGCTGCTCAACCCATTCATAGGCTTCAGTACTATCAGTCTTCATTTTCTCCATGCTTTTCTCCCATTTAGGAACATTTGTTGATCTGGCAATGTCCCACAAATTATTTTTCAATGTCTCACCTTTGTGGCCTGCTCTTTGGAAGTTCTGAAGCATATGCCTGACACAAAACCTATGTTCTGCATCTGGCCAGATCTTTTCTACAACATTTATTAAACCCTTCTGCTTATCACTCATTATAGTCCATGGGGATGTGTTGGTGATTTTCAAATCATCCTTTAGATTAGTGAGAAACCATTCCCAGCTACTTGTACATTCCACCTCAACTAAACCAAATGCAATTGGGTAAATACAGTCATTTGGGTCAATTCCAACAGTTGTTAGCAGTATTCCTTTGAATTTGGTTTTAATGTGGCAACCATCAATACAAATTAGAGGCCTGTATCCTTCTAAGAAGCCTCTTTTGCAAGCATCATAGCTCCAATATAATGTTGCTAGGTGTTCCTTTTGCTGTCCACTAACAGGATCAAGTGCAGAGTTTGTTGAAACAAAGAACTTGGACCCTGGGTTACTTCTCCTCAATTCCTGGCCATAGTCAAGAAGTTGATTGAACTGTGCCACCTCATTACCATGTATCTGCAGCAGGGCTGCTTTCCTTGCTCTGCTCAACTTCCACCTGTTAGGGCACATGTTGAACTCTCTAGTCACTTTTGCAGCAAATCCTTGCAAGTCAAGCTTCTGGTTATCCACAAACTCATGCAAAAACTTTCTGTCAGTAGTTTAGCAGTCAATGACCTCATTTCCCACACACCCTCACATGTATGATGGCCTTCATATGCTGTGATTGTGAATCCACCATACCTGCTATCATTAGATGCTTTGAACATCCAATTACATCCTTCATCACAGATAGCTTCCAATCTTCTTCTATCATTCCTTGTCTTTCTGATTTTCACTCTATTCCTGACATGATAGTTTGCCAATGCTTTTCTTGCCTCTTCCACACCACTAAACACCATGCCAACCTTGAAAATAGGATTGTCCATATCAACCTCAGGATTAAATGCCCTGAACTTTTGCTTCAATCTGTTTCTTTCTTCTCCAGCCATATTCAAATCAGCATCTTCCAATGCTTCCTCATCTTCATATTCAATAATCATTTCTTTCTCATTATGATCTAGCACTTCAGTGTCAATATTCTCAGAGAACAGGTCATCATCTCCATCTTCTGCATCAAATTCACTATCATAGATTGCACAGTCAAAGTCACTGTCACTGCCACTATCATCCAATGTTGTGTCCTCTGATAAAATTTCATTCTCTGCTGACATCACATTGCCTGAGCTAGAATCTTGAGCAGCCACTGAACTAGAAGCTTGAGCAACCACTGACCTAGAGGCTTGAGCAACCACTGATGTATGTGTTGTTGGTGGAACTATTGGACAGTCATTGATGATTACATCCGATCTCAAACCCCTAAGAAAATTGGTATGATCAATGTACAGTACAAGTGTTTTCTGTGTCTGACTAGATATGATCATATCAGCAATGCACTGGCTTGAATCTACAGGGGTTAGTCCATCAATGATATCCTTATTTGGCATGCACCAGTACACACTGACCCTTCCTCCTCTTTCATAACCAAGCATGCTTATAATCTAATCAACAACTGAAATAGACCAATTCCTAGCACTGCAGTTGTCAATATGAGATGTAAATGCTGATACATAAGACAGGTTCTTCCCCACTAAACCACAAAAAAAAACCCATTGTGAACTACTTCTACTGTGAACAAATCAGAATTATCTTCAGCACTGTAAACTGTTGGAAAAAATTCAGAGATTAGATGCCAAAACTTCAGAAATTCAGAATTCATAAAAAATTCAGAAATTGCATTCAAAAACTTCAGAAATTTGGGAAAAATTCGGAGATTAGTTGTTATGCTATCACTTGAGTCAAATCCACTTCAAAACTACACATCATGCACTACAGTTCAAATCACAGTGCAATTCAAATCACAATGATCAGAGCGCAACATCATCAAAGCGCAACAGACAGAGAGCAACATCATCATCACCAATCGGCCAATGCTCTCACGATTGCCTCCCTGCTACTTTCCATGACGAAACTACAATCGATTCCACCTCGTTTCAATCTCATCCGATCACAGCCCGCCTCATGAACCCTAGTAATAGGCCAACAAATTCGACCACAGACTGGCGGGTGGAAATCATAGGCTTACCATACTCCGGCGCATCCTCGTCGTAGTTGCGGTAGTGCAGGTCGGGCGGCATCTCGCGAGGTAGTGGTTGATCGCAAGGAAGGAGACGGCGCCGTCGCGGACTGGTTGATCGCAAGGAAGGAGGAAGCTCGGAGGCGTAAAAGAAGGAGGTCGTCTCGCGCGAGATAATCGCTACTGTAACCGTCCAGAAGAGGCAATCTACCATTTAACAGATATCCCCCCCTCAGATATCCAGGGCGTAAAAGAGGGAGGCCTGGGCGTTTTTGCAAATGACCACTTGACCAACGTGGCTCACCTGTGCCAGCGTGGCCACACATGTCGTCTCCGGATTGGCCGTGGACTAAACTGCACATCAAGGTATAGTTCTGGGATGGCGGGTTCCCCTGATGCAACATATGGGACTAAACTGCACATTAAGGTATAGTTATGGGATGAGAGATGCATATACCTCTAGAATATTAATGGAAATTTACTATGAAAATGCAGTCGGAGTTTCTTACCAAATTCTTCTAGATTTCATTTGACCAGCTATTTTGATAAGAATCTCTGTAGGTTGGTCCGAGAGAGAGAGAGCCTCCACAACTCCTTTCACAACAAAAGTTAGATTGCACGACAAGAAGTCTTCACAAAACAAAGGGGTTATCGGCATCATAAAATGGCCTTTCAGCTAGACGACGGGCCCCATTCGTCAACCATTTTTGCAACAAAGGAAATCAAAAGGCGTTTCGACAACTAGAGAGGGAGAGAGAGATAGTCAAGAACAACATCATGCATGGCGATGTAAAGCAACCTGTACGTATTAGTCGACCTGGAAAATGTCAATAAACAAAACCAAAACGGTATTGGAGTCTTTTCCTAAACCTAGATTTGGATTACTGTAGAATACATACAACAACATAAAGGTTTTTTTTTTGAACGGATAATGCCCCGAAGGGCCTAGGAGTTTCATTCTAGCGGTGGGTGTACATATACAAAATGATCCAGAAAGAAAGGAAATATTACAACTCGGCCCTCACATAATGCAAGAAACACGCTAACAAAGATTGCAAAAAAGCAATCGAGTCCAAGCAAACCGCCGGCGACGAACAACGGCGAGGTAGCGCCACCTCTGCACCAGCCGGGGACAAAACCACTTGGCTGGGCGAGGGACTTCGATGCTACTCCGCCGTTGGAGAAAATCCTCTTGAAGAGGATAGAAAAGTTCGGACAAAGCACAATGCGAGCGCGGCGCGGCCACCCATCTGGCCAAGGATAGCGGCAGCAGATCCTCGCCGTCGCTTGGAGAACGCCATGGGGAGAAGAAACTCCGGAAGCTCCCTAGAGCCATGCGCATCACTAACAGCACACAACACGCTCGAGTCCACCTCCTCGCCACCACGATAGGCCAGGTGTTCTAGAGCTGCAGAAGGGCCGCCAACAGCAGCACAACAGCCTCGCGAGATGCAGAGGGAGTTGGTCCTCTGCCATCGCCCATCCTTCTTGATCTCATCGCCGCCACGGCCGGCCGGAAGAAGAAGAGAGGTAGATGGACAGAAGAACCTCCTGCTGGCGTCGCGCGCATACGCCAGCAAGGAGAAACTCCCGCCGTGACCCGAACCACATCAACGGAAACAGCCAACAACGGCTTTATTGGAAGATGCGGTGGTCTTCATCGTCTTCCCTAGCTCCAGCCAGAGGAGCCTGAGGACCACGATGACAAACCCTACTCTCCAGATCTGGCCGCACCCTCTTGGAGGAACCACATCGCCGGGCAAAGGGCCCACTACCGGCAACCAGCCGCTACACCTAAACCTAACTACTCCGGCGTCACCTCCTGCCCATCTCCGACCGGCTATTCCGACGGAGGGGCCAACAGAGGGACCCAGTTTTTTATGGAGGTCGGTCAGGAATAGAGGGGAGGGGAAGGAGCAGAGGAGCGAGGCCAACCAACATAAAGGTGACATGGATCTAGGGGAGACGACATCTTAGTTGACTCCTCTCCAACCCACTTAATATATTTGCCAATTTCTCGAGCAAAAAAGGCACTTCCTCCCACTAACTTTTAAACTTCTTTGCTTACTTTATATACAAGAGCTTAATCCCTTTCATCAGCGAATAAGGAAAGTTTATAGGAACCAGTCTGCTCAAGATCACCGGAAAAAAGTACTTTTGGATGGTATTGTGATGCAATATTAAGAATAATTAAGCAGAAGTGACGTACCAAGCTAGCGTTAAAAATAAGGGTACGTACTTGTATTAGACATCTGCCAAACATAGATAGGAATTTGCCAAGCTTTAAATAACATCATGTGATCATCAAATCACCCAATTCAAGGTTAACCAACCTGCTAGGAGATGCATGTATTATTTTGGTTATTACTAAAAGTTGACGCAATAAATATATCCTAGCGCCTATCATAGGAGTGCCTTGTATTAATTGGTAAGAAGCACCAGTGTTTGTTAGGTCAGGATGTTACTTTACTACTACATATCTGATGATCAGATGTTGATGAGAATCTAATAGGACGGCAATAGCGATGGCATGGTCGGCTAATTAGGTTGGTAGGTTCAGTGGTTAGCGTGACAGCAAGTGACTGGGCAACCTTTCGTGATCCGTTCATGCTTTTTTTAGCCACATGAGACAGCTTGATTTGCATTAAAATAAGCGTTGAGACTTGGTGATCTGTGATCGAATTAATATTTGTGCACAAGATGACGACTGGATCTCGGTGGAACAAAATACTGTATTTTACTGAAATCTGAAATGCAGTGCCAGCACAAACACACTCTCGACAAGAGGATGATCTGATCCGTGGGACAAGAATGACTGAAAGTTTGGTCAAATATTTGATGTCTCAGGTAAAGGCGTCTAACAACTTAATAAATTTTGCCTTGCAATTGGAAGGAGAAAAAAGTATAGGGAACTAGCAGATGTCAATGCACATCACTGTCATGAACTGATTTTTGTTTAGGGAAAAACTGTCAATTCCTTGTAATTGTCTGCAGGCGTTTGGTGCTACTCATGCCATGGGAATCATAATTTACACACACATATATAATGTCCAGGTGCGGAGAGCAAAACAGAACCACATGTATGACTGATGAAAAGAAACGTCTGGATGCCTCACGCGAAAGACTGGGATTGATTCAATAGAATGTACATTAAGAGATTCACTAGACTGTAAAATGAGTTTTTCGCCCATCTTCCCCTTAAAAGTTCTTTGTCTACTACTCACTCTGTTCTAAAACATACACACATATATCTTATTTTGCTAGTAGCAATGGCATCCAATGAGTTTTGGAAATTTTATAGTAAAATATTATACTACTAGCAAGAAAATAATGTCGCACATGCCGTGCTTTTCTCTTGAGATACATTTGTTGGAGAAATGAGCAACTTACCACAAGATTTAATAGATAAAAATTGTAGATAAAAGATGTGGAGTATTGCAGCTATGGATAATTTCACAAAAGAGATTATCCAAACAAACAGAGGGCAAAACAAGACTATCAAGCAAACTAGTGAAGCACATATCTAGGCCAAAGACTAGAAATATGAACTGTAAGAGGATCTCTAAAAGAAGGAAGAGAGACACATACGGTGCAGAAGAGGGACCAGTCGTCGTCGAGAAAGATGTTGTCGTTGTCCAGAGATTTTTAGTGTGTTTGTTGGAGTTTGGTTTTGGCCTTTATATTTGAAATCCTCTAGGATAGGTTCACCCCACTTGGATGATCATTGAGAGGTTGTCTTATGAAGCAACACATATTTTCTGTTTGGATAAGATGAATAGATCATGTGGATGTTTATGACACTCACCACAAAAATTGATGATTGCGGTGGCTTGGTGTGCTGGTGGTGTTGCTGGCCTGATCCAATCCTTCACCTCCTGATGCTGTTCTTGTTTCCCTGGTTCCTGTGCTTGACCTTGATCAACCCTGCTCCTCCTAGATCCTGTGAGCTTGACCTTGCTATCCACCTAATTCTCCCTCTCCTTATGTCACCATCAGGTGATACTTGGATTGATCTGGTATGAGGTTTTGTTGGCTGGTTTGCTTGGCTTTGGCTAAGCTGGTTGTTCTTGTGTGGTGTGAGCAATGGAGAGATGCACTAGTGCTTGCCCACGGCTGTGCTTGGTCCTTTTACTTGTTTAAGCAGTTGTGGATGTGTCGACAGTACACCCATGCAGTTTGGTGATTGAGCTACTTGTGTGTCTGCTGCATGGTTGTGGATATGCTCAATGAGGTGTTCTACCTTTTGATCTTGTTACTATTAACCTGCCTGGTGAAATTTGCCCCTTTACTTGCTGTGATCATTTGACTTGTGGCTTATTTGTTATGAAAGATTGAATTCTTTTATATTGGTGAAACTTGCCCCTAAAAGATTTACCCAATGATGTAAACTTGAGCAGTGCAACTCACTGCTCTCTATTGAGAGTAAAATTTAATAACTTAACTTTTATTTTCCTCTTTGTTTATTCTTTATCTTGGAGGTACAAGATTTGGAGATTCAAGATTAGTATAGGTTCACTTTTAGACAGATGTAATCCTTTGTAATTTTATTTCATTCTTTTGTAAGGAATGTGTAATAGTTTATTAATATATATATATTCCTCTTTTTGTAATTTCATTTCTGTAAAGATTCTTTATTGACTTAATGAGTTACTTTTTGTAACTTATTCATGGAATAAAGATTCATTTGTTTGATTGTATTTCTTATTTAGAGTTTCTATTACTATATATCATTTCTTGATTAATTAATATTACAAAATCATAATTCTTATCTTTTAAAATATAAACTCAAATCTCAAATTTGAATTCAAATTCTTTCCCCCAAAACACACTAATTCATAAAGATCATGTCAAAGTTTATAACGATCACTCTCCAAAGCTATTCCTACACTTAGAGAGTGAAAGAAACTCTGATCACTTTAGGTTTTTATTTGGCGAAAAATTTACCCACTTTTTACAGATGAATGCATGCACATGCACAATTTCCTAAATCTACCGTTCGTTTGTTCCTAAATGCTGGGATGCTATAAACTTCCCCCCTTAAATTAAACTTCGTCCCGAAGTTTGCTAAAGTGTACCTGAATAGTTCTGGATATGATTTTCTTAATTTATCCTCTTTCTCCCATGTGGCTTCTCTCTCGGGATGATGTTCCTACTATACCTTGCAGTACTTGATTGCCCTATTTCTTAACCTTTTCTAGTTTTCTTCCAGAATTTTACAGGGTTTCTCAACATAAGTCAGGTCTGCTTGCAATTCTATCTCTTGATGTGTGATTGCATCATCAGGAACTTTAAGACATTTCCGGAGTTGTGAAACATGGAAAACATTATGAACTTGAGCCAATCTTGATGGTAACTCTAAAGCATAAGCTATGGTCCGGTTCTGACTCAGTACTTTGAACGGTCATATATATCTTGGACTCAATTTTCCTTTAACTCTGAATCTCTTAACTCCTTTCATTGGGCTTACTTTAAGATATACCATGTCTCCTACTTTAGGATGCCATGATCTTCGACTTAAATCATCATAACTTTTCTGTCTACTTTGGGCGATTTTCAATCTATCCTTTATTATATCAATGATATCTTGCCTTTCTTTGATATAGCCTCGCGCAAATTCTTTGCTACTCCCAGGCTCATACCAACATATTGGTGATCTATATTTCCTTCCATAAAGTACTTGATATGAAGCTGCCTTCAGACTACTCTGATAGCTGTTATTGTAGGAAAATTCTGCCAACGGTAGATGATCTTCCCACGAACCTCCAAAATATAATGCACAAGCCCTAAGCATGTCTTCCAGTATTTGATTGGTTCTTTCAGTTTGACCCCCAGTTTCTGGATGAGAGGCTGTGCTAAAATCTAACTTTGAACCAAGTGCTTCATGTAATTGCTTCCACAATGCTGAAGTAAACACTGATCCTCTATCAGTTACGATCTTCTTGGGAACTCATTGCTTGCTTACTATTTCCTTGATGTAAACTTCTACTAACTTATCGGAATTATCCTTCTGATTCACCGGAATAAAAGGTGCACTTTTAGTGAGTCGATCAACAATCACCCATATCATATCCTTCCGTTTAGGTGTCATGGGTAATCATGTGATAAAGTCCATACCAATTTCCTCCCATTTCCACTCGGGATTCCAAAGGTTGCAATGGTACTGCTGGACTTTGATGTTCAGCTTTTACCCTTTGGCAAGTATGGCATTCTGAAACATATTTCGCAATGTCTCTCTTCATGTTATTCCACCAGAATAATTTAAAAGAATCTATCAACATCAATAGTGGCGCCATATACATGACACATAGTCCAAAGCATGTATATTCAAATACTAATACCTTTGGACTTGCACTTTGAAGTAGATCACCATCATCAAATGATCGACATTCTTTCAAAATCCATTCTTTAGTAATCTTTTAGTGTAGTAAACACTTTACATACATCTTGTATTCATCCTTATCATGACGACTTTCATGATCAAGCTAATGTAGCTTATAAAGGCGAATCGTGAGTATACCATTACTTTCCAAAACCCTTTTGGATGATTAGGATGTCTAGCATCTCCAACCTTTGCAAATCCTCATCCAATATGAGAACATATATTATACTTTATCATATTACAACCAAAACATTGTTTCAGATATTGTTATATCTGCCACACATTATGGTTTTTGAAACAATTCTTTCATCTCTTAGATAAACTTGATATGAAAAAACAATCAAGAATCATGGAGGCAAACATGATACTTAAGATACTAACACTGGAATTGTTACTCTCGATTTAATACCAATTATTAAATTTCATGGAGTAAACAGAGTTTGCTAAAAGTTTGCAATAGGACTTTAAACTTTAGATTGACACTCAACACAATACGATACTAGTTCGTAAAGTAAATATCCAGAATTCTATAGTTCTATTATCTCAATTACAACTAAGCATAAGGTGGTCAACGAATGCCATTGACTACAAAAAATTATGCAAATTCACTTTGATTTAATTTATGATAAATTTAGTTCTACTAATCCAAATTAGAAATGACCTCCCACTCAAAAACGACATCCCTCGTGTCTTTTTGGTGATTACAGGAACAAAATCCACTACGCCAAGTCCGATCATCACGTGAGTCGATGTAGCTTCAAAGGCGAGCATCCATATGGTCACCATACCCAAACATATGACTCATGCTTAACCTTTCGGTCCGTGTTTCGAATCCATGTATGTACATGCTAGGCTCGCCAAGTAAGAATCTTAGTATCCGCGTGTGTAAAACTGTCTTACACCCGAGATATGCTCGTGGATTCAAGTACACCCGATCATCACGTGATGTCTTGAAGCGGTGAAACATAGTCGGTGCATACTTAAGTAAGAACACATTTTTATCGTGATATCTAAATGAGGGATCATCTTATTATGCCAATAAAACGCCAAACTAGCAATATAAGATGCAACAAACATCACATGTGAATAAGTGAAATGATATGGTTCTTGCACTTGATCTCCATCATGTGCATCGTGGTATGATCTTCATCATTCCTTTATGTGTAAGGCCAAGGTCTATGGAACTTACACGTCATGTGTGTTGTAAGAGTATCAACTTATACTTTTACTTACAACATTACCATATCATGACACTAGCCAACAACAATCTAAACTAGACGCTTCTAATTTATCCATTGCAAGTTTTACGTGATCGAGGGATTTTGGAGATAGAACCGTTCTTACCTACGAACATGGAACCACAACGATGATAATCAAATTATTGACAACTCGTTGTAAATCAGATATTGACTATAGTAAGAGAGACAGACACCCGCAAGCCACTTATGCAAAACTAGTTGCATGTCAAGCGTGGAACAGGTCTCATGTGCGAGGACATGTAAAGTCTGTCCGGGCCGTTTCATCCCACTATGCCACCAATATCCAAAGTACAACTAAGAATCAATAAAATGATCATCATCGCCGACATATACATATGTGTACTACCCATGCAAAGCATCTACGCATAGATCCGACTCTGATACCACTGAAGGGTTCGCAACATAGAAAACAAAAAAATGCCTATGATGGGAACAACTAAGTACCAAGATCTATCTACTATATACAAACAACGGGTGGATATACATCCATAGAATACATACTCTCAAAGACTAAATAGCGTTAACGAGGTTGTACTCGTGGATGATGTAGTAGAACGCTTGCCAATCTCAAGATCGTGATGATGTCCATCTGGTCCAGCCGGTCCAACACCATCAAGTCCAGCACCGCAAAGCAGTGGCGCATCCGTAATCGTACACACGTCCGGGTACCCCGACAACCTCCGCTCCCTCGCTCCAGCGAAGTAGCGGAAGCAAAAAATCCTTCCAGAAAAAGCCACCGAGAACATGTATCTCGTTGATCCGAGACCATGGGGAAATTATAAAGGGGGAGAGAGATCCTTCACGAGGAGGTGTGCTTTGAGAAAAGGAGAGGGAGGCCTTTTATAGGGAGAGGGGGAGCACCCAAGGGGCATGGCGTCCCGCCCATGGTGGCTTCCCCCACCTCTTCCACATTCATGTTGGTGTCCCACTCAAAATGAAAAGCCTCCACTCACATAAACATGCCTCCACTCAAAAATCCACTCACATGCATTAATTTTCCACCAAATTTAATGCAAGCTCTCATTTAAATAAAACTCTTTTATTTATTTATTCAGAATTTTTTAATTAATAATTAATTAAAAAACATTCACATAAAACCCCTTATAACATTTCAATTTCACATGCAGAACCAGTTTCAGCAATTTCAACCGAAACAGTTACGGTGTCTAGTAAAATAAATTCCTACACTTTCCTTTTTCTTTCTCTGGCATATTATTTGCTACAAATGGTGTTGTGTAACATCCCAGCATTAGAGATTAAAAATAAGTTGAACCCAGATGTGTGCATTGCATTCATGAATAGAAAATCTGAATAATTTTCGCGCTTTTAAACAAAACTTGTCAAAATGATTGAAGCTTCTCTCAACTTGATGGAATTGAAGTAGATCATCAAGTTGACTATGATAAGTTTCAATATGACCTTTGCTAGGTAAACATAATTTGATTTAAGGGTAGATCAAATATAATAAAATGCTACTCATAATGCATTGCTTAAATAATTAATATATGATCCTTAAGGGATTCTATCATCACATTCAGTACAACAATTCATAAGTGCCAAGTTAAGATTACAAACTGAAGAAATATAAATGTGATGACTAACCCTGACCTATCTTACTCTTATCTATTCTTACTATGAGTATCATAGTAATACCTAACTTTAACTCTTTAATGAGTTTGAGTTGGAAAGAGACTAAGTCAAGATCATTCACCATATATCTTTCTTTCCATATCAATCCTTATCATCTCTATTGAATCCTATCCCTATAATTGTTGTTCATCAATATTGAGTAATCAATTATTGATTCACCAATTCTTAACCTATCAGTTCTTGACCTATCAACTCTTGTTCTTATTACAACATTCACTTCAAGCTTATAAAGAAAGAAGTAAGAAAAGGTAAATAGTGATGCTAGTTTCATATGTCATCTATTGGATAAGAATGATTGAAAATAATCCAATCAATAGGATAATTGATGGAGTTAAATCCCTCCTTGGTAGATAGAAGAATTCTTTATATTACCCAATCATATGGTAGAAAAGAAGATTACAAGGATGAAGTCTGAAGATAGTTACCAGGAGTAGTCCTATTGGATCAAGTAGGTATAGTCAATGAATTATATCTCTTAATCCAATAGAGATAAACAGAAGAAAATTATAATACAACTGTAATGTTGTATTGATGAAGCCTTGATTAGCCAACTGGAATCCCAAAACCATAAAGGATCAAAAGATTATAATGAGCATGCCTTATTCGCCAAGATTGAATGCTTATATCATGTATAAGTGACATTGGTGGATAGAACATTATTGAAACCTAGTCTAGATATATTATCCTAGGTCAACCATTACAAATCACAATAATAAAATGTAAGGTTGGAGTGTGAGTTAGTAGAGTAAAGTAAATGTAGGATGCTATTATTCAATTAAAGCCAGTTTAGCATAGAGTTATGGAAGAAGTGTTATTCATCTTAAAGGATAGTAAACCTTAGAGAAGGTAGTTGGATACATACATACACCTAATGAAGAAATATTAGTGATGGATGATTAAGAAAGATTATGAGTGGAGTTTGACAGAACTACCTGTTGGATTGATGATTATCAACAGTAGAGTAGTGGGTATAACCAAGCAAAGATATGAGAAAACTATTAAATACTTTAGTATCAAACTCATTGGATTCATCCATGAGTGTAGAAGAATAAAAGGGGAATAAGAATATTTCTTGTGAAGTAAATCTCATCATGTTAACCCATGATGATGGATAGGAAAAAATATTATATCTAGGAAAGGAATTCCTTAATTAGAAATCCAGGATTGTGAATTATGGAAGATAGACAGTCTTGTTAAACAAGCAACTCTAAATCTTAAACCAAACATAATATCCATTTCATGTTATTGGACCATCATCTTATATCTATAACACTTTATAGGAATATATTCCTATAGCAAATCACATAAGCACATCTCTGTCAATTCCAACCATCATAATTATATGTACTTAAGAGAATAATTACCAATTCCTTTCTATAGAACATATTAGATGTAACTATCTAATTTTAAAAAGGTTATATCATCAAATATCAAACATAAGACAATATGCTTAGTTATTAAATCTTTTCTCACATCAACAAAGAAATATAAGTAAATTAAGTACCCTAAACTTCTTTGTTAATCATAATAGAATATATACATTGCCATTTTCCAAGTTAATGGGAGTAGTAATAACCATATTAATTTCTTTTGTATTTCATGCATCAAATAATGATATAGGATCATTATACATATAAAAATTTCTATGAGCCAACTAGAGTTAAGTTTTATAAACAAATAAGAATATATCATTTAATAAATCCATGATTAAAAGAGGAAAGAAAAATAGTAAGAAAAGCTTCTACAAAATATTAAAAGGAGTTCATATTGAGAAAATAAAAGAAATATAAAAAGATTATATAATAAAAGCTCACAAATGATACTAAATTTATTTTAGTATTACTACAATTATCTAGCAAATAAATTCTGCAAAGAAAAGTTAATTAAATATTATATACAAATCTAAAAAGGAAAAGAGAAAATGGAAAAATAGAAAACAAATAAAAACAAGCCCTGGTCGTAGCCCAACTCCTAATTGCTTATCTGACGCCCATGTGCAGCCCACAATAGCCCAGCAACCAGCCCATGTCGTTTTCATCTGTGACTGACAAGTGGGACCAAAGAAGGACCGCGGGTTGAGCTGAAAGAATCGCCAGAGGGTTTTCCGCAAAAGATACGTCGTTGTCATCCTCACGCACACAGGCAACTCGCTGGAGGAGCTCGCCGCCGCCCGATGCCGTCGTCGTCGTCAGTCGTGCGTCAATATGCTCGTCGTCGTTCCAGAGAGGGATAAGAAGGCCACCGCGACGCCCTGCCTCAATCCCTATCCACAATCCCTCCATATCCTCTCCGATTCAAATGGGTCCGAAACCCTAGCTCACCGGAGCCGCATCTCGCCGTCGAACCACATCTTCCCACACCCTTCCAAGCAGCCATGGAGAAGCCTCGTCCACCGTAGATCCTCTGAGTAGAATCTTGCATCAAGGGGAGCACTGGTGAGGGTGAATTTTGCCATTCCTCTTTGCGGCAGATCATCGGAATCCTCGTTGGAGAGCTCGCCTCCGACCACGCCTGTCCTCGCCAACCTCTCTATCGTCATCAGGGTAAGCTTACGCATCTCTGGACCCCATTTTCGCTTGCTAATTCTCACCGTAGGCCTAGCTTCTTTGAGCACCGCCGCTGGCTGCCGCAGAAGCTCGTCGCTGGTGTATTTTCGGTGACCTTTAGGTAGCGGTGTTACCACCAATAGGTTCGCCTTGGTTTCCTATATCTAGTAGCATCGACCTTGTCCACCAGAGCACAGTGGTTCGCCGTCGGCGACCATCCTCTGGTGGTGGAGGCCAGGATGATGTTAGCATGACATCATGCTTGCGTTACCCTAGCCATGTCAACGTGTTTGACCAGTCTTTGTCTCGCGTGGCTGATGACATGGCCTTGGGCCCATATGTCATTGTCTGGGGGTATAGACAGGGTCGGTAACAAATACATTTTTACTAACCTGAGAGCTGAGGTGGACATAGGCCCACTGGTCAGTAATTTGGGCTAGGTGTTGGTGCGTGTAAAAAGTTAATTCCTATTTAAGAAATAAATAAAATGTTATAAGCTCAATTATTAATATTCCAGAAATTAAATAAATGGTTAAATCTTGTTTAATTAATAACTTTTGATTTATAATTCAGAAAAATGTGTATAATAAATGAAAATTTGTAGAAAAATAAAATATACAACTTAAACTTATTATCCAATATTAATATAATGATTATTTAAATAAATATTATTTAATAAAGGTTTTATAAGTAATAAAACTTTGATAATTCAAATTTTAATAATGGTAAATGTTAAAAATATAAATAGAATACCAAAAATCTTAGAAAAAAAGAATTATAATTTAAAATTATAATCATGCATTAGTATTTCACTTATTTAAATATTTATTATTTATTAAGTATTTTTTTTAAAATATATTAAATTTTATAAAATCATATCTTATTATTTATAAATCACAAAAATAAATGATATATACCAAAATGATCACAAAAATAATATCTACATGTTAAAAATCTAATATTCCACTTTTGAGGTCAATAAAAATTCAATTACTTTAATAACTCAAATTTAAACTTATTTACTTAATTGGTAATTCATATAAGGATAAATAAATTTTTGTTAATATTTCAAAAATTAGTTAATCAAGTCTAATAAATAAATAAATGTCCTGAATATTACTAATAAATCATAATGATTTAAAACATTAGAAATACTATTATATTGAAATATCCTTCTACTATATGAATAAATTATATTTTAAAAAGATCTCTAATAATTATAGAACCTTCAAGAATGGTATATCAACCAAGTACAACTTTATAATGGACTAAATCCAAGATAATTCATGAGTAGTCACTAGTACTATTTAATTATCCACAAACCATAATTATACCTTCATAAGGAAACAAGAAATCTTGTTCCACTAAAAAATTAAGAGATCACTACTTAAATAGAATAATAACCATTCTTAAGTAACCTTAAAGCAACATTACCAAGTACACCAGGTACAAAGGTTATAAACATTATACTTTCAAACTATATTTGTTTTAAAGTTAACCTTAGTCTACAAGAATCTAATTATAACACTATAAACATTGCTATATGTTTTATAGTTAAATTTGGTCTGAACTAGTTAAGTTATAAACCATCTCAAGCCAAACTATTCAAGCAAGCACAAATAGCATCGACCACCACTGACTAATCACAAAGATTGTTTAGACCTTAGAAAAGAAATCTTTTCTTCAAATGTTATTCTTTTTGCCACTCCAAACAAGAACTCTTATATAAGCAATCTTGAATAACACTTCATAGGTGTATATTTTATTGCTGCATAAATATGTGTTGTTCACACACACTCACAAGCCCTAATAAGAATCACAAGTGTGAAACTTATCTAAACGGACAACACATTTTAAAGTAACCATTTCCGAAATCCAAACCCTAGAACCACGTTATTGTAGGGTTTCGTAGCATGGAAAACAAAAAATTTCTATCGCATACAACCAAACAAGCCAAGATCTATCTACTAGATTGTAGCAACGAGTCGATGGAATAACTTACCCTCTAAGATTCCAAAGCGTTTAACGAGAGCGGATTCTCGTGGGTGATGTAGTCGTACTCTTCCCGATCTCAAGATCGTGTAGACGATCCTTCCCATTGCGTTAAGTGCTTCCTGATCGGTCACACGTTCGGTACTCGACGAAGACCTTCCTCTCCCTTGTTCCAAAGATGGAGGTTGTAGCACTCTCCTCGCGATTCCTAAAGACAACTGTGCAGGAAGTAGAGGGAGATCCATGAGGCCTTAAGCCAGAGCGAGTATGGTGGAGTATGAGAGATCTATTAGTGGTCTAGAGATTTAGACACACCAATTATAAGGCTCTAAACCGAAGGCTAGGGCAATTAGAAGCTCTAAACCAAAACGGCTCTAAACCGGAGATTAGAGGATAGGAACTTGTGTGTCTAGAGGAGGAGGCCCTGCCCCTCCTTTTATAGGTGGGAGGGGCGGCCAAGGGGAGGGGAGTCCCTCCCCAAGTCGGCCTTGGTTGGCGCGCCAGCTTGGAGGGACTCCTCCCCCAAGTCGGTTCCAACCACCTCTTGCTTGTTTCCCACAGTTTCCTGTTTTAGCCGTTTGACCTTTAAACTGGCCATTTGACTTTTCTGTTTTAGGATTCAATTTAATCCTTTATTTGGAACAGCAAGAACACTTAGTACATGATGCAATCATTCAATATGTAATGACACATTCATGTACCCTCCCCCCCCCGGAGTGTCGGACAATCCGGAACCTTCTAGAACATTCCCGATGAAAACACCGGAATCATTCCCGAACTCCGAAACGGGACTTTCCTTATATGAATCCTATTCTCCGGACCATTCCGGATCACCTCGTGATATCCCGGATCCCATCCGAGACTCCGAACAACATTCGGTCTCTTTCTCATAATACCATAACTACTCAAAACAACGTTGAATCCTTAAGTGTGTCTCCCTACGGTTCGTGAATTATGCGGACATGATCGAGACACTTCTCCGAACAATAACCAATAGAGGAATCTGGAAATTCATATGGCTCCCACATATTTCCCTTTGTCTCACGATAGTTTACTTATCCGAGGTTATGATCGTCGGTATCTCTGCATACCTAGTTCAACCTCGTTACCGATAAGTACTCTTTTCTCGTTCCCGTGATATGTGATCCCTTGTGAGCCAATCACATGCTTGCAAGCCAATTGGATGACATTCCACCGAGAGGGCCCAGAGTATATCTATCCGTCATATGGATGGACAAATCCAACTCTTGATCCATGTGTCTCAACCAATACTTTCCGAACACTCAATGCCACCTTTATAGCCACACAGTTACGGTGTGGTGTTTGATGTCATCAAAGCATCCATCCGGTAAAGGTGATATGCATGATCTCATGGTCGAAGGAATTAGGTTACTATGTATCAGAAAGCATATAGCAATTGAACTATTGAAATGACTTGATCTTTATGCTACGCTTATCTATAGGAGTATGTCCACCATATCATTCTCCTAACGATATGATCTTGTTGTTGATAACATCTCAATGTTCATGATAGGGAAACCACAATCATTAATCAACCAACAAGCTAGTGAAGTATAGAGGCTATACTAGGGACTTCAAATCAAGTTTACAAATCACACAAGTATTAATGTTTCCTTGTTAATACTATTATAGCATGAATGTAAACATTTATCATAAACACAAAGATATAATAATAACTACATTTATTATTGCCTCTAGGGCATATCTCCAACATTCTCCCACTTGCACTAGAGTCATCTAATCTAGATTACATGGTAATATACCGAACACCCATGGCAGTTTGGTGTTGGTCATGTTTTGCCCTCGGGAGAGGTTTAGTCAACGGATCCGCCACATTCAGATCTGTGTGTACTTTGCAAATCTTTATATCCCCATCCTGGATATGTTCTCGAATAGCGTGAAAACGCAGCTTGATGTGACTTCTTGTGTGACCTTGGTTCTTGCGCATTGGCTATGGCGCCCATGTTATCACAAAGAGATAGACATTGGGTCCAGCACTAGGAACCACACCATCTGTAATGAACTCTTTCATCCATATCGCTTCTTGTGAAGCCTCCGGCGACCATGTATTCGATTCGTTGAAGATCTCGCCACAACGCTTTGCTTTGCACTCCTCCATCTTCTTCTGCACCATTCAAAATAAATACGTATCCGCATTATGATTTAGAATCATCCGGATCGGTGTTCCAACTAGCATCGGTGTAACCATTAACAACGATGTTCATCACCTCCATAAGAAAGAACCATATCCTTAGTTCTTCTCAAGTACTTAAGGATGTTTTTGATCAGTCAATGATCCACTCTGGATCACTTTGATATCTGCTAGTTAAACTAACGATATGCAATGTCGGGTCTAGTATATAGCATGGCATACATTAGAGATCCTTTGGTGAGGCATAGGGAGTCTTACTCATCCTTTCTCTATCTTCTGCCGATGTCGGACTTTGAGTTTTACTCAAGGTCGATAGCAACATGGGCAAGAACCCTTTCTTGCTTTCTTCCATTCCAAACCTCTTTAGAACTTTGTCCAAATATGTACTCTATGACAATGATATTTGGCGTTCGATCTATCTCTATAAATCTTTATGCCTAATATGTAAGTCGCTTCGCCAAGATCCTTCATTGAAAAACTATTATTCAAATATTCCTTGACACTATTAAGAAGGTCTACATCATTCCCAATCAACAATATGTCATCCACATATAGTATTAAGAATGCTCTGAGCTCCCACTCACTTTCTTGTAAATACAAGCTTCTCCATAAGTTTGTATAAAACCAAAACTTTTGATTACCTTATCAAAACGTTGATTCCAACTTCGGGATGCTTGATTCAATCCATAGATGGACCGTTGAAGTTTGCATACCTTGTTAGCATCTTTAGGATCGACAAAACCTTTGGGTTGCATCATATACAACTCTTCATCAATATCTCCATTGAGGAATGCTGTTTTGACATCCATCTGCCATATCTCATAATCATAATATGCAGTGATTGCTAACATAATCCTCACAGACTTTAGCGTCGCTACCGGTGAGAAAGTCTCATCGTAGTCAACTCCTTGAATTTGTCGAAACCCTTTTGCGACAAGTCGAGCTTTATAGACAGTAACATTACCATCAGCATCTGTTTTCTTCTTGAAAATCCATTTGTTATCGACAGCCTTTCGGCCATCCGGTAAGTCCACCAAAGTCCATACTTGATTTTCGTACATGGATCCAATCTCGGATTTCATGGCTTCTTGCCATTTATTGGAATCTGGGCTCATCATCGCTTCCTCACATGTCTCGGGGTCATCGGTGTTGTCCACCAACATGACACTCATAACGGGATCATACCAATCTGGAGTGGTACGAGTTCTCGTTGACCTCCGAGGCTCTGTAGCAACTTCAACCGAAGTTTCATGATCATCATCATTAGCTTCCTCTCTTATTGGTGCAGGCACCACAAGAACTTCTTCTGGTGCTGCTCTACTCGCAATTTCGAGAGAAGGTTCGACAACCTCGTCGAGTTCTACTTTCCTTCCAGTCACTTCTTTCGAGAGAAATTCCTTCTCTAGAAAGGATCCATTCTTGGCAACGAATAATGTAGACATGATCGAGACCCCTCTCCGATCAATAATCAGCAGCGGGACCTGGAGATCCGTACTGACTCTCACATATTCAATGATAACTTCTATGATCGTGTGAACCTTATGCGCATGTAACTCAATCCCTTTGTCTCGCGATATATTACATGTACGAGATTCGATCATCGGTATCTCCATACCTAGTTTGATCTCATTAACGACATGTACTCTTTTCTCGTTTCCGTATATAACATTCTAGTGATCAAATCACTTCCTTGCAAGCTAACTAATGTGATATCACCGAGAGGGCCCAGAGTATATCTATCCGTCGAAAAATTCTACTCTTGATCCATGAGCCTCAACATAACACCTTCGTAGCACTGAACCCATCTTTATAATCACCCTGTTATGATGTAACGTTTGCTGTTATCAAGATACTCTTCCGGTGTTAGTGATTACATGATCTCATGGTCTAAGGACTAATATTACTTCGTATGATGTTATAGAAATATAAACATAATGACCTTGATCGTAATGCTATACTTTGGATGAATGTTCATCACATCATTCCAACAATGTTGTGACCTCGTTATTAACGACATCCAATGTCCATGATCAGGAAACCTTTGATCATCTTGTTAATCAACGAGCTAGTTTATAAGAGAGGCATAACTAGAAACTTTCTATTTGTTTATTAATTAAATACACACGTACTAACGTTTCCGTATTAATACAATTATAGCATGTAAAATAAACATTTATCATAAATAAGGAATACGATAATAACCACTTTATTATTGTCTCTCAGGCATATTCCCTTCAGCCACTCCCTGGGGTCGCCGCCCCAGCACCCCCTCCACCACGACAGAGAAATGCAGAGCAGACCCGCTGCCCGCCAAGCCCATCTGGGCCTAGAACTGGCCCGACCGCACTACCTCCTCCAGAAACGCCAGCGGCCAGCGCCACCTCCGCCCCCGGCACAATGATGCCTCCCGCCACCGCAATTTGCTTCCAGCCGAGCCCCCCAGGCGCCGGGTGTCGTGGTATTGCCGACGAGTACACCATGGAGGGGTCCTCACAGTGCATGTTTAGAGACGTGGGGTAAGGCGGACGGTTGACGGGTACGAGGTAACACAGCTTACCCAGGTTCAGATCCCACAACGGTGGCGGAATCCTACTCCTGCTATAAATCACTATAATGGCAATACGCCGAGTTACAGAGATAGGTTCGCTGTACGAGGTGACTAGAGAGTCTAAGTTATCGTCTGAGAGATTGTGCCCTAAAGGCTCCCATAGGCCCGACTTATATAGTCGCCAGGTCCTAGGGTTACAGGGAAAAGTCCTAGCCGGACAGGTTACAAAGTTCTACACCATCTATTACTAGTCTTGTGTATCTTGCACTCCAAGGCTCCGGGTACGTTGGTGACTCCACCGTAGCCTTCCTTTATCCGGCATGGGCCTCCCTTCTGAATCCACCTAACTGGGCTGCCCAGCAGGCCACAGGCCATTCTACCGACAATGGGCCACCCGGGTTAGTCGGATAAGAGACATGCTACGAGGATACCCATATAGCATATCCCCAACAGTAGCCCCCGGAGAACTCCGAGATCTTGCGCCGTCTTGCCTCTTCTTATGGAATGCTCCGTCTAGATGGATGTCGGCAAACTGTCAAGCAACATCTTGTAGTCCTCCCAAAGAACCCTGCAAAGGTTTCTCCGTCTTATATGAGTAAGTCGAAGAAATGCTGAATCTTCTATCGTACGCTCCCGTTGTCAGATTAAATCCGTCCATGCCGGAATCTTCGATGGGATGGCTCATCTACCATGTCAGTTATGGCAACGTAGGCTGTAGGTCAGCGACACCTCGTAACTCACACATGCAGAGAACGTAATCATATCCGATTTTCCTGCACGAGCGATACGAACCGTTGGCGGCGGCGGTTGGAGACGTGGCGAAATTACCGCGCACGTTCACGAACACGTCGTCTACGCGGCTACCGTCCGATTATCTGCACGAATCTTGACGCAGAGTAAGATAAATAGTAACCATTGGACACTTGCCACTTTTTCACCCCATTCTCTCGCGTCATTGTCTTCTTCCTCCAGTCGCACGCCTCCTCGAGCTCTCCGCGGAAAACCTCGAGAAACCCTAGCCTCTCTCTGCACCAGTCGCTTCCTTCCATTCCTTCCATGGCTAGCAGCAGCTCCTCCCTGTCGATGGCGGCGTCGAGCGAAGCCACGACAAAGCCGGCGAGCTCCGTCGTCGTGCCCCTAGAGGGCCTGGTCATCCCCGCATCGGCGGTGATTGAAACCACCGGCGGCGACCACAATCTGGCGGCGCTGGATCCCCTGGAAGAGGCCGGACTTCGCACAAAGCGTGGCTCGGACATCACCGGCCGCGACATCCAAGAGATGGTTGCTGAGGGTTACCTCCCCGCGACGGAGGGGCTCGCCTGGCGGGCGGCGCCGGCCGGCGAGGTGACCCCTCTCCCCAAGCCGGAGAGAAAGTGTACCTCAAGGCGCAATTGGTACGAGACGTTTCTCTGCCCATCTCTCACTTCTTTCTGTCCGTCTTGAATCACTTCAAGGTCCAACCCCATAACCTCTCCCCCAATAGTATCTTAGTGCTTAGCAACTTCGCGGCACTTTGTGAGGGTTACCAAGGGATTAGGACTAGGTTAGACTTGTTTGTATACTTCTTCACCGTCAAACGTGAAGCCGGACACAGTAGGGAGGAGCTTAGGAACTACGGCACCATAAGTTTCAAGATCCGTCCTGGCCGGCGGTTCCCCGACATCGTCGGCCACGAGTCATGTAAAAACTAGCAGCGGACGTACTTCTACGGCCCCGACATTCCTTTGGCGGGCCGAGAAGTAACGTACCCGGACTTCGTGGATGGAGCCGCCGCTGAAGTCTCCACATGGCGGTCCCATGCCTCCCTTCCCTCCGACCTCGACGCTTCTCGCGCAATAAGGCGGATCGAGTGGTTCGTAGAGACGGGTCTAACCGGCTTGGACCTAGCCATGTGCTGGTTCATCGGGCGGATCCAACCTCTGCAGCACCGCACGAAGTTTATGCACGAGTACACCGTCGACCAAAGGGATACCGTCCGGATCTCCGAGGACAACTTCTCGAGCGACTCCGTCAAGTTTCTCCTTAAGGACATCGTCAAGGTGAAGGATAAGAAGCATGGCTTCACCCTCACCTACGACATGTTCGTAGACGGCAAGTGACCAAAGGTAGATATTTATTTTCCGTGTATGACATTGCTCCAGTTTTTCCGTCTTGCCAATACCATCTTGTCTAACACGATGATTTCTCACTTAACAGCTTAGCGATCTAGAGGAGGGCAACCTGGCTGCCCAAATCTACGATCCCAAGATGAAGGAAGTCACGGTCGTGTCCGACGACGATGCCCCGTTGGCGCGAAAGCGGAAGAGCTCCACCTCTGACGCTGCCGACGGAGGCAAGAAGAAGAAGACGGAGGGTGGAGCCTCCAAGAAGAGTACTGCCGCCCTGGAGGCGGAAAAGAATAAAGCCACCGGGGTGTTTGCCAAAGCGCCCCCCCCCTAGTGTAAGCCTCTCATTCTCCGACATTGTCTTATTTTATCTATCTTATTCCTGTACTTATGCATTTTGCACGTTTCAGGAAGAAAGCAACAACCATCCTCAAGAAGTCCTCCAAGACTCTTGGGGATTCTAGAAATATTAAAGACATGCTGCATCGCGACTCCTCCCCCGCCATCGCCCCTGCCACTCCTGCCGTCAAGTCCTCCTTTGCTCCGACAAGCTCCCAAGTCCAGGAGGCACCAGGCCCTTCCGCCATGGAAGTGAACTCTGGCGCCTCTACCGAACTAGCTGTTGTCGGTGAGCAGGTAACGCAGGAGAGTGCTGCTCTTCAAATGGCTGAAGCTCTGGCTAAGGATGCCATCGGTAGCGGGAAGGCGGTGGTGGGAGCTGGTACTTCTGCCGAAGGAGGTGCCTCTGCTCCCCAGAAACCCTTCGAGTTTCCGAACATTGTTTACCTGGCGCTCATGTCGAGTAACACAACTATGGTTCATGGAGGAGTGTCGTCATCTCCGCAGTGCGGTCTTGAGGAGCTACTCCGACAAGCAGACATCTTGCGAGGAAACATCATTGCCTTTGGCAAGCTGCTGGCCGAGAGTGCTACAAGCCTCAAGATCTTTGCACTTGTAAGTTTTACTTTACCTTTTGAATTTTGTATGAGTATCCCACTGTAGCCCCCGAGGTTGTAGATGGAAAAACCATAGGTTTTGCATCTATATGCTCTAAGAGTGACTAAGTTATAAAAAACTCTCACTGTAGCCCCAAAGCGTTTAGATGGAATGAATTATTCCGACTAGATGCTTTAAGATTAGCACAAGCAGTGTTCATGATTTTCAATGCTGTAGCCCCCAAGCCTCTAGTTGTAACTGAATTTAGCTCCGACTAGATGCTTTAAAGAAAATCTAAGCATTTTCCGAGTTAAAAACTTTATACTGTAGCCCCCAAGCCTCTAGTGGAGAACTCAATTAGCTCCGACTAGATGCTTAAAGAAAATCTAAGTATACTTCTAAGTTAAAAACTCTCGCTGTAGCCCCCGAGCATCTAGGTGGAAAATTTCCGACTAGAAGCTCCAAGCTGACTAAACAACGACTTGACTTTGTATTTGTTTACACGGAACGAGAATGCTCGGAGGGGCATGGCCAACGACAAGTACCAGAAGATGCGCGCAGATCTTGAAGCCTAAAAGGGTAAAACTGCCATCTTGAAGGAACAGATCATCAAAAACAAGAGTCTGTTTTATTTTTGCGCATTTCCGTCTTACTTTTGTGCCCATAATCTCCGAGTACTCAATGTGTACTTTGTTTTCTCCGACTTGCAGAGCATGTTGCCAAGGCCAAGGATATTGTCGAGCAGTCCAAGCATATCCAACAGCAGGACAGCGAGAACAAGATCCTGAAGGAGGAGAGGAAGGAGATGCTGAAGATGCATGAGGATTCTATGAAAGCCTTGCAGGATTCCGCCTCTGCGGAGATCAACCGCTTGAAGGAGGAGCTTGCGATCCTAAAGGATCAGAAGCAAGCTGCCGATGAGCAAAACCTTCGCCATAGCGAGGCGTTTAAGCTCCTCCAACAAGAGAAGGAATCCTTGGCGAACATCGTCTGGCAGGCCAAGGCCAGCATCTTCAGTAAGTGTCCTCCGCCTTGTAGTTCTGTAGTCTGGATACTTAGAATTTATTGAACTCATGCAATTCTTGTCGGAATTCAGCGCCTATGGGTTTAACCCGCTCGCCTCCTTCGGACAAGGAATGCATGATCCTTGCCGGCAACTTCATCAACACCGCCATCGCCCAAGCCAAGGAGATTGCCAAGCCCCTCCAGATTTATATCAAGGCCTCGGACTTCGTGGTGAAGTACTCGGAGATTCTACGCCGAGCCCCCGAGCATGTCGCGAGCTGGAAAGCTTCATGCGCACGGGATGGCGCAAGGATGGCGTTGTCCATGGTGAAGGCACACTATGAAGGTGCCGACATCGACACAGTGACATCTGGTATCCCCGACGTGGATGATGACGGCAAGGAGATCGATCACGAAGCCATCCTGTCATCACTCGCGGGTTATGACACCAGGGTTGCCGAGTTGGTGGACGTTGGCGTCTTCGTGCCCAGGAACTTTCTCGACAGCGCCAACCCGGATTCCTCCGAGTCTCATCACAGCGCTGACGCTGAGGGTGATTCTCCGGCTGGTGATGATGCGGCCTCCAAGTCCCCTGCACAGAGTAAAAAACACTTTGTAATTTTTGTTTCACCTCTGGAGTGTGCGCGGGAAAAACTTTGTTGATGTAATCTTAAGGCGGAAAACAATGGTTATCGTATCCTGCTACTTAAGAATTAAGTTTCAGCATGTATATTTTTTTAAGCAAGTGCTGGCTTATCCATTACTCTGGTTCTTATGTTTGACTTTTCGTGAGTCGGAAGACTCGTTGTCGGAACCATGCGCTTAGGTGATGATGCCCAATGGCACCGTCAATAACCTGAGCACAAAATCACCGACAATAAGTGCCAAAAGTCACTACTCCAGAATCCACATAAAAACAACAAAGAACGTGTAGACCAGAAAACTTAAGCTAACGCCCGTAGGCAGAATTTTCACAAGTGCAATCGCAAGACTTGTGCATAAAGGTTTATATGATCCAAAAATGAACACTAAAGGAGGTAAAAGACTCATCAATATGAGTGAACCAAAGAGCTTTATTTCATTGATCATATAAGAGGTACACGATTAGATAAAAAGTGCTAAGTGTAGAAAGGACGTAGCTGTGCTATGTTCCATGGCCGATCAAGCTCCGGGTAGTCATCATCCGGGTCACGTCGCTTACGCTTATGATCCTTGTTGGGTCTATCCTTGAGTTCACGATTGTCGACAAGGTAGTAAGACCCATTGAGCAGCGCCTTGATTATGATGAACGGTCCTTCCCATGGCGGAGATAGTTTGTGTGACTTCTTCTGCTTAAGTCGGAGCACTAAATCCCCCTCTTTAAACGAGCGATGCCGAACGCGGCGACTATGGTAGCTGTGTAGCTTCTGCTGGTAGATGGCGGATCTTTGGCATGCCAAAACGCGCTCCTCCTCAAGAAGGTCCACATCTAGGCGTCTGGATTCTTCAGCGTCATCTTCGTTGTAGGCGGCAACTCTTGGTGCATCGTGGAGGATGTCGGAGAGTAGGATAGCTTCTGCTCCATATACCATGAAATAAGGGGTGTAGCCGGTGGATCTGTTGGGTGTAGTTCGTAAACTCCACAGTACAAATGGAAATTCTTTCGCCTAGGCTCCATATGCTCTATGTAGCGGTGCCTCAAGACGTGGCTTGATTTCCTGTAGAATTAATCCATTGGCTCGCTCAACTTGACCATTAGATTGTGGGTGTGCCACAGATGCAAGGTCAAGTCGGATTCCTTTGTCCTAGCAATAGGCCTCCACTTCTCCGAGTGACAATTTGATTCCATTGTCGGTGATGATGCTATGTGGGAGACCAAATCTCACCACTAGATCCCGGACAAACCTGAGGGCAGTTGCCCCATCAAGCTTTCTAATGGGTTTATCTTCTATCCATTTGGTGAATTTTTCAACTGCTACAAGCAGATGCGTAAATCCACACGGTGCCGTTTGTAACGGTCCCACCATGTCTAGCCCCCAGACTGCAAACGGCCAAGTTATTGGTATTGTTCGCAATTCTTCAGCAGGAACATGTGGTTGTCGGGCATAATACTGGCATCCTGTGCATGTCTCAACTAGCTTGTCGGCGTCCGCCTTCGCGGTTAGCCAGTAGAATCCTTGCCGGAAGGCTTTCGTGACCAACGATCGAGGAGCGGCGTGATGCCCGCAATCTCTGAGATGGATTTCGCGTAGGATTTCCATACCTTCTAGATGGGAAACACACTTTAGATATACACCAGTGGTGCTTCTCTTGTAGAATTGCCCATTGATTATGGTATAACCATTTGCTCGTCGTACTATTTGCCGTCGTTCGACTTTATCGTCGGGCAAAGTTCCGTGTTCGAGATATTCTATGAACGGTTTTGTCCAAGCCGGAGGGATCTTTGTCACCATGTTGACAAAAGAGTCAGCTCTATCCGGGTTGTCGATGTCGGCGCCCTTCACGGATGGTGTGCGTAGATGCTCTAGGAAGACTCCTGGCGGAATTTTCTTGCGCCCTGATCCAAGTTTAGACAGTAGATCAGCCGCCTCGTGTTGATCCCTAGGCACATACTTGACTTCGTAGCCCAAGAAGCTTTTGGCTATCTCGTCCACTTCGTCGCGATATGCCGCCATCATAGGGTTCCGCGCATTCCAGGTGCCAGCCACCTGCTGGGCAACCAAGTCGGAATCTCCACAGCAAACTATGCGCTTGATGCCAATATCCTTGGTTACACGTAGTCCGTGAATGAGTGCTTCGTACTCCGCCATGTTGTTTGTAGCCTCGAAGTGGATATGCAGAACGTAGTGCAGCCTATCTCCTTTTGGTGATTGTAGTAGTACACCAGCCTCCGAGCCGTTGAGCAACTTTGATCCGTCAAAGTGCATCACCCAGTACTCTGGTTCTGGCAGCGGAGTAGCATCTGGCATCTCCGTCCAATCTGCAATAAAATCCGCCAAAGCTTGTGACTTGATAGCGTCGCGTCTCTTGTAGGTGATCTCGAAGGTGGCAAGTTCAATGCTCCACTTTGCGACCCTTCCTGTAGCGTCGCTGTTGTTGATAATGTCGGACAGTGGAGTCTTGCTCACTACTATGATTGGGTGCTCCTGAAAGTAATGCCTCAGCTTACGACAAGCAAGGAATACTCCATAAGCTATCTTTTGGTAGTGTGGGTAACGCTGCTTGGACTCCGTCAAGACCTCGCTTACATAGTAGACTGGTCATTGAACTCCGTGCTCATAGCCTGGATCCTTCCGCTCTACCACGACGATGATGCTGATAACCCGGTTGGTTGCCGCCATGTAAATTAACAGGGGCTCTCCAGGCTCGGGTGCTGCAAGGATGGGCGCTGAGGAAAGAATCTCCTTGAGCTGCTTCAATGCTGCATCTGCCGTCGAATCCATGTGAATTTGTCCGCCTTCTTGAGAACTTATGCAGTAACCTTCTCTCCAAGTCGGTGTGAACCGACTAATCGTTGTAACGCAACTCGTTAGTCGTTGAATGTCCTTTAGGCATGTAGGACGGTTTATGTTTAAGATGGCCTTGATTTTATTTGGGTTGACCTCGATTCATGGCTTTGAAACGATGAAGCCCAACAGTTCTTATTTGGAACCAAGACGCACTTCTTAGGGTTGAGCATCATGTTGTATTTCCGGAGATTATCAAAGGTTTCTTTTAAGTCGGAGATTAAGTCATTTGACTTTTTAGACATCACCGCGATATCGTCCACATAGGCGTGAACGTTCCGACCAATTTGGTCGTGAAGGCAACGCTTGCATTGTCATTGGTAGGTAGCACCTGCGTTTTTCAGCCAAAAGGGCATCGTGACATAGCAAAACGTGCCGTATGGGGTAGTGAACGAAGTGGCCAATTGGTCCGACTTCCTCATCTTGATCTGGTGGTATCCTGAGTATGCATCAAGAAAACACAAAAGTTCCGAGCCAGCCGTCGAGTCAATGACTTGGTCAATGCGAGGAGAGATCTTTGCCGGCAATCTCCGAGGAGAGATCCGACATCGATCCTTCCGCGAACTTATCCTGCCCGTAGGCGGTCCGTGCGGGTCTTGAATTTTTCCGATCTTTGCCGGCAATCTCCGAGGAGAGATCCGACATCGATCCTTCCGCGAACGTATCCTGCCCGTAGGCGGTCCGTGCGGGTCTTGAATTTTTCCGATCTTTGCCGGCAAACTCCAAGGAGAGATCCGACATGGATCCTTCCGCAAACGTATCCTGCCCGTAGGCGGTCCGTGCGGGTCTTGATGCTCCTCCGACTCCTAGGGGACTAGTGCCCGAGTCGGTTTCGCCGATGAAGAGGTGGATGTCTTTGATAGGAACGATCGAACACCGCGTAGGGTTCGTCTTCGCCGGGATCCAGAACTCGTCGGGGGGGCGATCGGGCGTTGGGAGAAGAACGCGACCGATGGCTACGGTTTCGCCGATTCCGCGAAGATCTTGATCCTCGCCCGTGAAGAAACTGGCGCCTCTTGCCCCACGGTGGGCCAACCGTCGTGGTATTGCCGAAGTACGCCATGGAGGGTCCTCACGGCGTGTTTAGAGACGTGGGATAAGGCGGGGCGGTTAACAGTGCGAGGTAACACGGCTTACCTGTTCAGATCCCACAACGGTGGCGAAATCCTACTCGCTATAAATCACTATAATGGCAATACAGGAGTTACGGAGATAGGTTCATTGCGAGGTGACTAGAGAGTCTAAGTTATCGCCCGAGATTGTGCCTAAAGGCTCCCATAGGCCCGACTTATATAGTCGCCAGTCCTAGGATTACAGAAAAAGTCCTAGCAGACAAAGTTACGAGTTCTACACCGCCTATTACTAGTCTTGTGTATCTTGCTCCAAGGCTCAAAGACGTTGGTGACTCCACCGTAGCCTTCCTTTATCCCATGGGCCTCCTTTTGAACAACCTAATCGCCCGCCCGAGCCACATGCCATGCTACCGACTATGGGTCACCCGGGTTAGTCGGATAAGAGACATGCTATGAGGATACCCATATAGCATATCCCAAACACCGGGAGACGAAGAAAGGGGCCGTGAAAGAACGTCATGGGTCCCTGACCACCTTTGGTAGCGGCCCGCCGCCATCATGAGGACGACAGAAGCAATGGTGGCCGTGGGGAAGCAGCGAGTCCCTCGAGCGCTTGGCGTGGATGACGCGAGGGTCGGTCTATAGATCTATGATTATTGATTCACGCGTTTTAGGCAAATACATAATCGCACATTGTCATTGACATAGTATGGCAATAGAGCCCGCTATTGGCTTATCTTATTAATGTTGCTCTGCGATTATGGCAAAAGATTTTACTTTTCCACACATTTTCCTCTTAAAATTTCTTTGTCTACTACTAGCAATGGCATCCAATGAGTTCTACAATTTTATATAAAAAATATTATGTACTAATAGCAAGAAAATCATGTGGCACATGCCGTCCTTTTCTCTTGAGATCCATTCACATGCCTGATCAGATACGAAATTAATTAAGTATATATAAAAATCAACCAACTACAAGATCTGGGTCACTTACATGGTGGGCCCACCTGGGCAGAGTTTGTCCGAAAACCGACGTGGCAAGCCCAAGCCAAGAACAGCCGCATCCCAATCCTGATCCCGCCCCGTCAGGCCGTCACAATCACATCATTACGAGACGAGAGAAAGAGAGAGAGAGAGCCCGAGACGAAATCCCACCAAGGGAGATCGATAGATCGAGGGCAGGAGAACGCGGCGGCGACACCGGGATCCTTCTCGGCGGCGGCGGACAACCATTGGTATGCGCCTCGCTTGATTCCCTGCCAATTCGTGCGTTCTTGGATGGATCCATAGGTCAAGATTCGATGTTGCATGCCAATCTCACAGCTCGATTTGTTTCTCATTATTTCCCCTGCATCTCGAATCCCTTCCTGAATCCCTCAGTTTAGATTAATTTTCTCGGCGTGCAGATTGGCTGAATCCGCAAAAGTTCACTGGTGAAAAGGGGAGTGGAATAGATAGATTATTCAGAAAGCTTCCACCTTTCAGCGGCGGGCGGCGGCGGCGATGGTTCTGCCCATGGACCCGCAGGCGTTGGCGGCGCAGAGCAACTGGGTGTCAGCGGTGACGCCGCTGCTGAAGCTGCTGTGCCTCACCGTCATCGGCCTGCTGCTGGCCAACCCTCGGACGCAGATCGTGCCCAAGGCCACCTTCAAGCTGCTCAGCAAGCTCGTCTTCGCGCTCTTCCTCCCCTGCCTCATCTTCGTGCACCTCGGCCAGTCCGTCACCCTCCACAACGTCCTCCACTGGTGGTTCATCCCCGTCAACGTCCTCATCAGCACCGCCATCGGCTGCGTCCTCGGCTACATCGTGGCCCTCGTCTGCCGCCCGCCGCCGCAGTTCTTCCGCTTCACCGTCATCATGACCGGCTTCGGCAACACGGGCAACCTCCCCATCGCCATCATCGGCTCCGTCTGCCACACCGCCGACCACCCGTTCGGCGCAGGGTGCCACCGCAAGGGGATCGCCTACGTCTCCTTCGCGCAGTGGGTCGCCGTCATCCTCGTCTACACCCTCGTGTACCACATGATGGAGCCGCCCATGCAGTACTACGAGATCGTCGGCGAGATCGAGGAAGAGCCTGAGGAGGAGCAGGTCAGCAACTTCAGCAGACCCCTTCTCCACGAAGCAGAGTGGCCAGGGATGGCTGATAAAGAAACAGAGCACTCCAAGACGCCCTTCATC
Source organism: Avena longiglumis (assembly GCA_030063025.1). NCBI lineage: Eukaryota > Viridiplantae > Streptophyta > Magnoliopsida > Poales > Poaceae > Avena > Avena longiglumis. The sequence goes on from CP125973.1 coordinate 45,543,309, forward strand.
GCCAGGATCTTCATGAGCATTTCAGGCTCCTCGCAGACTACGTTTCCTGATATCGACTTCACGGAAGAGGGGGGAGTTTCTGGTGCTGGACCTAGCAGTCCCAAGTCGCTCCGGTGCTTGGCAGAGCCAAAAGTGGTCAGGAGGATGAGGGTTGTTGCCGAAAAGACTCCAATTCAGCATGTTATGCAGCCGCCAACTATCGCCTCCTTGCTTGCCATTATCATCGGCATGGTTCCCATGTTCAAGGCTTTCGTGTTCGAGGCTGATGCTCCGCTCTCCTTCTTCACCGACAGTCTGGAGATCCTGGCTGCTGCTGTGGTTCCCTCTGTGATGCTAATTCTTGGTGGCATGCTCGCTGAAGGACCAAATGACAACGCCCTGGGTATGCGAACTATCGTCGGCATAATCGTCGCAAGGCTTCTGATCCTCCCATGCATTGGCATCGGCGTCGTGATGCTGGCTGACAGGCTGCACCTGCTCGTCGAGGATGACCACATGTACCGGTTTGTGCTCGCACTGCAATACTCCATGCCCAGTGCCATCCTTCTTGGAGCCATTGCAAGCCTGAGAGGCTACAGTGTTAAGGAAGCATCTGCCATCCTCTTCTGGCAGCACATCTGTGCCGTGTTTTCACTTTCCATCTACCTGATCGTATATTTCAAGCTGCTCTCGTACATCTGAAAGATGATTGCCAAATCCGGTTTATAGCAGTCATCACGGGAGGCGATGCCCCCAAGATAAGTAGTACCTGAATGGAGATTATCCCTTATGGTTAAGTGTATTCATAATTTGCTAGTGATTTTGTAATTTCTTTTACATGTATTATTATTTGAGAACATGAGATACGCTTTTTTGTCATTAATTATAGCCAAATATATTGATGTTGTACATTTTCTGTCCAACTGCAATATTGCTCTTATATGTGGCCTTCCAGTTGTAGAACAGCACAAGTGGTCAATGCATTGCTTGTTTGGTTTTGAAGTGTGCCACCAGCAGTGTGATACATTTGAGTAGCATCTAATTTTCTGGCATCCACTCAATGTGATCATGGTGCAATGTCCAGAAAGCTGATACATTATTATTCGATCCTTTCTTGTGAAAGGGTGCAAAATACAAATTTTGTTTGCTGAGTTGAACATTGAAATGATGAGCCTAAAATATGTCCATTGGATAGCCTGTCTGAAGTTGATTTGTGATCCAATAAAGAACTATGAACTGGACAAAACTTAAACCTTTTTCAGGTAAAGGTGTCCAGAAAGTTAAATTATTGAGCCAATAAAGAACTACAACACATTAGGCAAAACTTTATTTTATTATTATTCATTCAGGTAAATGTGTCCAGCAACTTTTCTCCTTACAAGAGGAAGAACAAAAAGGCAGGGCACTAACAGGTGCAATGCACATCACCATCATCAACTGAACTGAGTGGCCACAGCTCGTCCCTTTTTTGGTTTTCTACAGGCCTGGGATGGCCACTTTATCTTCAGATTTAGACATGCCGTTGAATTATAATTCACACATTGCTTTCAGGGTCGATTGCTGACTGGAAAGGCGACTCTCCAGACACTGCATGCACCAACATTTTAGTATTTTTCCTTTCCATGGAGTGGAGGGAGTACAGTAGCAAAGACATCAACTTGTTTAATTACCTGCTAATCTCTCCATCGATCCTTGGAGAATGGGTAGCCAGATTTTCCAGAAGATCTCGTGAGGATTCCGAGCTTCCATGAGTGGTTCTCTTGCTATTCCGGTGGAGGAGTTTCCGTGCGAAGCAAAGTGATGTGGCTTTGTCCATGTGGGAGGCAAGTGTGAGTAGGATCCTTGTGATAACTTGGTTAATGAGCTAGCAAAATCTAAGCAACCTATAATAAATCTTTGTTTAAGTTCAAGATGCCTCTTTAGATGCTACAATTTTCCTCAATTTCTACGGTAATCAAATCGAACTATTTAATATGTATATGCCTATAATCCTCGCAGATCCCTGAATATTTATGTTGCCCCTTTATGCATCCTCCATATACCTTTTCTTTCTCCTGTCCTACTTTTGAGTCACCAACAATTCAAAACATTTAATAATGCTGACAGAAAAAGGCAGGGCCCTAGCTAGAGTCATATATAAGCAGACAGGAGGTGGAGGAGTCCTGATCCAGCTCCACTTCCTCAGAAGAGATCACCTGCTTGTATGTGCTGTTTCAGTTACAGCGACGCGCCTCCTCTTCCTTGTGAGGAGAAGAGCAAAGAAGAGCAGCGGTGCGGCGTCGCCATGGAGGTAGAAGCAGAGGCTTGCTACAGCTATGGCTTCCTCCCTCCAGGCAGGAACCAGCCCTATGGCCCCCCTCCTCCCCATCCACCAGGCATGTTTCTTCCTGCCAGTTACTTTTCACTCTTGTTCTGGTTCTGTTCACTCCGAGATAAGTTTTTTGTTTGGTTTCTGAATTAACTTTTTGTTTCTTCGTGATTTACCTGGTCCATTCATGCTTGCTCTCAAACAAAAAAAATCGTTCTGGGAAGTTTTACTATCCTGTGGCAGGTTCATGCATGTACCAGGAGTGCAGCTTTCTTGGATCTTGCTTAACCTCTCACCGTCTGTTTGCTTTTACTTTTGTGTGTGTTGTGGCTTTCAACTTTAAGAGAAGCATTGCTTTTGGTCATGTCTTGATCAGATGTAATAAGGAAAATAATTTGTTTTAGCTTTCTTAAGCTAAAGTTGTATATTTTAGTAAAAAAGTTGACTCTGCCGTTTTCCTCATGCATCAATACCAGAAGGAACTCTGTAACACTTCTCTAAAATTGTAAGAGAACCATTGCTTATTTGCATTTGGTCATGCCTTGATCAGATGTAATAAGGAAAATAACGTTTCTTATTTTTTTATCTTTCTCAAGCTAAGGTTGTGTATGTTTTAGTAAGAAAAATTGCATCACAAGATCAAGAAGTTGACTGCACCGTTTTCTTCATTAATACCAGAAGGAAACAGGGATTATATTATGGATTATCTTACAGCACGACAGCTGATTTTTATTGTTGGTGCTATACTCAGAAGAAGGTGAACTGTGGGAGTACTTTCCGTGCCCTTTCTGTTACATTGAGGTTGAGATGCCCTTCATCCGCGACCATCTGCAGGAGGAGCACTGCTTCGACACCAGAAATGCTGTGAGTACGCTACTGTATGTTTATCGACAAAATTACAATTAGAAGTAAATGTCTTGATCCCATGAGAACATTTTAGAAGTTCTTACATTTTCCCCTTGTGATGCCGAACCGATGAACGGCTAATGAGTTTTACCCGACGATGATCTTCAGGTTTGCCCGATATGCGCCGAGAACCTGGGGAAAGACATGTCTGCTCATTTCAGATTTCAGCACTCCCTTCTTCTCAAGGTAAAATCTATCTCTCTCTCCCAACTCCAGGACCAATGGAATTACAGGCACAAACACTATAATAAAATTAGCCGAATTCCTTCATCAACATCTGATGATGGCAGAGGAGGAAGCCTTCCAAGCCGCCCAGCAGCTCACCATGGCCAGGAGCACCTGGGAAGGAGCCATATGGAGAGGTGAACCCCTACATGATGAGCAGACCATGCCAAGACCCCGAGCCTGACCCGCTGCTCTCCCAGTTCATCTGTGTCGGCGGCGATCAATCTGAACCAGAATCACACGGCGGAGCAGGTCATTCCTCGGCGATCTCGGATGTTCATAGGTGAGCGAAGATGGGTCTCTCTGATGATTGTTTCCAGAGCTGTGAGATTGTTGTGGCCATGTAACACTAACAATGATGCCATTGTTACTGCATTCAGGTCGAGCCAGAGCCAGCGTGTGAGCCAGGTGGAATTGGAGGAGAGGCTGCAGAGGATCGAGTTTCTTAGGGAGATAATCACATCAACCATTCTATAATAATATTCACCTGGGGGGTTTTGAGCAGATTTAGGAATATGCTTATGGCTTTGTTGACACACACACACGTACTATGATCTTGACTACATATATATATCAATGTTGCACACTTCTGTTAAAAATTATTATGATGTGAAAAAAAAAGTAAAAATCACTCTCCATTTCCCAGTCTTTTTTCTTGTATTTTTAGTCTATTCGCCCACTCAAATTATTGTGTGTAATGAGAGTATCAACATCAAGGTTCCAGTCAGGTTTTTTTGCAAGCCAGTTGTTGTTTTGTTTTGTAAAAAAAAATCAGTTCACAGCAAGATATTATAATAGTAAAACAAAGATCCCATGACTGGAGAAACACACATGCACAGGAAGGAGGCAACAAAATCAATTAATCGATATGATATCCCGTAAGATCTACACGTATCGTCAATACCACCATCCACCTAAGCTCTCTTTCTCTCTACATAAGCGCTCTAGAAGGGATCAAAAGAAGGATTAACAGCGGCGGTGTATGGCCTAGTGGACAAACGTTACATTCGGAGGGGGTACGCCCATCATCTCGTAGTACGCCTTGTCGGCCTCCGCTATCCTCGTCTGGAATATCCCCCACTCCTTTCGGCACCGCTCTCGGACGCCTTCCCATGGTGCCTTCCCATTCTCTGATTGTCCCTGCAAAGTTTTGGTAGTCACAAGGGGGATGAGTTGGTGGTAGTAAGTAAATAAAGTACTAATTAGGTGTTGTTTGATGGGACATGATGATACTAGGAAGGTATAATTTTCTGGTTCTTACCTGGTTCCCGAGAGAAGGAACCACTTGGTGTACGATCCATTGGGCATCGACAACGCCAATTTTCTCATGAGCAGGCTGCAAAGAGTAAAGACATTAATCGGAGAAATGGAGATAAGATGTGTCAGGAATCAAATGTTTGACACGGGTGCATGGTTCATACATCCACACATTTCCTCAGAGCAAAATCCAGACCCCACCCATGAACCAAGTCATTCTGCAACGATAAAAAGATATTAGAACACATGAGGGAGATGCAGAGATGGACAAAAGAAGATGATGAGATCACGACATACCTGAATCATATGCCATACACATCTCCATGCATCTCTGGAGAAGACTGGGGCCATAATTTCAACAAACCTGTGCAGCAAACATACACAGTTAGGCCCTTTTCCACATATATATCAGCAACCCAGTTTTCACAAGTCAACTTCCAAGGGTTAAATTACATACGCAGCACAAGGTGGAAGATGAGGATCCGTGCACCAGCCTGGTCTCTCCTCAGTATCCCTGTTAAAATTAAACAACCAACATGGTCAAAAAAAAAATCAAACCACCAACCAGCTAACTATATGCGATGGAAGGTAAGAAAAGAAAAACAAGTTCTGTAGTATCTCAGAAGGGAAGAATGTTCGATTCGTTGTACTGTTCAAGTCAACATATTTTAACTCTGTGCAAAAGCACAGATCAAGTAATGTCTACTATGCAGAGACAAACCATACAGCACATGTAGTTACAAAAAAGAGTTCTTCCACTTACTTGTGGACCTCGCGATCCCCTCTTCTTTTGGTCATCTGCCATGTCAATCCCTTATCTGGCTCCAAGCCAGGTTGTGAGATTTCCAGCTTATATTTCTTCACAAGTTTAATATACCTGATATGTAAAATCATGTTAGCAGGTCATCCAACACCAGCAACAGCAAAATGTGCTATGTTGAGTGAAGATTGAAACCATACTCCTCTGCATTGAAATGATCAACTCCAAGGTCCTCGTCCCAGATAAATATATACTCATAAGGTGCCACGATATCAGGGTGCAAGAATCTTTTGGCATACCACCTAGAGGTTAATAAATTAGTCAACTTTCAGAATCACCTTCCAAGTTACAAACTAAAGGAAATACAAAAGTAACAGAGCATACCATTTCGCTTGTTTAATGACACTTATATGGATTGCTCGTTTTGACCACTCAAATTCATCCCATTCACTCACCCGGCCATCATAGTGAAATAGCAGGATAGCAAAGTTATCAGAAAACTACAAGAACAAAGAGTTCAAACAATTAGGAAGTTCACCAAGTCACAGTTACATGGTATGTGTAGATTTAAATGTTCATATAGATAAAAAGTAAACATGACACAACACAAACAAGCATGACCTGTGACAGAAAAAAAAACAGTCTGACAATATAACCTGGGACACTCAGACAACTGATGTATTTATAAATCTCAAGAACTTACCTTCTGGACTGCTCTATTTATGTTGTCCTTCTGCGAAATTCCAACAGTGAAAGTAACAAGGTATTTTGGCCTGGAAGGTAGGTCCTGTGAATTCGAAGTCAATCAAACTATGTAAGTGTTAACTCAAACATGGAGGTTATCTGTGATGCACCATAAAGGCCAGAGTGCAGAAATTAAGACTAAGATTACATTGATTAAATTTGACAAAACATGAAGGCCAAATCCTGAGCTAGAAAATCAGCAGGGAAATGCAGCACATAGCACAAGACAGACCATTTATTTATTATATAAATGAAGAAACAATGTGATTAGAAGTCACAAAAGAAGATAAAACTTCAGCACACAACAGCATGCATCAATTGTGTAAGACTAATAAGGTTTTAAAAAAAAGAGTTTATCATGACAGGCATAACAATCTATAAGATTATTTGAAAGGAATGTGATATGCAGAATAAAGCATAGTTAGCTCTTGGAGCTGGAATAGAAGGTGTCTAGTGGGAAATAAAGGACTCACATCTGTTTTTTTAGGTGGAATACAGGAAATACAGTGGAAAAGAAAGAAGGAAAGACACCGCTGGAGCTTAAATACATCCAGCTAAAAATTACAGCAAGAATAGTTACCTCAGCCGGGTCTCCAAATAACCTGCGCGGATCCAAATCCGACTCTGGTTCGACGATACCAGGGGGTAGCATCTCAGCGCCCCTGGGATTGGTGGGTACATAAATCTATGACAAAAACATCAATCAAGAAATATCAAGGTTAGATAAACAAGGATATAAAACATCATACTTCATCAAAGTAAGAGATAGAGAAACAGAGTTCCTAGTCAAGGAACCCAGATAGATAGTTACCTTCATGCTAGTGTTTGAACTAGGTTCAGAACCGTTATTAGTCCCCTTGGCGTTCCTAGCAGAGGTCCAGGCATGGTTCAGGATAGCCTGGGCCGTTAGTCCAGAGTTCTTGTCCTCGATGTAGGAAACGAGGCTAGACGGGAAGTGAAGCTGCATCGGTGTCCGAAACGGCAAGGGAGTAAATATCTTGAATGCATCGATGAAGCAAGCTGCAACAGCAGTAGGTACGTGGATAGTCCATACCTTTGTTATGCTGACTGTCGGGAAGGAGATCCCGATGAAGAAACCAAACACCACCCCGATGATGGTCACGACGACGAGCCTCATGCTTTCGTTGGGTTTCCTACTGTGCGTGCTGCACCACGGGTGCCAGGCAAAGGATGAGAGCATGGCAGTATAGCGAACAGCGGATAACCAGTAGAAGGAAGGCGTGCAAACCTGCGATTAAAAATGGGGAGTTTTGCCATCGCCTAGTATGTCGGCGAGGGCGTAGGAAGAGACGGAGTCTTGCGATTGGAAACTGCTACACATTGCTGGACAAGAACATAATGATGGGCGTGCGTAGTCTGTTATGAGCACCGAACCCTAAAAGACATTAAATCTCGCATCAAAACAAAACAGGGTGGCTGCTGTTGCGATGAAGCACGGCTACTAGCTCTAGAATTCAGCAGCTATTTCATATATATACTAGTAGTCTCTTAACAGTGCTAGTATTGATGATTGTACAAATCAGCGGTTACTGGTTGGCCCTAACTCTGATCCAGCATACTGGTTACCGGTTGTGCTGGCCAGGATAGGAACATGGAGTGCTGATGAAATTTGGGATTTTTCGCATGGGCCATGGCCGTGTTGGGGAATGAAGTAACCGCTGGTGATAAAAGAGGGAGAAGAAACGGGGTTCATTAGAGATGCTCTAAAAGTGTGGACGCGAATCGAATCGAATCGTGCTGCCTGCCTAAGTAACCAACCGGCAGGCGAGCAGACGTAGAAGAAAACCCTACCTTTGGTTTGGCGAAACCAATCTAGAGTAGTGCTACCAATGAACCGACGAATCTACGGGGGTAAGCTGATCGAGCTAGCCGGGGGGGAAATTGAAGCAGCGGTGTGTTGAGATCCCAGAAGCCTACCTGTAGCTCCGCGGCGGAGGAGGATCGATCCGCCGCCGCCTCCTCCGGCGCCGTCGGGCGGGCGGAGGCGAGGAACCCTAGCGTAATCCGGCGCGGCGGCCGGATAGCAGGGAACGGGCGCGCGAAGGGGATGGCAAGGTGGGCCGGATGGGGGAGGGGAGGTGGCGACGGCGACGGCGGGGCGAGAGGGGAGATTGGGGACGGGAGAAGAGAAGGAAGGAAACCAGGGAGGAAGGGTGGAGGGTGGAGGGAGGCGGCTTGGCTTCGTTGGCAAACAAATACTACTACGTATGTATGTATATGTATATGTATTCGCTGTCTGTCGTGTGGGCCCCACCAACCAGCGAGCGACACCCTTCCGCCGTTACCCAAAAATACTCACTTTTTACCATGATGAGGAGGATGAAAGGAGCCTCCTGCCGCTGTTAACGGCCGCCAATTAGGGCTCAAATTTGCCGTTTTACTTGTGTCTCTTTCCTAAATAAACATGCCCCTCCCTCATATGCCAATTTAAACTACCTAGGCAAAACCTAGGGTTAGCATGGGCCGGGCTTTTATTGGCCCGGTCTGGCCCGGTACATGGTAAATATACCTATATCATGAATTAAACTAATTTTTTTTTTAGAAATAGGCGCATTTATTAACAAAAAGTTTAATGTTTACACTTAGCCTCTGCATAACTAAGATGCACACAGCCACATGAACGATCGAAATAGAGAATAAAAAGAAGATAGGCATTACAAAAAATCACTATGAGAGAACGGTCTCCAATCTAAGATAGATTAATCCCCAAATCATGCGGCTATCCATGTCGGGAAAAAATATCCCTCGCTGTATCCTCTAATCGCGTGCATCCCTCTAGAAATAGGTCGCGAAACTTTATGCGTTGAAGATTAGTCCATAATCGGAGGATAGCCGTGGCTCGATAAATAACCTGTAGAGGAGATGGAAGAGATAAACCAGAAGCTATTTGAATGAATGACTATATTGAACGAGCAAATTTGCAATGGAAGAATAAATGACGAATTGTCTCATCGTGATGACAAAAAACGCATTGTGTCCTTCCTTGTCAATTTCTCTTTGCAAGATTATCTTTTGTTAGAACTACACCCTTACGTAGATACCATGCAAATATCTTCGTCTTAAGGGGTATTTTCATTTTCCAAATTTTACTATTATCATCGACCGGGATATCAGGTTGGACCAAAGCTTTATATAGTGAGCCAACAGAAAATTTACCACTTTCTAATAATTTCCATTTGAACACGTTAACACCGTCTAACAATTGTATAGTTGATAATTGTAATGGTAGATTATTCCAAGATACCAGCCGAGGACCAATAAGACTTTTTCTGAAAGACACATTAGGAGGGTTGTCTTCAATCACTGTGGAAATTCTATTCCAGTTGTGTCTAGCAATCGAATATAGAGCTGGATATTGTTTGCGAAGAGTAGTTTGGCCAAGCCACTTATCTTCTCAAAACCTAACTTGTGATCCATCCTTTATCTCAAAAGCACCAAAATGAAAGAAATGTTTTTTGGTAGCCATAAGGCCTGCCCAAAAGTGTGAATCACCTGGTTTCCAAACCACTTGGGACACAGCTTTGGACCCCACTGATGCAGCACTGAGTTGATGTAGGAGCGCTTTGTTGGGAACCCCAAGAGCAAGGTGTGAAGCAGCACAGCAGCAAGTCTTCCCTTAGTAAGAAACCGAGGTTATCGAACCAATAGGAGGAAGGAAACGTCACATAGGTGTTGATAGCAACGCGGAGACCTGCACAACACAAACTCAAGACTTTTCCCCAACGAATCAGTGAGGTTGTCAAGCTCACTGGTTTGCTGTAACAAAGTATTAAACTGGGCTGAGCCGGAGGTCACTTTTCCCGATCCATCCCGAAGGTTTTTTTCCCTCTCTCGCCCCATCATCGTACCCAGTCCTGCTATCGGCTCAGCCCTATCTATTCATCTCCTTTTTTGACATGGATATTTTTTTGGATCTCTCTTGTTCATAGATCTTGAAAGCGGATCAATATGGTGTGAAAGGTAATGGTTTGCAGCAAATAAACAAGTAACAGTGGAGGATGTATCAATGGTAAAGATTGGACCGGGGTCCATAGTTCACTAGAGGTGCTCTCCTTAGATAAACAATATGGCATGAAGGGTAAACAAATTACAGGAGGGCAATTGACAGGAACTAAGTAAGGCATAACAATGCAATTACTAGTCATAAAGATCCTATGAGATTCGATTGGACAATAAAACAATATACATAGACCGCCATCCAACTGCATCTATGACTAGAAGTCCACCTTCAGGTTATCAACCGAACCCCCTCTAGCATTAAGTTGCAAGCAACAAACAACTGCTTTAAGCAAAGTGTGTAAGGTAAACAGTCCACATGTTCCATGAACAAGAGACCATTGTTTTCTCCCTAGTAGCAACAACACATCTACAACCGAAGAGATTATTGTCACTTCCCTTGGAAACTAGAGGCATGAACCCACTATCGAGCATAAATACCCCCTCTTGGAGTCACTAGCAACTACTTGGCCAAGATAGCTACTAACAACGGAGAGCATGCAAGATCACAAACAACATAGACATGATAGAATCATAAAGACAAACCATTAATCAAACCAACATAATAATCTCAATATCCATCGGATCCTCGCAAACACAACATGCATGATTACAAATAGATTAGATCTTGATCATAAACGGAGCTCACAAGATCTATATATGAAAGCACAAAGGAGGAGATACAACCATCTAGCTACTACATGGACTCATAGTCCAAGGTGGAACTACTCACGCATCATACCGGAGAGAAGGACTTCGGGATGATCTCCCCTCCGGCAGGGTGCCGGAAAGAACTTCAGATCCTCCCGATCTAGGGACTATGATGGTGGCGGCTACAGACGGTTTCGTGGATATTTGATCGGGTGCTTAGGGTTTTTGCATCGGGGGCTTCTTATAGGCCAAGAGGGAGGCCGAGGCGGCAACCAGGGGGTTCAAACCCTACCCAGGCGCAGGCCCACCCCTGGCCGCGCCTGGGAGGGTTTGGCCACACTAGCACGCTTCCTCGTCTCCCCTCTGGACTTCTTGTTCCCCACGAAAAGTAATTGACTTTGGCGTTTGTCCCATCCAATTCCGAGAATATTTCTTTACTAACTTTTTTGAAACCAAAAACAGCAGAAAACAGGCATCTGGCACTGTGGCAACTTGTTAATAGGTTAGTACCAGAAAACATGTAAAAATCACCTCAAAGTATAGACATAGCAAAGAAAAGTAGATACTAACAAGCATTGAACATCAAAAATTATAGATACGTTTCTGACATATCAAGCATCCCCAAGCTTAATTCCTGCTCGTCCTCGAGTAGGTAAATGATAAAAGAATAATTTTTGAGGTGACATGCACCCTCACAATAAAGATCCAACCATTTGCAAGCATTGAAATCTAGGATCAAAGAACTCTAAACATGTGCATGCAAGATGGAGTTCTAACAATAGGACTTAGTAACTATGCATGCAACATTACAAGCTACAAACAAAGATCCTGAATAACATGCTTTGAAAAACGTTTGTTTGTTTCACATACAGAAAACATAACATAGTGGATTTCAGCTTGTCCCTCATAGAGTAGCAAATAGATGCATAGGACACCTTCAAAGTTCACAAGGGTGACTAGAAACAAATAGTACAAAAACAAGTAATATCACAATATGCATCAATCAATAAGCTTTGGAACACCGCACACAGAATGGCAACTATGCTCTCTTAATGGTGCCTAAAGGTAGAAGGTGGAGACTCAATAGTGGTGGAAGAAATGCCTTTTTGTAAAGGAAGCAGGGATTACAAATTTCAGAAAGAGCTTTCAAAAATTATGGTACTTGTTAGCTTTCAGCCCTCATTGCCCCTATCATAAGCATCTTGAAGTGGTTAAGGTTAAAGTGAACAAACTATGGAGTATATGATTGACAAAGTATAAGTTGGCAATATCAAGTCCCTTGAATACGAGGGCCACACCTCATGCTACTCAACTTCGGTCACCTGTAAGTTCTTGTCATTGTGAGTATATGCATATCATAGAGAACCGTCAACGGGGTACCCCTTGCACATGGTACATGAGTTATCCCATAACCAAAATTATAAGGCAAGCAGACAATGAGCATCTCAGCGATCTTTTTTTTTACTATATGCATATCTTTTTATTGAGGATGCTTCATAGATAGCTCACTATGGTGATGCTGCAAGTTTCCACCGTGATTAGGCATGGCTTAGGCTAGAGGCATAGGCGTTTCTCTAACACAAAATACAAACTCCATGGACTTACAAGTTCCCTCTTTATTTCACACCGGTGACATCCATAGACAAAAGAGCATGATATCAACTAAGTACAAAGTAAAAGTGCAATGTTGAAAATGTTCCCCATGACAGCACAGTTCTGTTAATTCCAACATATAAGTGCAAGCATATACAACAACGATGTCACAATGGTTTAAGTTTATTAGGGGCAAATAATATAAAGTGTGCCATCAAGTTTGTGAGGTCTTTAATCACTAAGTTTTCACATATCAAAATAGTTTTTAATTGGAAGATAGCTGAAAACAAGAATATACTTAGAATGGTGTAACACACCATGCATAGGAGTTTATAGTGGACACTTTGGAATAACTTGGTTTCTTGGGAGTTGGAAGCATGAGTAGAGCTTACTCATACAAGTGGAGGCTAGCAAAAGGATTGGGAGCAACCAACTAAGAGAGCATAATGGCCATAATCATGCACAACAACAAAGCATTACTAATCAAAGCATAGAGTGGTACTACAAGTCAAGGACTAAATGATCATAGAGACTAATGGTGACTTGTCATAGTCATAACATGGTGTGAGCATGTGCCAAGTCAACCCAAGCAAAGCATCAAAAGATAATACCATAATACTATGCTTTTGCATGCTAAAACAACGCATAATTTCTTCAAGGCACACTAAGCAATCCCAATTGTTTGGAACAAGACATGCTACAACAATAATCACTAAGCATAATTCCAAAACAACACCTAGAATGTCATGCTAAAGTATAAGTCATAGTCATTGCAAGCTCCTCTTGCACTTCAAGCGAGAACTTACCACTCCTTTCCAATACCAAGCAACTTATTTGCAAAACAACATAGCGAGAACGGGGGTCCAAACTACTTTATTCAAGCAAACTAAACAACCTAATCAAAGCAAACGAAAACTAAGATGCTTCAAGAACAACACAACTATGCATGAAACAATAAAAACGAAGTGTATAGACAGACTTGAGCTTTTTATTGATGAAGAAGGGGATGCCTTGGGCATCCCCAAGATTTGACGCTTGTACCTCTTAGATATTTCTTAGGGTGACACCATGGTGGCATCCCCAAGATTGAGCTTTTGTCCATTCTTCATCTTATTGCATCATTCTCTCTCTACACCTGAAATTTTCCTTCATACAAAACTTCACACAATCTTCATTAGCAACATTAGTTTATTCAAAAGATATTAGACCCCTGGCAAAGCTTTAGAATAGCAAGACTTTTCACTAAAAACACAAGATACTGTAGCAAATCCTTTAAAAAGCTCAATTCACCTAAAGAGAACTCAAAAAGGAATCAATAAGAAGCAAATGCAAATAATGACAGAAATCTGTCAAAACATACCAGCAGGTAGAAACCGATTTTTTCGAACATCTTATGTTGCTCAAATCAAAAAGTGTTGAACTAACGAAAGTTAGCTAACATACTGTGGGAATTATTCTTAAATTTTGAGCTCAGTCCGAGTTATAGAGACTCCTCACGAATGTTTTTGGTGGAGGACAGAAATCTGTTTCGGGACAGCAACTCCCCAAATGTTACTTCCCTCTCATTAGAGGTCATTCTTGGCACAAAAAGCAAAACAACAAGGATAAGGAGAGGTCATTACTGAAGTAGTAAATTCCAAGATTCAAGGGAACTCCTGGATTATTGATACGTCGGAAACGTATCTATAATTTTTTATGATCTATGCTTGTTTTGTATCATTTGTCTTATGTTTTGTCTACACTTTGAGGTATTTTTATTAGGTAGTAAAAATTATATTGCCAAAGTTTAGTCTAAAGATATCCAACTGACCGACTTGTAAAAATCCAAACAAATTCATCAGGTCCTCCTTGATAACGTCCCAGAATTTCTGGAAGAATTCCGCTGGAAACCCATCAGGACCTGGAGCTTTGTTATGTTCCATTTGAAAAACAGCTTTCTTAACCTCTTCCTCAGTATATGAGGCAGTTAGAAAGTTTTTTTATTCATTAGAAACCTGAGGAATGTCGGCCGTTTGAGACTCGTCCAGTGAGAATGTATTTTCCACTGGAGCCCCAAACAAGGATTTATAATAGGCTATAATATATGACTTCAGATGCTTCTGTTCCTCATTCATACCTTCATCCTGTATCAGAGAGTGAATAAGTTTCTTCTTATACTTGCCATTGACAACAACATGGAAGTAACTAGTATTCATGTCTCTTTCCAAAATGAATTTAGCTTTAGAGCGTTGGTACCATTTGAGTTCCTCTTCGTGCAAGACTCGGACTATTTCTGCATTCGATTGGATTTTAATTAAACTAACTATTTACCTACTTATAAATCATATATTTATAAACAAACATGCCCCTCCCCTCATTTTTACTATTTGTATACTTTTCTTATTTAAAGTGCCTCGTCGAATGCCATACTGTAAATTTCTACCATAATGCATAACATGGCTTAGGTTAGCAACCAAATTTTCCCTCTAATACGTATGCATACTCAGAAATATAACTTTCTCCAACTTATTTCACATTGCTGATAGCCAAAGCCAAAAGATACATGATATCAATAGATATTGCCCGCATGGAAAATGTTCCCCCTGGTACATGGTTCTGCTGACACTCAACCTTGAACATGCCACGCATACAACAAACATACTTCTATCCACTATGGGTCAAGTTTAATTATTATTATGTATTGCTTTTAGAAGTTGTGCACTTCTGGACACACCCCGCATCTTACTTTTTCATGAGCTTTAAACTACACACAAAAGGGACAATTTTGAAATTTTCAAAGATATAGCACATATAATATACTTGGAATAGCATTTTGCTACGTAGATAGGTAAGGTGGGCACTTTTGGAATAACTTGGTTTAAGAGATTATGGAGATGCACAAGTCTTTGCTTGCTTAATTATTTGAGCTTAGCAAGAGGGAGATGGTTGACCATCTACAAGTATGCAAAAGGTGTCTATAGTACTAGTCATTTCTTAATAGACAATACCAATATAAAATTAAATCATCTATGAAGTAACTAAGAACTAATCTTGTAGTCAATTCACTCAAGACCAGTGACACCTTGAGTGCGACAAAAACGCTGCAGATAAACACTTTCCTAAGCTCCTTGTTGGGTTTCGATATTAAAATTGGAAACAATACTTTCGTGAAAAGGAAGCAGTGACTCAATCGACCTGTAAGGCAACTCTGCGACTCAAGATATGCCACGCCGACTAGGATCCCAAGATGATGACTCCAATACAAATCCCACTAGAACACTTGTAAATCCTAGCTAGCTGCGTATATAAAGCCACCAGGGGCACCACACGGGGTACATGATATTAGATAGAACCATCTCCCTCCCTTCGCCTACGGTGTGGCTCCTTTGTAAACCAATCTATGATCATATACTAGATTGATAGCAGGATGTAGCGATCCTTCACCGAGGGGACGTGAACCTGGGTATATCGTGTGTCAATCTTGCTCCGGGATTTTCCATCATCGCCTTTTCCTTCTCTACGTAAGCTACCCATATAGCATCTATCGTGTCGGTACTATGACAAAATGCGACAAAAGGACACGTCTCGTGTTTTCTTATTTCTTAATCTGAAGCCAAAGACGAAGGTCACCGAGGAAGACACCCACATCAGCTCGTCCTATATGCTCTAGCCGTCACAAAACATGGCGGGCAAACACAGATTCAAGGGTATTCATCTATAACACATAAATTTTGGCAAAACTTTCAAATTCTATGGCCGAGCCATCAAGTATGGATTACTTCAAAACATGTCCAAGTTAAACATAATCACAAGGTGTTGGAGATATGCCCTAGAGGCAATAATAAATGTAGTTATTATTATATCTTTGTGTTTATGATAAATGTTTACATTCATGCTATAATAGTATTAACAAGGAAACATTAATACTTGTGTGATTTGTAAACAAAATTAGAGTCCCTAGTAAAGCCTCTTCATAATACTAGCTTGTTGGTTAATAAATGATTGTGGTTTCCCTATCAAGAACATTGAGATATTGTTAACAACAAGATCATATCATTAGGAGAATGGTATGATGGACATACTCCTATAGATAAGCGTAGCATAAAGATCAAGTCATTTTAATAGTTCAATTGCTATAAGCTTTCTGATACATAGTAACCTAATTCCTTCGACCATGAGATCATGCTTATCACCATCACCAGAAGGATGCTTTGATGACATCAAACACCACACCGTAACTGGGTGGCTATAAAGGTGGCATTGAGTGTTCGGAAAGTATGGGTTGAGACACATGGATCAAGAGTGGGATTTGTCCATCCATATGACAGATAGATATACTCTGGGCCCTCTCGGTGGAATGTCATCCAATTATCTTGCAAGCATGTGACTGGCTCACAAGGGATCACATATCACGGAGCATAAAAGAGTACTTATCGATGTGAGGTTGAACTAGGTATGTAGAGATACCGACGATCAAAACCTCGGATAAGTAAACTATCGTGAGACAAAGGGAAATTGGTATCGTATGTAAGTGGTTCATTCGATCGCAAATTAATCATAGAAATATGTGGGAGCCATATGAATTTCCAGATTCCTCTATTGGTTATTGTTCGGAGAAGTGTCTCGATCATGTCCGCATAATTCACGAACCGTAGGGAGACACACTTAAGGGTTCGAGATGTTGTTGAGTAGTTATGGAATGATGAGTAAGAGACCGAATGTTGTTCGGAGTCTCGGATGGGATCCGAGATATCACGAGGAGATCCAGAATGGTCCGGAGAATAAGATTCATATAAGGAAAGTCCTGTTTCGGAGTTGGAGAATGATTCCGGTGTTTTCATCGGGAATGTTCTAGAAGGGTCCGGAAGGTCCGGCACTCCGTAGGGGAAGGGTACATGAATGTGTCATAACAAGTTGGAATGGTTGCATCATGTACTAGGTATCATGGCTGGGCAAAATAAAGGGATAAATCAAATCCTAGTTTGAAAAAGTCAAACACCAATTTGAAAAGTCAAACGGCGGTTTTGCTTGGTGGAGGGAGAGTAGGAAACCTACTTGGGGAGGAGTTCCTCTCCCTCCACCCGCCGGCCAAGGAGGCCGACTTGGGGGAGGACTCCCTCCCCTTGGCCGGCGCCCTCCCACCTATAAAAGGAGGGGCAGGGGTGCCCCTCTAGACCTACACCTCTCTCCACCAAACCCTAACCCTAGCCGCCGGCCACTAAGTCGCCGCCTCCTCCCTAGGGTTTCCTCCTAGACGCCGAGTTGGGGACCTCCTCTTTCCCTAGCCGCCGGCCTAGCCTCCTGCCTTGGTGCCTCTAAACCCTAGATTGCCAAGGCCTCTCTCATAGTCCACCATACTCGCTCCGTCTTAAGGCGAAGCCCTGCGAGATCTCCCCTCTACTTCCGGTACCACGCCGTCGTGCTGCCAGAATCGCGAGGAGAGTGATACAACCTCCGCTGCCTGCTGGAACAAGGGAGAGGAAGGTCTTCATCGAGTACCGAACGTGTGACCGACTGCGGGAGCGCTGTCGAAACGCGGCGCCGGAAGGATCGTCTACACGATCTTGAGGTCGGCAAAAGTACGACTACATCACCCACGAGAATCTGCTCTCGTTAAACACTTTGAAATCTTCGAGGGTGAGTTATTCTATTGACTCGTTGCTATAATCTAGTAGATAGATCTTGGCTTGTTTGTTTGTATGCGGTAGAATATTTTTGTTTTCCATGCTACGAACCCCTACAGTGGTATCAGAGTCGTGTCTATATGTAGATCTGTTGCACGAGTAGAACACAATGGTCATTGTGGGCGGTGGTGCTTTTATTATCAATTGCTTATTGTGTACTTTGCATCTTGCGGTATGATGGGATGAAGCGGCCCGGGCTAACCTTACATGACATCGTTCATGAGACTTGCTCCACGCTCAACATGCAACTTGTATTGCATAAGTGGCTTTGCGGGTGTCTGTCTCTCCCATTATAGTATAGATCCAATTTACAACGGGCACTTGATAGTTCAAACATCAACATTGTGGTTCTTGTTCGTAAGTTAGAGAAACACTTATTGAAATCCCCAAACCACGTAAAATATGCAAAGAAAATTAGAGGCGTCTAACTTTGTTTTGCAGGGGTGTACTGTGATGTGATATGGCCATGATTATGATTATATTTGATGTATGCAATGTTCCTTATTGTAAGTTGGCAACCGCAGGAGCCATATGGTTGTCTTTAATTTCTGTTAAGACCCTCGTGTCTATTCAAAGTACTTATAATAGTTGAAGCTGGTGCACGACAATCATGAAGCAGCGTCATTGACCTTGATGCAATGTCGGTGATGATGGAGATCATGTTCGTGCTTGAAGATGGAGATCGGAAGCACAAAGAAGAAAGGCCATATCATATCACATATTATGAATTGCATGTGATGTTAATTCTTTATGCATCTTGTATTGCTTAGTTAACGATGGTAGCATTATAAGATGATCCCTCATGCACATAAATTTCAAGTTCTAAAGTGTTCATCCTTAGTAAGCACCGTTGCTAAAGCTTGTTGTTTCGAAGCACCACGTGATGATCGGGTGTGTTAGATTCTACAAGTGTATACAACGTGAGCAAGCCAGATTTGCTCATGCGGAAGTTAAGGTTTGATCTTGACGATCCTAGCATGTACAGACATGGTCTCGGAACACGGATCACCGAAAGGTAAAGCATGAATCATATAGTAGATATGATGAACATGTCGATTGTTCGCCATTGAAGCTACATCAACTCTCGTGATGATCGGTGTTGATGTGGTGGATTTGGTTCGTGTGATCACTAAAACAATGTGAGGGATATTGTTTTGAGTGGGAGTTCACCTAGATTAATTTAACTATTAATTAGAACTCAATTTGTCATAAACTTAGTCCAAACTATTGCAAATATGTTGTAGATCAATTGCGGCCCCTACCATCAATTTTAATGCGTTCCTAGAGAAAGAAAAGTTGAAAAACAATGGAAGCAACTTCGCGGATTGGTTCCGCAATTTGAGGATTGTCCTCAATGCTGGTAATTTGACCTATGTGCTGGATGCACCGCTGGGTGACCCGCCTGCAGCTACTACTACCGATGAAGTAAAGAATGTTTACCTCGCTCGGGAGACTCAGTACTCCACAGTTCAGTGTGCTATCTTGTATGGTTTGGAATCGGAGCTTCAGAAAAGGTTTGAGAACTCAGACCCACATGATATTGTCCGTGAACTCAAATTGATATTTGAGACTCACGCGGCAGTTGAGAGTTATGAGGCTTCTGAAAAGTTCTTTAACTACAAGATGGAAGAGGACAGCTCCGTCAGTGAGCATGTGCTTAAGATGTCTGGGCACGCAAAAAACTCCAAAGCTTGGGTATAGTGATTCCTAATGCTTTGGGGATTTACCGTGTCCTCCAATCACTGCCACCAAGTTACAAGAACTTTGTGATGAACTACAATATGCAAAGCATGAACAAGCAGTTGCCAGAACTCTTCTCCATGTTGAAATCTGCAGAAGTGGAGATCAAGAAAGAGCACCAAGTGTTGATGGTCAATAAGACCACCAAATTCAAGAAAGGCAAGTCTAAGCAAAAGGGACACTTCAAGAAGGGTGGTAAGAAAGTTGCCGCACCGACGAAGAAGACCAAGGCTGGACCTAAGCCTGATATTGAGTGCTTTTAATGCAAGGGAGAAGGTCACTGGAAGCGGAATTGCCCAAAGTACTTGGCGGATTTGAAGAACGGCAACATCAAGAAGAAAGGTATATCTGATATACATGTTATTGATGTGTATCTCGCTAGTACTCGTAGTAGTGCCTGGGTATTTGATACTGGTTCGGTTGCTCATATTTGTAACTCGAAACAGGTACTGCAGAATAAATGGAAGCTAGCGAAGAACGAGGTGACGATGCGCGTTGGAAATGGATCAAAGGTTGATGTGATCGCGATTGACGCTACCTCTTCATCTACCATCAGGATTAGTTTTATACTTAAATAATTGTTATTTGGTGCCTGCGTTAAGCATGAACATTATATCGGGATCTTGTTTATTGCGAGACGGTTACTTGTTTAAGTCTGAGAATAATGGTTGTTCGATTTATATGAGTAATATGTTTTATGCACATGCACCTTTGATATATGGTCTATTCTTATTGAATCTCGATAGTGGAAATACACATATTAATAACATTGAAGCTAAACGTTTGAAATTGAGCGATAACTCGACCTATATGTGGCACTGTCGTCTTGGTCATATCGGAGTGAAGCGTATGAAGAAACTCCATTCCGATGGACTTCTTGAATCACTTGATTTCGAATCACTTGAAAGATGCGAAGCATGTCTGATGGGTAAAATGACTAAGACTCCATTTTCTGCTATGATGGAGCGAGCTACGGACTTATTGAAAATCATACATACCGATGTGTGTGGTCCAATGAGTATAGCATCGCGCGGTGGTTATCGTTATGTTCTTACCTTCACAGATGACTTGAGTAGATATGGGTATATCTATTTCATGAAACATAAGTCCGAAACTTTCGAGAAGTTTAAAGAATTTCAAAGTGAGGTAGAGAATCAACGTAACAAGAAGATTAAATTTGTACGTTCTGATCGTGGAGGTGAATATCTAAGTTACGAGTTTGGCGAGCATTTGAAGAAATTTGGAATACTTTCACAATTGACACCGCCTGGAACACCACAGCGTAATGGTGTGTCCGAACGTCGTAATCGAACTCTCTTAGATATGGTTCGTTCTATGATGTCACTTACAGATTTACCGCTATCATTTTGGGGTTATGCATTAGAAACAACCGCATTCACTTTAAATAGGGCACCATCTAAATCCGTTGAAACGACACCGTATGAATTATGGTTTGGGAAGAAACCTAAATTGTTGTTCCTTGAAGTTTGGGGTTGCGAAGCCTATGTAAAGAAGTTACAGCTAGACAAGCTTGAACCCAAAGCAGAAAAATGCCTCTTCATAGGATACCCGAAGGAAACTATTGGGTATACCTTCTATCATAGATCCTAAGGCAAAATCTTCGTTGCCAAGAATGGATCCTTTCTAGAGAAGGAATTTCTCTCGAAAGAAGTGACTGGAAGGAAAGTAGAACTCGACGAGGTTGTCGAACCTTCTCTTGAACTTGCGAGTAGCGCAGCACTGGAAGAATTTCCTGTGGTGCCTGCACCAATAAGAGAGGAAGCTAATGATGATGATCATAAAACTTCGGTTGAAGTTGCTATAGAGCCTCGCAGGTCAACAAGAACTCGTACCACTCCTGATTGGTATGATCCCGTTATGAGTGTTATGTTGGTGGACAACACCGATGACCCTGCGACATATGAGGAAGCGATGATGAGCCTAGATTCCAATAAATGGCAAGAAGCCATGAAATCCGAGATTGGATCCATGTACAAAAACCAAGTATGGACTTTGGTGGACTTATCGGATGGCCGAAAGGCTGTCGAGAACAAATGGATTTTCAAGAAGAAAACAGATGCTGATGGTAATGTTACTGTCTATAAAGCTCGACTTGTCGCAAAGGGGTTTCGACAAATTCAAGGAGTTGAATACGATGAGACTTTCTCACCAGTAGCGAAGCTAAAGTCTGTGAGGATTTTGTTAGCAATCGTTGCATATTACGATTATGAGATATGGCAGATGGATGTCAAAACAGCGTTCCTCGATGGAGACATTGATGAAGAGTTGTATATGATGCAACCCAAAGGTTTTGTCGATCCTAAAGATGCTAACAAGGTATGCAAACTTCAACGGTCCATATATGGATTGAAGCAAGCATCCCGAAGTTGGAATCAACGTTTTGATAAGGTAATCAAAAGTTTTGGTTTTATACAAACTTATGGAGAAGCTTGTATTTACAAGAAAGTGAGCGGGAGCTCTGTAGCATTCTTAATACTATATGTAGATGACATATTGTTGATTGGGAATGATGTAGACCTTCTTAATAGTATCAAGGAATATTTGAATAATAGTTTTTCAATGAAAGATCTTGGCGAAGCAGCTTACATATTAGGCATAAAGATTTATAGAGATAGATCGAGACGCCTAATATCATTGTCACAAAGTACATATTTGGACAAAGTTATAAAGAGATTTGGAATGGAAGATAGCAAGAAAGGGTTCTTGCCCATTATGCCCAATACGACCTTGAGTAAAACTCAAAGTCCAGCAACGGCAGAAGATAGAGAAAGGATGAGTAAGACTCCCTATGCCTCAGCCATAGGATCTCTAATGTATGCCATGCTATGTACTAGACCCGACATTGCATATGTTGTTAGTTTAACTAGCAGATATCAAAGTGATCCAGGAGTGGATCATTGGACAACGGTCAAAAACATCCTTAAGTACTTGAGAAAAACTAAGGATATGGTTCTTTCTTATGGAGGTGATGAACAGCTCATTGTTAATGGTTACACCGATGCTAGTTGGAACACCAATCCAGATGATTCTAAATCTCAATCTGGATACGTATTTACTTTGAATGGTGCAGCAGTTAGCTAGAGGAGTGCAAAGCAAAGCGTTGTGGCGAGATCTTCAACTGAATCAGAATACATAGCTGCTTCGGAGGCTTCACAAGAAGCGATATGGATGAAGGAATTCATTACAGATCTCGGTGTGGTTCCAAGTGCGCTGGACCCAATGTCTATCTACTGTGATAACATGGGCGCCATAGCCAATGCGCAAGAACCAAGATCACACAAGAAGCTGAAGCACATCAAGCTACGTTTTCACGCTATTCGAGAACATGTCCAAGATGGTGACATAAAGATTTGCAAAGTACACACAGATCTGAATGTGGCGGATCCGTTGACTAAACCTCTCCCGACGGCAAAACATGACCAACACCAAACTGCCATGGGTGTTCGGTATATTACCATGTAATCTAGATTAGTTGACTCTAGTGCAAGTGGGAGACTGTTGGAGATATGCCCTAGAGGCAATAATAAATGTAGTTATTATTATATCTTTGTGTTTATGATAAATGTTTACACTCATGCTATAATTGTAGGGTTCGCAGCATCGAAAACAAAATTTTTCCTACGATGTGAACTATATACCAAGATCTATATACTAGATACAAACAACGGGCGGATGTATATCCGTAGAGAACATACCCTTTAAGACCGACAAAGCTTAACGAGTTCAACTCGTGGTTGATGTAGACTATCTCTTGCCGATCTCAAGATCGAGAGGAAGTCCTAGCGCCACAAATCAGCAGCGCATCCGTGCTCGCACACACGTTCGAGGCACCGAGCAACCTCCGCCTCCTCGCTCCAGCGATGCAGCGGAAGCACAACTCTATCTTGCCGAATAGCCACCGGGAACATGTATCTCGCTAGTCCGAGACCATGGGGGATAAATTCTAGAGGGGGAGAGAGATCCTTCACGAGGAGGTGTGAGAGACAAGTGAGGAGGGGGGCTCCTTTTATAGGAGGAGGGGGACCCCAAGGGGGTGGCACGCATGGGGCTGCCCCTTGCCTCCCTCTTCATGTGGGTGGACACTCCACTCACAAATCTCCTTTAAATTACCTCCACTCAAAAGTCCACTCAAATTCCCATTAAATTTCCACCAAATTTAATGCAAACTCTCATTAAATAAAACTCTTTTATTTTATTCAGAATTTTGTCAATTACTTTAATGACAAACATTCACAATAACCCTTGCTAGAATTCTATTTCACATGCATAACCACTTTATGCAATTTCACCAAAACCTGCTTTCGTATCTAGTGAAATAAATTCCGCTTGTTCATTCTTCGGCATGAAACATTTGCTCCAATTGGATGTCGGTCTCTTAAGTGTGTCACCCTACGGTTCGTGAATAATGCGGACATGATCGAGACCCTCTCGGATCAATAATCGAAGCGGATCTGAGACCCATCGACTCCCACACATTCAACGATGACTTTCTTGTGATCGTCGGAACCTTTTACGCTAGTATCTTAATCCCTTTGTTTCATGATATATTACATGTCCGAGATTCGATCATCGGTATCTCCATACCTAGTTTGATCTCGTTACCGACATGCACTCTTTTCTTGTTCCTATGATATAACATTCTAGTGATCAAATCACTTGCTTGCAAGCTAATCAATGTGATATCACCGAGAGGGCCCAGAGTATATCTATCCGTCATCGGATGAACAAATTCCACTCGATCCATGAGCCTCAACATAACACTTTATTAGTTCGAATCCATCTTTATAATCACCTATTACGGTGACGTTTGATGTTATCAAGAAACTCTTCCGTGTTAGTGATTGACATGATCTCATGGTCTAAGGATTAGGATTACTTCGTAAGTTGTTATAGCAATATAAACTCAATGACTTTGATCGTAATGCTATACTTTGGATGAATGTTCATCACACCATTACACTAATGTTGTGATCCCGTTATTAACAACATCCAATGTCCATGATCGGAAACCTTGATCATCTTGTTAATCAACGAGCTAGTTTATGAGAGAGGCATAACTAGGAACTTTACATTTTGTTTATTAAACACACATGTATTAACGCTTTCCGTATTAATACAATTATAGCATGCAAAATAAACATCTATCATATACTTGGAATACACATAATAAACACTTTATTATTGCCTCTCGAGGCATATTCCCTTGATCTCCCACTTGCACTAGAGACAATAATCTAGTTACATAGTGATAAATCTAACACCCATTGAGTTCGGTGTTGTTTATCATGTTTTGCTCTAGGAGAGTTTTAGTCAACGGATCTGCTACATTGAGATCCGTATGTACTTCTAAATCTTTATATCTCCATCCTTGACATGCTCGCGGATGGAGTGAAACCAGCGCTTAATATGCTTGGAATGCTTGTGAGACCTTGGCTCTTTGGCATTGGCAATGGCACCATTGTTGTCACAATAGATCACCATTGGGTCCAACGTTTGCCACAACTCCTAGTTCGGATATGAACTCCGTCATCCAAATCGCTTCTGAGCCGCTCAAAAAGAACATATTCGCCTCCGTTGTTGATCCCGCTACCACAGTTGTTTGGAGCTCCTCCAACTAACCGCTCCGCCATTCATGAGAAATACGATCCGGATTGAGACTTAGAGTCATCCGGATCGGTGTCAAAGCTAGCCGACATAGCACTTAGCGACGAGCTCTTCTTCACCTCCAGATACAAGAAACATATCCTTAGTTCTTCGTAAGTACTTAAGGATATTCTTGACCGCTATCCAAAGGTTCAACTGGATCCGATTGGTACCTACTAGTCAAACTAATAGCATGTGCCACATCCGTCTTGTACATAGCATGGCGTACATTATAGAGCCTATGGTGAAGCATAGGGACTTTGTCCATTATCTCTCTTTCTTCCTTGAAGCCGGACTTTGAGTCTTACTCAATGTCTTGCCTTGCAACATAGGTAAGAACCCTTCTTACTTCCGTCCATTTTAAACTTCTTTAAAATCTTATCAAGGTATGTACTTTATAGCCCTATTAGGCGCCTAGATCTATCTCTATAGATCTTTATGCCTAATATGTATGACGCTCACCTAGTTCCTTCATTGAAAATTTGTTGTTTAGATAACTTTTAACACTGTTTAAAAGATCTATATCATTTCCGATCAATAATATGTCATCCACATATAATATCAGAAATGCCACATTGCTCCCACTCACTTTCTTGTAAATACAAGCTTCTCCATAAGTTTGGACAAATCCAAACTCTTTGATCAACTCATCAAAGCGGAGATTCCAACCGTGATGCTTGCTTCAATCCATAGATGGATCGCTGAAGCTTGCACACCTTGTTAGCATCCTTAGGATCGACAAAACCCTTTGGTTGTATCATATACAACTCTTCTTCAATATTACCATTGAGAAACGCGGTTTTGACATCCATCTGCCATATCTCATAATCGAAATATGCAGAATTGCTAACATAATCCTAATCGACTTTAGCATCGCTACGGAGAGAAAGTCTCATCGTAGTCAACTCCTTGAATTTGTCGAAACCCCTTTGCGACAAGTCGAGCTTTATAGACGGTCACATTACCATCGACATCAGTTTTCTTTTGAAAATCCATTTGTTCTCCACGGCCTTCGGTCGTGAGGTAATTCCACCAAGTTCCAAACTTGATTTTCATACATGGATTCCATCTCGGATTTCATGGCTTCTAACCATTTGTTGGAACGGGCTCATCATCGCTTCTTCATACGTCGCAGGTCATCATTTTCATCAACCATGAAATTCATGACAGGATTTCCGACGGCTCGGGAGTCGCACGCGTCGTCTGTTTGACTGCGAGGTTCGGTAGTACTCTCTTCGGAGTTTCATGATCATTATCATTAGTTACCTCTTCAACAGTGGAGCCAACTCCGAACAACTTCCGCATGCTACTCGCCATACTTTGAAGAGAAGGTTCCACAACCTCTTGAGTTCTACCTTCCGACTACTCACACCTTTCATGAAACTCTTTCTCTAGAAAGGATCCATTCTTGGCAACAAAAACCTTGCCCTCGGATCTGTGATAGAAGGAATACCCAATAGTTTCTTTAGGGTATCCTATGAAGATGCATTTTTCCGCTTTGGGTTCGAGTTTATCCGGTTGAAGTTTCTTCACATAAATATTGCATCCCCAAACTTTAAGAAATGACAGCTTAGGTTTGTTTCCAAACCACAATTCATATGGTGTCTTTTCAACGGATTTATATGGTGCCCGATTTAAAGTGAATGCAGCAGTTTCTAGTGCATAACCCCAAAATGACAACGGCAAGTCCGTCAGAGACATCATAGATCGAACCATATCTAATAAAGTACGACACGACGTTCGACACACCATTTCATTGTGGTGTTCGGCGCAGTGTGAGTTGTGAAACAATTCCACACTCTTTCATGTGAGTGCTAAACTCGTAACTTAGATACTCACCTCCACCGGACCAGAAATTTGATCTTTCTATTACGATGATTTTCCACTTCATTCGAAATTCCTTGAACTTTTCAAAGGTTTCAGACTTGTGTTTCATCAAGTAGATATAACCGTATCTACTCAAATCATCCGTGAAAGTAACAAAATAACGATATCCACCTCGGCAAACACACTCATTGGACCACATACATCGAATGTATGATTTCCAATAAATCGCCTGCTCCATTGAACCGAAAACGGCGTTCTAGTCATCTTGCCCATAAGGCATGGCTCACATGTATCAAATGATTCATAATCAAGTGATTCCAAAAGTCCATCCGAATGGAGCTTCTTCATGCGTTTAACGCCAATATGACCTAGGGCGATTGCCACACATATATGCGGATATATCATCATTAAGTTTAATCCTTTTAGCATCAACATTATGAATATGTGTAACATCATCGAGATCTAATAGAAATAAACCATTCATCATCGGTGCATGACCATAAAAGATTTCATTCATATAAATGGAACAACCATTGTTCTCGGATTTAAATGAATAACCACTTCGCATCAAACACGATCCATATACAATGTTCATGCTCAGTGCAGGCACCAGATAACATTTATTCAAGTTTATAACTAATCCCGACGGTAAGTGGAGAGGCAGCGTTCCGACGGCGATCACATCAACGCTTGATCCATTGCCGACACGCATCTTGACCCCACCCCTTGCTAGCGGTCGCTTGTTCCGCACCCACGATTCGAGTTACAAATATTAGCAACGAACCGTATCAAATACCCGGTGCATGCGAGAACTAGTCAAGTACACATCAATAACATGTATATCATATATACCTTTGTTTGCCTTGCCGGCCTTCTTGTCGCCAGATACTTGGGGCGATTCTTCGATGGCGATCCCTTACAATAGTAGCACTCGGAATCGGACTTAGGTCCAACTCGGGTTTCTTTTCAGCGACAACAGCTTGCCGCCTTACTTACCTTCCATTTTCCTTCTTGTCTTTCTTGAAACCGTGTTCCTATTGATCATCAACACTTGATGTTCCTTTTGATCTCCACTGCAGTTTTAAGCATTGATGAAGCTCGGGGAGAGACTTCTTCATGCCTTGCATATTATAGTTCATCACGAAGCTCTTATAGCTAGGTGGCAGAGACTGCAGAACACGATGGATGCCTAAGTCAATGGGAATCGATATTCCCAAGGACACAAGCTTATCGGCGTAACCCGACATCTTGAGTACATGCTCACTAACGGAGCTGTACTCTTCCATCATGCAGCTAAAGAACTTTTCTGAAGCGTTGTAGCTCTCTACAGCAGCATGTGTGTCGAAAATCATTTTCAACTCACCCATTGTATCAAATGCATTGCCGTTTTCGAAACGCTTTCGAAGTTCCGGCTCTAGCCCATACAATATGCCACAATGAACTAAGTTGTGGTCCTCCTGACGAGTCTGATAGACATTCTTCTCCTCGTCAGGGGCATCATCAAAAGGTGGGGGGCCTAACGGCGCTTCTAGCACATATTGCTTTTGTGCAGCAGAGAGGAGAATCCTCAAATTCATGGCCCAAAGTTGCTACCGTTCGTTGCTAGTTTCTCTTTCTCCATGAACACATTGAAATTAAAAGCAGGTGGTGCCATCTACAACAGAATTTGTAAAGTTTAGACTAAGTGTATGATAGATTGAGTTCAACTAATCTATATTAATGAACTCCCACTCAAAACGACATCCCTCGTGCCCTTTTGGTGATTACATGAACCAAATCCACTACACCAAGTCCGATCATCACGTGAGTCGGTATAGCTTCAAAGGCGATCATCAAATGGGCATCATATCAACTATATGACTCATGCTTAACCTTTCGGTCCGTGTTCCGAGGCCATGTATGTACATGCTAGGCTCGCCAAGTTAGAACCTTAGTATTCGCGTGTGTAACTGTTTTACACCCGAAATATGGTCGTGGATCCAAGAACACCCGATCATCACGTGATGTCTTGGAGCGACGAAAACATAATCGGTGCATACTAAAGGAAGAACACATTCTTATCTTGATATTTAAATGAGGGATCATCTTATTATGCTAACAAAGCGCCAAACAAGCAATATAAGATGCAATCAAAACATCATATGTTTATTAGTGAAATGATATGGTTCCCGCAGATGATCTCTATCATGTGCATCGTGGTATGATCACTATCATACCTATATGTGTAAATCCAAGGTCTATGGATTTTACACGCTATGTGTGTTGTAAGAGTATCATCTCATACTTCTACTTACAACACTACCATATCATAACACTAGCCCAGCAACAATCTAAACTAGACGCCTCTAATTTATCCATTGCAAGTTTTACGTGGCTTAGGGCTTTCGAGATAGAACCGTTCTTACCTACGAACATGAACCACAATGAGGATAATCAAATTGTTGACAACTCGCTTGCAAAATAGATATTGACTATAGTAGGAGAGACAGACACCCGCTAGCCACTTATGCAAACTAGTTGCATGTCAAGCGTGGAACAGGTCTCATGTGCGAGGACATGTAAAGTTTGTCAGGGCGCTTCATCCCACTATGCCACCAATATCCAAAATTACAACAAAGGAGCAACAACATGATCATCATCGCCCAAATACTCATATGTGTACTACCCGTGTAAAGTATCTACGCATAGATCCGGCTCTGATACCACTGTAGGGTTCGCAGCATAGAAAACAAAAATTTTCCTACGATGTGAACTATATACAAGATACAAACAACGGGCGGATGTATATCCGTAGAGAACATACCCTTGAAGACCGACAAAGCTTAACGAGTTCAACTCGTGGTTGATGTAGACGATCTCTTGCCGATCTCAAGATCGAGAGGAAGTCCTAGCGCCGCAAATCAGCAGCGCATCCGTGCTCGCACACACGTTCGAGGCACCGAGCAACCTCCGCCTCCTCGCTCCAGCGATGCAGTGGAAGCACAACTCTTTCTTGCCGAATAGCCACCGGGAACATGTATCTCGCTAGTCCGAGACCATGGGGGATAAATTCTAGAGGGGGAGAGAGATCCTTCACGAGGAGGTGTGAGAGACAAGTGAGGAGGGGGCTCCTTTTATAGGAGGAGGGGGGAACCCCAAGGGGTGGCGCATGGGGATGCCCCTTGCCTCCCTCTTCATGTGGGTGGACACTCCACTCACAAATCTCCTTTAAATTCCCTCCACTCAAAAGTCCACTCAAATTCCCATTAAATTTCCACCAAATTTAATGCAAACTCTCATTAAATAAAACTCTTTATTTTATTCAGAATTTTGTCAATTACTTTAATGACAAACATTCACAAATAACCCCTTTCTAGAATTCTATTTCACATGCATAACCACTTTATGCAATTTCACCCAAAACCTGTTTGGTATCTAGTGAAATAAATTCCTGCGCTTGTTCATTCTTTCGGCATGAAACATTTGCTCCAATTGGATGTCGGTGTCTCTTAAGTGTGTCACCCTACGGTTCGTGAATAATGCGGACATGATCGAGACCCTTCGGATCAATAATCGAAGCGGGATCCGAGACCCATATCGACTCCCACACATTCAACGATGACTTTCTTGTGATCGTCGGAACCTTTTACGCTAGTATCTTAATCCCTTTGTTTCACGATATATTACATGTCCGAGATTCGATCATCGGTATCTCCATACCTAGTTTGATCTCGATCGACATGCACTCTTTTCTCGTTCTGTGATATAACATTCTAGTGATCAAATCACTTGCTTGCAAGCTAATCAATGTGATATCACCGAGGGCCCAGAGTATATCTATCCGTCATCGGGATGAACAAATTCCACTCTCGATCCATGAGCCTCAACATAACACTTTATTAGTTCTGAATCCATCTTTATAATCACCTATTACGGTGTGACGTTTGATGTTATCAAGAAACTCTTCGGTGTTAGTGATTGACATGATCTCATGGTCTAAGGATTAGGATCACTTCGTAAGTTGTTATAGCAATATAAACTCAATGACTTTGATCGTAATGCTATACTTCGGATGAATGTTCATCACACCATTACACTAATGTTGTGATCCCGTTATTAACAACATCCAATGTCCATGATCAGGAAACCTTGATCATCTTGTTAATCAACGAGCTAGTTTATGAGAGAGGCATAACTAGGAACTTTCTGTTTGTTTATTAAACACACATGTATTAACGTTTCCGTATTAATACAATTATAGCATGCAAAATAAACATCTATCATATACTTGGAATACACATAATAAACACTTTATTATTGCCTCTCAGGGCATATTCCCTTCAATAATACTATTAACAAGGAAACATTAATACTTGTGTGATTTGTAAACTAAATTAGAGTCCCTAGTAAAGCGTCTTCATAATACTAGCTTGTTGGTTAATAAATGATTGTGGTTTCTCTATCATGAACATTGAGACGTTGTTAACAACAAGATCATATCATTAGGAGAATGGTATGATGGACATACTCCTATAGATAAGCGTAGCATAAAGATCAAATCATTTTAATAGTTCAATTGCTATAAGATTTTTGATACATAGTAACCTAATTCCTTGGACCATGAGATCATGCTTATCACCATCACTGGAAGGATGCTTTGATGACATCAAACACCACACCGTAACTGGGTGGCTATAAAGGTGGCATTGAGTGTTCGGAAAGTATGGGTTGAGATACATGGATCAAGAGTGGGATTTGTCCATCCATATGACAGATAGATATACTCTGGGCCCTCTCGGTGGAATGTCATCCAATTAGCTTGCAAGCATGTGACTGGCTCACAAGGGATCACATATCACGAGAACTAGAAAAGCATACTTATCAGTAATGAGGTTGAACTAGGTATGTAGAGATACCGACGATCAAAACCTCGGATAAGTAAACTATCGTGAGACAAAGGGAAATTGGTATCGTATGTAAGTGGTTCATTCGATCGCAAATTAATCGTATAAATATGTGGGAGCCATATGAATTTCCAGATTCCTCTATTGGTTATTGTTCGGAGAAGTGTCTCGATCATGTCCGCATAATTCACGAACCGTAGGGAGACACACTTAAGGATTCGATGTTGTTGAGTAGTTATGAAATGATGAGTAAGAGTCCGAATGTTGTTCGGAGTCTCAGATGGGATCCGGGATATCACGAGGAGATCCAGAATGGTCCGGAGAATAAGATTCATATAAGGAAAGTCCTGTTTCGGAGTTGGAGAATGATTCTGGTGTTTTCATCGGGAATGTTCTAGAAGGGTCCGGAAGGTCCGACACTCCGGAAGGGAAGGGTACATGAATGTGTCATAACAAGTTGGAATGGTTGCATCATGTACTAGGTATCATGGCTGGGCAAAATAAAGGGATAAATTAAATCCTAGTTTGAAAAAGTCAAACGCCAATTTGAAAAGTCAAACGGTGGTTTTGCTTGGTGGAGGGAGAGTAGGAAACCTACTTGGGGAGGAGTTCCTCTCCCCCACCCGCCGGCCAAGGAGGACGACTTGGGGGAGGACTCCCTCCCCTTGGCCGGCGCCCTCCCACCTATAAAAGGAGGGGCAGGGGTGCCCCTCTAGACCTACACCTCTCTCTACCAAACCCTAACCCTAGCCGCCGGCCACTAAGTCGCCGCCGCCGCCCTAGGGTTTCCTCCTAGCCGCCGAGTTGGGGCCCTCCTCTTGCCCTAGACACCGGCCTAGCCTCCTCCCTTGGTGCCTCTAAACCCTAGATCGCCAAGGCCTCTCTCATAATCCACCATACTCGCTCCGGCTTAAGGCGAAGCCCTGCGAGATCTCCCCTCTACTTCCGGTACCACGCCGTCGTGATGCCGGAATCGCGAGGAGAGTGCTACAACCTCCGCTGCCTACTGGAACAAGGGATAGGAAGGTCTTCATCGAGTACCGAACGTGTGACCGACTGCGGGAGCGTTGCCGGAACGCGGCGCCGAAAGGATCGTCTACACGATCTTGAGATCGACAAAAGTACGACTACATCACCCACGAGAATCTGCTCTTGTTAAACACTTTGGAATCTTTGAGGGTGAGTTATTCTATCGACTCGTTGCTACAATCTAGTAGATAGATCTTGGCTTGTTTGTTTGTATGCGGTAGAATATTTTTGTTTTCCATGCTACGAACCCCTACACAAGGATGAGGTCGTGTAGCTAGCTAGAACTAACAAGAATGCTTAATTATGAGAAATTTCCTTATTTGACACTACTTCCCAATATATTTTCTTATTTGATACTGAAAACTTTTCACTTCCTTATATGACCATTTGTGATTTTTTGCTTTATATGACACTACTGTTAGTTCCGTTAAAGATCCCGTTAATTTTCTTCCGGCCGGACCCAAATGCTCATGATTCAATCATTTGACTTGTATCTGTCTAACACGCACAAGGGTACCAGAGTATCATACCGAACCATCTCGAGAGCGATCCCGTCCTCGTCATTGTCCCAACCACCTGAACCCTAGTAGTGGCGGCGCGACATTGGTGGAATTCTTTCTCGTCGTGGCAGCGGTGGTGGCGGCGTGAGCTGATGCGCCATGGACGAAGGGGCCTCTTAGGTGGGTGGCACAGCAAGAGCGACAGCATGTGGAGGCTGATGGGGTTCGTTGCATAGAAAACAAAAAATTCCTATAGTTTGCAACTACCAAGATCGAATCTATGTAATACTTTGTAACGGTTACAGATGGACTCACCTTCGTAGACCGTAAGCGAGATAACATTCCTGCAAACAAACTTGGTTGATGTAGATGGTACACGATAGTCCTCAAGGACGTGCAGACGATCATCACCACAGACGGCCAGCGCCTCCGTAATGGGACACACGTTTGGTGTGCCGACGACTCCCGATCCCTTGCTCTAGCCAGGTAGCGGAAGTAGCGGATCCTCGAAAACTCCAACAAAGCTACACCATGGTAGTGGTTGTGGAGGGGAAGGTTTAGAGCAGTGCTTGGCCAATAACCTTTTATAGTGGCAATGGACAAGGCAAGCAAAGAGGAGAAGATGTCAACCTTGGGCATATGAGAGAGCTTGTAAGGGAGTGTGTGGAGAGGAGGAGGAGGCCACCTCCTTTTATAGGTGCCATGGGATTGCCCCCTCCCCTCGTCTCATTCAATATCCATTAAAGCACTTTAATTTCCTTAAAGGTCGATTAAAATACTTTAATTCCCTTAAAGGTCTTTCTATTAAAGCACTTTAATTTCCTTAAAGGTCTATCTTTAAAGCACTTTAATTCCATTTTAATACAACTCAATTTAATGAACACTTCATTTAATGAGTACTTCATTTAATGAACACATTAACATTTTGATCTCTTGCTTTGTTTCGATACCCTGAAATTATTTCGGTAGATTCAACAGAACAATATTCTATATCAGAATTTTCTGTGATGTCCATTGACCTCCCCTATGTTTCCTATCCGCTCAAAAGTGTCGGTTAACCTTAAGAGAGGTGGTGTATGTGCATCATTGTAGGGAGGACGTCCATGGACTGATCATAGTCAATGACGAAGAAGGGACTGGATGGAATTCCAGTCTTTATGAATCTCGCTAGGAGGATAGAATTTAGAATAAAAGAGAGGTACAATTTCCTCTCATTCCATAAATTGGCCATTCTTCAGCAGCTTATACCATTCCTCAGCTCTGCCTTTCAATGATATAGAGAGTGACTTTTTCTTAACTTGTTCCATTGTGATACCTACACACTTGAACAACCCACATAATTCGTGTATAAAAAGCAAATGATCACCATGATAGACAGTTCCACCTCCAAAATAGTAGTTATTCATAACGCGATCAACAATTTTTGTAGGTATTTTAAAAGGATCTATCTTAGCAGGTTGTGGTTCATCTACTACCTTAGAAGTGGTGGTAGCTTTCCCAAATAGGAAACTAAGTGAGTTATCCATATTGGAAACAAAGTAGCAAATAGAAATAAAAACAATACTCACAGTAGAAATTTCCTTTACCAGTTCCACTCTTCAATAGCGCTTCACTCCCCGACAACGGCGCCAGAAAATAGTCTTGATGATCCTCAAGTATAGGAGGTGTATCATAGTACTTTCGATTAATAAGAGTGTCGAACCCAACGAGGATCAGAAGGTGTTGACAAGTGGTTTGGATCAGGAATTCACTGTAAATACTAGCAAACAGATTTTTACGGGGTTTTAATAAAGCAGAAAAATAAAGTGCAAGTAAATAACAGGCGATAATAATTGCAACAAGTGGCCCAATACTTTCTTCAGCAAAGGACAAGCTGGTTGTATTACTTGTGAGGACCAAAAATTCTCGAGGACACATGGGAATACTGTCAAGTGCTTTTGCTTCATATAGTTGATTAATATTCTTTGGTTGGATAAGTGTTGTGTGGGTGCCTATGCTAATGTACCAACCTTACTCGGACTAGTACATACTTGTGATTATACCCCTTGCAAGCATCCGCAACTACAAGAATGTAATTAAGATAAAAACCTAACCATAGCATTAAACTCTGAGATCCTACACTCCCTTGTGCAGAGGTTTCCTAACGGGGGTTTAGGTTTCTGTCACTCTGGCAACCCCACAATTAGTAGCCAAATACACAATGCATCCCCCTAGGCCCATAAAGGTGAAGTATCATGTATTTGATGTTCACATGACACCACTAGAAGAATAACACCACAACTTAAATATCAAACCATTAAATATTTTTCAACACAATTCCACTACTAACAACATGACTTCTCCCATGTCCTCAATAACTAAATGAACTACTCACGAGACATCATATGGATCAAGATCAGAGATGATATAATGATAAGTAACAATCTGAACATGAACAATAATTCAATGGTTCCACTCAATAGCATCAACTACAATAAGTAATCAACACCGGAAAAGTTTCCCCTAAGAACTAATGCAAGATTCAACCCAATTGTTACAGCGGGATGGAGTGGTGGTGATGGTGCTGGTTGAGATGATGGTGAAGATGATGATACCGATGAAGTCTAGCTTGATGACGGTGTTGATGGCGATGATCTCCCCTCTCCGGGAAGGAATTTCCCTGGCAAATTTCTGCCTGCCGGGGAGCTCTTTCTCCCTATGTAGTTTTCGCCCCATAGAGGCGGCAGAATCTTTCCGTGGTCGCTCCCTGAGTCTTAGGGTTTCGAGGAGGGGGATGATATAGGCGAAAGGGCGATGCAAGAGGTGGGCCAGGGTGGCCACACCACCTGGTGGCGCGGCCCAGGGGGGCGCGCATGGGGTGGTGTGGGCCCCCTATGGCCCATCTTCACTTCCCCTTTTGTCTTCCTTCGTCTTCTGGAAAAAAGGGATTTCCATATATTTTCTGAAATTTTCCGATCTTCGTGAATATTGCATCTGGACACCGCTTTTTCCATCAGAATCCTGACTCCGGCATTTCATCCTCCAAAAGTCATCCAACATGCAAAATAGATGAAATATCATAAGTATTACCTCTTAATATGAAATATATCAATGAATAACAGCAAATTATGGTATAAAATAGTGATGCAAAATGGACGTATCGGGTTGCAACTAAGAATTTTATCTTAACCATTGGATTTATGTTGTGATTCATGGTAGTGTACAAGTTGCAAGTAGATTGTAACTAAGATTTTCTTTTTTATATGTGGGTTATAACCGAGAAAAATATTCCTGGCCGTTGGATTCACGCCATGGTTTGTGCTAGCATGGGAGTTTCAAGTGGCTTACAACCGAGAATTTTTAGTTGCAAGTGGTTGAAAGTGAGTATTGTCCGATTGCAAGTAGGTCGGAACCGAGTTAAATATTTTGGATTGTTGGAATTATGCCGTGATTCATGTTTTCATTTTCTTGTTTTCACAACTATTATGCATAGGTTGTAATCACTTGGATGCAAGGTTTATTTTTTTTACTTACTTCATTAGATAATGTGTAAATTTGGGATTGATTCAACTATTATAATCTAGGTAGGAGTGGTTTTTTTATAGAGGAATTCATTGCTGCCAGCGCTAGTATTTCTTTAGAGGAATTTGTTACTAACATGTTACAGTGTGTAGAACAACATGGATGGGGAGAGTGACCAGTTTCATTACACATGCAAGATATGGCATCCACATGAACACATCAATTATTCAACCTCAAATAGATGAGAAACAAGACAGGAACACATATCAAAGTCATGTTTTCTTTGATATGTTGGAATTTGGTGAGTTTTGGGCTGTTGGCCCATTAGACAAATTCTGAAATTCTCTTTGGACCACTTGTATATGGCAGCTTATGGTTGTGCAAGTGGTGCTAAAGTTTAGTCTCACATTGCTAGTTCAAGGGGATTTGGACCACCTTATATAGTAGAGTGTTGCACCACTCACTAAGGTGTGACAAGAAGAGTATGTAGGGTTCGCAGCATAGAAAACAAAATTTTCCTACGATGTGAACTATATACCAAGATCTATCTACTAGATACAAACAACGGGCAGATGTATATCCGTAGAGAACATACCCTTGAAGACCGACAAAGCTTAACGAGTTCAACTCGTGGTTGATGTAGACGATCTCTTGCCGATCTCAAGATCGAGAGGAAGTCCTAGCGCCGAAATTCAGCAGCGCATCCGTGCTCGCACACACGTTCGAGGCACCGAGCAACCTCCGCCTCCTCGCTCCAGCGATGCAGCGGAAGCACAACTCTTTCTTGCCGAATAGCCACCGGGAACATGTATCTCACTAGTCCGAGACCATGGGGGATAAATTCTAGAGGGGGAGAGAGATCCTTCACAAGGAGGTGTAAGATACAAGTGAGGAGGGGGGCTCCTTTTATAGGAGGAGGGGGGGGGGCACCCAAGGGGGTGGCCGCCGGCCATGGGGGCTGCCCCTTCCCCTCCTTCATTCATGTGGGTGGACACTCCACTCACAAAATTCCCTTTAAATTTCCTCCACTCAAAAGTCCACTCAAATTCCCATTAAATTTCCACCAAATTTAATGCAAACTCTCATTAAATAAAACTCTTTTATTTTATTCAGAATTTTGTCAATTACTTTAATGACAAACATTCACAAATAACCCCTTGCTAGAATTCTATTTCACATGCATAACCACTTTATGCAATTTCACCAAAACCTTTTGGTATCTAGTGAAATAAATTCCTGCGCTTGTTCATTCTTTCGGCATGAAACATTTGCTCCAATTGGATGTCGATGTCTCTTAAGTGTGTCACCCTACGGTTCGTGAATAATGCGGACATGATCGAGACCCTCTCGATCAATAATCGAAGCGGGATCCGAGACCCATCGACTCCCACACATTCAACGATGACTTTCTTGTGATCGTCGGAACCTTTTACGCTAGTATCTTAATCCCTTTGTTTCACGATATATTACATGTCCGAGATTCGATCATCGGTATCTCCATAACTAGTTTGATCTGCTATCGACATGCACTCTTTCTCGTTCCTATGATATAACATTCTAGTGATCAAATCACTTGCTTGCAAGCTAATCAATGTGATATCACCGAGAGGGCCCAGAGTATATCTATCCGTCATCGGGATGAACAAATTCCACTCTCGATCCATGAGCCTCAACATAACACTTTATTAGTTCTGAATCCATCTTTATAATCACCCTGTTACGGTGTGACATTTGATGTTATCAAGAAACTCTTCCGGTGTTAGTGATTGACATGATCTCATGGTCTAAGGATTAGGATCACTTCGTAAGTTGTTATAGCAATATAAACTCAAAGACTTTGATCGTAATGCTATACTTTGGATGAATGTTCATCACACCATTACACTAATGTTGTGATCCCGTTATTAACAACATC
Source organism: Avena longiglumis (assembly GCA_030063025.1). Lineage (NCBI taxonomy): Eukaryota > Viridiplantae > Streptophyta > Magnoliopsida > Poales > Poaceae > Avena > Avena longiglumis. The sequence continues at coordinate 45,582,471 of CP125973.1, forward strand.
CAATGTCCATGATCAGGAAACCTTGATCATCTTGTTAATCAACGAGCTAGTTTATGAGAGAGGCATAACTAGGAACTTTACATTTGTTTATTAAACACACATGTATTAACGTTTCCGTATTAATACAATTATAGCATGCAAAATAAACATCTATCATATACTTGGAATACACATAATAAACACTTTATTATTGCCTCTCGGGCATATTCCTTGATCTCCCACTTGCACTAGAGACAATAATCTAGTTACATAGTGATAAATCTAACACCCATTGAGTTACTGTTGATCATGTTTTGCTCTAGGGAGAGTTTTATTCAACGGATCTGCTACATTGAGATCCGTATGTACTTTACAAATCTTTATATCTCCATCCTTGACATGCTCGCGGATGGAGTGAAACCAGCGCTTAATATGCTTGGAATGCTTGTGAGACCTTGGCTCTTTGGCATTGGCAATGGCACCATTGTTGTCACAATAGATCACCATTGGGTCCAACGCGTTTGCCACAACTCCTAGTTCGGATATGAACTCCGTCATCCAAGCGCTTCTGAGCCGCTTCAAGCAACATATTCGGCCTCCGTTGTTGATCCCGCTACCACAGGTTGTTTGGAGCTCCTCCAACTAACCGCTCCGCCATTCATGAGAAATACGTATCCGGATTGAGACTTAGAGTCATCCGGATCGGTGTCAAAGCTAGCGTCGACATAGCACTTAGCGACGAGCTCTTCTTCACCTCCGTATACAAGAAACATATCCTTAGTTCTTCGTAAGTACTTAGGATATTCTTGACCGCTATCCATGTTAGAACACGGATCCGATTGGTACCTACTAGTCAAACTAATAGCATGTGCCACATCCGGTCTTGTACATAGCATGGCGTACATTATAGAGCCTATGGTGAAGCATAGGGACTTTGTCCATTATCTCTCTTTCTTCCGCAAGCCGGACTTTGAGTCTTACTCAATGTCTTGCCTTGCAACATAGGTAAGAACCCTTCTTACTTCCGTCCATTTTAAACTTCTTTAAAATCTTATCAAGGTATGTACTGCGATAGCCCTATTAGGCGCCTAGATCTATCTCTATAGATCTTTATGCCTAATATGTATGACGCTCACCTAGGTCCTTCATTGAAAATTTCTTTGTTTAGTTAACTTTTAACACTGTTTAAAAGATCTATATCATTTCTGATCAATAATATGTCATCCACATATAATATCAGAAATGCCACATTGCTCCCACTCACTTTCTTGTAAATACAAGCTTCTCCATAAGTTTGGACAAATCCAAACTCTTTGATACACTCAACAAAGCGGAGATTCCAACCGTGATGCTTGCTTCAATCAATAGATGGATCGATGAAGCTTGCACACCTTGTTAGCATCCTTAGGATCGACAAAACCCTTTGGTTGTATCATATACAACTCTTCTTCAATATTACCATTGAGAAACGCGGTTTTGACATCCATCTGCCATATCTCATAATCGAAATATGCAGCAATTGCTAACATAATCCTAACTGACTTTAGCATCGCTAGGGAGAGAAAGTCTCATCGTAGTCAACTCCTTGAATTTGTCGAAACCCCTTTGCGACAAGTCGAGCTTTATAGACGGTCACATTACCATCAGCATCAGTTTTCCTTTTGAAAATCCATTTGTTCTCCACGGCCTTTCGGTCGTGAGGTAATTCCACCAAGTTCCAAACTTGATTTTCATACATGGATTCCATCTCGGATTTCATGGCTTCTAACCATTTGTTGGAATCCGGGCTCATCATCGCTTCTTCATACGTCGCAGGGTCATCATTTTCATCAACCATGAAATTCATGACAGGATTTCCGTACAGCTCGGGAGCTGCACGCGTCCTGTTTGACCTGCGAGGTTCGGTAGTACTCTCTTTCGGAGTTTCATGATCATTATCATTAGTTACCTCTTCAACAGGTGGAGCCAACTCCGGAACAACTTCCGGCGCTGCGCTACTCGCCATACTTTGAAGAGAAGGTTCCACAACCTCTTCGAGTTCTACCTTCCGACTACTCACACCTTTCGTGAGAAACTCTTTCTCTAGAAAGGATCCATTCTTGGCAACAAAAACCTTGCCCTCGGATCTGTGATAGAAGGAATACCCAATAGTTTCTTTAGGGTATCCTATGAAGATGCATTTTTCCGCTTTGGGTTCGAGTTTATCCGGTTGAAGTTTCTTCACATAAACATCGCATCCCCAAACTTTAAGAAATGACAGCTTAGGTTTGTTTTCAAACCACAATTCATACGGTGTCTTTTCAACGGATTTAGATGGTGCCCGATTTAAAGTGAATGCAGCAGTTTCTAGTGCATAAACCCAAAATGACAACGGCAAGTCCGTCAGAGACATCATAGATCGAACCATATCTAATAAAGTACGATTACGACGTTCCGACACACCATTTATTTGTGGTGTTCGGCGGTGTGAGTTGTGAAACAATTCCACACTCTTTTATGTGAGTGCTAAACTCAGAACTTAGATACTCACCTCCAGTCGGACCGTAGAAATTTGATCTTTCTATTACGATGATTTTCCACTTCATTCTGAAATTCCTTGAACTTTTCAAAGGTTTCAGACTTGTGTTTCATCAAGTAGATATAACCGTATCTACTCAAATCATCCGTGAAAGTAACAAAATAACGATATCCACCTCACGCCGACACACTCATTGGACCACATACATCAGAATGTATGATTTCCAATAAATCTGTCGCCCGTTCCATTGAACCAGAAAACGGCGTTCTAGTCATCTTGCCCATAAGGCATGGCTCACATGTATCAAATGATTCATAATCAAGTGATTCCAAAAGTCCATCCGAATGGAGCTTCTTCATGCGTTTAACGCCAATATGACCTAGACGGCAGTGCCACATATATGCGGATATATCATCATTAAGTTTAATCCTTTTAGCATCAACATTATGAATATGTGTAACATTATCATCGAGATCTAATAGAAATAAACCATTCATCATCGTTGCATGACCATAAAAGATTTCATTCATATAAATGGAACAACCATTGTTCTCGGATTTAAATGAATAACCACTTCGCATCAAACACGATCCAGATACAATGTTCATGCTCAGTGCAGGCACCAGATAACATTTATTCAAGTTTATAACTAATCCCGACGGTAAGTGGAGAGGCAGCGTTCCGCCGGCGATCACATCAACGCTTGATCCATTGCCGACACGCATCTTGACCTCACCCCTTGCTAGCGGTCGCTTGTTCGCCCACGATTCGAGTTACAAATATTAGCAACGAACCGGTATCGAATACCGGGTGCTCTGCGAGCACTAGTCAAGTACACATCAATAACTTGTATATCATATATACCTTTGTTTGCCTTGCCGGCCTTCTTGTACGCGGATACTTGGGCGATTCTTCGCTTCGATGGCGTCCTTACAATAGTAGCACTTTTCGGAATCGGACTTAGGTCCAACTCGAGGTTTCTTTTCAGCGACAGCAGGCTTGCCGCCCTTACTTCCTTCCGTTTTCCCTTCTTGTCTTTCTTGAAACCAGTGTTCCTATTGATCATCAACACTTGATGTTCCTTTTGATCTCCACTTACAGTTTTAAGCATTGGCGAAGCTCGGGAGAGACTTCTTCATGCCTTGCATATTATAGTTCATCACGAAGCTCTTATAGCTAGGTGGCGAGACTGAGAACACGATGGATGCCTAAGTCAATGGGAATCGATATTCCCAAGGACACAAGCTTATCGGCGTAACCCGACATCTTGAGTACATGCTCACTAACAATTTGTACTCTTTCATCATGCGACTAAAGAACTTTTCGAGCGTTGTAGCTCTCTGACTGACATGTGTGTCGAAAATCATTTTCAACTCACCCATTGTATCAAATGCATTGCCGTTTAAACGCTTTGAAGTTCGGCTCTAGCCCATACAATATGCCGCAATGAACTAAGTTGTGGTCCTCTGACGAGTCGATAGACATTCTTCTCCTCGTCGGGGCATCATCAAAGGTGGGGGCCTAACGGCGCTTCTAGCACATATTGCTTTTGTGCGTGAGAGGAGAATCCTCAAATTCATGGCCCATTCGGTAAAGTTGCTACCGTTCGTTGCTAGTTTCTCTTTCTCCATGAACACATTGAAATTAAAAGCAGGTGGTGCCATCTACAACAGAATTTGTAAAGTTTAGACTAAGTGTATGATAGATTGAGTTCAACTAATCTATATTACGAATGAACTCCCACTCAAAAACGACATCCCTCGTGCCCTTTTGGTGATTACATGAACCAAATCCACTACACCAAGTCCGATCATCACGTGAGTCGGTATAGCTTCAAAGGCGATCATCAAATGGGCATCATATCAACTATATGACTCATGCTTAACCTTTCGGTCCGTGTTCCGAGGCCATGTATGTACATGCTAGGCTCGCCAAGTTAGAACCTTAGTATTCGCGTGTGTAACTATTTTACACCCGAAATATGGTCGTGGATCCAAGAACACCCGATCATCACGTGATGTCTTGGAGCGACGAAAACATAATCGGTGCATACTAAAGGAAGAACACATTCTTATCTTGATATTTAAATGAGGGATCATCTTATTATGCTAACAAAGCGCTAAACAAGCAATATACGATGCAATCAAAACATCATATGTTTATTAGTGAAATGATATGGTTCCCGCAGATGATCTCTATCATGTGCATCGTGGTATGATCACTATCATACCTATATGTGTAAATCCAAGGTCTATGGATTTTACACGCTATGTGTGTTATGAGTATCATCTCATACTTCTACTTACAACACTACCATATCATAACACTAGCCCAACAACAATCTAAACTAGGCGCCTCTAATTTATCCATTGCAAGTTTTACGTGGCTTAGGGCTTTCGAGATAGAACCGTTCTTACCTCGAACATGAACCACAATGAGGATAATCAAATTGTTGACAACTCGCTTGCAAAATAGATATTGACTATAGTAGGAGAGATGGACACCCGCTAGCCACTTATGCAAACTAGTTGCATGTCAAGCGTGGAACAGGTCTCATGTGCGAGGACATGTAAAGTTTGTCGGGCGCTTCATCCCACTATGCCACCAATATCCAAAATTACAACAAAGGAGCAACAACATGATCATCATCGCCCACATACTCATATGTGTACTACCCGTGTAAAGTATCTACGCATAGATCCGGCTCTGATACCACTGTAGGGTTCGCAACATAGAAAACAAAATTTTCCTACGATGTGAACTATATACCAAGATCTATCTACTAGATACAAACAACGGGCGGATGTATATCCGTAGAGAACATACCCTTGAAGACCGACAAAGCTTAATGAGTTCAACTCGTGGTTGATGTAGACGATCTCTTGCCGATATCAAGATCGAGAGGAAGTCCTAGCGCCGCAAATCAGCAGCGCATCCGTGCTCGCACACACGTTCGAGGCACCGAGCAACCTCCGCCTCCTCGCTCCAGCGATGCAGCGGAAGCACAACTCTTTCTTGCCGAATAGCCACCGGGAACATGTATCTCGCTAGTCCAAGACCATGGGGGATAAATTCTAAAGGGGGAGAGAGATCCTTCACGAGGAGGTGTAAGAGACAAGTGAGGAGGGGGGCTCCTTTTATAGGAGGAGGGGGGGCACCCAAGGGGGTGGCCGCCATGGGGGCTGCCCCCTCCCCTCCTTCATTCATGTGGGTGGACACTCCACTCACAAAATGCCCTTTAAATTTCCTCCACTCAAAAGTCCACTCAAATTCCCATTAAATTTCCACCAAATTTAATGCAAACTCTCATTAAATAAAACTCTTTTATTTTATTCAGAATTTTGTCAATTACTTTAATGACAAACATTCACAAATAACCCCTTGCTAGAATTCTATTTCACATGCATAACCACTTTATGCAATTTCACGAAAACTGCTTTCGATATCTAGTGAAATAAATTCCTGCGCTTGTTCATTCTTTCGGCATGAAACATTTGCTCCAATTGGATGTCGATGTCTCTTAAGTGTGTCACCCTACGGTTCGTGAATAATGCAGACATGATCGAGACCCCTCTCGGATCAATAATCAGAAGCGGGATCTGGAGACCCATACCGACTCCCACACATTCAACGATGACTTTCTTGTGATCGTTGGAACCTTTTATGCTAGTATCTTAATCCCTTTGTTTCACGATATATTACATGTCTGAGATTCGATCATCGGTATCTCCATACCTAGTTTGATCTCGTTACCGACATGCACTCTTTTCTCGTTCCTGTGATATAATATTCTAGTGATCAAATCACTTGCTTGCAAGCTAATCAATGTGATATCACCGAGAGGGCCCAGAGTATATCTATCCGTCATCGGGATGAACAAATTCCACTCTCAATCCATGAGCCTCAACATAACGCTTTATTAGTTCTGAATCCATCTTTATAATCACCCTGTTACGGTGTGACGTTTGATGTTATCAAGAAACTCTTCCGGTGTTAGTGATTGACATGATCTCATGGTCTAAGGATTAGGATCACTTCGTAAGTTGTTATAGCAATATAAACTCAATGACTTTGATCGTAATGCTATATTTCGGATGAATGTTCATCACACCATTACACTAATGTTGTGATCCCGTTATTAACAACATCCAATGTCCATGATCAGGAAACCTTGATCATCTTGTTAATCAACGAGCTAGTTTATGAGAGAGGCATAACTAGGAACTTTCTGTTTGTTTATTAAACACACATGTATTAACGTTTCCGTATTAATACAATTATAGCATGCAAAATAAACATCTATCATATACTTGGAATACACATAATAAACACTTTATTATTGCCTCTCAGGGCATATTCCCTTCAGAGTAGCCCTCGCGCACTCCTCCTCCGACGCCGCCCGCCTCGCCTCGCCACGGCTCGCCTCGCCTCGTCACGACGCGCGCGCGCCGCGGGTTGCGGGAATCTCACCGAGCTGAGCTTTATTTGCTGGTTGGGAAAACTGATTATGAGTCATTAATTGACGTGTTAATTACAGCCGTTTCTAGTTTTTATGGACGTGGCTGTTACCGACTCGGACGTGGGCTGAGCCCACGATCTTCCTAACCTGCACTATATAAGCGTCCGGGCTAAACCTAATCGATACTGTATCAATCCACACACGCGCCTACCTCCAGAGCCTTGCGCCGCCGCTTTCGTCTTCCTCATCCCGGCTTGCGGCGTGCACCGCAGATCGGGACAGTAGGCCTCCGGAACCCCGCCTCTCGTGAACCTGTACGGGTGAGGGGCGATCAAGTTTTTTGGGAGCGCTCAAGCGCGACTACTAGCAACCACGACGTCGTCCGACAACGAGTTCCCGAACGACGACTTCTTCCTGGACGTCAGCGGCCTCTTCGACAACCTCAACATGGGCGATGCTGCTGCAACCACTACGGCTGATATTCAGCCTACATTGTATGTGATCTTGATTTCTCTCTTTCGGATTATGCTAGAGTTCTTTATTCTAGCGTTTGGTGTAGATGTAATAGGTTTATCTCCTATAGATGTAATCTGTTCATCTACTTTATTGATCTGCATAATTGGTTATAGTACCGTTTGTATAATCATGATTTATCAGTTTATTATTCGGATTAAATCATATGGATTATTGCTTATATTTCCAACAATCCAAAAACCTGATTATAAGCAACTGAATTCCACTGGTGTAACCGCGGCTACTAGGCCGCCTCCTTTTGATGGCATGCACTATAAGAGATGGCGCAAGAGAGCAGTTCTCTGGTTTGAAAACCTAAACTGTTATAGCGCCACTCTTGGCAAGCCTGAAGGAGATCTTTCTGCTGAACAGGAAGCGAGCTTTAAGAAAGCCGATACCATGTTTATGGCGGCTTTGTTCAGTGTTCTTGGGGACAACATTGTTGACCCTTATATGTCATTTGATAATGGTAAGGACGCGTGGGAAGCGCTCGAGGCCAAGTTTGGGGTCTCGGACGTTGGCACTGGGCTGTATGTCATGGAGCAATTCTATGACTACAGGATGGTTGATGAGCGCTCCATCATTGAGCAAGCTCATGAGATACAATCACTTGCCAAAGAACTTGAGCAGTTCAAGTGTTCCTTACCGGACAAATTTATGGCTGGTGTGTAACACCCTCAGAATCGGCCCTATGCAAGTTTTAGCAAAACTCGCCAAACTCGCATAGAAACGATTCGAAGGTGCCCACCAGGCACTTTCGTGCGGGTGGAAAGCAAAGTAATAACATTACACAACAGTCCTCGATGGGACCCACAGAACAGATATATATACAACGGCGACTCAAAGAGTCAAGAATACCGATATAATATACAAAGATCCAAATCACCTTGAAAACGATAGAGCGTCCAGCTACGGACAAGATGCAAATGGGGCTAAGAGCCCTGAAGAATAACCAATGGCGTCCATAACCCTGCCTGAGCCAAGCGGAAGGGTAACCGCTAACGGCGTCGATCTCAAAACCTGCTTAAACAAAAGGGGTGCCGACAAAGGGCAAAGGAAAAGAGGAGCGTCGATCGAGGCGAAGACAGCGAGGCTAGAATTCGGCGGTCCTCGCCTACATAGGTATGGTGGACTGAGCGGCAGCGGCAGCATGCACTAAACAACCTATAGAGACTCGATACAACTGGCGGATATCAGAAAGGGATAAGAATGACCTAACCGGATCCAACCTATAACTAACACCAAACAAACCCATCCTGGTGTTTCCCCTCGATACCAAACGAGGAAGTCAACCGAGGAACTCACACAGTTGGCAGTTTTATTTATTCAGTTATCGTTGCAGTAATTACTAGTCAGGTATAGGTAATTATCCTGATAAAATAAGCAGTGGGCATTTTTAGTTAACCATTCCGTTATATTTGCAGCAATTACTAATCAGGTACAGATAGCATGAGATAAACCCAAAACCCAGCAGTTGTTGGTACTTTTAACCAGCCATTCCGTTGTCGTTGCAATACTTACTAGTCAGGTACAATGGTCGCAAGCGACACTCCAAACAAGCAATTGTGGGCAGTATTATTTAGCCATTCCATTATAGTGAAGCTAATTACTAGTCATTATAAAGTCAAATTTATAGCAGTAAACTTTAGTTATGCTTGTCTATGATCGAGATACTGTGCTCCCAGTCGTCCATAACCGCGGACACGGCTTTCAGAAAGTTTTAACCCGGCCGGGGTGCACCAATAGCAACACACACACGATCAACCTCGGAAAAACCAAATCAAAACCCAACGAGGTCTCACGACAGAGCAATCACAAGATTCAGAAATATTTCAGGGGGCCACCCCTTGGAGTACACCCGCAACGAAGTAAGCTAGCTCCGAGACGGACCCGAGGTTTGTGGGGCCGGCGGTAAACGACAGCAGATCCCCAAACGGGGACTGTCGATACCACGTAAACGGGTCACAATTCCTAAACAGTACAGTGTGCAGTACCTCGCACAATCGTAAATAAAGCAGTAAAGCATGGCATAAGTACAGGATAGTAATAAAGCCCCAAACTACTTTGTGGCCCCAAGAAATAAGACGGAATCAAGCTCTGGCTAAGGGGGGCCCATACTCCCCATATGTGGATAGCGCGATAAATCAAGGAACAGGTATCAAGTACTCGGGGTCTTACGGGACACAAGTGGGCGTTCGGAAACCAAATATTATCTATCACCCACCGATGCCTCTGCTTATTTCAATTTTAGTTGTTAAACAGGAATTAAAGTGAACAATAAGTAAAGCTAAGATCATCTCCAACATCAACATGCGGCAATACATCAACAACTGTGGCACTGGACGACACGCAACAGCGCTTGAGCAAGCGACTACGACGCGCAGGTCCAACTATCTACCAAACAACAGGTAATAGGATGTGTCCAAGGCAATATAAGGCTGCAAGGGATATCACGGGTACGGAAACTAAAGCATCGCAACACAGATAGCAATAGATCAACAGGAGGGAATAAAGACTATAAAAGTAAGATAGGTAGAAAGGGGGGGGAGATGCTCGCCTGAAAACATTGTCGAAGTTTCAACCGAAGGTCGGGGCGAAGCTCACATCAACTCAACGGCCTTATCCGCGAAGAAGCAAAACACTAGAAGAAACACCGGATGCACTGTTTAATACAACGGCAGAAGATCGGCATGATGCATGAATGATGCATGGCATGGCAAAGGTGCGATGCAATTAGGTCATATTAAGCGGAACCGGGGTCCCAACAATTAATTAGGTGGTTCATGTTATTTAGAAACCCCGCAATTTAAATGTTGTATTAGCAAGACAAGTTGGCACCGGTTCGCTACACAAGATTTAAATGAGGCCAATATGAGACTAGATTTGCCCGCATATGGGCCCCATATTTAATTATTAGGTGAATCGGCATAAGGCCCCCAAACCACAGATATGCATGCGGGTTTGACAATTCAATATGCAACAAGTTGTTATTATGTTATAGAATAGGGTTCGAGGAAAAGGGGTCACACATCAGAGGGGCTCGACGAACTTGGGGTTCCGAGGGTTCCGGGGTCCGGGTCGGTCTCAGGGTTTAGGGTTCGACGGGGTCGTTCTCGGACTCAGGGGTAGGTCTTGGCGCATCCGGGGTCTTCGGGTCATGTTGTCGGTCGTCTCGTCCGGGTCGAAGCACTTGTCGCATTCGGGGTCTCGGTGGACTCGGTGTCCGGGGTGAAACACTTGGCGTTCCTTGTCCTGTCGAAGGCCTTGGCGGTATCGGGTTCGGACTCCGGATCCGGGCACGTTCTTAGCGCTCCGTCTTCAGTGTCGTTGGCGGACTCGGGCTCGCTACCGGGGTCCTTCGGATCCTTGAGGCGATCTTGGCGTCGGGGAATTCCCGATGTTCCGTGGAGAAGATCTTGGCGCTCTCGAGGTAGTCCCTGGCGTATCCGTGTCGACGTCCTTGACATCCGGGTCTTCGGTTCCATGTAGGAGGTCTCATCGAGGGTCTTCGGGTACGGGGAGAAGCACTTGAGTGGCATAGCCCCCGGTGATCGGGTCCGGGGATCCTCTGGTGTCACGGGTTCTCTCCGCTCCAGGGCTTCACGGCGCAGAAGTACTTGGTTGGGCCCTTGCTTGGTACTTGGTACGTCTTGCAAGGACGCGCCGGCGGCCAGGACACTCGCAGCAGCGGCCGAGGATGTAGCGGCAGGGGGACCCGACGACGAGGGAACTGCGGGGCGGCGGACGACGGGCCGGCGCGGGGCGGTCTCGGCCTGAGGACGCGCAGGGCCGACGGCGAGGGGCAACGTCTTGTGACGGGGTCGAGCACGAGCGGTGGCAGGACGGCGAGGGTTGAGGAGGATGGCGCACGGCGAACGGGCGAGCGCACAGGCGGAGGTCGACGCAGCGGCGGGCGGACCGCGCCGGCAGAGGGAGGCCGGAGGCAGGCGGCAGGGTCGGCGAGCCGTCTTGAGGACAAGGTGGCGGCGGGCATTGGGCGGCTGCGAAGCGCGAGCCGGCAGGCGGCGACGCGGCCTTGGCGCGAGTCGCGCCAGCGCTTGGCGTCGGGCGGCGGGCGAGCAGCTTGCCCGGCGGGCGAGCGAGGCAGCGCGGCCTCGGCGATCGGGCGGCGGTGGCGGGAGGCTCGGCACACGGCGCCAGGAGAAGCGGGGTTGGGGAGGTCTTTGGGCGGCGCGGGCGGGACGGCGAGGGCAGCGGGCGGGAGGGCCATGGTCTGGCGGCGATGGGGAGGAGCGGGGGCGCTGCGGAGGGTGCTGGGCCGGCAGCGAGCTCGAAGGGGGAGGGGAGGAGCGGCGCGTGAGAGAGGCGCGCACGCGCGGGGCAGAGTGGCTAGAGGAGGGAGACGAGAGCGGGGAGGGAGCGGTGGTGGGGCCAGCAGGTGGGGTTGGGCGCGGTCCAGGGAGGTGGGGACAGGTGGCGGGGCCCGCGGGCAGGGGGAGAGAGGGTTGGGGCTGGCTCGGTGCTGCGTGTGGGTGTGGCTGTTGGGAGGAGGAAGAGAAGAGAGATTAGGTGGGGGGCATGGGGCTGATGTGGCGGTTGGGGATTGGGTGAGGGAGAGAGAGGGGTGAGGTGGCGGATGGGGATAGGTGGGGGTGAGGTGGAGGGTGTGTGTGGGTAGGGAACTGGGTAGCTTTAGGATTAAGGTAGGGCTGGCAGGGTGGACCGTTTGTTTAATACGGGGGTGGTCGTTCGGGTCGGGTCGGCCCGTTCGACTGCCCCTACTAAATTAAATTAAATATTTTATTTATTTCAAACAAAGTTTTTGCAAACCGATATCGGGCAAACCAAAATATTCCGGGGTCCCGGTTTTGAGGGTTGAATAAAGAGGGGCGTTTAGAAAACAACACGGCTTTGAAAACATAGTTTTGGCAAACAGTGCATGATGATGACGATGCAATGCACAAATTCAACGCGATTTTCTATTAGTGGTTTTGCGGGATGCCACATGGTGGCATTATTGCCAAGCTTCCTCCTTCGTGGAGGAACTTTGCTACTTCTCTGAAACATAAGAGACAAGAGTTTTCCGTTACGGATCTCATTGGGTCCCTTCATGTGGAAGAGAAGGCGAGAGCAAAGGACAAAACTGCTCGAGGACTTGAGGGAGGTTCTACTGCCAATTTAGTGCAGAGGAAAAACTTCCAATCCCACAAGTTCAAGAATAAGAACAAAACTGAAGGAATGGGAAAGTTCGATGGAAAGAACAAGGCCACACACTCAACCAACTTCAAGAAGAAAAATGATAAGAGGAAAGGCTCTTGCCACGTCTGTGGTGATCCTGATCATTGGGCTCCTAGATGTCCTAATCGCTTTGACAAGCGTCAACATGGAAACAACGGCAAGACCGCTAATGTTGTTATTAGCGATACTGAGATGAAGGATGCTGGGTACGGTAATTTACCTACTATCCTTTCAGTATGTCATTCTCCTGATTGATGGATAGACACGTGTGCTAATACACATGTATGTTCTGATATTTCCATGTTTTCCTCTTATCAGGTCTCAAGGACCACTTCCGTGCTGATGGGAAACGGCTCACGTGCTTCTGTTCATGGCGTTGGTGCGGTAAATCTGAAGTTTACTTCGGGAAAGACAGTACAACTGAAGAATGTGCAGCACGTTCTCTCCATCAATAAGAATCTCGTCAGCGGATCGCTTTTATGTCGATATGGCTTTAAGTTGGTTTTTGAGTCCAATAAAGTTGTAATTTCTAAATATATACAATTTGTTGGAAAGGGTTATGAGTGCGGAGGTCTGTTCCGCTTGTCTTTGTCAGACTCATGTACTATAGTTATTAATCATGTTTGCATTGATAATGAGTCCAATGTTTGGCATTCACGACTCTGTCATATTAACTTTGGTTGCATGACGCGGCTAGCCAATATGAGTTTAATTCCGAAATTTACCACTGTCAAAGGTTCTAAGTGCTAAGTTTGTGTGCAAGCAAAGCAATCCCGCAAGTCTCATACGGCTCCAGAACCGAGAAACTTAGCAACGCTAGAACTTATACATTCAGATATTTGTGAGATGAATGGTGTGTTGACAAAAGGTGGAAAAAAGATACTTTATGACGTTGATTGATGACTCCACTAGATACTGCTATGTTTATCTTCTGAAATCTAAAGATGAAGATTTGAACTACTTCAAAATCTATAAAGCTGAGGCAGAAAACCAACTTGATCTTAAAATCAAGCGGCTAAGGTCGGATCGTGGTGGAGAGTACTTTTCAAACGAATTTGATTTATTATATATGGAACACGGTATTATACATGAGAGGACGCCTCCCTACTCACCTCAGTCAAATGGGGTGGCCGAAAGAAAGAACCGCACTCTAACTGATTTGTTTAACGCCATGTTAGATACATCGGGTCTTTCCAAGGAATGGTGAGGGGAGGCGCTAATGACTGCGTGTCATGTCCTAAACCGTGTTCCTGTAAAGGATAAAACCATAACTCCATTTGAGGAATAGGAAAAGAAAAGGCTTAAACTCTCTTACTTACGAACTTGGGGTTGTTTGGCGAAAGTCAATATTCCAATACCCAAGAAGCGAAAGCTTGGACCAAAAACCGTTGATTGTGTTTTTCTGGGATATGCTTTTCATAGCATTGGATATAGATTTTTGATAGTAAAATCTGAGGTATCCGACTTGCATGTTGGTACAATTATGGAGTCGAATGATGCGACTTTCTTTGAGGACATCTTTCCTATGAAAGGTATGTCCAGCTCATCAAATCAGGAGATGACTAGTTCATCTAGTCAGGAATTTTCTATAATTCCTGAACCCACTATGCCGGTAGAACACTCCGATGATCCTGTGGAGGATGACAATGAAGCTCCTAAAAGGAGCAAGAGACAAAGGACTACAAAGTCATTTGGTGATGATTTCATTGTGTACCTTGTGGATGATACTTCCACTTCTATTTCAGAAGCTTATGCATCTCAATATGCGGACTACCGGAAGGAAGCTGTCCAAAGCGAGATGGACTCCATCTTAGCTAATGTTACTTGGGAAATCACTGATCGTCCTTATGGGTGCAAACCTGTAGGATGTAAGTGGGTGTTCAAGAAAAAGCTTAGACCTGATGGTACTATTGAAAAGTACAAGGCACGTCTTGTGGCTAAGGGTTATACCCAAAAGGAAGGTGAAGACTTCTTCGATACCTACTCACCTGTAGCCAGATTGACCACTATTCGAGTACTACTTTCCTTGGCTGCCTCACATGGTCTTCTCGTTCATCAAATGGACGTTAAGACAACTTTTCTAAATGGAGAGCTAGATGAGGTAATCTATATGGAGCAGCCTGATGGATTTGTAGTAGATGGTCAAGAAGGAAAGGTGTGTAAGTTAGTGAAGTCTTTGTATGGTCTTAAGCAAGGTGCTAAGCAGTGGCATGAGAAGTTTGAAAGAACTTTAACTGCTGAAGGCTTTGAGCAGACAAATGTGTATACTATCGCCATGGTGGGGGCGAGGATGTTATTATGTGTCTCTACGTTGATGACATATTAATATTCGGGACCAACCTTGCTGTTATCGAGGAGGTCAAAGAGTTCCTATCTCGCTGTTTTGAGATGAAGGACTTGGGAGTGGCTGATGTAATTTTAAACATCAAGCTACTAAAGGATGACAATGGTGGGATTACACTGCTTCAGTCTCACTATGTGGAAAAGATATTGAGTCGCTTCGGGTATAGCGACTGCAATTCTTCTCCAACGCCTTATGATCCGAGTGTGCTACTTCGAAAGAATCGAAGGAATACTAAAGATCAATTGAGATATTATAAAATTATTGGCTCGCTCATGTATCTAGCCAGCACTACTAGACCTGACATCTCCTTTGCTGTAAGCAAACTGAGTCGATTTGTGTCAAATCCTGGAGATGATCATTGGCATGCTCTTGAAAGAGTTTTGCGCTATTTGAAAACCTTGCAAGTTACGTATTCACTATCTTTGGGTATCCACGGGTACTTGAGGGTTATAGTGATTCAAACTGGATATCTGATGCTGATGAGATTAAGGCCACAAGTGGTTATTTGTTTACACTTGGTGGTGGCGCTGTTTCCTGGAAGTCTTGCAAGAAGACCATCTTAACGAGGTCAACAATGGAAGCAGAACTCACAGCATTAGACACAGCCACTGTTGAAGCAGAGTGGCTTCGTGAGCTCTTGATGGACTTACCTGTGGTTGAAAAACCAATACCCGCCATCCCGATGAACTGTGATAATCAAACTGTGATCGTCAAAGTAAACAGTTCTAAGGATAATATGAAGTCATCAAGGCATGTGAAGGGGAGATTGAAATCTGTCAGGAAACTGAGAAACTCCGGAGTTATTGCGTCGGACTATATCCAAACATCTAAAAATCCGGCAGATCCCTTCACAAAGGGTTTATCACACAATGTGATAGATAATGCATCGAGGGAGATGGGTTTGAGACCCACGTTATGAGTTGATCCCAGTGGCAACCCACTCTATGTGATCGGAGATCCCGCGAATTAGAGCTGGGAGAAAAGCTGTTGGTCAGCTGAGAGGAGAGTATCCCCATATTATATTTACATCTCCATAAAGATGCAATACTCTCTTAATATACATGGCAGGTTGATATTTATCTTAATGTGTCCCAAGTGGCTTTTTATAAGCGGAGATGTTGTCCTGCAGAACATCTCTTGAGGAACACACCTATATGAGTCTGACTGTCAAACATCGCAGTCCGTGAGAGTTGGGTGCTCTCTAATAAACTCATGAAAGGCCCTGGAGTATGACGCATAAGCTCCAAACCGCAGGGAAGCCGACGGTAGCCCTATATCGGTCTAGATTTTGTGTGAAACTAGCGCGCAGAAAACTTGTAGTTCAAGGCATAGTCAACTATTCAAGTTGCTAGCTAGTGTAACATGAAGTTTAACGTGGAAGTTCAACTTAACAGTCTACACTACACACCGGTATATAAAACAATGTTCTGGAAGAAAAGTGATGTGCTGTGTCAATGAGACTTTGTGGGGGATTGTTGGAATATTGTGAGTTTTGGGCTGTTGGCCCATTATATAAATTCTGAAATTCTCTTTGGCCCACTTGTATATGGCAGCTTATGACTGTGCTAGTGGTGCTAAAGTTTAGTCCCACATTGCTAGTTGAAGGGGAGTTGGACCACCTTATATAGTAGAGTGTTGCACCACTCACTAAGGTGTGACAAGAAGAGTAGCCCTCGCGCACTCCTCCTCCGACGCCGCCCGCCTCGCCTCGCCTCGTCACGACGCGCGCGCGCCGCGGGTTGCGGGAATCTCGCCGAGCCGAGCTTTATTTTGCTGGTTGGGAAAACTGATTATGAGTCATTAACGGACGCGTTAATTACAGCCGTTTCCAGTTTTTATGGACGTGGCTGTTACCGACTCGGACGTGGGCTGAGCCCACGATCTTCCTTACCTGCACTATATAAGCGTTCGGGCTAAACCTAATCGGCACCGTATCAATCCACACACGCGCCTACCTCCAGAACCTTGCGCCGCCGCTTTCGTCTTCCTCATCCCGGCTTGCGGCGTGCACCGCAGATCGGGACAGTAGGCCTCCGGAACCCCGCCTCTCGTGAACCTGTACGGGTGAGGGGTGATCAGGTTTTTGGGGAGCGCTCAAGCGCGACTACTGGCAACCACGACGTCGTCCGACGGCGAGTTTCCGAACGACGACTTCTTCCCGGACGTCAGCGACCTCTTCGACAACATCAACATGGGCGACGCTGCTGCAACCGCTGCGGCTGCTATTCAGCTACATTGTATGTGATCTTGATTTCTCTCTTTCGGATTATGCTAGAGTTCTTTGTTCTATCGTTTGGTGTAGATGTGATAGATTTATCTCATATAGATGTAATCTGTTCATCTATTTTGTTGATCTGCATAATTGGTTGTAGTACCGTTTGTATGATCATGATTTATCAGTTTATTATCCGGATTAAATTATATGGATTATTGCTTATATTTTCAACATGATATACATGACCACACGTGTCAAGTCATCTATATACACACAGGAGTACCTGACTAGCTTTGATTATTACCATAGAATAGAATAGTAGATCGAAGCCTAGCTAGGTGTCATATAATATGCTTGAGCCTCAGTCAATACGGTTGATAACAAGCATCAAACACAAGCACGGCTGGCGGTACTAACGCGAGACAGAAATGAGCCAGGGGGTCGACTGAGACGTATGCAGTCCCAAGTTTTTAAATAAAATATACAAAAATCTCGAAAAATATGTGCATGCGCCACATAAATAGGGGACGGACTACTAGTACATGCGGCGTACGTACTGCTGCGACAATTCCTAGCGTAGAAAAAAATTATTGGGGAAGATATTGTACAGTGCTTTCAATTTCAATTTTGTCTCTATCTCGAGATTATTGACACATGGATGGATTGACTTTTTTAGTACTGGACTTTTGCTACTCCTGCGCGATGCAATTTTTTTCTTTAACAGAGAGGCTTGGAAGGACCGGGAAGTTGGGGTTCAAATAACAGCAGTAGGGTTCCTCTCCTCTCCCCCTCTCCTCTCCTCTTCGTCTTCTTCCTTGAGAGTCGCTTCAGCGTCGCCGGCTCCCCTCCCCCTCTCCTCCGGCTCTGGCTGGAGTGGATGGGGTGGGCGATGCTGGCCGTTGTATAGCAGTAGTTGTAGGTGGTCTGGCCTTGTGCCGGTCTTGGGCTGGATGCCCGTAGTCGGAGGCGGTGCTAGGGCTCTGTGCAGCCAGATCCTTAGCATCTTAGGGTTGCTTGTCGGTCTCCTCCTTGTCCATGGTGGATGGATGGCGACGACGACGACCACCGCTCTCCTCAATAAAGCTGCGTTGGACGCTGGTGATGAGCAGAAGCGCCCAGATCCGAGGTCCTCTCTGGCCGGCCGTGGTGGCGGGGGGAGATGGCCTGGTGTTGGGTGGCGGCTGCGAATCACCGCGTCTTCGAGCTACTCTCTGGCGCTTTCGAGCGGCGCCAGGAGGTCGCCAAGCTTCCCCCTCCGGCGGCTGCAGTGGATGCATTCACTAGAGGGTGGAGCAATCTTGGTGGCTCGGCCATAAAGTTCGACTGCTTCTTCAAGGCGTTGACGGCGACAAGCTCCCCTTCCAGATCTCGGCCTGCCGTGGTGGCGAGGGAAAGAAGGGAGGAGGGCCTGAAGCTGTTGATGCTGGAGAAGGATGGGGCTGCCTGGTGTTCTCAGGCGGCGATGCTGCGACTTCTCCGGCGTTCCCCAAGCGGAAGCATTATGCCACCCGCTATCCTTGGCCAAGAAGATGGCCACGCCGAGCTCGAACGGCCTCTGTGCCTGAGCTTCTATAACCGCCATCGGCGGCCTTTTCTCTCCCTCTTCGCGGCATCATGCGTCGACGTCGGCCCAAGTGGTTCGTCCCCGGTTCCAACGACGGCGGCCGTGGCTGGAGGCGAGATTGTTGCGGTGTGCAGGACTCGATCGCGTTTGGGAGCTTTCCTGCAGGGTGTTATGTGCAAAGTTGAGGGACCTTGTTGTATTGTCTTTTTCTTTTCTGGTCCTTTCTGTATTTGTACCCACCGCTTTGTCTAATCGCAGTATCTAGGTCCTTCGGGGCCTATCCTGGTTCAAAAAAAAAAATAAAATAAAAAAAATAACAGCAGTAGGTACACACACTGGTGCATGCCGAATTTGAAGATAAGACCTCCAAAATTATAAAAAAAAAACTAGGACTAAAAGTAGAAAAGCAATTAGGTCCTAGTCGTCCTCCTCTACCTCTCAACGCGGACGCCGGAGCAAGCAACGGCCGCCAGCCCCACTCTGGGAGAGGAGGCAGCGTGGTGCGCCGAGCTGAAGCCAGAAGATCCTCCCGTCATAAGCAGCTCTGTCACGCAGTATCCTAACATCTTCAGACGGAGACACAGAAGCCTCTAGATCGAGCACATAAAGGCATATGAGCTTATCTGAGCAGGATCTACCCCTTCCGCCATCTCCGGCTACCACCATGGGAGCACAAAGAGCAGAACAGGAACAACAACACCAAGCTGCAGCTCGGAAGCAACAGAGACCACGACATAATAAAGCCAACACAAACCCTAGCTAGCTACTACACCTAAAACTAACCTAGAACTAGTATAGAAAATATGCCGACGCCTCTCCTCCGCCATCTCCGACCGGCAATTTTTTTGTACAAATATGAGCTTCTGCTACATCGCATGTCGGTGTACTAGAACTCCGTACGCTATTTTTGAATAAGATTTGCCAGACGTCTCTAGGGCTTCCAAATGCAAAGATACTCTGTTTCTTCTTCATCAAGTCACGAGAGTCCACCGACAACTCCCGGGCCAATCCCGAGCCCTTCTTCCAATAATCGCCGCCATCGTCTTCGTGATAGCTCCATGGTGCTGCGAATCCACTTGGCCGGCCTCGGTGGCGAGGAAGTGGTACTACACCTAAAACTAACCTAGAACTAGTACTCCCTCCGTCCTAAAAATAGATGTCTCAAATTCGTCAAAATTTGGATAAATCTAGCCTATTTAGTATATAGATTCATCCAAAATTTAAAAAATCCAAGACATTTATTCTTGGACGGAGGGAGTAGAACATATGCCGACGCCTCTCCTCCGCCATCTCCGACCGGCGGTGTGAGCATGGAGGGCTCGGAATTGGCCCGAGAGCTGTCGGTGGACTCTCAACAGGAATTTTCGTGACTTGCATTTAGAAAACAAAATCTCAAGTAAGTGCCTCTACACATGCGGACAGACTACTCGCCAGCGCGCTCAGATAGGACAATGACCTGTGCGATCCAACATTGTAGACCATGGCAAAAGGTCCATCTCTAGAGGCTAGGTTTTCCATGATAAATGCACAAAAGTCTATGGAAACTTAACCGTCAAAATCCAGCGGTTTTTTTCTAGTACCTTGTACAATCAGTTATTAATTTTTTTGCAATCAGTTACTAGTAAAAATTTGCTCTCTCAAAGAAATTTATTAAAATTTTATCCACGTACTGCTAATAATATTTGAATTTATACCATTTGATTATATTTTTCATGATAAATGGGAAAAATCTATAGAAACTTAAAACTGAAAATTGAAACGTCCACGGCCGGCGATAGGGGATTTGGGATTGCGGCCTA
Organism: Avena longiglumis; assembly: GCA_030063025.1. Classification (NCBI taxonomy): domain Eukaryota; kingdom Viridiplantae; phylum Streptophyta; class Magnoliopsida; order Poales; family Poaceae; genus Avena; species Avena longiglumis. The sequence goes on from CP125973.1 coordinate 45,603,061, forward strand.
CACGCACCCAGAGTCTCATGGAAACTTAACCGTCAAAATTTTCTCCACGTACAAAGATAGTCTTACTCCCTCGGTCTGTAAATACTCTCCATTCTGAGTTTATTCAAGGTTAAACTTTATAAAGTTTGACTAAATATATAAAAACATTTATATACATCTATAATACAATATAAAAGTATCATTAAAATTGTTATAAAATATATTTTTATATTATATATATTCGGTGTTATAGATGTTTATAGTTTTCTCTATATGTTCTATCAAACTTTATAATGTTTAATTTTGACTAAACCTAAAATACAGGATAATCAATTATTGGCAAAGGGAGTATGCATGACCAGAGAAGCTAGCTAGGCCCCTGTCATATGTGTGTACGCATCACAAAGCCACGACGCCACGCTCACGCTATGGTAATTACTATGTTCTATCTAAGCCAAACAGAGGCTCCATAGTTCTTGTTGGTATACTCCCTCCGTTTACAAATAATCTAGCCTGTCTTAAGTTAAAATTAATAAAGTTTAACTAACTTTATGGAAAAACATACCAATATTTATGATTCTGATTTGATACTAATAGATATGTTTTTAAATTTAATTTTATAATATATTATTTTGATCTAATATATGTTGCTATATTCATCTATAAAGTTGGTCAAATTTGATAAAATTTGATCTAAAGCTAAAACTACACTTATTTACGGACGAAGGGAGTACGTGGCTCAGGCCTACCACGGGTGGCCGTGCTGCCGACATGCCCGTCCATGGACGGGCCTCCGATATTTTGGAACGCGAGCCTCCAAAGCAGCGCTAGATTTTGAATTTTTTTATTTTATGTGTTATATCTATGAAATTGATTAAAAAATATTGTTTTGCCATAGCCTCGTGAGATCCTTCCTCACCCTTCTTTCTCATCACCTTCACCCCTCACCCAGTATGGCTGACATCTAAACAGCTACATGTTAGGTTTCCCTCACTCAAAATACTTAGATAATAAAAGGGTCATGCATGCGGCTGTGATATACTGATATCCATCGAAATGCCTGGTGTAAACTCTTTTACTTTGTAAAACCTTTATAATAAGTGAATAAAGGCACTTTTTAACTGAAGTACGTAAAAACCGTACGACGATCGATGGATGACGACTCCGCCGATGACCATATATATGTATGTATGTATGTATTGTTGGATTATTAGGCATAATTTCCATGATTAATTCCAGAATATAAATCATAACAAAACCAGCTACTAGCTCATGTAACTCGAACATACTAGATGTACTAAACAACAGGATGATCGGAAACAAACAGCAGCCTAACATGTACTCGCAGAACATGATGAATAACCAAACAGGATCACGTAGCACGTACCGTTCGGTTGTCGTAGTAGAAACTTTGGGGAAGAGTGATCGCAGCAGATGGCGACGAAGACGGCGGTAGGCAGCACCGCCTGACTTGGATGGAAGACGACCCGTGATGGAGAACTCGAGCAGTCGCACGGAGCGCTTCTCAAAAACCTTATTCGCCCTCTCCTGTACAGGATCACAAGGGAGAGTAGTTCCGGAGACCTGCTCTCCCGTCCTCCGGTGCACGCTGGCAAGCGGGTTGGAGTATACTACGGCGACGGCGCAAGTAGAGAGGAAGGCAAAACCCTAGATTGGTTTTCGGTGTGGTGTTATGGCGGTAGCCGCACGGGACTTTATATAGAGCGGCTCAGGAAACCCTAACGTAGACTCAATCCACGATCCGCATCGGCTCTGCACATGATCGGCTGATCCACGAACCGCATCGGCTCTGCACATGATCGGCTGATGCATATCGGCTTTCCGGGAGCGACCCGAATAAGTGCTAACCGTTTGACACGTCTGTCAATTTTCCTGAGCAGCAAAATAAAGCTCGGCTCGGCGAGATTCCCGCAACCCGCAACCCGCAACCCGCAACCCGCAACCCGCAACCCGCAACCCAAGGCCTTGTGCAGCGTCGTGTTTAGGCGAGGCGGGCGTCTGGCGGCGTCGTCGGAGGAGGAGCGCGCGTGTGTATCTCTCTTATTCCCACTCACTTACAAAGTGGTGCAACACTCCACCTTATAAGGTGGTGCAACTCTCCTCCAACTTTCCATGTGGGACTAAACTTTAGCTCCCACTCCACTCCCATGTGAGCTGCCACAAACATGGGCCCAAACACATATGGGCTGCCACAAATTTGGGCTTTGAGATTTAGGGAAATCTGAAATACTCATGGGCCTAAATGGATTAGCCCCATTATTTCTAACAATCCCCCACCAGATCTCAAATGCCCATTTGAAGATTTGCCAATCCTTGCTACTTGTTTATATACCAGTGTTTCAGCAGACTGTTAAGTTGAACTTCCGCCTAGAATCTTGAACTACGTCTATCAACAACTTGAACAATGGACGAACCTTGAATTGCAAGTTTGGTGCCAATAGATTTCGTTCAAAATCATAACTAGTACTTGGCTGTCAGTAGCCTACCCCGCGGGTTGGAGCATATGCGTCATACTCCCTGGTCTCTTCATGAGTTTACTAGAGATCACCCAGATCTCATAGACCGCGACGTTCTGATCGAGCTCATATAGGTGTGTTCTTTCAAGAATGCCCTGTAGGACGGCATCTTTTCTAATTAAAGCCAATAGAAACACATTAAGGCATGTTGCCAACCTGCCTTACAGATTATGAGAGTCATGCATCTTCACATAGAGAGGGTTTTCAAAATACTCTCCTCTGTCAAACCACTAGCTTGTTCTTCCCAGGTCCTAATTCACGGGATCTCCGATCACATAGGTTGGGTTACCACTAAGGTGTGACATCCATGGGTCTCAACCCCATCTCCCTCGATGCACTTTCTATCACATTTCGTGATAGTCCCTTTGTAAAGGGATCTGCCAGGTTTTTGTCTGTTTGAATATACGTAACAGTTATTACTCCGGAGTTTCTCAATTTCCTGACAGATTTCAAACGTCTCTTCACGTGTCTTGATGACTTCGCGTTATCCTTAGAATTGTTCACTTTGACAATAACAGTTTGGTTGTCACAATTCAAAAGGATTGCCGGCACAGGTTTCTCAACCACAGGCAAGTCCATCAAGAGCTCACGCAGCCATTCTGACTCAACAGTGGCTGTGTCTAAAGCAGTAAGTTCTGCTTCCATAGTTGACCTCGTCAATATGGTTTGTCTACGAGACCTCCATGACACTGCGCCACCTCCAAGGGTAAACACATACCCGCTCGTGGCGTAGAGTTCATCAACGTCAGAGATCCAATTCGAATCACTATATCCTTCAAGCACAGCAGGATTTCCTGAATAGTGAATCCCATAGCTCATTGTACCACATAGATAGCGCATGACCCTTTCAAGTGCATGCCAATGATCAATACCCGGGTTAGACATGAACCTACTCAACTTGCTCACAGCAAAAGAGATATCGGGTCTTGTAGCGCTTGCTAAGTACATGAGAGAACCAACAACTTGTGAATATTTCATCGATCATTGGTTCCTTCTTATTCTTTCGTAATGTCAAACTGGGATCATAAGGTGTTGGAGAAGTCTTGCCATCATTAAAGCCAAATCGGCTCAAGACCTTCTCAACATAATGAGATTGCGTTAAAGTAATCCCATTCTCGTTCTTAATAAGCTTGATATTCAGAATGACATCAGCCTCTCCCAGATCTTTCATATCAAAACTCTTTGACAGAAAAGACTTGACTTCATTTATCACTTTCATGTTTGTACCAAAGATCAGAATGTCATCCACGTACAAACATAATATAACGCTATCGCCCCCACCATGGCGATAGTAAACACACCTATCAGCCTCATTAATGACAAAGCCAGAAAGTAGAGTTACATCAAACTTCTCATGCCATCGCTTAGGTTCTTGTTTCAGGCCATATAAAGATTTCAATAACTTACACACCTTTGTATCTTCACCTTTTACCACAAACCCATCCGGCTGATCCATATAGATCTCCTCTTCCAACTCTCCATTAAGGAAAGCTGTCTTCGCGTCCATTTGATGAACGAGAAGACCATAAGAGGCAGCCAGGGGCATTAGGACTCGAATGGTGGGCAGGCTATCTACAGGTGAATAGGTGTCAAAGTAATCTTCGCCTTCTTTCTGTGTGTAGCCCTTAGCTACAAGACGCGCCTTGTACTTCTCAATAGTACCATCAGGCCTTAGCTTCTTCTTGAACACCCACTTACATCCCATAGGTTTACAACCATAGGGTCGTTCTGATAATTCCCAAGTTCCATTAGAAAGAATCGAGTCCATCTCATTTTGGACAGCTTCTTTCCAATCATCTGCATCAGGAGATGCATATGCCTCAGTAATGGATCTGGGAGTATCATCCACAAGGTACACGATGAAATCATTGCCAAAGGATTTTGCAACCCTTTGTCTCTTACTCCTCGTGAGAGGTTCATCGTCATCCTTCTCAAGAAATTCCTCATGTGGTTGTTCAGAATTATCAATAGATGCACTAGATTCAGGAAGTATTTCAGAAGAAATCCTACCAATGCTATGCATATCTTTCATAGGAAAAATATTCTCAAAGAATGTTGCATCACGATATTCCATTATAGTATCAACATGCATATCAGGTACCTCAGATTTAACCACTAGAAATCTATAGCCTACACTCCGTGGAGCATATCCTAGAAAGATACAATCCACTGTCTTGGGTCCGAGCTTGCGTTTCTTGGGAATCGGTATGTTGACCTTCGCCAAAGACCCCCAATGCAGCAGAATCTGAAAGTGATGGTTTTCTCCCAACCCTCCTCGTAAGGGTCTTTTCTTTATTCTTGTTAGGAACTCTATTCAGGACATGACATGAAGTCAACAAAGCCTCCCCCCACCATGCCTTTGATAAACCAGCAGTGGCTAACATGGAATTCACCAAGTCAGTCAGCGTGCGGTTTTTCCTCTCGGCAACCCCGTTTGATTGGGGCGAGTAGGGAGGCGTCCTCTCATGAATAATTCCGTGTTCCTGACAGAATTCATCAAATATTTTGGGAAAATACTCACCACCACGATCCGACCTAAGACGCTTGATCTTTCTCTCTAGTTGATTTTCAACTTCGGCCTTATAGATTTTAAAGTAGTCTAAAGCCTCATCTTTAGTTTGCAACAAGTAAACATAGCAGAATTTAGTAGCATCATCTATCAACGTCATGAAATATCTCTTTTCACCTTTTGTCAACACACCATTCATCTCACATAGATCAGAATGTATGAGTTCTAGAGGTGCCAAGTTTCTCTCCTCGGCAGCCTTGTGAGGCTTTCGAGGTTGCTTTGATTGCACACAACTATGGCACTTAGAACCTTTGGCAATAGTGAAATTGAATTAAACTCATGCTTTGGACATCCGAGATATCAAACCAAAATTAGTGTGGCATAAACGAGAATGCCAAATACTGGTATCATCATTAACACCACCACAAATATGATTCACGGATTTATTACAAAACTCTGAAAGTGAAAACCGGAACAAGCCTCCGAACTCATAACCTTTACCAATAAATTGTCCATGTTTCGAAACAACGACTTTATTAGACTCTAAGACAACCTTAAACCCATCTCTGCAAAGAAGGGAGCCACTAACGAGATTCTTGTTCATAGTAGGGACATCTGCACGTTCCTCGGTGCACGATCTTTCCGGAAGTAAACTTCAGATCCACCGTGCCAACACCACGAACAGAAGCATGTGATCCATTCCCCATTAGGACGGATGAATCCCGAGCGACCTGATAAGAAGTGAACATAGAGATGTCAGCACACACATGAACATTAGCACCCGTATCAAGCCACCAACACGGTGATTGAAATACTGAAAGAACAGTAAATAAATTACCATACCCATCAGTATTGCTAGCGGTCACGACGTTGACAGTCTTGGCCTTTTTCCCTCTGCGGTCTGCCCGTTCTGGACAGTCCTTGGAAAAATGTCCGAGCTCTCCACAAGTGAAACAAGACAGTTCACTCTTGTCTCTGTTCGTCTTCTTCTTCTTGAAGGTTGTAGTCTTTACAGGCTTGTTAAAGGAGGGTTTGAAGTTCCCTTTGTTCTTGCCTACGGATTTGCCTTTCTGCACAAAGTTAGCAGTAGCAAGACCCTCTCCTTTCTCAGTAGTGTCCTTAGCCCGAGCCTTCTCCTCAACATCAAGGGACGCTATCAGATTTTCAACTGATATCTCCTGTCTCTTGTGTTTGAGAGTTGTGGCAAAGTTCCTCCATGAAGGGGGCAACTTAGCAATAATGCATCCCGCCACAAACTTGTCGGGTAAGGTACACTTAAGGAGTTCGAGCTCCTTGGCAATGCACTGTATCTCATGAGCTTGTTGAACCACAGGAAGGTCCTTAGTCATCTTAAAATCATGAAAGCTCTCCATGATATACAGTTCACTGCCAGCATCTGCAGCACCAAACTTGGCATCCAGTGCATCCCAGAGCTCCTTTCCGTCTTTTATGTGCATAAACACATCACACAGACGGTCAGCAAGAATGCTCAGAATACATCCCACAAAGACAGTATTAGCATCCTCGAACTTCTTCTGATCATCGTCAGATATAGTTCCCTCAGGTTTGCCTTTACTGATGTGGAACACTTTCATCGTGGTCAGCCAAAGCTCAGCCTTGTACTGCCACCTCTTAAAGTGCACACCGGTAAACTTATCCGGCCTCAGTGCATCGGTAAAACCAGCCATTGTTAATTCAGGAAATTGCCTACAATAAGGTTTTTGGATTGTTGGATTATTAGGCATAATTTCCACGATTAATTCCAGAATATAAATCATGACAAAACCAGCTACTAGCTCATGTAACTCGAACATACTAGATGTACTAAACAACAGGATGATCGGAAACAAACAGCAGCCTAACATGTACTCGCAGAACATGATGAATAACCAAACAGGATCACGTAGCACGTACCGTTCGGTTGTCGTAGTAGAAACTTTGGGGAAGAGTGATCGCAGCAGATGGCGACGAAGACGGCGGTAGGCAGCACCGCCTGACTTGGATGGAAGACGACCCGTGATGGAGAACTCGAGCAGTCGCGCAGAGCGCTTCCCAAAAACCTTATTCGCCCTCTCCCGTACAGGATCGCAAGGGCGAGTGGTTCCGGAGACCTGCTCTCCCGTTCGCCGGTGCACGCCGGCAAGCGGGATGGAGTAGACTACGGCGACGGCGCAAGTAGAGAGGAAGGCAAAACCCTAGATTGGTTTTCGGTGTGGTGTTATGGCGGTAGCCGCACGGGACTTTATATAGAGCGGCTCAGGAAACCCTAACGTAGACTCAATCCACGATCCGCATCGGCTCTGCACATGATCGGCTGATCCACGAACCGCGTCGGCTCTGCACATGATCGGCTGATGCATATCGGCTGACGAGGCGAGCGTGCGAGCGGCGGCGTCGTCGGAGGAGGAGCGCGCGTGTGTATCTCTCTTATTCCCACTCACTTACAAAGTGGTGCAACACTCCACCTTATAAGGTGGTGCAACTCTCCTCCAACTTTCCATGTGGGACTAAACTTTAGCTCCCACTCCACTCCCATGTGAGCTGCCACAAACATGGGCCCAAACACATATGGGCTGCCACAAATTTGGGCTTTAAGATTTAGGGAAAATCTGAAATACTCATGGGCCTAAATGGATTAGCCCCATTATTTCTAACATGTATGTCGCCGCACCGGCTCCACATTGTCTCTACTCGTGGATAGACTAATTGCCAGTACACGAATCGTCAACTAGCTCATTGACCCGTACGATCCAACCTTCTACACAATGACATGTGCTCCATCCGGTCAAGTTTTTCCTATCTTGGACAATTAATTAATAAAAAAAATGTTCCACATACTAGTATGAAATATTTGATTACTCAGATTTGACTTATCTTAATCGACGGTTTACAATGGCATATATAGAAGTAGAACCCTAGATCATCAACGATCCATACCGCAGGGGCTTCACCTTCCATACCCTCATATGCTCAAACCTACGGCGACAGGCCTCGCTCCGCTCGTTAGAAATTAGCCTAATCTATGAATTTCAATCACATCATAACTATTATCTGATCTGATCCGATTCTGTTGTTAAATATGGTATATGATATAGTAGAGAGAAATGTGTTGTTCCGATTGATTACATCCCTATGTCCAAATCTCTTTAAGCAAAATATTTGTGGCGAATATTCAGATAAAAAAAGTCAAGCATGCGCTATGCGTGTACTATGCACGCTCATGTACACGATTTAACAAGTTTTTCGTATCTGTACAATCAGTTACTACTAAAAACTTGTTCCACATACTACTAATAAATAATTGATTTTTTGTGTCAAAAATATAATCGAATTTGTACCATTGATTAGGTTTTCTACGATAAATGGACAAAGTTTGTACAAATTTAGCTGTCAAAATGAAAACGTCGGTCTCTTTCACATATTGAATATATTTTGTCCCATACTAGCTCTTTCCTAATCTCCTTTTTCTCTCCTTCGAGAGGGCAAGGATATTGTTTGCCATGCCCCTCTCAGTTTCTCCCTTGCCTTCTTCCTCATCTTATCTCGGCCACCGGTTGCCCAGTATGGCTGACATCTAATAACGGCCGTACATGTTAGATTTCTCTTTTGCAGGACGTCCATAGCTAACTCTTCACTCAAAATATTTGTGGCGACGTTCGGATAAAAGGCCATGCATGCGGTTATGTGTACTGGATATCCATAAAGATGCTGGGTGTAACTCGTTTGCTTTGTAAAACCTTTATAAGTGAATGCAGTCACTTTTTAACTGAAGAAGGACAGAGAAAAATCCTACGATCGATGGATGTGGTGTTGGGGGGATGACTCCCATTAGGGTCAAGCAATGGTATAAAGATAGGATTGACCAGAACTAAGGTTGATCGATATATGGTGGCCGACATACCCAAGCCTACAACTCAAGGAGCATTTGTACTCACATCTTGATCGTTATATGAGATCTAGGAGTAATGCTACACTTATGGACCAGATGGTTACGGAATCGTGTCAATCAGTTAGCATATGCGGGAGAATTTTATGGACCAACTGCATGTGATTACATCCAATCACTTATCTCCACGATGTGTCCGTAAGCAGATTCCGTAGGAGGGAGTCCGTAAGTATAGTATTATTGAAGATCTAGCATGCATGAGTAGGGATTTCATCTCAATAGGAGAGCCCTAAACCTGGATATATCGTGTGTGCCTGTGTTTGCTTGTTCTTGCTTGTGTGCAGATTCACTGCACTCTCCCTCCCCGAATTCCTCTTGCGTCCATCTGACCCCAAACTTAAGCCTACACATGACACCTGTCGTGACACCGCCACGAAATGTGGACTCATGGCAACGACCATATATGTCGCACCGCCGGTTTCATAGTGTCCCTACACGGGGATTGACCAATTGCCAGCATGCGAATAGTCAACTAGTTCATCAAGTCAAGTTTTCACCTATGTTGGACAAGCTTGGACAATCAATTAATAATTGTTTTTTTTCACATACCACTTATAAATATTTGAATGTTTACCATTGATAACGATTTTCGCCGATATATGAACTTAACGGTCAACATGGAAACGTCATTTTATTTGACATTAAACGATATTAATTTGTGGCGAAGAGATTGAGTTGCAAGAAGTGCGTGGTTGTTTGGAAGAGAACGGCAGGGAGCTTCCGTTGACAAAACCTAGCTCCATCGTACGTACGTAACTGGGTTGAACATGCAGCTGGGAGTTTTATGTACGTAGTATTATTTTAAATTTGACTAGCACAGAGAGGTTCACCAGCTGGTACCTAGCTATATATATAGGAGAGACCTCCCAAGCTGATGCTGAGCTCGAACCAAATCATGGAGTTCAATAATGCCTACTCCACGGCCGTGCTTGCCCTCGCCCTTCTCCTCCTCCTTCTCCGCTTCATCGTCGTCGTCGGCAAGAAGAAGACCAGCAGCAGGCTCCCGCCGAGCCCCACGGGCATCCCCTTCTTCGGCCACCTCCACCTCCTGGACAAGCCCTTCCACGCCACGCTGGCCCGCCTCGCCGCGCGCCACGGTCCCGTCTTCTCCCTGCGCCTCGGCTCGCGCAGCGCCGTCGTGGTGTCCTCCCCGGCCTCCGCCAGGGAGTGCTTCACGGAGCACGACGTGGCCTTCGCCGACCGCCCGGACCTCCCTTCGTGGGCGCTCGTCTCCAAGGACTACGGCGGCGCCGTGTTCAGCATGTCCAGCTACGGCCCGGGATGGCGGACCCACCGCCTCGTCGCCGCCGTGCACCTGCTCTCCGCGCACCGCGTCAGCTGCATGGCGGCCGTCATCTCCGCGGAGGTGCGTGCCATGATGGCCCGCCTGCGCCGCTCCGCCGCGGTCTCCCCGCGCGTGCAGCTCAGGCGGAGGCTGTTCGAGCTCTCCCTCAGTGTGCTCATGGAGACAATCGCGGACACCAAGACGACTCTTGGCATCAGTTCCGACGGCGACGACGACGACGACGCCGGCGGTACGGACATGTCCGTGGAATCCAGGGAGTTCAAGAAGGAGGCGGACGCCATCAACAAGCACCTTGGCACCACCAACCTGTGGGACTACCTCCCATTTTTGGAGTGGTTCGACATGTCCGGCGCCAAGAAGAAAGTCCTAGCCGCGATGAGTAGACAGGACGCGTTCATGCAGCGCCTCATCGACTCGGAGCGGCGGAAGATGCTGGACCATGCCGATACCGACGCCAATGGCGGCGAGAAGAAGAGCATGATTTCCGTCTTACTATCACTGCAGAAGAAAGAACCTGAGGTGTACACCGACAAAATGATCAGGGGTCTCTGCGTCGTAAGTTCTATGCTTATTAATTGGTTACCGAACTAGTAATTTCCATATCTTATTTATGCTTAATTAATTGGTCACATTGATTTTTCAGACGTTGAAAATTCTTATATAGTATGCTTTTGCAACACATTAGTTTTCTATGCTTGGTATTTGCTTCATTTGGGAAATTTTAGCTAGTCATTGATTGAAATCCTAGGCTTTTTAAACCACTTAATTCCCCCAACCATTTCAATTACGGTAATTGTTCTCACCAGCGCAAATCGTCGAGGATGGGCGCCACGGCTGAGGCTGTAAACAAAGCATACAACCATATGTTTTTGTTTCTCCCAAGTAGATTGAAATTAACTCACGGACTTTGTCACATGAAAATCACAAGAGACACACACAATCTCACTAATATTTTCTCCATTAATTTGGTGCAGAATTTATTCACGGCAGGAACGGGGACTACTTCAATCGCTGTAGAATGGGCAATGTCCCTCCTATTGAACCACCCAACGGTGCTTCAAAAGGCACGGGCCGAGATCGAGGCAGCGGTAGGAACATCCCGTCTTGTCACGGCGGAGGACGTTCCACGCCTCACCTACCTCCGGTGCATCATCAATGAGACCCTCCGACTATACCCGGCCACGCCGTTGCTGCTGCCTCATCAGTCGTCCGCGGACTGCAAGGTCGGAGGCTACCATGTACCAAAAGATACGATGCTGATCGTTAATGCGTACGCCATCCATAGGGACCCGACCATGTGGGAGAACCCCGACGAATTCAGGCCGGATAGGTTTGAAGATGGCAAGGCCCAAGGGCTGTTCATGTTACCATTTGGGATGGGGAGGCGTAAGTGCCCCGGGGAGGCGATGGCTTTCAGGGTGGTAGGGCTTGTACTCGCGGCTCTGATACAATGCTTTGACTGGGAGCAGGTGGATGGCGTGCATGTGGACATGACTCAAGGACCAGGAACGTCATTTACTGTCCCCAAGGCTGTGCCATTTGAGGCTATTTGCAAGCCGCGTGCAGCTATGCGTGACGTGCTTCCGTAGCTTCGGTGAACTTATTTCTCGCATGGCTTATGTTCCCTTAATAAAAGGGGAAAACATTAATAAGTGTTTAGTACTATATACATACATATTGACGACCATGGTATTGCTGCTGTGTTAAATGTAATAAACATGTTTTGGGTGTATATCGACCAGTGTGTTTCTGTTTGATAATCATGTACCATCTTTATAATAAAAAAACTTCTTTTACTATCCAGAATGTATTGTTCTTAATGTCATATACGTCAAAACAAAATAGTGCTGAAACTAATCCAGACTACCTGCTGGCTTTTCTAGGCACGGTGAATTACGATGTGAATCGAGTGGGGAAAAATAGATTCCACCATAAGACAAATACAACGAGTTCTTCCATTAGTTCTTAAATTAGTTCCATGTTTTGAAGGGGTTTCATACACGGTGATGCACTTCCTGAGCCTGTGGGCTGTGGGGTCTTTGCTTGGCACTACTCTTGATGTGGAGCTTATTACTCTTCGTCAACATGGTGGTTGTTATCATTCTGGTTGCAATGAGGGATCCTAGTAATTTTGAGGCACATAGAGATGCTTCTGGGCCGTCACGAGACTACTGATTTTGTGCCCGCGTCGGATTTTCCCGGTCGGGGATAATGAGAACGAGGGCTCGGGGAAAGAAAATGATGTGGATGATTCTACCAGACCAAGTAGAGGGAGGATCTCAAGTGGCCAATATGGATGTTGATAGCACTCAAGGTTAGCGTTCATCAACTCATGGCAAATCAGTGTCAAATCTTGACCCGTCTATTTGTGATGCGTTCGTGCTGGTGGCCCCTTTAATTTAATCCTCACCCGCAAACTCCGTGTGGTGCTTAGATTGTTGAGAGGGCACACAGCCTTTCACCGACACTGATCGGTCAAATGCAACAGGCATTTCCTACCCCTTCTTGTATATTTTTCATATATGTGGACACTTGAGGAAATAGAAAGTAAGCATGGAAATATATGTGCTAGAACTTTAAATTATAATAAAATATAAGAGGAGCAAAACGAATATAGTGCTGGGATATTTAGTTCATGTCAACGGTAGATACAGACATATTTTTGTGAGTATGGTTAAAGTGAAAGTAAATATACTCCTTATATGCTTGACATGTTGTCAAGTTAAGTGTCTCATGTCAGCTGACGACAATTTCCATGCCCAGATGGTACTCAACTTAGGACTTTCGTCGTCGTATGCATACAGTTCCAAACAAGGTGGCACTGAAATACCTCTTGCCCCATTGTACTAGGATTTTTTTGGAACTATCAATACTTAAATGACAAGACAAACAACCTGATGAGCATTCTCAACATTTTTTGACTATTTGTATATTTTTTTATTTAAAGTGCCTCGTCGAATGCAATACTGTAAATTTCCACCATGATGCATAACATAGCTTAGGCTAGCAGCCAAATTCTCCCTCTAACACATATGCATACTCAGAATATAACTTGATCCAACCTCTTTCACACCGTTGATAGCCACGGTCAAAAGATACATGATATCAATAGATATTGCCCGCATTGAAAACGTTCCCCATGATAGATGGTTCTGCTAATACTCAACCTTGAACATGCCATGCATACAACAAACATACTTCTATCCACAATGGGTCAAGTTTAATTATTATTCTTCATTGTTTTTAGCAGTTCTGCACTTTTGGATACACATCATATATTTCTTTCCCATGAGCCTTAAACTACATAAAAGGGATGATTTTGAAAATTCTGAAGATATACCACATATAATACAATTGGAATAGCATTTTTCTATGTAGGTAGGTAAAGTGGACACTTTTGGAATAACTTGGTTTAAGGGATTAGGGATACACAAGTCATTGCTTGCTTAATTATTTGAGCTTAGCAAGAGGGAGATGGTTGACCATCTACAAGTATGTAGAAGGTGTCCATAGTAGTAGTCATTTCTTAATAGAAAATATCAACATAAATGTAAAACATCTATGAAGTAACTAAGAACTAGCACTAAATAAAACACTTGCAAATTATCACTCATTAATGAACATGAAATAAATAACAATGTGACAAATATGCATAATTTTCAATGCAACTACTCTTTCCCTTCCCCTTTATTTGTTATCATCCAACTTTAACTTTAATTTTAGTTTAGTAGATCTTTCGTATTTATTATACATATCTTCATATGGTGGTCTATTTATTCCAAAGGTAAAATGCAAAGGTAAACATAAAAACTAGATACCAACGTTCTAAGTTTATGCAGTTGTCTTATGTTCCTCAAAAAACATAGTTTAGAGGCGCGCACACAGAGAGTGTAGTAAGTCCAGTGGGGTTCCTTGGGCATCTCCAAGCTTATGGTTTTCAGCATCATTTGATAGCTTGTAACACCCTCCGAATCGGACCTATACAAGTTTGAGCAAAATTCGCCAAACCCGCATAGAAACGATTCAAAGGTGCCCACCAGGCACTTTCGTGCGGGTGGAAAACGAAGTAATAACATTACACAACAGTCCTCGATGGGACCCACAGAACAGATATATATAACAGCGACTCAAAGAGTCAAGAATACAGATATAATGTACAAAGATCCAAATCACCTTGAAAACGATAGAGCGTCCAGCTACGGACAAGATGCAAATGGGGCTAAGAGCCCTGAAGAATAACCAATGGCGTCCATAACCCTGCCCAGGCCAAGCCGGGAGGGTAACCCTGCTAACGGCGTCGATCTCAAAACCTGCTTAAACAAAAGGGGTGCCTGAAGGGTTCGCAGCATAGAAAACAAAAATTTCCTACGATGGGAACAACTATGTACCAAGATCTATCTACTAGATACAAACAACGGGCGGATGTATATCCGTAGAGAACATACCCTTGAAGACCGACAAAGCTTAACGAGTCCAAACTCGTGGTTGATGTAGACGATCTCTTGCCGATCTCAAGATCGAGAGGAAGTCCTAGCGCCGCAAAACAGCAGCGCATCCGTGCTCGCACACACGTTCGAGGCACCGAGCAACCTCCGCCTCCTCGCTCCAGCGATGCAGCGGAAGCACAACTCTTTCTTGCTGAAAAGCCACCGGGAACATGTATCTCGCTAGTCCGAGACCATGGGGGATAAATTCTAGAGGGGGAGAGAGATCCTTCACGAGGAGGTGTGGTGTGAGAGGAGGAGAGGGGGCCTTTTATAGGGGAGAGGGGGGGCACCCAAGGGGCCATGCGCCCAGCCATGGGGCTGCCCCCACCTCTTCCACATTCATGTGGGTGGAGCTCCCACTCAAAATGAAAAGCCTCCACTCCCATTAAAAAGCCTCCACTCATAAATCCACTCACATGCATTAAATTTCCACCAAATTTAATGCAAGCTCTCATTTAAATAAAACTCTTTTATTTATTTATTCAGAATTTTGTTAATTACTTTAATTAACAAACATTCACATAAAACCCCCTGCTAGTATTCCATTTCACATGCAGAACCAGTTTCAGCAATTTCAACCGAAACAGTTTCGATGTCTAGTGAAATAAATTCCTGCGCTTTCCTTTTCTTTTCGGCATGAAACTTTTGCTCCAAATGGATGTCGGTGTCTCTTAAGTGTGTCACCCTACGGTTCGCGAATAATGTGGACATGATCGAGACCCCTCTCAGATCAATAATCAGAAGCGGGATCCGAGACCCATTGACTCCACACATTCAACGATGACTTTCTTGTGATCGTCGGAACCTTTTACGCTAGTATCTTAATCCCTTTGTCTCACGATATATTACATGTCCGAGATTCGATCATCGGTATCTCCATACCTAGTTTGATCTTGTTACCGACATGCACTCTTTTCGTTCCGTGATATAACATTCTAGTGATCAAATCACTTGCTTGCAAGCTAATCAATGTGATATCACCGAGAGGGCCCAGTATATCTATCCGTCATCGGGATGAACAAATTCCACTCTTGATCCATGAGCCTCAACATAACACTTTATTAGTTCTGAACCCATCTTTATAATCACCCTGTTACGGTGTGACGTTTGATGTTATCAAGAAACTCTTCCGGTGTTAGTGATTGACATGATCTCATGGTCTAAGGATTAGGATCACTTCGTAAGTTGTTATAGCAATATAAACTCAATGACTATGATCGTAATGCTATACTTCGGATGAATGTTCATCACATCATTACACTAATGTTGTGATCCCGTTATTAACAACATCCAATGTCCATGATCAGGAAACCTTGATCATCTTGTTAATCAACGAGATAGTTTATAAGAGAGGCATAACTAGGAACTTTCTATTTGTTTATTAAACACACATGTATTAACGTTTCCGTATTAATACAATTATAGCATGCAAAATAAACATTTATCATAAATAAGGAATACGATAATAACCACTTTATTATTGCCTCTCGGGCATATTCCCTTCAGTCTCCCACTTGCACTAGAGACAATAATCTAGTTTGAGAACTTTGCGTATTGAACACCTATGGCTTTCCGGTGTTCCATATACACAATTGCAAGCGGTTAACATAATCTACGGATCTGACGCTCAGGTCCGTGTGTATTTGCATGTCTTTGCGTCTCCACGCATCACTCATTCTCCAATGAGATGGCATTGTATAAATTTGGTCTTTTGGTGAGACCTTTAGTTCCTTGGGGTTAAAACACATCGATACTATTGTCATACAATATATCTTTAGTGTTAGCCCGTTGCGAACCACACCTTAGTTTGATAACAAACTACTTGACACAAATTCCCTCCTTTGCTGCTACTATAGCAGTCATATACTTAGCCTTTTGTTGTAGTATTCGTCACAATGTCTTAACTTTGGAACTCTTCCAAATCCATCATGGAATCTCCTTTCCATTACATTGTGCCACCCATAGTTTAAATTGAGATAAACTTAATTTGTATCTTGTGACAAAACTAGTATCAATGTAACGCTTTACAATGAACTATTTGTAATTGTTTGTCACCTCTACACAAATATATTCTTAGTTCTTCCAAAAGATCATAAGAATATCCTCACTATCGTCCAATGATCATTTTATGATTCATTCTGGTATTTGCTCATAACACTTAGAGCATAGGACATATCTGGATGTGTACATATCATGGTATGATTGATCAAAACATTCTCGTGATTGCACTCATCAAGTGTCAAAGCACTTGAATCTTGTTTCACTTATCAAGTGTCGATACACTTGAATCTTGATTCAATTCCTTTCCATGCAACAATAACCGTTTCTTGTTGATTCTATATTGAACTCCTTCAATATCTCATATATGTACGTTTGGCACAACCATATTGGCGTCACAGTCTATCCACTATAGACATTCACGCTAAATATTCGGGTTTTGCCTAAGTCTTTCATCAAAATGAAATTCTTAACCTTTGTCAATAAAAGATACATCATTTCTAATCAACAAGATGTCCTTCACATAATGTATTAGAAATATGTCTCAGCGCTCCCACTTAATTTCTTGCAAATGCAAGCATCTTCATCGTCTCCAGATGAAAAACTCCTTTTCATCATGGTGAAGATTCCAACTCATGATGCTTACTTCAACCATTGAAGTTTGCATGCCTTTTAGCATCCTTTGAATTTAACAAAACCCTTTGGACCGTGTCATGTACACGTCCTAGGTAACCATTCTATTAGAAGAACTTTGTTTTGTTTATTCATCTACCATATACCAAATTATATGTAGTGGTTGCTACTTTAATCCGTTCAGACTAAATATCGCTATGAAAGATCAAATCTTGTCATAGTCAACTCCTTGAACATTGTCGTAAAATACTTTACGACATGACTATTTCATAGATGTGAAACATCCATGTACATTTCTTTATAGATCCAAATACGACCGATAGGTTTTACACCTTTAGGAGGGTCTTCCAAGTTCAAAACTTGATTTCTCGTATATGGAACTTTCACGGATTTTATGGCTTCAAGCCATTTGATTGAGTCGGGGCCCATCATCGCTTCTTTGTATGTATTCGGTTCATCATTGTCAAACAATAATGATTTACTCTCAAATCTTAGCATTTGATTGTTTAACCGACCTTCTTGGTTCAATAGGAACTTTAGACCTCCGTGACCACAACCTTTGAGGCACATAAGCTATGAGCATTATGGCAGCCTCCAGAACGATTTCCGGCGCTGTGCAACTCAGCACATTTAGCTAAGGTTCGTTAACCTTATCAAAGTTCTATTGTCCTCCCACTTAACTTTTATGAAAAATTCCTTCTTCAAGAAACTTCACATTTCAAGCGACAAACCCTTTTGTCCTCGGTGTTAAGGAGGAATAACCAATTGTTATTCGAAATAACCTACAAAGACATGCTCATCCGACTTTGGTTGTAAACATCTTACTTATGTTTAGCATACCAAAATTTAAGAAAGGACAACTTGGGTTTTACCCCAAACCATAACTCATATGGTGTCATTTCAACGGATCAAGATGGAGCTCTTTTCAGTGTAAGAGCGGTAGTCTCTAAAGCTTTAATCTTTTAAAACATAATGGCAGTTTTATAAATAACACCATTGATCCAACCATGTCAAACAAGGTTTCATTACAAATCTCAAACACTCCATACTCCTATGGTGTTTTGGGAGATGTAAATCTAGGTGTTTTGCTAAACTTGCAACTCAAATAAATCCCTTTATGATAAAATCATAATTCATTTATTTTCTTGTTACACTTGTAACTCAAATAAATCCCTTTATGATCAAATCATAATTCATTTATTTTTCTTGTTACAATGATTTTCCACTTCATCTTGAAAGTATTTGAAAACGTTTTTCAAATATTTCATACTTCTTTCTCATTAAGTGAATATTCACTCAAAAAACCGGAGAAAGCATATGAAGTTGAAACCATAACGATCTGTTGCACATAATGGACTACATACATCGATATGTATAAATTCCAATATTTTAGTCGTTCTTCTTTGGCCTTTGAACGAAGTTTTAATTATCCCGAGGAAAGTCTCACAAGCGTCAATTGATCAAATCAAAGACTCCAAAAATCCATGAAAATGGAGATTCTTCATGTTTTCTTTCCAATATAATTTAAACAGCGATGTCACTTCATAAGTGATCTTTCAATCATTTGTCTTGCAACATTTTAGCATTAGGATTTATGGATGTGATTTCTTCAACTAGATTTGTAAATCATCCATCTTATATGGAATACGGTAATTATTTGAACAACCTTTGTTCTTATAATACCTGATTCAAATAACAATTATTAAAACAAATCTTGAAGTCAAGCTTTGATGTCAACGAGAAATACAAACAACGGTTTGTTTGTTTTCGATGAACATCATCACATTTTCTCTTGGTAGTTACTTAGGCCATTGTGGTTCATGAATTGCGTCATTCCGTATGAAATTTCATACCAACCAATTCGGTATCCAATACCCAAGAACCACATTGTTTTAACAAGCAAAGAATACAACCATAACATGTATATCATATATATACCTAAATTGGATATTTCCAATCTTTTCTTTTCTGCCAAATATATTTTATAGATTCTCTTTCAGCATTTCCTTTTCCTTTTAAAAGAATTTATCAACATCAAAAGTGGCGCCATATACATGACACATAGTCCAAAGCGTGTATATTCAAATAATAATACCTTTGGACTTGCACTTTGAAGTAGATCACCATCATCAAATGATCGGCATTCTTTCAAAATCCATTCTTTAGTAATCTTTTAGTGTAGTAAACATTTTACATACATATTCTATTCACCCTTATCATGACGACTTTCATGATCAAGCTACTTTAGCTTATAAAGGCGAATCGTGAGTATAACATTACTTTCCAAAACCCTTTTGGATGATTAGGATGTCTAGCATCTCCAACCTTCGTAAATTCTCATCCAATATGAGAACATATATTATACTCTATCATATTGCAACCAAAACATTGTTTCAGATATCGTTATATCTGCCACACATGATGGTTTCTGAAACAATTCTTTCAGCTCCTAGATAAACTTGATATAAAAACAATCAAGAATCGTGGAGGCAAACATGATACTTAAGATACTAACACTGGAATTGTTACTCTCGATTTAATACCAATTATTAAATTTCACGGAGTAAATAGAATTTTGCTGAAAGTTTGCAATAGGACTTTAAACTTTAGATTGACACTCAACACAATACGATACCAGTTCGTAAAGTATATATCCAGAATTCTATAGTTCTATTATCTCAATTACAACTATGCATATGGTGGTGAACGAATGCCAATGACTACAACAAATTATGCAAATTCACTTTGATTTAATTTATGATAAATTGAGTTCTACTAATCCAAATTAGAAATGAACTCCCACTCAAAAACGACATCCCTCGTGTCCTTTTGGTGATTACATGAACCAAATCCACTACACCAAGTCCGATCATCACGTGAGTGATTGTAGCTTCAAAGCGAGCATCAAATGGGCATCATATCTACTATATGACTCATGCTTAACCTTTCGGTCCGTGTTCGAGGCCATGTCTGTACATGCTAGGCTCCAAGTTAGAACCTTAGTATTTTGTGTGTAACTGTTTTACACCAAGTATGGTCGAGGATCCAAGAACACCCGATCATCACGTGATGTCTTGGAGCGAAAACATAATCGGTGCATACTAAAGGAAGAACACATTCTTATCTTGATATTTAAATGAGGGAACATCTTATTATGCTTAACAAAGCGCTAAATAATCAATATAAGATGTAATCAAACATCATATGTTTATTAGTGAGATTATATGGTTCCCTTGAGATGATCTCTATCATGTGCATCGTGGTATGATCACTATCATACCTTTATGTGTAAGTCCAAGGTCTATGGAGATTACACGTTATGTGTGTTGTAAGAGTATCATCTTATACTTCTACTTACAACATCACCATATCATAACACTAGCCCAGCAACAATCTAAACTAGACGCCTCTAAATTATCCATTGCAAATTTTACGTGGCTTAGGGCTTTCGAAGATAGAACCGTTCTTACCTACGAACATGAACCACAACGAGGATAACCAAATTGTTGACAACTCGTTGCAAATTAGATATTGACTATAGTAGGAGAGACAGACACCCGCTAGCCACTTATGCAAAACTAGTTGCATGTCAAGCGTGGAACAGGTCTCATGTGCGAGGACATGTAAAGTTTGTCCGGGCCGCTTCATCCCACTATGCCACCAATATCCAAAGTACAACTAAGAAGCAATAAAATGATCATCATCGCCCACATACTCATATGTGTACTACCCGTGCAAAGTATCTACGCATAGATCCGGCTCTGATACCACTGAAGGGTTCGCAGCATAGAAAACAAAAATTTCCTACGATGGGAACAACTATGTACCAAGATCTATCTACTAGATACAAACAACGGGCGGATGTATATCCGTAGAGAACATACCCTTGAAGACCGACAAAGCTTAACGAGTCCAAACTCGTGGTTGATGTAGACGATCTCTTGCCGATCTCAAGATCGAGAGGAAGTCCTAGCGCCGCAAAACAGCGCATCCGTGCTTTCGCACACGTTCGAGGCACCGAGCAACCTCCGCCTCCTCGCTCCAGCGATGCAGCGGAAGCACAACTCTTTCTTGAAAAAGCCACGGGAACATGTATCTCGCTAGTCCGAGACCATGGGGATAAATTCTAGAGGGGAGAGATCCTTCACGAGGAGGTGTGGTGTGAGAGGAGGAGAGGGGCCTTTATAGGGAGAGGGGGCACCCAAGGGGCCATGCGCCCAGCCATGGGGCTGCCCCACCTCTTCCACATTCATGTGGGTGGAGCTCCCACTCAAAATGAAAAGCCTCCACTCCCATTAAAAGCCTCCACTCATAAATCCACTCACATGCATTAAATTTCCACCAAATTTAATGCAAGCTCTCATTTAAATAAAACTCTTTTATTTATTTATTCAGAATTTTGTTAATTACTTTAATTAACAAACATTCACATAAAACCCTGCTAGTATTCCATTTCACATGCAACCAGTTTCAGCAATTTCAACCGAAAACAGTTTGGTGTCTAGTGAAATAAATTCCTGCTTTCCTTTTCTTTTCGGCATGAAACTTTTGCTCCAAATGGATGTCGGTGTCTCTTAAGTGTGTCACCCTACGGTTCGCGAATAATGTGGACATGATCGAGACCCTCTCGGATCAATAATCGAAGCGGGATCCGAGACCCATCTTGACTCCCACATTCAACGATGACTTTCTTGTGATCGTGGAACCTTTACGCTAGTATCTTAATCCCTTTGTCTCACGATATATTACATGTCCGAGATTCGATCATCGGTATCTCCATACCTAGTTTGATCTTGTTACCGACATGCACTCTTTTCTCGTTTCCGTGATATAACATTCTAGTGACCACATCACTTGCTTGCAAGCTAATCAATGTGATATCACCGAGAGGGCCCAGAGTATATCTATCCGTCATCGGGATGAACAAATTCCTCTTGATCCATGAGCCTCAACATAACACTTTAGTTACGAACCCATCTTTATAATCACCTGTTACGGTGTGACGTTTGATGTTATCAAGAAACTCTTAGGTGTTAGTGATTGACATGATCTCATGGTCTAAGGATTAGGATCACTTCGTAAGTTGTTATAGCAATATAAAATCAATGACTATGATCGTAATGCTATACTTCGGATGAATGTTCATCACATCATTACACTAATGTTGTGATCCCGTTATTAACAACATCCAATGTCCATGATCAGGAAACCTTGATCATCTTGTTAATCAACGAGCTAGTTTATAAGAGAGGCATAACTAGGAACTTTCTATTTGTTTATTAAACACACATGTATTAACGTTTCCGTATTAATACAATTATAGCATGCAAAATAAACATTTATCATAAATAAGGAATACGATAATAACCACTTTATTATTGCCTCTCGGGCATATTCCCTTCAGTGCCGACAAAGGGCAAAGGAAAAAGAAGGAGCGTCAGTACTGAGGCCAGTACACGGCGAGGCTAGAATTCGGCGGTCCTCGCCTACATAGGTATGGTGGACTGAGCGGCAGCGGCAGCATGCACTAAACAACCTATAGAGACTCGAATCAACTGGCGGTTATCAGAGAGGGGTAAGAATGACCTATCCGGATCCAACCTGAAGCTAACACCAAACAAACCCATCCTGGTGTTTCCCCCTCGAGACCAAACGAGGAAGTCAACCAAGGAACTCACACCGTTGGCAGTTTTAATTATTCAGTTAGCGTTGCAGCTATTACTAGTCAAATATAGATAATCGTCCTGATAAAGTAAGCAGTGGTCACTTTTAGTTCACCATTCCGTGATAGTGGCAACAATTACTAGTCAGATACATTTATCGTGAGATAACCCAAAAACCCAGCAGTTGTTGGTACTTTTATTTAGCCATTCCGTTGTAGTGAAGCTGATTACTAGGCAAATCGAATACAAGTCAATTCATAACAGTAAACTTTAGTTATAGTTGTCTATGATCAAGCACTGTGCTCCAAGTCGTCCATAACCGGACACGGCTTCTAAAAGATTTAACCTGAGGTGCACCAAAGTATCCACAGCACTTGACCCTTTTGCGGATCAGTTAACATACACCCATCGGTATGTCGGCGGGGCCTAAGTCACGACGTTCCCAGACCCAAAGCAAGCACTGGGGGGCCACCCCACTAAGTACACCCGCAACGAAGTCGGCCGGTCTCCGAGACGGACTTAGGGTTGCGCCAATGGCTGTAAGCGACAGTATGCCCCCAAACGGGGACTGCCGATACCGCGTAAACACTCCGCTTCCTAAACAGTACAGCGTGCTCCTCACACAATCGTAAATAAAGCAGTAGCATGGCATAAGTACAGGATAGTAAATAAAACCTCAAACTAGTTGTGGCCCCCAGTACAATACTTTGAAATCAGGTAATTATCAATGGGGGGCCCATATCTCCCCACCTGTGGTTAGCGCGCTCGATCTCGGAACAGGTGTCAAGAACTCGGGTCCTACGGGACACAAGTGGGCGGTCGGAAACCAAATCTTACCTATCACCCACCGATGCCTCTGCTTAATCCAATTTTAGTTGTCAAACAGGAATTAAAGTGAACAGTAATTAAAGACATGATCATCTCCAACGTCAACATGCGGCAATTCTCCAACCTAGGTGGTACTTGACGACAAGCAAAACACTTGAGCAAGCGACTACGACACGCGGGTCCAACTATCTACCAAACAACAGGTAATAGGATGTGTCCAAGGCTATATATGGCTGCGAGGGATATCACGGGTACGAAATCTAGAGCAACGCAACACAGATAGCAATAGATCAACAGGAGGGAAGTAAATACTATAAAAGTAAGATAGGTAGAAAGGGGAAGATGCTCGCCTGAAAACATTGCCGAAGGTTCAACCGAAGATCGGGGCGAAGCTCACATCAACTCAACGGCCTTTTCCGCGAAGAAGCAAAACACTAGAAGAAGCACCGGATGCACTATTTAATTCAATGGCAGAAGATCGGCATGATGCATGCATGATGGATGTCATGGCAAAGGTGCAATGCAATTAGGTCAGTATTAAGCGGAACCGGGGTCCCGACAATTAATTAGATGGTTCAAGTTGTTTAGCTACCCCGCAATTTAAATGTTGTTTCAACAAGGCAAGATAAGATAACGGTTCGCTACACAAGTTTAAATGAGGCCAATATAAGGCTAGATTTGCCCGCATATGGGCCCCATATTTAATTATTAGGTGAATCGGCATAAGGCCCCCAAACCAATGCTATGCATGCGGGAATGACAATTTAATGTGCAACAAATTGATATGTTATAAAATAGGGTTCGGGGAAAAGGGGTCACACATCAGAGGGGGGGGCTCGACGATCTTGGTTCCGGGGTTCGGGGTCGGTCTCAGGGTCCAGGGTCCGGTCTCGGGGTCCAGGGTTTGACGGGATCGACGAGGTTTGACGGAAGCGTTCTCGAATAACGGGGGTAGATCTTGGCGCATCCGGGGTCTCGACGTCCGGGGAGCAGAACTTGGGTCGGTGTCGGGCGCATCGGCTTCTTCCGGGTCGGTGCCATTCTCGTCATTGCGAAGGTCTTGCCGGGTCCCACGGGTCGGTCTTGCCGTTGCGAGGGTCTTGTCGGGACCGCGCCATCGAGACGGCCTTGGCGAGGGGAGAAGCACTTGGCGTTCTGCGTCGATGTTCTCATCGTCCGGGTTCTCGAGCATCGCACCCGGGGAGTACTTGGCGTCCATCGGGTTCGGTTCGTGAGGCGGTCTTGATGCTCCGTAATGGAGAGCTTGTCGCATCCGTGATGGCGATCTCGATGTCCCGAGAAGGTATTGGCGTTCCTGTTTTCGGGAAGGAGATCTTGACGCGCCGGGGTTCGGTCTTCGGACCTTGGTCGGTCATCGGTAGATCTTGTTCATGTCGAAGATCCTGGCGTTCTGCGAACTCCATCGGGAGAGTCTCGAGCGAGTGAGTCATCACACCGGATATTCTTGTAGCCGCTAAGCCACCACATCTGAACACTCGCACACGTGGATGGCCGAAGGAGGAGCGCAGCTCGACGCAGACGGCCGGAGCAGGGCACCAAGCGGCGGCGCTGCGAGAGGAGGACCGTGCTCGCGTGCGAGGGCGTGGGGTCGGGAGCTCGGCTCGGCGGAGGCTTGCTTTGGCGAGGGTCTCTTGGGGCGGGAGGACGGCGGGAGGGGTCGACGGCGATGACGGCGGGCTGAAGCGGGCGGAGGCGGCGGATGAGGCTCGGGCGGCGGCGAGGCCACCGGCGGCGGGCAGCGATGACAACGCCAGCCAGCGGCTGGCTGCGGCGGCTGTGACGCGGGCGAGGGGAGAAGCGGAGGACGACGCCGGCAGTAGGGACGACCGGTGGCGTCGGGCGTAGCGCAGGGGCAGGTGGTCTGCAGGGCTCGGCGAAACGGGGCCGGAGGCGGAGGAAGAACGGAGGGCGGCGACCGGTGAGGCGAGGCGGCGGGTCGAGCCGGGCAGCCGGAGGAGGAGGTCGGGGCGGGCGTGGAGGTTCTGGGCGAGGCTGCGCCGGTGTGTGAGGCGTGGGGTGTGGAGGTTGGGAGGCGAGGCGGCCTGGGGCGGGGTGCTGAGGGAGAGGAAGGGCGTGGAGGCCGGAGGCAAGGAGGGTGGTGGCGTCATGGGCGTGGGAGGTGGGGAATGGGGCGGCGGAGGCGTCTTGGTGGCGTCAGTGAGTGAGGCCTTGAGGCTGGTGGGAGAGAGGTTGGGAAGAGGAGCGATGTGAGGAAGGTTCGTGGTGGGGCCAGGCGGTTGTGTGACCAGGTGACCTGAGGGTGGGGGCGGGTCCACGGCCAGGGAGAGGCAGTGGTGCTGGGGTCTGTGTGAGAGTCTTGGCGAGTGGGTGGGCTGGTTGGTGGGGGATTGGGTGAGAGAGGGAGGGACACGTGGCGGTGTGGGATAGGTAGAGGGAGTTAGCAGGGTGACGTGGCGGGCTCTGAATGGTGGGAGTGAGGTGGCCAGGGTTGTGGGTAGGATAGTTGGTGGACTTAGGATAGAAGGGCAGGTGAATGGTGGACCGATTGTTAAACTGGGGGTGGTCGTTCGGGTCGGGACGGCCCGTTCGACTGCCCCCGCTAAAAATTAATTAAAAGTTTTATTTAATTAAACGGACCGTTTGCAAAACAATTTTAACAAAACAAAATATTCCGGCGACCCGGTTTTCGATGTTGAATCAAGAGGGGGCGTTTTAGAAAACAACACGGGCTTTGCGAAAATAGTTTTGGCAAACAATGCATGATGATGACGATGCAATGCACAAATTCAACGCGATTTTCTAGTAGTGGTTTTGCGGGATGCCACATAGCTCTCGGTGTGGTGTTCTTCTATTCCCCGTCAAAAAACTTGAACACAAAACATTCTCTCATTTCTTTTCTATGGGATGACACCAGTGAACATAAATATATATGCTAGCTTCCATAAATAATCCAAATAAAATTTGGTTTGAAACAACCAAAGAGTGTATTAAGTTCTCAACATTCAAAAAATATCAAAAGACTAAACAAGAATCATGTCAAAACTTAAAAGAATGGCTAAAGGAACTAAATACTGAATCTGTCTAGAAAAACATCAGCAGGAAAATGCCGCCGGACATACGACTCCATGCGCCCTCGGCCGGATGGTAGACACACCACCAAAGCAAAGATAGGGCGAGGATGACCTTATGCTAACATGTAGTTTGACCTGGCTTTTGTCCAGGTCAACCAGCTGGTCGGCTTCGCCGTGGCCGATAGGTGCTACTGGTGGCCAAACTGGAGGCTATATCATTTCCATGATAAATGCGACCAGGGGGGGCAAACCCTAGCCAGGCGCGGGCCCACCCCTGGCCGCGCCTGGGGGAGGTCTGGCTGCCCGGGCCCGCTTCCTCGTCTCCCCTCTGGACTTCTTGTTTTCCATGGAAAGTAATTGACTTTGATGTTTATCCCGGCCAATTTCGAGAATATTTTTTTACTAACTTTTCTGAAACCAAAAACAGCAGAAAACAGGCATCTGGCACCGTTGCTACTTGTTAATAGGTTAGTACCAGAAAACATGTAAAAAGCACCTCAAAGTGTAGACAAGTAAAGCAAAGTAGATACTAAACAAGCATGGAGTATCAAAAATTATAGATACGTTTCCGACGTATCAACCAGCTGGTCGTCTTCGCCGTGGCCGATAGGTGCCTATCGGTTGGCCAAACTGGAGGCTATATTATTTCTGTAATTTCTCAAAATTGCTTATTTCTAAAATTATTAAAAGTGTATTTCATTAGTTTGAAAATAACCGACTTGGGTTTGTCTAGGTTCGCATGTATCTATATATGCTTTAGTGTGTCTAGAAAAATATAGATCACCTATTTCTGGACCGAGGGAGTATTAATTTACCTGTAACAAGGAGTGCCACTAAAAAATTCATTTTTATATGAGCTCAGTGTTATAGCTTTTGTAACTTGTAATCCATATTCCATTGGTTAAGTTAAAAATAAAAAGAATCTTAAAAAATATGTGCGTTACATAAAAAAGACTAGAAGTACACTTATTTGCGGACGGAGGGAGTACACGACTATCTTAATAATACTAGTATAATTTTGTCACGAGTAAAAAATGCAACCAAGATACTTAAACTTAGACACCTAAAATCAATAGGATCACCCACGCAACGTTCGATGACTAGATATGACTTGGTGTTCATCATACTCCACTGGTTCATCGTAGAGAGTCATATTTGCTGCCGTTGCACTATTGACTAGTAGTATTGACAAGCAGGTGGCCTGGACAGAGCGGTCTTCCTTAGCTGCTCGTTGCCACGCGTGGCCTGCCTCAAGGTCAAGGGGGTGCCATACTGCCATGGTAGTCCCAAGGGGTGTCCTCAAGTGTTCCATGGGCTTTTCTGTAAAAAAATTCAGCGCTGCAGACCCGTATCGATTTTAGGGGCCATTCACGGTACGTTGCATATTCGAAAGCTAGATGACCGTATCGATTTTAGGGGCCAAGTTTAAGTAAGTCGGCCGGCCGCATTTTACCTCTTTTTCTAACTGTGTTATTATTACTTTCTTCGATCCATATTAATTATTACTGGTGGTACTGACCGTGCCGGCTAACGGCGATGCTTCGCTCACGGCACGCCGCCCCTGTTTGACAGAGAAATACAAGCCTCTAGATCGAGCACATGAACGCAGACGAGATTATTGGAGCAGGATCTCCGGCTGCCACCACAAAGAGCAGGACGGGGAACAACACCTCTGAGATGTAGCTTGGAACCAGCAGGAACCCCTGAGACCGCGACATAAAGCCAACACAAACCCTAGCTACTACACCTAAAACTAACATAGAACTACTAGAACATACGCCGGCGCCTCTCCTCCGCCATCTCCGACCGACAGCGTCGGCGGGGAGGGCCCGGGAGCTGTCGGTAGATCTCAACAGGAAAGAGATGGGAGAGGTGCGTGAATTTCGTGACTTGATGAAGAGGAACACGAGTATTTTGCGTTTGGAGGACATTTGTCAAATCTTACTCAAAAACTGCGTGCAGGCGACATGCGATGTAGTAGAAGCTAAAAATTTGTACACAAAGATTGCAACGTATATAGATACTCTATTCTTAAATACAAAACTATTTTGTCCTCACCAAAAATGCTTTTTCTTGTCGATATTTAATCTTCGAAGGCAAATTTGATGAGTTCTAACCGAAATTTTCAAAAAAATACACACCAAACTCTTTTAGGTACAAATATTTTGGTACAAGCCTAAAGAAGACGAGGCACCGAGCAGCTAAGGAAGACTGCAGCTTGCATGGAAAAGAAGTAATAGGTACATAAGTAAGCTTTGAAAAGAAAATCTCAGGTGCGTGCCTCTACATGCATGCGGACAGACTACTTGCCAGCTAGCGCGCTCAAATAGAAAATCTCAATATCCTTGACAGCCCATGGCAAAAAGGTCCATCTAGAGGTTAGATTTTCCATGATAAATGCACAAAAGTCTATGGAAACTTAACCGTCAAAATCCAGCCGTTTTTTTTATACCTTGTACAATTAGTTATTAAAAATTTGCTCCACGTACTGCATGCTAACAAAGTTTTGAATTTATACCATTTGATTAGATTTTCCATGATAAATGGGCAAAGTCTATAGAAACTTAACCGTGAAAACAGAAACGTCATTGTCTTTGACATGAAGATAGGGCCGTACTACGTGTCCCCCGGGGATATTTCCCCAAAATTCCCCGGATCCTCTTGCTGACATGTGTCCATCCAAATCCCGTTTTTGCTACACTCAGACCCGCTTTTGCTATATAATGCCCGCTTTTGCTACACTGAAGCAGAAAACGGTTCGTCAAATAGAAAAACAGACTAACCTCACCGGAGAGTTCGCCGGAGACCTCGCCGGCGACCATGTAGCAAAAAAAAAATACTAATGTAGCAAAACCGACCTCACCGGAGACTCGCCGGAGACCTCACCAGAGAATTTCGCCGGAGATCTCGCCGGAGACCTTGTAGCAAAAATTTTGCGCTATTGTAGCAAAACCACAAAACGGTCGTAGCAAAATATTTTTTCTAATATAGCAAAAGCGACATCGTCGGATATTCCTCGCCGGAGATCTCGTAGCAAAACTGTAGAGATTGGTTCTAGCAAAACCAAAAATGTCGTAGCAAATACTTTGTGCTATTGTAGCAAAACCATAGAAGAGAAATAGCAAAAACTTGCTACTATTGTAGCATTAACCTGTAGCAAAAATATCAAAACACATTTATTGGCCGGTAGCATCACGACTCTTCATCTGTAGCAACGATGACCACTTCCAGTAGCATTGTCTTCCTATCTATGTAGCACCGTGTTGTGGCTCCACTGCAAAACACCGTCTACCATGCAGGAGCCATGGCGTCTGGGATATGCTAGCGCGGTTGCGTGGTCGTGCTCGCCGGGTGGACATCCACAGCGTCTTTCCGGTGAGCTTTAGAGGAGGACCGTGACCTCCGACGAGATTTAGGGAAGGGTGGCGGTGCGCTCTGGCCGACGAGAAGGGAGACGGCGCTGACGGCGACTCCGGCGAGGTCTTCTTGACTGGACCTGCGCATCGGCCGCAGTTGATTCATGGCAGCGCGAGCGGCGATGAGCCAGCCAGGGAGGTGCGCGGCCAGGCGACAACGGAGGCAGGCGGAGGAGGGGGGAGGGACGGCAACGGTGGCGAAGGGTGGAGGGGCGGCAGCGGCGGAAGAGGAGAGGAGGGACGGCGGTGGCTGCAGCTGCGCGTGTTGGGCAGAGGCGGCGTCCTCGCGTCGTGCAGCCGGAGCGGATGCGAGACGTACAGCAAGAGCGATTGCAAGAAATAGATAAGGTTGAGTCTGTGCGGACTGTGCGTCCTCGCGCCTGGTGGAAGTGACCCGGGGATCAAAATACGCGATCCCCGGGTGATTGGTATCATTTTCCTTAAAGATATTTTCTCCGGCCCATACTGTTTTCTCTCCTTGGAGAGGGCAAGGATATTGTTTTGCCATGCGCTCGTGAGATATCCTTTCTCACCACCTCCACCGCTCGCCCAGTATGGCTAACATCTAAACGGCCACATGTGTTAGATTTCCCTTTTGAAGGATGTCCATATGTAGTTATTCACTCAAAATATTTAGATAAAAAAGTCATGCATGCGGCTCTGTGTACTAGATTTCCCTTTTAAACTCTTTTACTTTGTAAAACCTTTATAAGAGAATAAAGGCGCTTTTTAACTGAAGGATAGAAAAAAAGCGTATGATTGATGGATGACGACCCACGGCGGTGACCATATATATGTCGCCACGCCGGTTCCACAGTGTCTCTACTCGCGGATAGACTAATTGCGAATGCACCAATCGTCAACTAGGCCATTGAGCTTGCGATCACTATTGCAGAGCCCCCCTTTAACTCCGATTGGGAGGGCCCTCTAACAGCGGTTCCCCAACCGCTGTTGAGGGTTCGGTGTTAGAGGGGGGCCCCTTTAACACCGGTTCCTATACGAACCGGTATTAAAGGGTGGCGCACGTGGGGCTGCCACAGGCCTCAGCCCCCCCCCTTTAACACCGGTTCGTATCTGGAACCGGTGTTAAAGGTTCTTCTGGCGAGATTTAAACCGTTCCTGCGCAGAAAGCGGCTAAATCTCTGCATGACATTCTCTCTGCCCGTTCTGGGCGTATTTACGGGAGGGGGCGAGGAAATCGATCGGGAGCGGTATACTTATAAATCGTCATCGGTACATACGAGTACATGAATAATTAAGCAACTATTATTATACACAAACATCGTCATCGGCACATACATCGCCATCAGCACATACATCGTCATCGTTCATTTTGGTGGATATCTATAGAGTTCTCCGCCAGGCGTGACGACCTCATCAAGTATGAACCCCGCCAATGCCTCTTGAATCGCTCGTATGCGTTCAAATGGTAGGAGTTGGTCCCGCATCCGTTCGATCTGAATATATATGAAGAATGGGCTGTCAATATATATATAAGAATAAAACTCAACACAATTGATGGTAATAAAATAATGTTGTGGACTTTGTTTACTTACTCTAAGTTGTTCTAGTGCGGCTTGGCCTGTCGCACATATCGTGTATTCTTGAATGAATTCGCAAACATAGTACCCACATAAGTTATTGCCGTGTCCCTGATGCGCGCACTTTACGAGAATAGAGAGTTCAATCAAAATAATAATCAATAAAGCATGATATAATGAAATTGGAAGCTAGCTAGTATTACTTACATTTTGGTCTACAAATTTTAGTTCTTCTGACCATTCACCCACGGCCCTGCCCGTGAACCTTTTCCAAACCATGTCCGACAAAGAAAATGGATAAAGGAGTAATTAATTACTTATTGTCACGAAAGTTGCCGATCTAGTGCGATAATATGATTGAAATTACCTCTGAAGCATCTCTCTAAAGTCTGTCCATAGCTCTTTTCTTTTTAAACGAGTCCATGACAAGGACTTTTCTGAGTCGGGTTGAATGACTAGCAGAATAAAGTGGAACCTCATACGCATAACTCATCATCAGTTACACTTAACATCGAGTAAGCGAAACAGAATGTGTACAAGAGAGAGGGTACTCACGAGAAGTTGTAAGGAAATAGTATTTCCCTTTTGGTTTGTTGTCTCAGTAAAGACTTTAGCAAGTAATCTTCTGTTTGCCCGGGTTTGTCTCTTACCACATCTTCATGAACTCTATTTGGGTCAACGAACCCAATGTCAAAAGTGCCTCCTTTCATGCATTCCATAACCTTTTTCCTGCATAATAGTATATACATATATGGTGAGCATATATATATACATGCAATTAATGAAGTGAATGAGTTGAGATAAAAATTACAGAAATAGTACTTACACACAATAAAGGCTGATGGCAGATTTGTCGAGTTCCTTCTGATTGAATAGAAAATGCAAGTCTTGAATGTTGAAGTCGATCGCGTCGTCTCCGCACAAGAAAATCTCATCTCTTATATGCGTGATCCATTCTTCTTTTCTCGTCTTGCAGAAATGAAGGTACCACTTGTGCAATTTTCGCATCTTTGTTGGTAGATTCTTGAGCTCCTCTTTCTTGACGAGATTCTTCCCATACTTCCATGGCTGTATGGGGTTGATATCGCATTTGGGCAAGTTGTCTCCCATGACGTTCAAGTATGCAATGTAAGTCATCCCCATCTCATTGGCCTTTCTTTGTAGCTCTGCCTCGTAATCATCTACGGGAGGAGCGTCCCGTTTGTCAAACATTTGGAGCGGGGCACATGATTGGTTTTCCTGCTCTCCGAGCATGGGAACTGTTTTCTGGGGTGCCTCACGACTGCTACTTTCAGTCTCCGAGCATGGGAACTATTTTCTGTTTGCACTTTTTTTATATGTCTCAAATTCGGGCCAGTGAGGTCTTATCTTCGCATAATATGCGTCTTCGAAATTTGGAGTCTCGCGAGCTTTGACAAATTTGTTCAATTTTGTCTTCCAGTTGCGGAAAGCCTCAGCCATCTTCTTTAGAGTCCACTCTTTGACCTTTTTCTTTATAACCGGGTTGTTTTCATCCTCCTCTGGCGGAAGGGTGAAATTTACCAACAACGAATTCCAAAGCGTTTCTTTGGATCTGTCATCGACAAAGGTACCGTCGCCCTTCTTTGGCTTATTCATATATTCAATTATGATTGGGATTTGGTCCCTAACAAGAACTCCACTGACGTATAAATTTGTCTGCGGCCTTCTTGGGATCCATCGGCCTGCCATCAACACGGACGGCTTCGAGCGTGAACGTTGCATGGGTTTGCGATCGATGGCGCGCGGCTCGCTTGCGCTTTCTCGTAGAAGAAGGTTGTTGCTGGCTGGTCGATCCGGAGGGCTAAAGAAGAAAGAAGCGTTAATTAATACATGTAGAAGAAGATTGTTGGTGGAAGTCAGCTGAGGCTTAATCAATGCATATACCTCGCCGGACTTTGTAACCATTAAATTCGTTCACGGTCTTCATCTTCTCCATGACTAGTACTTGAGCTGTCGTCATGTCCCTCAAGTTCGAGATATTGTGAGGTGTCCTCATCAATAATGTTCTCCATTATTTCTTCTTCTTCAAGGTTTCTACTAAGTGGAGCCATAGTTTCTAAAACAATAATATTATCTAGAGTAAGAGTGTAAACATTCAAGTGGACTTGGATTCATACACAAATATACATATTATTCATACCAAAATACACAAATAAATACACAAATGAGTCGGAGGTCCAATTTGTATACAAGTTTTAATCTATGCATGTAGTACAATTTATTGAGCAAACAAGTTTTAATCGGATGAGTCGGCAATCACACACGTGGCGGAACCGTGGCGCTCACCGGTGGGGTGACGTTGGTCTCGTCGGGCGGTGCTCGTCGGACGGATGCGGCGGTCGTCGGCGGCGGTGCTAGCGGGCTTGTCGAGGCGAGGCGGCGTCGGCGTTGGCGTGGCCTCGAGCTCAAGCGGCGGCGAGACGCTCCTGACGGGAAGAGGCGAGATGGTCGGCTCCTCGAAATAGGCTTGCGCCCCGCTATATTAATATAGCAATCACAAGATACAACGACAATGTTCCTGGGGTTTGTCCCTCTGCTCAACAAGCCTGCCGCATCTCCCCTCTTCGCTTCGCCGGTTCCCACCTCCGAGCGTCACCCGCACCCTCCCCATCGAACTCCCCTGCATCCACCCCTCCGCCGTCGACCCACCTCGAGCTCCTATAGTTGCCCGTGCTTGGCGAGCCCGGACTCCCTCCGCTCTGGCCGTCCGCCTCGCCTCTGCTTCTGTCTACCTCTCCCGTCGCCACTCGATGAGCTCGCTGGGCCGAGCGCCGCGCCCTTGCCTCGCCCTCCGGCCGCTCGTCCTCAGCGCCCCAACCTCCGCCGCCGGGGCCCTCCCCACACCTCCTTCTGCGACGCCTGGCCGCCACCGGGGCCGTCGGCGCCGCCTCCGCACTTCCCCGACGCCAAGCCCGAGCCCGACCACGGCCTCGCCACGCCAACCTTGCGCCCTCGTCAACTGGACCCCACCCGTCATCCCTAACCTACGACCATCCATCTGAGCAAGCTCACACGCAGGGAGGGGAGGGGCTCGCCGCGCCCTCGCCGGCAACCGAGCTCGCCGCGCCGCCACGCCGCGCCCTCGCCCGTAGCAAGCTCGCCGCTGCGCCCTCGCCCGCCTTCGCCGGCCGAAGCTCGACGCCCTCGCCCGCGCCGTGCCCTCGCGAACCAGAGCTCGCCGTGCCGCGCCGCACCCTCATCGGCCGTCTCGCTCTCGCTGGCCCTGCACGTTCTACTCTGTAGGAAGTGGTGGCGGATGGAGGGAAGCGTGATGGCCGGCGGCGGCAGCGAGTCGGGCGGCAACCTGCTGCTGGGGGGCGGCGGTGGCGGAAGGAGGTGTTAGAGGAGGAAGGATGCGGGGAATAGAGGGTCGGGCGGCGGACCTCGAGCTCGGCGGCGGAGACGGTGGTCGGAAGCGGCGGTCGGGCTCTGAGCGGCGGGCGGGTCGGGCTTACTTCTATCGATCGATCTGGCTCAGTGGGGGAAGAAAGGAAGGGGAGGAAGGTGAATAAATACACCCCCCCCTTTAACAACGGTTCGTGGCTGGAACCGGTGTTAAAGGGGTTTCAAGCATTTATTACCCTTTAACACGGTTCGACCACGAACCGGTGTTAAAGGGGTATCTTGTGAAGCAAATAATGCCCTCTTTAACACGGTTCCTATGGAACCGGTGTTAAAGGGCATTATTCATGCATTAAAGGGCTTTTAATTCAAAAATATGATATGAAATTTAGAAAATTCATATCTTTTTCATTTCAACTCAGAAAAATATGAATAATATATCATAATTTTCAGAAAATAATATCTATCCATTCAAGTAAATCATTTTATATTTACTTTACATGAAATTTTTAAAATAAATAAACACTTATTTCATGCATTAAAGGGCTTTTTAATTCAAAAAATATGATATGAATTTAGAAAATTCATATCTTTTTCATTTCAACTCAGAAAAATATGAATAATATATCATAATTTTCAGAAAAATAATATCTATCCATTCATGTAAATGATTTTTATATTTACTTTACATGAAATTTTTTAAAATAAATAAACACTTATTTCATGCATTAAAGGGGCTTTTTAAAGATATATAAAAGAACTGAAAATTAAGATACATGGCCAGATTAAGTAACAATCGGCCGAACTGGAACTGAAAATTAAGATACATAAAAGAACTGAAAATTAAGATACATGGCCAGATTAAGTAACAATCGGCCGAACTTGTTCGGAATGTTGGAGTGATTTAGTCATGCTCCCCTACACCTAATACTACCGCCCTTTGTAAGTCGTACTACTTCGCCGTCGCCGCCGTCGTAAGGTCACCGTAATTGAACCTCTGGAAATGCGTGGGCTGGACTTGAGGGTAGCGTGGGCTGGACTTGAGGGTAGCCTTGACGGGGTTAGAGTCGTGGCGGTGTCATAGGCCATGGCGCTGGAGAGTCCGAGCGCCACCATAGCCGGCCGGCCTCGTTGAAGTTAGGAGGAGGTGGGCCGTCCTCCTCGTGCTGCGGCGCCCTCTCACGCCGATCCCCAAAGAAGGCTTCCCAAGTCGGGAAATAGTCGGGATGCCATCTGGGATTCCTCCACCACTACGGCGTGAGCTCGAAGTAGTAGTGGTTCGTGATGGACATCCGGCGCCACACCTAGAGGGACAGGAGGAACCGGCACGCCTCCGGCGCTCAGCATCCAGCCGACGGGGACACAGTAGCCCGGCGGGCAGGGGTAGTTCGAGGCGCAAAGCGCCTCCGCCTCCCTGGGGGTTAGTGCTACGGTGGAAGCCATGGGAAAGAGTGATGAGGTTGCAGATATGAGTCTAGAGATGTGCAATGACAATGGAGGCCAACCCCCTACATATATATATATATAGTGAACTAGCGGGAAGAACTGGAGGGAAGAACTGGCGGGAAGAAAAATGGCGGGAAGAAGAACTGGCGGGAAGAAAAATGGCGGGAAAAAATGGCGGGATGAACCTTTAGTCCCGGTTGGAGACACCAACCGGGACTAAAGATGAATTACTAGTCCGGTTGGAGACACCAACCGGGACAAAACACGAGTCAGCACTAATAATAGAGGTGAGTGCAAGTCGACATTATGTCGCTTGGCGTGTACCTTGTCCCGGATGGTGTCACCAACGGGTCTAAAGATGAACCTTTAGTCCCGGTTGGAGACACCAACCGGGACTAATAATAGGGGTGAGTGTCGACATTATTTTGTAAGTGTCAACACTATGTCGAGCTGCTTGTACTATAAATAGGCATCCTTGTGAGTCCAGTCCTCCAGCCAGTTTGAGGCAGGGACACCACTACGGCCAGTTCGGGGAGATGCCGCGGAGCCGATCCTCCGGCATCTCCGAGAAACTGGTCATAGAGGCACTCCCTAATATGTGAAATTAGTTAGCTCCCTGGTGTATTGATCTAGTTAGACAAGTTACAAAGCTGCAAGATGGTTTTCGAGAGCAGGGACACCACTACGGCCAGTTTCAGGGAGATGCCGACGGAGCCTAGTCCTCCGGCATCTCCAAGAAACTGGTCATAGAGGCACTCCCTAATATGTGACCGCGCGCGTTTGGAGATCAGATCTTAATGGTAAGTACGAATCGGGACAACTTCTTCTCATAGTCCCGGTCCATCCACAAAACATGACTAACACTCAAGACATGTATTAATATTAAAAACATGAACTAGAGTTACATAATATGAGCATGAACTTCTTGGCATATGCCCTTCCTTATGATCGCTTCAGACGTAACCATGGAGCATCTTCTTTACTTAACGGAATGCTTGGGTCAGTTTTCACTGTGAAGGGCGGAATTTCATCAAACTTATTATAATCTTCTGACATGTCTATCTTGTCCTCGATTTCCACGATGTTTCTTTTCCCTGAAAGAACTATGTGATGCTTTGGCTCATCATATGATGTATTCGTTTGCATATTTTTTCTTTTTTTGGTCCGGAGGACATGTCCTTCACATAGAAAACTGAGCCACATCATTGGCTAGGACGAATGGTTCTAAGTTCTTCATAAGATTGTTGAGATCCACCGTTGTCATTCCATTACTTCTTGTCTACCTCAACCCCTCCACTGTTAGCTTGACCCATTTGCATCGAAACAAGGGGACCTTAAAATTAGGTCCATAGTCAAGTTCCCATATCTCCTCTATGAACCCATAATACGTGGTCTTTTGCCCATTGTCTTCGCTGCATCAGCGGACACCTTATTTTGGTTGGTGCTCTTTTTATCTTGGCCTATCGTGTAAAATGTATTCCCATTTATCTGTACCCTTGGAAAGTACATACTGATCGAAGGCGGTGTCACAGCCAACAAGTACAGTGATCCCCACGGTGGTGTTATTCGTGAGAAGTCTTTGCGACCAATAGCCAAAACTCGCCATGTGTTCACTTATAATCCATTCATCGACCCCCGGGTGTTTGAGGCGTATTAAATTCTTGTGTTCATTGATATAATGGGCAACCAAGATAGATCTTTGTAAAACCGTGTAGTGCTTGATTTAGAGAATGCCCGTCCCTACATATCATTGCTTTACATCCTAGGGTGCCTTTTCCACAGTCTCCCCTCATGTCGTGATTACGGAACACCAATCGCTTTAAGGTCAGAATAAAATCAACACGAGAACTCAATGACCTCCTCATTACATAGCCCTTGGAGATGCTTCCTTCGGCCTAGCGGTTATGAACATATTTCTTTAAGACTCCATGTACCTCTCAAAGGGAACATATTGTGTAGAAATACAGGACCGAGAATGGCAATCTCTTCTACTAGGTGAACCGGAGATGCGTCATAATATTGAAGAAGGATGGTGGGAACACCAACTCAAAGCTGACAAGACATTGGGCCACATCTGTTTGTAACCCTGGTAGGCTTTCTGGATCGATTACCTTCTGAGATATTGCATTGAGGAATGCACATAGCTTCACAATGGGTACTCGAACATTTTCAGGTAGAAGCCCCCTCAATGCAATCGGAAGCAATTGTGTCATAATCACGTGGCGGTCATGAGACTTCAGGTTTTGGAATTTTTTCTCTGCCATATTTATTATTCCCTTTATATTCGACGAGAAGCCAGACG
Organism: Avena longiglumis; assembly: GCA_030063025.1. Taxonomy (NCBI): domain Eukaryota; kingdom Viridiplantae; phylum Streptophyta; class Magnoliopsida; order Poales; family Poaceae; genus Avena; species Avena longiglumis. The sequence continues at coordinate 45,642,068 of CP125973.1, forward strand.
GGACCTTGATACTGCTCAGACATTCAAAAAAGATTTCCTTCTCTGCTTTGGTAAGAGCGTAGCTGGCAGGAGTTAAGTGGCATCGTTTACCCTTCTCGTTCTCAGGATGCATAGGCTCTTCAGGGGCCTTCAGACGTTGCTGGTCCTGTCGTGCTTCCGGTGTATCTTTTGTCTTCCCATACACTCCTAGAAAGCCTAGCAGGTTCACGCAAACATTCTTCGTCACGTGCATCACGTAGCGGACCTCTAAGACTTTCCAATAGGGTAGGTCCCAAAATATAGATTGCTTCTTCCACATGGGCGCGTGTCCGGCATCGTCATTCGGAACAGATAGACTGCCAGGACCTTTTCCAAAGATTACTTCTAGGTCCTTGACCATACCAAATACCTCCTCACGATGCACGGAGGGGGCTTCCTCGGGGTTACGCCAGACGTTTGAAATGCTTGCCTTTCTTTCTTCTTGGATGCAGAGTTCGGAAGAAATCGGCGATACCCTAGGTACACAACCTTCTTACATTTATCCAAATATACACTTTCGGTATCATCTAAACAGTGTGTGCATGCATTGTATCCCTTGTTTGTCTGCCTGAAATGTTACTAAGCAGGCCAATCATTGATGGTTCTGAAAAGCAATGCTCGTGGTCAAATGGCTCCCCTTTGTGCTCATCCCACATACGTACACCTGGTTTGGCCCACAGCTGTAAAGTTCTTCAACTAATGGCCTTAGGTACACATCAATGTCGTTGCCGGGTTGCCTCGGGCCTTGGATGAGCATGGCATCATAATGAACTTCCTCTTCATACACAACCAAGGAGGAAGGTTATAGATACATAGGGTCCAGGCCAGTCTTTGTGGCAGCTCTGCTCACCAAAAGGATTCATGCCGTCTGTACTTAGACCAAACCTTAAGTTCCTTGCGTCACGTGCAAAGTCCGGGTACTCTCGCTCGACTTTTCTCCTTTGTGACCCATCAGTGAGTGTCTCAACATCGTCTTTCTTCTGATCTTCCATGTGCCATCGCAACAACTTGGCATGCTCTTTATTTCGAAGAGCGTTTTAACCGTGGTATTATAGGAGCATACCACATAACCTTGGCGGGAACCTTCTTCCTAGGGGCCTCGCCCTCAACATCGCCGAGATCGTCTCGTGCGATCTTATACCGCATGCGGTGCATACGGGCATGCATCCAAATTCTCGTACTTCTCACCGCGGTAGAGGATGCGAGTCATTAATGTAGGCATGTATCTTACGCACGTCTAATCCTAGAGGGCGACAACCTTCTTTGCTTGGTATGTCTTGTCGGGCAACTCATTATTTCTTGGAAGAAGATTCTTCATTTTACCAACAACTTTGAAAATGCTGTTGTCGGTCACACCATTCTCTGCCTTCCATTGCGGCAAATCGATGTGGCACCTAGCTTTTGTGGCCATCTTCGCAAGTTGGATACAACAATGTTTTGTGATCCTTTAACATCTGCTCCAGCTTCTCCTTCTCCTTTTCAGTTTCACATTCTTCCTTTGCATCGGTAATGGCCCGACCAAGATCATCATCGGGGCCCATCGCTCCCTCTTGATCTTCATTATCTACCTCCGTTGCATTATCATCATATTCAGGATACATATTATGATAGTTTTCATCATCCTCTTCTTCTTCGTTGTCTTCCATCACAACCCCTTTTTCTCCGTGCTTGGTCCAACAATTATAGCTGGGCATGAAACCAGATCGAAGCAGGTGGGCGTGAATGGTTCTGGTATTTGAGTAGTCTTTCTTGTTCTGACAGTGAACACACGGACAGCACATAAAACCATTGTGACCACGGTTTGCATTAGCCACAACGATAAAATTTTGGAGGCCCGTAATGTACTCGGAAGTGCGGCGGTCACCGTACATCCATTGCCGATTCATCTGCATTAATATGTAGTATATATCAAAAAATAATAGGGAGATGACCATTTATATATATAGTACATCAATGACACATGAAACTATAGTTGCCGACCTCGACCGAGACGGAAAGAGCAACAAGAAAGCTTATTTTGAGCTCTCGGGCATTTCACCGAATACCTCTAGTGCATATGAAAAAAACACAAACTAGCACTCTTCACACCCTCTTGCTAGGCTCCAAAATGTGAAAGAATGGAAGAGTGGGGTGTGTGTGGGCTGGGGTGGTGTCTTATATAGCCCCCCCTTTAACACGGTTCGTGCCACGAACCGGTGTTAAAAGTCTTGTAGTCCTTGGTGGAGGGACCTTTAACACCGGTTCGTGGCACGAACCGGTGTTAAAGGGGGGGCTCCTCTAAAGCCGCAGAGGCCACGCTGGTACGGGCCCCCCTTTAACACCGGTTCGTAGAAGAACCGGTGTTAAAGCCCATTTTCGGGATCAACAAAAGCCCTCGTTTCCACTAGTGGATCCAACTTTCTAGACAATGACATGTGGTCCATCCGGTCAAGTTTTTCCCTATCTTGAAAAATCAATTAATAAAGAATTGTTCTACACACTAGTATGGAATATTTCATTATCTTAGATTTGACTTATCTTAACAGAGGTCTTACAAGCGCTATATATAGTGGTGAAACCCTAGGTCATCAACGCTCCATACTGCGGGGGACTTCTTCCGCTGTACCCTCGTGGCCCAAGCTTCTGGTGACATGCATTCGCTCCACTCGTTAGAGTACCCTATATGAATTTCGATCACAACATAAGAATTATCCGATTCGGTCTGAATATGTCGTTAAAATATGGCCGTTTCGATCCGATTACATCTCTATGTCCACATTTCTTTACTCAAAATATTTGTGGTCACATTCAGATAAAACGGTCAAGCATGGCCGAAGGACGGCCACTCCGAGCTCAGGCGCTAGAGTCTTGATGGCGGTATCTCTTCCTGTTTCTCCATGTTAGCGAGCCATCAAGGAGGATCGTCTTGAGATCTGTTGTCGCGCACATCACCTTTGTCGTCACCAAGTGGTGCAGTCCCCAAAGACGGCGCATGCGGACACGATGAGATGCTCACTACCATCGGTGGAGAAGGACCCGATCACGTATCCAGAATTAGTTGTAGGGTCCTTTGTGTAAAAATCTAGGGCCCTGTTGGAGATAGTCTTTCTACCGTGTTCCTTGATATAAATTATAACCCCACCGCTTCTCCTTAATATAGTTTATGGACTCTTCGGTATCCATCCCGTGCAAAATAAATAAATATTTGTGGCGACATTTACATACAAAAGTCAAGCATACGACTACGCTTGTACTATATGTCCATCGAGATGCCACGTGTAAAGTACTCCCTCCATCTTAAAATAGATGTCGCTGATATATCAAAAATTCGCATGTATCTAAACATCATTTACTATGTAGATACTACATCTAAATTTTGACGAATTCCCGACATCTATTTTAAGATGGAGGGAGTAATTTAATTAGTAACTTTTATACTAAACGAATAAAAGGTTTTTTTATTTGGAATAATACGAAAAAACGCATGGTTGATATACAAACGGTTGTTGGATGTGGATTCACGGCTGTTACTACGGTTTGAAAAGAAAATCTGAAGTGGCTCTGCGTGCGGACAGGACTACTCGCCAGCTCGCTCATATAGGACATTGACCTGTGCGATTCAACTGTGTAGACAATAGCAGAGGGTCCATCCGGAGGTTAGATTTTCCATGATAAATGTACACAGTCTATGGAAACTTAACTGTCAAAATGAAACCTTGTAGAAGATTACAAAGGGTCTATCTAATTAAGTTTCTTCCTATCTTGTACAATCAGTTATTAGAAAGTTGTTTCATATACTACTAATAAATGTATGAATTTTTATGTCTAAACTATATATTTGAATTTTGTACCATTGATTAGATTTTCCATGATAAATGGACAAAGTTGTACAAATTTAAGTGTCAAAATCGAAACATCATTCTCTTTGACATATTGAACATATTTTGTTCCATCCTAGCTCTCTTTCCTATTCTCCTTCGAGAGGACAAGTATATTGTTGGCCACCTCCTCATACCATCTCCTCCACAGGCTGCCCATTATGGCTGACATCTAAACGGTTACATGTTAGATTTCCTTATTGCAGGACATCCATAGCTAAGCTAGTTCTTCACTCAAAATAATTTTTGGCGACGATTAGATAAAACGGTCATGCATGCGGCTATATGTACTGGATAGATATCAGGTGTAAACTCTTTTACTTAGTAAAACCTTTATAAGTGAACAAAACCGAAGAAGGATGGAGAAAAACCTATGATCGATGGATGTGGACTCACGGCGCCTATTTCGCCAGGCCGGTTCCATAGTGTCTCTACATGGGGATTGACCAATTGCCAGCGTGCAAATCGTCAACTAGTTCATCGAGTCAAGTTTTCTCCTATCTTCTTGTTATTAAAAAAAAGTTTTCTCCTATCTTGGACAATCAATCAATAAAAAATGTTTCACATACCAGTTATAAATATTTGAATGTTTACTATTGGTAAGGATTTTCAAGAAAGTCTATATGAACTCGACGGTCAAAATGGAAACGTCATTTTATTTTGACATATTAAACATATATATTTGTGGCCAAGAGATGGAGGCTTAAGAAGTATAGAACTACCGTATCTGGGTGGTTGTTTGGAAGAGAGAACGGCAGGGAGCTTGCATTGACAAAACCTAGCTCCATCGTACGATCGACGTAACTAGGTTGAACATGCATTTTATGGATTATTTTAAATTTCACCACTCCGATCCCGAATGGCATATATATATATGGGATACCCAGCAGCATGGCATGGCACCACACCACACCACTAGATCGAGCTTGCATGCTCACCTCGAATCAAATCATGGAGTTCAATAATGCCTACTCTACTGCCGTGCTTACCATCGCCGTCCTCCTCCTGCTCCGCATCCTCGTCGTCGTCGTCGGCGGCGGCAAGAAGAAGAAGCAGGGCAGGCTCCCTCCGAGCCCGACGGGCATCCCCTTCTTCGGCCACCTCCACCTCCTGGACAAGCCCTTCCACGCCACGCTGTCCCGCCTCGCCGCGCGCCACGGGCCCGTCTTCTCGCTTCGCCTCGGCTCGCGCAACGCCGTCGTGGTGTCCTCGCCGGCGTGCGCCAGGGAGTGCTTCACCGAGCACGACGTGGCCTTCGCCGACCGCCCGGACCTCCCTTCGTGGGCGCTCGTCTCCAAGGACTACGACGGCGCCGTGCTCAGCATGTCCAGCTACGGCCCGGGATGGCGGACCCACCGCCTCGTCGCCGCCGTGCACCTGCTCTCCGCGCACCGCGTCAGCTGCATGGCGAGCGTCATCTCCGCCGAGGTGCGCGCCATGGTGGCAAGGCTGCGCCGCTCCGCCGCGGCATCCCCGCGCGTGCAGCTCAGGCGGAGGCTGTTCGAGCTCTCCCTCAGCGTGCTCATGGAGACCATCGCGGACACCAAGACAACGCTTGCCAGTTCCGACGTAGACGGTGACGCCGGTACCGACATGTCCGTGGAAGCCAGGGAGTTCAAGACGGAGGCGGACGCCATCAACGAGCACCTTGGCACGGCCAACCTGTGGGACTACCTCCCTTTCTTGCAGTGGTTCGACATGTCCGGCACCAAGAAGACGATCCTAGCCGCGTCCAGCAGAAGGGACGCGTTCCTGCAGCGGCTCATAGACTCGGAGCGCCGCAAGGTCAACAATAATGGCTATGGCGGCGACAACAAGAGCATGATTTCCGTCTTCTTGTCTCTGCAGAAGAAAGAACCGGAGGTCTACACTGATAAAATGATCATGGGTCTCTGCGTCGTAAGTTCCATTTTCTATATATATATCTTGCATTTCTTTGTCACCGATCGACTTAATTTCTGTATTTATGCTTAATTGGTCACACTGCACGTAGTAGTATGCTTGTATTTGCAACCCAATTTGTCAATGACTCATGTTTTAACCCAGCCATCATTTGGTATATTTTTGCTAGTCGTTGATTGAGACAATACTTATTAGGCCACTTAAATCTTATAGGTTGCTGAAATCCTAGTTTAGTATTATTTTTTAAACTAAAACCACCCAAGCATTACAATTAGGGTAATTCTTCTCACCGGCGCAAATTGGTCACTTCAGCACGAGGTTGGACGCCACCGAGGCTGTAAACGAAGCCCAAAACATATATATTTTTCCTCCCGAGTATAGATTAAAACTCGTGAACTTCATATAAAAATCAAAATCATGAGGGACAAACAATCTCACTAATATTTTCTCCATTAATTTGGTGCAGAACTTATTCACGGCAGGAACAGGGACAACTTCAATCGCTGTAGAATGGGCGATGTCACTCCTACTGAACCACCCTGCGGTGCTCAAAAAGGCACGGGACGAGATCGAGGCATCGGTAGGAACATCCCGTCTTGTCACGGCTGAGGATGTTCCACGCCTCACCTATCTCAGGTGCATCATCAACGAGACCCTTCGCCTGTACCCCGCCGCACCGCTACTGCTGCCTCACCAGTCGTCTTCGGACTGCAAGGTCGGAGGCTATCATGTCCCGAAAGGTACAATGTTGATTGTTAACGCGTACGCCATCCATAGGGACCCGAGCATGTGGGAGAACCCCGATGAATTCAGGCCGGAGAGGTTTGAAGAAGATGGAAAGGGTGAAGGGATGTTCATGTTGCCATTCGGGATGGGGAGGCGTAAGTGCCCCGGGGAGGCAATGGCTTTCAGGGTGGTAGGTCTTGTACTAGCTGCGATGATACAATGCTTTGAGTGGGACCGGGTGGATGGCGTGCAGGTGGACATGGCGGAAGGACCAGGATCAGCGTTCACTGTCCCCAAGGCTGTGCCATTCGAGGCCATCTGCAAGCCGCGTGCAGCTATGCGTCATGTGCTTCTCTAGCTTCGGCTAAGCGTACTTGCTCGCATATATGGCTTATGTTCCGCTAATAAAAGGGGAGATATTAATAAGTGTTTATACTACACATATACTAGATGACCAAGGTATTGCTGCTGTGTCAAATGTAATGAACATGTTTCGAGTTGATTCATACTATAGATCAGGGTGTTTCTGTTTGATCATCATGTCCAGTCCTTATAATAAAATATCCCTTAAACCTTAATTTTGTATGGACCAGTTTCTTTTGACCCGTCCAAACGTCATATTCGTGCTATGGACCACATCCCGTTATCGCGATCTACATCTTTGCATGTCATGTTTTAAAATTTTATTGATGCTGCTATATACCTCCCAAAAGAACCATATATGCTTCGTATGGGTTCGTACTCAGTCTTTAAAATGAATTGGTATCAAGTTTTTGTTGTCAAAGTTTGAAAAGGAGAGGGACACAGAAGCAAAAGTGTAAAATAGTTCCTCTATCGAGAATGTATTGTTCTTAATGTTATATATCATATTGGTTTCCTCAAAAGAAAATAGTACTGAAACTAATCTAGACTAGCTAGCAGGCTTTTCTAGGAAATAAATTCCACCATAAGACAAATAAATACAATGAGAGTTCTTTCGACAATTCTTGATTTCTTGAGAACGTAGCAATTCGTTGGCACTCTAGGAACACACACGCGCACGCATGCATGCATGCACGCACGCACACACGGTTGATTTATTTCTTATCTTTCATTTCTCAAAAGAAGATACGAAGAGATGGATGGTCGATGAGTGTCGCAGGCTGGCACGAATAATTTCATAATTTGGGTCCTAGTTGAAGGGTTCCATACACGCTGAGGCACTTGGTGGGCTGTTGATTATTTGCTTGATATACTACTATTGATGTGGACCTTGTCACTCTTGTCAACATGGCGTTGTTCGCATTTTGGTTATTCATAGTTATTTTGAGCAATAATGCTAGACTTACGGATGATTTGATACGGAATTGAACTTACGGGATGGCGTGTAACTAACCGGTTGGTCTTGATTCTATTCCCTCCCGTAATTTAAAGCCTCTACCCAACTAAATTGTACCACGTCTCTCTCTCCATAAGTAAATTCCACGAGTTTCTGTCCGTAGCTGTAGCATCACTGTATTTTGAGCAGCATCGGCTAAAAAAAAGTTATTTTGAGCAGCATTGAGATGCTTCTGTGTTGTTTGTTAGAGAGGTGGTCCCACTTCCATCGCGAGACTTCTGATTTTGTGTCCCGTTATTTTGGAGACACAAGGGGGATGATAATGAGGATGAGGACTTGAGAAAGACGTGGATGATATTCTACCGGACCAAGTAGAGGGCCAGGATCTCAGGTGCCCAATATGTATATGGATGTTGATACCACTCAAATCCAAAGCTCGTCTACTCATGAAAAATCGGTATCTAAGATTGATCCATCTATTTGTGGTGCGTTAGGTGTTTCTCTCCCACATAGAGGTTCAGAGTCCTATCTTTCAGAGTGAGAATCCATGGTCTGGTCTTAATTGGTTATGTCTGGCAAATGGTCTTGTTAAAGGTATTATTTTGAGAGCGTAAACTTTTTTCTAAGTGAAAACCTAAGTTCTATGATCAGGCAATGACGGTGTTTGTGTACTGTTCTCTTTTTAAAGGCATCGCTTTTGGAGAAGCTGGACTTCTGGTGCTGTCTTGGTAGTGGTAGTACTGCTGTTTCGACGAATGAGTCACTGTAGCGGGACTTTTTTTTGTAATTCTTTTTCCGTTTAGCCGTTAGGGCAATGCTTTGTTGTAGAGGTTCGTATAATTGGTATCTTGTGATCATGGTACCTCGAAGCGGGATAATGGAGGAGGTGATGCACCGTCCTGGGGCCATCTTAGCCCAAGGGATGTGGTGGATTAAAGATGGACTCAGGGGCAGGCCCACCACCATTTAAGGAGTCAGGAGTTGGACAAATCGGTTCATGGACCTCCGAGAGTATGCAATCAGGCACATCAGACGAACTAGAAACGAGGTTGCACACAAGTTTGCGAGGGACGACTGCGAAAATAAATTATATAAAACTTGGTTTAGTGTACCTCCTATGTATTCTATGAACCTTGTAGCTTTGGAGTGTGTTGATGTTTAACTAAATCGCAGCGCCTTTGATCTCAAAGAAACATATATATGAACGAATTAAGAAAATATAAGAAAGGAGAAGAGGACAGACACATAATTCAACCCAAAAGCCCACCTCCGTTTTATCCTGGCTCCCTCATATCTCCTCAAAGTGGCCAAATTAGGCCCAAATCCCTCTAGGCTCCATCCCTCCTACAATTGAGATCTAAAAAACGCGTGTCGCACCCCCAGGGCGGGCGACACCGCTAAAGCTCCACCTGTCGCCGCTTCTCCTCACGCCGCTGCTGCCATCGGCCTCGCCGCGGTGGCTGCGGGCCCAGCCGCCGAAGGTGGTTTGGGGTGGGTGGACGCCGGAGTTAGCCGCCATGGCTGCTGGGGAAGAGATGGCCGGATCGACAACAACTAGTGACCAGGGCGGCGCCCCTGGTTGGGGTGGTGGTGGAGGTCCCTCCCGGCAGCACCATGACCGGCGATGGAAGTCCAGGGCCAAGCCGTTTGGTGTTGCAAACCCTAGATCTTACGATCTGGGGCTCCGATGCTGCCTCCCCGGTACTCTTCGTTGCTGGTAGGGCCGGATCCGTTGGGGTCGACTCTGCTCTGCTGTCATCTCTCTCGTTACTAGCCTAGCCACAGGGCTGCTGGTAGGGTTTGTAGGGTTCGTAGCATGGAAAACAAAATTTTTCCATCGCATACAAACAAACAAGCCAAGATCTATCTACTAGATTGTAGCAACGAGTCGATGGAATAACTTACCCTCGAAGATTCCAAAGCGGTTAACGAGAGCAGATTCTCGTGGGTGATGTAGTCGTACTCTTTCCGATCTCAAGATCGCGTAAACGATCCTTCCGGTGTTGCGTTCCGGCAGCGCTCCCGCAGTCGGTAACACGTTCGTTACTTGATGAAGACCTTCCTCTCCCTTGTTCCAGCAGGCAACGTAGGTTGTAGCACTCTCCTCACGATTCCGAAGACTGGCGTGGTAGGAAGTAGAGGAGATCCTGAGGCTTCGCCTTAAGCCGGAGCGAGTATGGTGGAGTATGAGAGAGCTATTAGTGGTCTAGAGTTTAGACACACCAATTAGAAGGCTCTAATCCGAAGGCTAGTGCAATTAGAAGCTCTAAACCAAAGCGGCTCTAAACCGGAGTCTAGGGCTAGGATTTAGATTAGAGGATAGGAACTTGTGTGTTTAGAGGAGGAGGCCCTGCCCCTCCTTTTATAGGTGGGAGGGGCGGCCAAGGGGAGGGAGTCCCTCCCTAAGTCGGCCTTGGGTGGCGCGCCGGCTTGGAGAGGAGGGACTCCTCCCCCAAGTCGGTTTTGCCTCCTCTTGCTTGTTTCCCACAGTTTCCTGTTTTAGCCGTTTGACTTTCAAACTGGCCATTTGACTTTTCAGTTTTAGGATTCAATTTAATCCTTTATTTGGAACAGCAAGAACACTTAGTACATGATGAAATCATTCAAATATGTAATGACAAATTCATGTACCCTCCCCCGGTCTTGGGACATTAGGAACCTTCGAACAATCCATGAAAACAGGAATCATTTCCGAACTCGAAGCAGGACTTTCCTTATATGAATCTTATTCTCCGGACCATTCCGGATCACCTCGTGATATCCCGGATCCCATCCGAGACTCCGAACAACATTCGGTCTCTTTCTCATAATACCATAACTACTCAAACAACGTCAAATCCTTAAGTGTGTCTCCCTACGGTTCGTGAATTATGCGGACATGATCGAGACACTTCTCCGAACAATAACCAATAGAGGAATCTGGAAATTCATATAGCTCCCACATATTTCTACGATTACTTTGCGATCGAATGAACCACTTACATACGATACCAATTTCCCTTTGTCTCACGATAGTTTACTTATCCGAGGTTATGATCGTCGGTATCTTTGCATACCTAGTTCAACCTCGTTACCGATAAGTACTCTTTTCTCGTTCCCGTGATATGTGATCCCTTGTGAGCCAGTCACATGCTTGCAAGCTAATTGAATGACATTTCACCGAGAGGGCCCAGAGTATATCTATCCGTCATATGGATGGACAAATCCCACTCTTGATCCATGTGTTTCAACCAATACTTTCTGAATACTCAATGCCACCTTTATAGCCACCCTGTTACGGTGTGGTGTTTAATGACATCAAAGCATCCATCCGGAAAAGGTGATATGCATGATCTCATGGTCGAAGGAATTATGTTACTATGTATCAGAAAGCATATAGCAATTGAACTATTGAAATGACTTGATCTTTATGCTACGCTTATCTATAGGAGTATGTCCATCACATCATTCTCCTAATGACATGATCCTGTTGTTAATAACATCTCTATGTTCATGATCAGGAAACCATGATCATATATTAACCAACAAGCTAGTTTAACAAGAGGCTTTACTAGGGACTCTTATTTTAGTTTACAAATCACACAAGTATTAATGTTTCCGGTTAATACAATTATAGCATAGTATGTAAACATTTATCATAAGTGTGAAGATATGATAATAACCATTTTATTATTGCCTCTTGGGCATATCTCCAACAGTCTCCCACTTGCACTAGAGTCAATAATCTAGTTTCAAACCTTTGTGTATTCAACACCTATGGCTTTCCGGTGTTGTATGTACACGATTGCTAGTGGTCAACTGATCTCCGGATCTGACACTTCCAGGTCCGTGTGTAATTGCATGTCTTTGCGTCTCTACGCATCACTCATTCTCTAATGAGATGGCTTTGTATAAATTTGGTCTTTCGGTGTGACTTTTAGCTCTTTGGGGTTAAAACATGTTGATAATATTGTCGCACAATATATCTTCATAGTATTATCCCACTGTGAACTACACCTAGTTTTATAACAAACTACTTGACAAAATGCCCTCTTTTGCTGCTAAAATAGCAGTCATATACTTAGCCTTTTGTTGTAGTATCTGTCATAATGTCTTAACTTTGGAACTCATCCAAATCCATTATGGAACTCACTTTCCACTATATTGTGCCACCCTTAGGTTAGATTGAGATAAACTTAATTTGTACTTTGTGACAAAGCTAGTATCAATGTAGTACTTTTACAATGAACTAACCATCTATTTGTCACTTCTACAAATATTATACTCTTAGTTCTTCCAAAAGATCATAAGAATATCCTTTCTATTGTCCAATGATCATCTTATTAATCATTCTGGTATATGCTCACAACATTTAGAGCATAGGACATATCTGGATTTGTACATATCACAGTATGATTGATATAAATACTCTTTGTGATTTCATACATCAAGTATCAATCTATACTTGATTATTTGTTTCACTTTACCAAATGTCAATACACTTGAATATATCATCAACATTGAACTCATTCAATCCTTTCTGTGCGACAAGAACCTCTCTTGTAGTTTCTATATTGAACTCATTCAATATCTTGTCTATGTATACGCACAACCATATTAGCGTCTATTGATGCCAAATATTTGGGTTTTGCCTAAGTCTTTCATCGGGATGAAATTCTTAATATGTGTTAATAAAAGATACATTATTTCCAATCAACAATATGTCTTCCACATAATGTATTAGAAACATGTCTTAGCGCTCCCACTTAATTTCTTGCAAATGCAAGCATCTTCATCGTCTCTAATGAACTTTTAAACTCCTTTAACAGTTTCATCAGTGAAGATTCCAACTCATGATGCTCACTTTAACCATTGAAGTTTGCATATGCTTTTAGCATCCTTTGAATTAACAAAACCCTATGGGCCGTGTTATGCACACGTCCTAGGTAACCCTTCTATTAGAAGAATTTGTTTTGTTTATCCAACTATCATATAACAAAGTTATATGTAGTGGTTGCTACATTAATCCGTCTAGACTAAATATCGCTATGAAAGATCAAATCTTGTCATAGTCAACCTTTGAACATTGTTGTGAACTCTTTCCCAACATGTTGACTACTTCATAGATGTGAAACATCCATGTCTATTTCTTTATAGATCCAAACACAACTGTAAGGTCTTACACCTTTCTCGAGGGTCCTTCAAGTTCAAAACTTGATTTCTCGTGTATGGAACTATCACGGATTTTATGGCTTCAAGCCATTTGACGGAGTCAGGGCCCATCATCGCTTCTTTGCATGTAGTCCGTTCATTATTCTCAAATAATGATTCAACCCTCAAATCTTGGTATTTGATTGTTTACTCGACCTACTTGGTTCAATAGAAACTTTGACCTTCGTAACCACAACCTTTGAGGCACGTGAGCCATGAGCATTGTTGCTGCCTCCGGAACACTTTTCGGCGCTGCGCAACTTTGCACATATAGCTAAGGTTCCTTTAACCTTATCAACGTTCTATTGTCCTCCCACTTATCTTTTCACGAAAAATTCCTTCCCAAAGAAACTTGACGTTCTAAGCGACAAACACTTTTGTCTCTGGTGTTATGGAGGAATACTCAACAGTTATACAAAGACAGGTTCATCCGACTTTGGTTGCACACATCTTTCTTATGCATAGTAAACCAATGTTTAAGAAAGGACAACTTGGGTTTTATCCCAAACCATAACTTTATATGGTGTCATTTCAACGGATTATGATGGAGCTCTTTTCAGTGGAAAAACGGTAATCTCTAAAGCTTTTAATCTTTAAAATATAATGGCAGTTTTATGAATTATACCTTTGATCTTACCATGTCAAACAAGGTTTAATTACATATCTCGAACGCTCCATACCCTTATGGTGTTTCGGGAAATGCAAATCCACGGAACGATTCCTTAAATATTAGGTATTATGCTAAACTCTGTAACTCAAATATCTTCCTTTATGATCTTTATCATAAACTGTTTATATTCTTGTTACAATGATTTTGCACTTCATCTTGAAAAACTTTGAACTTTTCAAATATTTCACACTTCATACTTATTAAGTAAATATTCATATATTCACTCAAATTTTTGGAGAAAGCATATGAAGTTGAAATCCATCGCTCTTGACTACACATAATGGATTTCGTACAACAATATGTACAGGTTCCAATAAGCTAGTCATTCGTTCTCTTTTGGCCTATGAACGAAGTTTTAATTATCTCTAGGAAAGTTTCACAAGCGTCATGTGATCAAAATTCACAAGACTCCAAAATTCCATCCACATGGAGTTTCTTCATGTTTTCTTTTCAATATAATTTAAACGGCGATGTCACTTCCTAAGTGATCTTTCAATCAATTTGTCTTTCGACATCTTTAGCACTAGTTTTATGGATGTGATGTCTCCAACGAGATTTGCGAATCCATCTTTTATGGATTACGGCAATTATTTGAACAACCCTTTTGTTCTCATAATACCTGATAAAATAAATCTTGAAGGCAAGCTTTGATGTTTTAACGAGCAACACAATAACCCTTTATTTGTTCTCGATGAACATCATCACATATTCTTTTGCTAGTTACTTAGGCCATTGTAGTTCATGAATTGTGTTGTTTCGTATGACGATTCATACCAACAAATTCAGTATCAAATACTTAGGAACCACATTGTTTAATAAGCAAAGAATATAGCCATAACACGTATATCATCTATATACTCAAGCTGAACAATTCTAGTCTTTTTCTTTTCTGCCATATATTTATGAGATTCTCTTTCAGTATTTCCTTTTCTATTTGAAAGAATCTATCAACATCAACAGTGGAGTCATACATATGACACATAGTCCAAAACGTGTATAGTTAAATACCAATGTCTTTTGGACTTGCACTTTGAAGTAGATCACCATTATTAAGTTTTTGGTGTTCTTTCAAATTCCTTTCTTTAGTAATCTCTTGGTGTAGTAAACATTTTACCTACATCAAATATTCACCCTTATCATGGAATTATCCATGATCAAGCTACTTTTAGCTTATAACGGTGAATCATGAGTATAATGTTGCTTTCCAAATCCTTTTGGACGATTAGGACAACTAGTGTCTCCAACCTTTTGCAAATTCTCATCAAATATGAGAACATGACTTTAGCCATATTATACTCTATCATGTTGCAACCAAAACTTCGTTTCAGATATCACAATATCTTCCACACATCATGGTTTCTGAAACAACTCATTCAGATCCTAGATAACCTTGATATTAAGACAATCCTTTGAATATCAAGAATCATGGAAACAAACATGATACTTATACACTAACACTTGGAATTGTTACTCTTGATTTAATACTAATTATTAAACTTTATGGAGTAACCGGAACTTACTGAAAGTTTGCAATAGGACTTTTAAACTTTAGATTAACACTTCAAAACAATACGATACCAGTTCGTAAAGTAACTAACCAGAATTCTATAGTTCTATTATCTCAATTATAACTAAGCGCAAGGTGGTAAACGGATGCCAATGACTACAACAACTATGCAAATTCACTTTGATTTAGTTTATGATAAATTGAGTTCTAATTAATAATTAAATTAATCTAGGTGAACTCCCACTCAAAACAATATCCCTCACATTGTTTTAGTGATCACACGAACCAAATCCACCACATCAAAACCGATCATCACGAGAGTTGATATAGCTTCTATGGCGAACAATCAACATGTTCATCATGTCTACTATATGACTCATGCTCTACCTTTCAGTAATCCGTGTTCCTGAGGCCATGTCTGTACATGCTAGGCTCGTCAATATCAAACCTTAGTTTCCGCATGAGCAAATCTGGCTTGCTCACGTTGTATACACTTGTAGAATCTAACACACCCGATCATCACGTGGTGTTTCGAAACAACAAGCTTTAGCAACGGTGCTAACTAAGGGTGAACACTTTATGACTTGAAATTCATGTGCATGAGGTATCATCTTATAATGCTACCGTCGTCTACTAAGCAATACAAGATGCATAAAGGATTAACATCACATGCAATTCATAATATGCGATATGATATGACCTTTCTTCTTTGTGCTTCCGATCTCCATCTTCTAGCACGAACATGATCTCCATCATTACCGGCATTGCATTAAGGTCAATGACGCTGCTCCATGGTTGTCGTCCACCGGCTTCAACTATTACAACTACTTTGAATAGACACGCGGGTCTTAACAGAAATTAAAGACAACCATATGGCTCCTGCCGGTTGCCGACTTACAATAAGGAACATTGCATACATCATATATAATCACAATCATGGCCATATCACATCACTGCACACCCCTGCAAAACAAAGTTAGACGCTTCTACTTTCTCTGCATATTTTACGTGGTTTGGGGCTTTCAATAAGTGTCGTTCTAACTTACGAACAAGAACCACAACATTGATACTAGTATTGTCAATCACCCGTTGTAAATTGGATCTTAACTATGCTAGGAGAAACAGGCACCATAAAGCCGCTTATGCAATACAAGTTGCATGTCAAGCGTGGAGCAAGTCTCATGAACGATGTCATGTAAGGTTAGCCCGGGCCGCTTCATCCCAACATACCGCAAGATGCAAAGTACACAATAAGCAATCGACAATAAAAGCATCAACGCCCACAATGACCATTGTGTTCTACTCGTGCAACAGATCTACATATAGACACGGCTCTGATACCACTGTAGGGGGTCGTAGCATGGAAAACAAAATTTTTCTATCGCATACAAACAAACAAGCCAAGATCTATATACTAGATTATAGCAACGAGTCGATGGAATAACTTACCCTCGAAGATTCCAAAGCGGTTAACGAGAGCAGATTCTCGTGGGTGATGTAGTCGTACTCTTTCCAATCTCAAGATCGCGTAGACGACCCTTCCGGTATTGCGTTCAGCGGCTTCCATGATCGGTCACACGTTCGATACTCGCGAAGACCTTCCTCTCCCTTGTTCCAGCAGGCGGAGGTTGTAGCACTCTCCTCGCGATTCCGGCTGGCGTGGTACGGAAGTAGAGGGAGATCCCAGGCTTCGCCTTAAGCGAGCGAGTATGGTGGAGTATGAGAGAGAGCTATTAGTGGTCTAGAGTTTAGACACACCAATTAGAAGGCTCTAATCCGAAGGCTAGTGCAATTAGAAGCTCTAAATCAAAGCGGCTCTAAACCGGAGTCTAGGGCTAGGATTTAGATTAGAGGATAGGAACTTGTGTGTTTAGAGGAGGAGGCCCCTCCTTTTATAGGTGGGAGGCGGCCAAGGGAGGAGTCCCTCCCAAGTCGGCCTTGGTGTACGCCGGCTTGGAGACGAGGACTCCTCCCCAAGTCGGTTTTGCCTCCTCTTGCTTGTTTCCCAGTTTCTGTTTAGCCGTTTGACTTTCAAACTGGCCATTTGAATTTTCAGTTTTAGGATTCAATTTAATCCTTTATTTGGAACAGCAAGAACACTTAGTACATGATGCAATCATTCCAATATGTAATGACACATTCATGTACCCCTTCCCCCCCGGATTGCCGGACATTCCGGAACCTTTCAGAACATTCCCGATGAAAACACCGAAATCATTTCCGAACTCCGAAACGAGACTTTCCTTATATGAATCTTATTCTCCAGACCATTCCGGATCACCTCGTGATATCCCGGATCCCATCCGAGACTCCGAACAACATTCGGTATCTTTCTCATAATACCATAACTACTCAAACAACGTCAAATCCTTAAGTGTGTCTCCCTACGGTTCATGAATTATACGGACATGATCGAGACACTTCTCCGAACAATAACCAATAGAGGAATCTGGAAATTCATATGGCTCCCACATATTTCTACGATTACTTTGCGATCGAATGAACCACTTACATACGATACCAATTTCCCTTTGTCTCACGATAGTTTACTTATCCGAGGTTATGATCGTCGGTATCTTTGCATACCTAGTTCAACCTCGTTACCGATAAGTACTCTTTTCTCGTTCCCGTGATATGTGATCCCTTGTGAGCCAGTCACATGCTTGCAAGCTAATTGGATGACATTTCACCGAGAGGGCCCAGAGTATATCTATCCGTCATATGGATGGACAAATCCCACTCTTGATCCATGTGTTTCAACCAATACTTTCTGAATACTCAATGCCACCTTTATAGCCACCCTGTTACGGTGTGGTGTTTAATGACATCAAAGCATCCATCCGTAAAAGGTGATATGCATGATCTCATGGTCAAAGGAATTAGGTTACTATGTATCAGAAAGCATATAGCAATTGAACTATTGAAATGACTTGATCTTTATGCTACGCTTATCTATAGGAGTATGTCCATCACATCATTCTCCTAATGACATGATCCTATTGTTAATAACATCTCTATGTTCATGATCAGGAAACCATGATCATATATTAACCAACAAGCTAGTTTAACAAGAGGCTTTACTAGGGACTCTTATTTTAGTTTACAAATCACACAAGTATTAATGTTTCCGGTTAATACAATTATAGCATGGTATGTAAACATTTATCATAAGTGTGAAGATATGATAATAACCACTTTATTATTGCCTCTTGGGCATATCTCCAACAGGGTTTGGTGCGGCGGAACTTGCAGGTTGCCGGCGGGTGGCGAGGGGGCTGCTGGCTCTGTATGAATAAAGGGGGTGGTCCTCGGATCCCTCTTGCACCAAGACGAAGATGTACTTGATACATGTCTCCATTGATCTGGCCGGAGTGTCTAGTTCCGGAAGGCTCCGCCGGTGAACTCCGATGGGCAAATATGCCTGGAGCTTGCTAGATCGGAAGGAATTCGGTCATGCGCACATGTGTTTTTTAATGGCCGTTTGGTTTCAGTGGGAGCGTGGTGAAACTCTGCTAGCTGTTACCATCATGTGTAATGTCTTTGACGATATATATGGTGAAGTCAGATGCAGAAAATGTCATAAAGTCATAGACATGTGGGCTAGCTATGGTGGATTGGGTCTTTATAGTGATGAGGATCTGACTTGGTTATCTGTGACTCGCAACAACGTCTGTTAGTGAAGGAAATATGTCCTAGAGGCAATCATAGAGATGATTATATTTCTTATGTATCCATGAGTTATTGTAATGTTCCTTAAATATCCATATCAGACAACTCGTATTGATTGGCAATTATGTGAATTGTTTGTCAAACTCTTTACTTGTATGGTTATTTAATAGTTGTCCCTAGTCGGAGTTTATGTGAGGACACATATGAATATTAGACTAGCACATCGATTGGTTGATGACTATGTTTTGCAAGTCATAGACATGGAGATGTCAAACCAATGATGTGGACACATGTTATGAACATGGGGTTGGACTGGCCCAACTTGAGACTGACAATTAGACTTGCAGCTCTCTCTACACATCGTGTACGTTTAGACCTGAGATTGTCGCATGTACTTGAGATGTGATAGACCTACTTTGGGGCTATCAGACGCTACTTCGTAACTGAGTAGTTATAAAGGTAGCTTTCGGGTTTGTCCTGAAGCATGCTACAAGGCATGGTCAATCAAGATGGTATTTGCCCCTCTCTACTTGAGAGAGATATCTCTGGGCCCCTCGAGTGATCGGATCCAGAAATGCATGGCCGTGCTACATATGGTTAAGAGTTAACCTAGTAAAGGGATTCTGAATCACAGTATCGAGAAAGGGAGGTCATCTTGGAGCTAGACCAAATATCGTGAGGCAAAGGGAAAGACATATACTAAACCTTGTGATGGTTCGACCGATATGATCTTTGTATGCATTTAGAAGTTGGCACGTCTTGCTAGAGGCCGCTACCAACTATTGATAGAATAAGTGTATCCGTGTCATGTCTATACATATATGAACCTATAGGGTCACACACTTAAGAGGCTAGAACCCTTATGAGGATTGGATCCGAATTAGACCAGGCTTAGGCTACTAATGTGCTACTAATGTAAAAGCCCACTAGGAACGCCTATATAAGAGAGGGTGGGGCGTGCTGACTAGGGGGAGACCATTTTCCACCCAGCCGCCACTCCTCACGCATGTGTTGCACGCGCAGACCTAGCAGTCAGACGTCTGACGCTTCCACCCCGTACGTGTGGATACCTCGGAGGCGCTGCATCTGTAGCGTTTGGACGAGCCGGCGCAAGGAGAGCTACTCGTGGGACGAGAAAGAGGAGGAGACGTAGATCGTCTACACTGCATCGACACGCTTCATCAAGTTCCGGAACTGCGCATCTAGTGATAATCTCGTGATCTATGACAACAGTAATCCTGGTTTACGCGGTAGAAAATTTTGATTTGCACTAGTGTAGCCTACCCGTATCCCTTCAGTTAGAGGTGGCGACAAAGGAGTTCACAGTCTTATCTTGCAGGGTGAAAGCCCAAGGTCTGGCCTTCATTGATTGTGTCTAGCAATGGTCTTGTAGAAGACATTGTTTTGCGAGCGAGGACTTTCTCTAGGATGAAAACCTAAGATCTTTGGTCGGACGGTGACAACGCTTGTGCACTGTTTCCTTCTTGGAGGCGTTACTTTTGGAGGGGTTGGACTTCTGGTGTTGTTTTGGTGGTTGTAGTGTCACAGCTGCTAAGTATCTAATCACTATAGCAGGACTTTTTTTTGTAATTTTTGCTCTTCTTTTTAAGCTGTGTGCATCCGTATTGCCAATAAGATATGCATTGTTGCAGAGGTTGAGTATAATTAGCATCCATATAATATTAATATATGCTCATTTTCAAAAAAAAAAAAATACAGTCGAACAACTCTCTCTCTCTCTCAAAAAAGGATACAGTCAAACTCTCCTCCGGCTGGCTCACTTCCCCCATTGGAACAACATCAGTTCCGAAAGAATTCATCTGAAATTCAGAAGATGTAAGTGTTGTTTTTATTTTGATTTTGAGATAGCTTAGTTTGCACTTGGTGTGAAGCATGACAAGAAAGACCGGCCCCGTTACAGATTTGAAGGTTTTTCTTTTAAAGTGAAGGTTTTCTTGGAAGTTAAGGACGAGGAAATCATGACTACTTTTTAAGTCTTCAAACATAGAAAAGTTATGATATCATTTTGATATTTTCTTTACTACTTCGTCCGTTCCAAAATAGATTTCTCAAATTTATCAAAATTTAGATAAACTAGACACTATTTCGTATATAGATGTATCTAAAATTTGAAAAACCTAAGACATCTATTTTTGGACGGAGGGAGTATATGTTTTCATATGTTAATTCTGTTTTTTTTCAGAAAGATGTGGGTTCTTTCTTATGTTCATGCCCCAGGCCAGGTCCAAGCGCCAGTTCAGCAGACACTGCTGAAAAAAGCAGCGTTAGTGGAGCGGAACAAAGAGTCCGCCCAGCGGCAGCCCACTATATACTACTTAGAAAGCTAATTATTGGCCCAGCTGGATTAGTCGTGTCGTGTGGGTCTTCCGTCGTTTTATTCTCAGGCCCAAAATACCTCCTCGATTGCGCTTGCGCTTGCATGACTCTGCGGCCCAAAATACCTCTAGGCCGATAGTCGTTTTTTTCTTAATGCACCCTCCTCTAGGCCGATAGTCGTTTTAAATAGTCACATAATAAAAATACCAGTTTTTTAGAAAAATACACCATGATTGGGACGGTGCAGCAATGGAACAACGCATCGGAATAAGGACATTTTCAATTTTCAATATAGGTAAAGTAGGTTTGCCTTGCTTAGAGCACCTTGCAGGTATGAAGCAGCCAGGTGCACTCTCTATCTTTAGCTTTTATCCCACTATATTAATAGCCAACCACATGGTACACCTTCGAGATATCACTGTTGTGGCAAACATCACAACCAAGCTCAAAAGAAAAACAAGAGAAAGAAAAATGAAAACAATGCCGATAGTGCCAGATCGACAAAAGCGATGAAGACTCGTAACAGGTGCGCCCTCCGGACAAGTCTTCTCACCACATTCCTATGCATATGAATCGCCGTGTACCAAGCAACACCTTCAAGAAAGAATGTAACGATGACGATGCCGTTGTTCGGACTGGTCTCGGGATTTCTCCCGGTACACGGAGGGGATTGGGGAAGGAGTACACGCGATGCCCTTCAAAGGGAATAGGGGCGCCCGCATGCGTCATCACGTCGGTGTCGGCAGCGCCGAGAGGGATTTCTCCTGACCCCAAAAAACCACCACCCGGACAATCTGAAGCGCTCCACCAAGCTTGTCACTCACCAACATGCACCACCACGGTCTTGTATACACCACCGTTGTCTCACCATAGCAAACGTTGTGAAGCCGGCCGTACCAAGAGGAAAGAGCCATAGACAAGGAGCGAAAGTACTGCAGCCACGTGGGAAGGGAACAACCTCCACCGCCGTAGACGGTAGCAGCCTCACACAATGGCAAGAGCACACCAGTCGAACCATGGGAGACAGAGGACGGTAGACGCACAACCGCCTGGAGGACTTCCTCCACCGTCATAAGTTGGTGACGGCTGGGACGCGGTAGTAGGTACACACTAGGCCGAGCAGTCCCGTCCAGGCCCAAGTCGGGTTTGTAAAGTCCCTGCCTCCATGCTAAAACATGTAGGCCTGTCGCCTCTACCCTCATGTTCGGCGCCCTAGCCCCGGCTAGGCGGGCCTATGAAGCTCCTACCGCCTAGCTGCAGTAGACGCGTCGGCACCCCATCACTAACTTCTCCTTGGTCCAACAAGAGCCGGCACAACTGAGGCTGACCCGGCCCGACTTGACTTAGATCAGGCCCACTAGCCCTGATTTGGGCATGTAGAGCCGCCGGTCAGCACCATGCAACCGTCGCCTCCAGCACCAAAAGGAGGGGAAGGAAGGGGGGGGGGGGGGATCCACTGCCAGTGACACCGAGCAGATTTGCCGTCGGCGCGTTCCGCCGGTGGCGAGGAAGGGGGAGGTGGTGGCCTGGCCTAGCCTAGCCGGCGGCGCTCTAGAGTTTTCCCTCGTCGCTCGCGGGAGCGACACGTGAGGGGAGGTTTTTTTTTCTTCCTAACAGGAGTGACCAGCAATTCGAAGAGCAGTGGATCCGGGCCGGGACAAGCTAAGGCTAGAAAGACAACTCAGACAATTTACGTGCGAGATTCTCTTTGAATTATTCTCATTGTTTTATCTGTAGTTTTGGACCTTTTTGGAATGGGCTCCATCTTGGAAAGTGCCTCCGAGGAAGTGACAATATTGTGGTGATGACCAAGGAAGACCGCAGTTAGGTTCCCTGGCTTCGCCGGCGCCTCTCTTGGCGTCACACGTCAAGACATTATATCGCGACCCTGGACGCGTTGTCATGCTAATTCCACACCGCTGCCGTGTGGTGCAGGATGCTTACTTGCCAACCGTGGACGCCTCTCTTTGGATTTTCACACGGGAGAAAGTCTGAGCTTCCAAAATAATGCATTCAGAAAGACCATTGTTAGATACAACTAATAAAGATCAGAACATTGATTTTTACCCTGAAAATCATAACTTCCTACTCGAGAAGCACCACCAAAAATACTATTACACCTACACTTCCACCCCTCTTGCCAAGGCTGCACAAAGACTCAACACATAGAGAAAATAACAAAAAAAACACCACATTTAAGGCGTCGGTGTCACGTGACCACCAAGTAGAGGCTAAACGACACACATAACCACCACTTTAGGGGCAGGTGCTTGATAAAGAGCACTGATTGCACGATTTACTCGGTTTAATGGGTTTTCTAATAGGTAGGGTCCACTGTCATGTCCGACATGGCTAGTCCTTATTTATATAAGAAAAGTTGGTAGCGTTTAGTATGATGGGCCCTAACGTGCCCAATTATTTGTGATGAGTTAATTGTTTCCTTAATGCACCCACTTGTAGTGTGGTGGTCTCGTTTTAAATAGGTTTAATTCTCACATAACAAAATGTCCTTTCCTAAAAAAAGTTATACCCCTTCAGACCTATATTAGTTGACTCAAATTTGTCTAAATTTAAATAAAGTATATAAATTCATTTAATTTTTTTTACAAATTTAAGTAAACTAATACACAGAGAGAGTAATAAAATTATAGCATGATTGGGACTGACGGTGCAGGAGTCAAGGGCCCACCGGAAGAGTAAACTGACTCAACTTTCAAAGTAGCCGCATGCACGTAGGTTCGCCGACCGTGGGGCCCGGGTAAGAGGACCTGTTCCGTCCGAGCGTGTTTGAATTCGTCCACGTGGACGTTTGCGCCGATCCATTTGGACAAACGTCTCGACCCATCATGCATCTAATCTGGCCCTCGGTTGGATCGACCCGGACACGTGTAGATAGCGCGGGTGTCGTGCTCGCATGTGCCACTGGCCTACCGTCATCCACTGCGACCCGCGATATTGATTCAGACGCGGCCAGCGGCACCAATTCAGACGCAACCGTGGCAGCGATTTAGAGACGCTCGTGGAAGGCTGACCGGCGGCAGCCTGCCACTAGTGGAAACGCGGGCTTTTGTTGATCCCGAAAATGGGCTTTAACACCGGTTCTTCTACGAACCGGTGTTAAAGGGGGGCCGTACCAGCGTGGCATCTGCGGCATTAAAGGAGTTTCTTTACACCGGTTCGTGCCACGAACCGTGTTAAAGGTCCCCACCGATGACCCGTAGACCACCTTTAACACCGGTTCGTGCCACGAACCGGTGTTCCCCAGCCCACACACACCCCACTCTTCCATTCTTTCACATTTTGGAGCCTAGCAAGAGGGTGTGAAGAGTGCTAGTTTGTGTTTTTTCATATGCACTAGAGGTGTTCGGTGAAATGCCCGAGAGCTCAAAATAAGCTTTCTTGTTGCTCTTTCCGTCTCGGTCGAGGTCGGCAACTATAGTTTCATGTGTCATTGATGTCTTGTATATATAAATGGTCATCTCCCTATTATTTTTGATATATACTACATATTAATGCAGATGAATCGGCAATGGATGTCTGGTGACCCCGCACTTCCGAGTACATTACGGGCCTCCAAAATTTCATCGTTGTGGCTAATGCAAACCGTAGTCACAATGGTTTTATGTGCTGTCCGTGTGTTCCTTGTCGAACAAGAAAGACTACTCAAATACCAGAACCATTCACGCCCACCGCTTCGATCCGGTTTCATGCCCAGCTATAATTGTTGGACCAAGCACGGAGAAAAAGGGGTTGTGATGGAAGACAACGAAGAAGAAGAGGATGATGAAAACTATCATAATATGTATCCTGAATATGATGATAATGCAACGGAGGTAGATAATGAAGATCAAGAGGGGCAGATGGGCCTGATGGCGATCTTGGTCGGGCCATTCGATGCAAAGGAAGAATGTGAAACTGAAAAGGAGAAGGAGAAGTGGAGCGGATGTTAAAGGATCACAAAACATTGTTGTATCCAACTTGCGATGGCCACAAAAGCTAGGTGCCACCTTGGATTTGCTGCAATGGAAGGCGAGAATGGTGTGACGGTAGCATTTTCAAAGTTGTTGGTAAAAATGAAGAATCTTCTTCCAAGAAATAATGAGTTGCTGACGGTACATACCAAGCAAAGAAGGTTGTCGCCCTCTAGGATTAGGCGTGCGGAAGATACATGCATTAATATTTGCATCCTCTACCGCGGTGAGAAGTACGAGAATTTGGATGC